>JARHVA010000136.1:3430000-4177500 GCA_037957365.1 Torreya grandis
AATGAGATTGCCTACCATCATTATGTCCCTTAGAAATCCTTTCCAATATTTCTAAAAATAGTTGGATTATTGGATTGCTTGATTGAGCTTGATAATGGTTTCAATTGGCTTCTTGGCTTGTTGATGGATTTGACAAAGCTATGAGAATGCTTGAATAATGGATGCAAGTATAATGGACGTTTATGGCTTTCAAGGTTCTCAAATATCTCTAGGTTTCCAAGTTAGTTGGTTAAGGAGGTATGGTTTGTTTCTATAAGATTTTGGAGGAAAAATTAATGACTCTTATTTAATCTTGAGCTATTGAGATCAATGGTTGAGGAATTTCTAAGAAATTTTTAAATCCTTGAAAACCTCTCGAATAGAAAATTCTAGAGGAGAAGGGTTAAATTGGAGGAGATTATAGAATTATCTAATTCTAGAATATCCATTAGGGAGTATAGGTGTAGGAAAGGCTAGTTTAGTAGGGTGGTAGATGGGTAGGTAAATAAAAGGAATTTTAAATTGTCAAGTAGGCTAATGAGTAGGTTAGTAGTTAAGTAGATTTAGTTAGTGGGTTAATGAGGGTGATTAATTGGTTATAAGGCTGTAGTAAGGTTCATGGAAAGTAGTGAATTTTGTGTAAGAACTAAGATATTAACTAATTAGATAGGAATATGATTATAAGTTAAATTAACAAATTTAATGGGATTACTAGGGCGAGTGGATTTACGTTCATACACCAGTTGAGGAGAGAAGAGAAAGAAAAGAGAATACGTAGAAATATAAGCTCAGAGGATTATAGGAGAAAGAATTGGAAATCAAAGAATGAGGTAGACAAAGAGCATTTGAGCAAGAGCTCAAATTTTCCCCACTAGAGGAGTATGATGCAGAGCATCACAAGATGAGAAGTATGTAATTATGTATAAGAGGTTCATTATGACCAATTTTTGTCTTGTGAGAGTTTTATAGGTCTTAGAAGAACCATTATAAGGTATTAGAATCTTTAGAAGTCTTAAATTTGAGTGTTTGTTGTCTTTTTTTATTTTCCTCCCAAATTGCATAATTTAAAATTTTGAACTTACTAACTAGGCTAGAGTGGAATTTTGGATCTTGTAATGAATGAAAAGGTTAATAAATGTTGTCTTGGGGTTTCAAAACTTGAAACTTGTCTAACTTCTATTTCAACCCTAAAAATTTATTGAAACTTGGTGATCTAAGGTATTTTAATGTGATCAAGAGTATGGAGGAGATTTTAGGTGCATACCTGACCATATTGTATGGGTTCTTGTTCTGTATGTTTGACTAGGCCTCAAAGAGACCTAATAGAAATAAGGGGGTGTTGAGTCAGCGAGGTTATAATGAGAATTAGACTATGAAACTTTGTGTAAAGTTGAATAAGGATAAAGGTTATTTTAAAAGTTGATTGGTTTACATGGAGGCTTTGTATATTATGTGTACCTACTAGATTTGTTCAAAAATAGGGCTACATGCCATTAAACCTTAAGAGAGGAAAAGAAGATTGTTTAAAGATTCATTTCTCAAAGTTTGTGTTACTTGTCTGGATATGGAAGGGGCTCCTATATACAGATGAATGACCATATGAGTCTTAGTTTGGGATTCAAGATCCATAGATCCATCTTTTAGGATTTTAAGCCTAAGTACTTTTAGCAAGAAAGAGAGATAAGTGTGAGAAGATAAGGGAGAGTGAGGTTTTGATCATTGTGTATGAGGTCATGAGGATGGTGACTAGATGAAAGGAATGGAGAGGAACATGAAGGGTGAGAGGTGCAAGAAGAGAGATAGAGAATTAAGTGAAGAAGGCTATTGAGCCTAATGAAGTCAAAAGAGAGCAATGGTGTCCATAAGAAAAATTATCTACATGACAAGAAGATGATCAGAGATCAGAGTTTGATAAAAGAGATTAAATCCAAAAATTAGATCTAGGATGATGGATGAGGTATGTATAGGCATAGGTCCTACATCAGAATATTGATTATCGAGATTTTAGATTTACCTTGTTATACCATAGAGGTATTGTGATGAACTCATTTTTTTGTGTAAATGAAAAGAAAAAAAGATACATATATGTTGGAGGTTTGTCAATGATGTCTCCAAGTGACCAAGGATGTTGATAAGGTGTCATGTGTGCTAGAATGACAATTCTAAAGTGTGTTTTAATGAGCTTTAGTGTTCTTGCATGGTTCTTCAGTGTTTGACTTAGTAAATCAATTTATAGATGATATTGATGGTATGGACATATCGAAGAGATCCTATGAGATGTTATGAGTATTTAGAGTGCTTATGGAAGTGAACATAATTCATAAGAATAGTTATATGAATGTCTAAGCTCAAGTAGTCATCTTGACATATAAGGCTAAATAAATAGATTGATGACATCATATTTCACATGTGTGAAAGTTTCAAGAGTATATTGATACATGGATAGAATCCCATATGAAACATGATTATGTGGTTCAAAATTTAGGTCATAAGGTTAAGCGTATCAAAAATTATTAAGGTGCAAAGGTGGTCTTCCAGAAAGATTGCAATGGTTCCCATAGCCAAATTTACATTATCACAGATCTAATGGTGATAATTTAATCTAATTGGATAAGGATCCAATAATGTAGTTTAAAGTCAAATATTCAAGATTACATGTGCTAGTGACATGTGTCACAATCATGGAGTTTAAGCAGCAAATCTAATGGCGAGTGTGAAACCTGTCAAATAGTGATCTAACAAAACATGTGATCTTGTCAATAGTGATATAATAGTGTGTATTTATTCAAATTTTCAAAGGATGATTAGAAGGCATGCAAGGCTGCCAAGTGGTGAAAGTTCATTAGATTCAAATAGTCAATGTGCTCAAAAGGCACGTAAGGCTGCCAAGTGGCTTAATCTTGGAAATGAGGATCTAAGATCAACGATGAGCATTGTAAGATAAAGACCAGGATACTTCCAAGAAGATCGACAAAATAAATTTGATCTAGCAATGTGAGAACATGAGATGAAGACACATGTCTTAAATGTTTACATTAAATAGCGACTGTTGAAATTTGAATATTTAAATCAACAAAGGAAAAAACCAATTTGTAGGATTTGTGTTATATCTTTTGATCCAAGATGAATTTTATGATGGTGTAAAATTAAAAATTATAAAGGACTCCAAGGTGCATCTATAAATATTGGTTATAAGTTTTGAATGTTCATATAGTGAAAGATATTGAGCTCCAAAGTTTACTGTGTGTTTGACCATGTTCTACAAGTGACCCAAGAAGGATATTTGAGTTGTTATTGATATCATTTTGATGTTTCAAGATGAAATATATATTAGATAGTGTTATATACTCTTTTAGGACCATATGTGTGGATTTTGGAGGTTTGACCAATCCATATTCAGTGTGAATAAAGGCTTGTAGTTTGATTGTGTTTATTGAATGCACTAGCAGATTGAGTGACCACTTTACAAAAGTATGTTGGAAGAGTTTTGGGCAGAATTGAAGAAGAAAATGAGTATGAAGATGTTATATAAGTATATAAGGATTATAAGAATACATTGGTTTTCATAGTTTACACCTAATTAGATATGAAGAGTCAAAATAGTATGACTATATTT
This sequence comes from Torreya grandis, assembly GCA_037957365.1. Classification (NCBI taxonomy): domain Eukaryota; kingdom Viridiplantae; phylum Streptophyta; class Pinopsida; order Cupressales; family Taxaceae; genus Torreya; species Torreya grandis. Next base: position 3,433,596 of record JARHVA010000136.1, read on the forward strand.
TGACTGTGTGTGACTAGTCTAAATGGTCTTTTTGAGAGAGTTGTTTTTAGTGCTTAGAGATTTTTTTGAAATGTCTAAATCACATGAAGGTGTAGCAAAGGTCCTAAAGGGTTCATCCATGTGATCTAGTCATATGTCTATATTAAATACTTGAGTGGTTTATTCAGAAGTTTGAGACTATGTTTTATGTGTATGAATACCTGAAGAGCAAGGGGACTTATTGGGTATGATCAATTTGAGAGTTGGTGTTCTAGGTGGCATGGACCCATATGAGAATGATCACCAGGATATTAGAGATAGATTTGATTAATTTTAAAAATTGTTAAAAGATGAATATGATCTCAGTAGTCTCACATATAACGTGTGTGTATGAAGGCTTAATTGTTTTAGGTCTCACCAAGACCTAATGGTAGTTTGGGGCTAATGAGGTATTGGTTGACCTTTGAAGAGTGTGGTTCTCACATGTAACATGTGTATTGACCTATTTAAAATATGGTTCAAATATGTAAAGAATATTGGCTGATCAAGATGTGTTAAAGGAAGAGAGTAGTATAAGTATGTGGTTTTGTAGATTCAAACAAAGAAGAGAACTTTTGAAAGATAAGGAACAAGTCATTAAGGACCAATAGAGAGTGAAGAGCATCAATCATGCTTGTCTGATCAAAGTGATGAAGGTGAAAACATAGGTCATTATACCTAATGAGCCTAGAAGAGGCAGATTGAGTGAGTAAGCCCTAAAGGCTGATTGAGTGAGTGTGCTTAGTGGATGGATTGAAGAGCAGAATAGGTTGAGGATTGTGTGCATGACCTACAAGTCATGTTGCTAATTTTATGACAAATATGTTGAATATTTTTTTATTATGTATGTGTTAATAAGTGAAGAGTGATCCAAAGAGTATTTTAGATGTATGGCTTGAGTATGTAAGTTTGTGAGAGTGTAAAGGGGAAAGAGTGAAAGTAAGAGAAGTCCATAATTAGGTGTAGAAGACATCATATCATAAGTAGAGATTAGATCAAAGTAGTTGGGTTAGTGCTTGATTGTCTAGGGAGTTGATTTCTCCTTGTGGGATGGATGTCTCACTAAATTAAGGGATGGATGTTCCTTGATCATTTGGTGTTAATCTAAATGTTGAATCTTATCTTTATAGGAAAATAATCTATCTTGCAGGGTTAGTGGGTTCTATCCCCCAAGAGGGTTTCTCACATATATCATGTGTTATGTGTTTGATCTTTTTATATCTTCCTTGTTCATTACAATGGTTAATTTGTATACATCATGGTTGTATGCACTGAATATTTAAGAGTTGAGAATTGAATTGGATTATTTAGCATTACTGATTCACCCCCCCCACCTCAATGATTATACCTCTAATAATTGGTATCAGAGCAGGACTTTCTATGCAAGTTTAACCACTTGAAGGTGATCCAATGTACAATGTGGATAAAAAAGAAAGTTGTTCAAAAGAAAAGATCATCATGTTTGATGAAAAAGTTTGCCATAACAATAGAGACGAATAAGATTTATATGATAGTGAGGAAGAATAAGTTGATGTAGAAGTTGAGCTCATGAGTGTACTTAGTGAACTAAAGGAGCAAAAAAAAAAGGAATCATAAAATGAGGAATATGATCAAAGGTCTTGAAGCACAAGTTAATTCTCTTAAGGAGAGTTTGTCAGGTAAGTCCATGAGAGAGGAAAAAGAGAATCAAGAACTGATCAATTTTATGGAAGAGAAAACATGTAATTTGAAGGATGACATGACCAAAGAAGCTAAGGAGGATAAGAAGATCATCATAGATCTCAGAATTCAATTAGAGTCTGCAAGTTTAAGCATGAGATCTAAAGAGGATGAATGTGTTCAATTTAAGACTAATATTGTTTCCCTAAAGGATGAGCATGAAAATGTCATAATCAAGATAGGCAAAATTGAAGAAGAACAAAAGAGATCAGAACAAGGTAAAGAGGATGCTATCATGAAAGACAACAAGTTAAATCAAGTCAAAGGCAAAATGAAGAAGCCAATCAGAAAACCAAATGCTTTAAGGTATGTCAAATCTTTTATGGGCCATTGTTTTATTTGTCATCTTGTTTGTCATAGGGCAAAGTAATGTGTAAGAAGAAGTAATCAGTCAAAGTGAGATCACTACCATATTTAAAAAAAAGGTATGGAAGACATTGTTTGTTATAGTTGTCAAAGAGTTGGTCACATTGCTAGGTTCTGCAAACAAAGACCATCAAGTCAAGATAAGTTTAATCAAGATCCTAGAGTACAAGAAATAAGACAAGCTATATAGATCAATGCAATGAGATATTCATCTCAGAGTCATTTTTATACATGCAAATAGTTTAACCACATTGTTAGAGAATGCAAGAGCAAAAGAAACTAGTCAAAGAAAAATCACAATCATCATCAAGCAAAAGGTATAAATGATCTTATTTATTTCAGATGTCATAGAGTTGGTCACATTGCTAGGTATTATAAGAACAGGTTGAATGAGTTCTCAAAGAAAAATTAGGTGTATGGAGCTCCTACTGTGTAAGTAAGAGGTCATAAATGGTTGTGGAAACCTAAGATTGTTATCAGAGATCAGACTGAGACCAAAGATGGTTTGTTTGCCATGATAGACATGAAGAGAAGTTAAGAGTTTATATTGTTTACATTTGTTAAAAATTTTGAAGTAAAGAATGAAGTCAAGGATCCATTCAAATTCAATTTGATGATAAGGAAGGACTGCAAGTCAAATGAGAGTATGAAAATATGGGAGTCTCCTGAGTTTTCAAACTTTTAGTCTCACTATGTCAAAGGGGTGTCTTTGTCTAGGCTTCAAGGAGATACTTTACAGAAAGAGGAAGCATGGTGGATACTTGTTGGGTCTTGGTTGGTGTTGCATGACAAAAAATCTATGAAAGTCATTTTTTATATCATTTTGAGGTATGAAAAACAAAGTATAGTTGTGTGTTCGTTTGTGTTGATTTAGTTCATAAGGAGTCATGTTATGATATGTAAGAGGCAGTCCTTGGTGTAAAGAGAGAGGTCTTTGAGGGATAAGATTGTGAAGATAAGTTCTAGTAGAAGAAAGGTATGGATGTAATCAGATTTCATCCATAGTTGGTCTCTTGAGGTAGCTTGATCTAGTGTAGTGCCTTAAAAGTACTTGGGAGCTTGGTTTAAGGTGAGTCAATCTACATTATGTTTGTTCTTATTATTTTGATCAGTAGTATGGTGACTCTTGAGAGAGGACTTGTGAGACCTAGAAGTTTGGAGATTGGTATGGATTTAGGGAGAGCTAACTTGGGTGTCTTGGTATTGTATGATGTTTTGACATGTTTCTTATGAGTAAGATGTGTCAAAGAGTAGATATTGGTTATATATGTGGTCATGATCTAAGGGGGAGCATTTGTGAGATGCTTCAATTCAATAATCTTATGTTGTTTGGTGTGCTTCATCAGCTCAAGTAAAGCAACTCAGCTAATGGTGAGTTGTTAAAATGTTCTATTTACATAGAAAGGTATGTTGACCCTATTCTATTATGCTCAAGGTGTGTTCAAGATTTTTGGTCCTAAAGATAAGAACCTGTCAATTTTTGTTGCTTAAATTGATTGATCAAATACTGAAGATAAGGTTGATATGGAGGATGACAAGAATGTGTTGTCATATCTTTGATATCATGAAGAAGGTTTTAGAGTTATGTATATGACAAGTTATGTATGTCATGGATTTCACAGTGTTCTGAAGATGAGATAGTTCCATGAGAGTGCTTTGAAAATGTTATAAACCATGATGGCTTGTAGAGGATAAAGGGTAATTGTTTTGATATCCATATGAGAGTTATTCATGTATACTTTAGTTGTTTAAATTTGATCTAATAGAGATATGAGATCTATTACTGGTTTCATTAGGATATTGACTGAGTGTGGATAGTGTTAAAGAATTGCTATCAAATATAGTTTGTTGAGAAGTCTTTTTGAAGATATCATGATCTAGGTGAAGCATGGAGTTAGGGGGGATAACTCAAATAGTTTGTAAGGCTTGGAGAGATGTGCATGATGTGAGGGGGAACATATGTGAGATGTTCCAGTCATGGTGTAGATATGAAGATGTCTGCTATATTTTTGAATTTAATAAGATTGATATGATGACTTGATCAAACCAAGTCATATGGTTTGACTAGGTATCGATTCATCATGCATAAAAAAAGGGAGTTTTGTAAATGGTCAGGTCTTAGGATAAGAGGACTATTTAGTAGAATCTGGAAGACAAAATAAAGTTGAGATTAATTAATTTTGGTTTTTTAAAGTGGATAAGTTGGCTTGGTAATTTTATAACGTTGTCATGATCAGTTTTTGATGTTTTGGCATGTTGACTGTTGTATATATAAGGTCTACAGGCTAGATATGGTGATATCCAGGTGTAATTTGAATAATTACAAGTTGTCAAGGTGTCTTATTAGGATAGAAAGGTGTGTTTAACTCATTCAAGTGTGTTCCTAGTGATTTCAAGTTTTGAAGGTCTTTTGTGTGCAATTGAAAATTTTTGTTTGCTCTCGAGTTTCCTAGTTTGAGCTTAAGGGTATGCAGGTCAAAAACCATGGTATAAAAAATATGGGTTCCCAAAGGAGTCTGATCTCAAAAATATGATCCATAAGTGTGTATTTATGACCTCCAAGTTTGATAAAAGTTTTAGAGATGGGCGTTGACCAAAAGGTGGTGTGTTGAACGAGTTTCTCTTGTAAACCTAGTGTTTTTGCTCATACTAGAAAAATGTTTTGCCTAATGATTTGAGATATGAGGATGTTTGATCAATTATAATGGCCAAATTGATTCTTAAAAATTATTTCATAATTTTTTGGAAGTTCATGGTTGGTTCCATGGAGGAGGATTTGTGCAAATGGGGGGCTCATTGGCTAGTAGGTTTGTGAAGGAAGTATGTTACAAATGAAGATCTGAGTGTTTATTTTTGGTATGCATTAGTGGAATTATTATAAAAATTTAGATATGAAATTTTAAGTGATGAAAGTTTATACAAAGAAAGTTATGGGATCTGCAAGGTCCAACTATTTATGATCAAAGAAGAGTGTAGTTATGGAGCATGTTTAAGAAGATCAAGATAAGAAGAGGTATGCACAATGTTAGTGGGAGTCTGTATCATCTATACTAGTTTTTTCTTTCCTATTATTGGTCTTTAAATTATTTTTAGGTCCACAGGATCGTGAGTTGAGTCCACTTTGCCATTGTGTCAAAGGGGGAGAAAGTACTTGAAGAGAGAGATAGAGTCTAAGCATAAGCTTTGTATTGGTGTTTTACATCAATGAAAAGGGAGATATTTTTGGAGGTTTGTTAATTTTGTCTCCAAGGTGACCAAGGATTTTGATAAGGTTTCATGTGTGCTAGAATGACAATGACAAAGTGTGTTTCAATGAGCTTCAGTGTTCCTGCATGGTTATTCAGTGTTTGACTTAGTGAGGTAATTGATGGATGATATTGATGGTATGATATGTTTTATATACCCTATGATATGTTATTATTACTTATAGTGTCTATGGAAGTGAATAAAATTCATCAAAATAGTCATATGTATGTCTAAGTTCAAGTAGTCATCTTGACAAATAAAGCTAAGTAAGTAGTTTGATGACATCATATTTCATACATGTGAAGGTTTCAAGAGTATCTTGATACATGTATGGATTCCTCTATGAAATATGATCATGTGGTTCAAATTTTAGGTCATAAGGTTGAGTTTATCAAAATTTATTAAGGTGCAAAGTTGGCCTTCTAGGTAGATTGCAGTGGTTCCCATACTTAGCCAAATTTTTATTTTTTAAGATCTACGATGAGAATTTAATCAAATCATAGATATAATGGTGAAAATTTAATATAACTGGATAATGATCTAATGGCATGGTTAAAATTTAAATAATCAAGATTGCACGTGCTCGTGATATGTGTCATAATCACAAAGTTGGAGCAGTAGATCTAATGACAAGCATGAAACCTATTAGATAGTGATCTAATGGAGTGCATGATCTTATCAATAGTGATCCAATAGTGTGTATTTATTCAAATTTTCAAAGGATACTCAAAATTCATGTAGGACTTCCAAGTGGTTGAATTTCATTGGAGTCAAATAATCAATGTGCTCAAAAGGCATGTGGGGCTGCCAAGTGGCTTGATATTAGAAGCAAGGATCTAAGATCAACGATGAGTATTAAAAAATAAATACCAAGCTACTTCCAAGGATATTTATGAATCATTTTTTATCAATCTATGTGATAAAATGAGATGAAGACACGTGTTTACAATCTTTATGTTGAATAGTGACCATTGACATTTGAATCTTCAAATCAACAGAGTGAAAAACCAATCTATATTATTTGTGCTATATCTTTTGATCCATGATGAATTTCATGATGGTGTAAAATTAAAATTGTAAAGGATTATAAGTCTCATCTTGAGACATTGGTTAGAAGTTTTGAATGTTTGTATAGTCAAATATATTGAGCTCCAAAGTTGACTATGTGTTTGACCATGTTCTGCAAGTGACCTAAGAAAGATATTTGAGTTGTTCTTGATAGTATTTTGACATTTCAAGATAAAATATGTATTGTATATTTTTTTAGACTCCATGAATACCATCGGTGTATATTTTGGAGGTTTGAACAATCCATATTCAATGTGAACAAAGCTTAGAATTTGATTGTGTTTGTTGAATGCATTGGTAGATTGAGTGACCACTTTGTAGAAGTGTGTTGAAGATTTCTGAGTAGAATTGAAGAAAAAAATGAGTATGAAGATGTTTTATAAGTCTCTAAGTCTTATGATAAGGCATTGGTTGTCATAGTTTACCCCTGATCAAATATAGAGATTCAAAATAGTATGACTATATTTTGACTATGTGTGACTAGTCTAAATGGTCTTTTTGAGAGAGTTATTTTTAATGCTTAGAGCTTATGTTGAAATGTCTAAATCACATGGAGGTGTAACATATTTCATAAAGGGTTCATCCATCTAATCTAATCATATGGCTATATGAAATACTTGAGTGTTTTCTTAAGAAGTTTGAGACTATGTTTTTTGTGTATAAAGACCAGAAGAACAAGGAGATATATTTGATAGGATCAAGTGTTGAGTTGGTGTTCCAGGTGGCATGGATCCATATGAGAGTGATAAAGGAGATAGTTGAGATAAGTTTGATATGCTAGAATCATTGGTAAAGGATTAAGGTGGTCTAAGTAGTCTCACATGTAACGTGTGAGTATGAAGGCTTAATTGTTTTAGATCTCACCAAGATCTAATGGTAGTTTGGGGATAATGAGGTATTGTCCAACCTTTGAAGAGTGTGGTTCTCACATGTAATGTGTATATGGACCTATTTTAAGTATGTTTCAAATATTTAAAGCATATTGGTAGACCAAAATGGGTTAAAGGAAGAGAGTGGTATAAGTACCAGGTCGAATTGGAATTATTGTGCTTGTTGTGGTTGTGTGGATTCAAGCAAAGAAGAGAACCTTTGAAAGAGAAGGAAAAATTCATTTAGGACCAATAGAGAGTTAATAGGATTAGTCATGATTGTTTGATCAAGGTGATAAAGGTGAACCCATTGGTCATTGGACCTAATGAGCCTAGAAAAGGAAGATTGAGTGAGTAATACCTAAAGATTGATTGAGTGTGCTTAGTAGATAGATTAAAGAACAAAGTAGGTTGAGGATTGTGTGCATGACCTACAGGTCATTTTGTTGATGTTGTGATAAAGTTTTTGTAGATTTTTTCATTGTGTATGTGCTAAGAAGTGAAGAGTGATCCAAAAAGGTGTTTTGGATGCATGGTTTGAGTGTGCAAGTTTGTGAGAGTGTAAAGGGGAAAGAGTAAAAATAAGAGAAGTCTATCATTAGGTGTAGAAAATATTGTATCAAAATTATAGATCAGATGAAAGTAGCTACGTTGGCGTTTGGTTTCCTAGGGGCTTGGTTCCTCCTTATGGGATGGGTTTCTCACTAAATTAAGGGATGGGTGTTCCTTGATCAATTGGTGCTGGTCTAAATATTGAATCTTGTCTTTATATGACTGTAGTCCATCTTACAAGTTTCAGTGGGTTTTATTCCCCAAGAGGGTTTTCCATGTATATCATGTGTTATATGTTTGATCTTGTTATATCTTCCTTGTTCATTATAATGGTTAATTTGTAGACATCATGATTGTATGTGTTAAATGTTTAAGAGTTGGGAATTGAATTGGATTATTTGGCATCATTAATTCACCCCCCCCCCCTTAGTGATTGTACCTCTAACAATATATAATGATATTGATATGGTTTGGTATGCAATCTACACATTGTCTATTGGGGTGGTATTTGAGTCAACGTGATGCAATAAAAGCTCCAACAATAGACATCCACCTTGCATACTATGGGATACACAACACTTTGATTTGTTGGGTGGTTATTAATTCTCAATTGAATGAGAGTGGACATTTTGAGCTTTTATGTATAAGCACATGGTCATTAATAATGAAATACAAAAGGGTGCATGACACATGAATGTGGTAAAATAGAGATAAAGAACACATTAAAGATAAATTAAAATGTATCAATTTATAATAGAATGATGGGTCAGAAAATAATGGGTGACACAGTGAATAATAAACATACTAGTTAGAGGATTCATCAATACCCCCTTATGGACAACATGCATTCATTGTGAGGGTGACCATGTGGAACATGGCACCAAATCATCTCCCCATCCAGTATTTATCTATTTGTGCATTGGATATCTATCCAATGAGCAATCAACTTCAGTATCATCATACACATGCTCTTACTTTCATTTTTATTTTTATAACATTAAGGAAAGAGGACAAACTATGTTTTGTTTCTCTTTTAGTAGAAAATAGTCATATTTTGAAGTTAAAATATTGTGTTAAATCATATATTGGAGCTCATCATGTTATGTGTACATTATTATAATCATAACATTTTTTTCATAAGCACATAAGAATATAGCTCAAACCATTATTCGATATCATGATAAGCAATGTAGAGAATGTTGATTCTATTCTCTTTTAAGAGAATATGTTGTTGAAATATTAATGCATTAACAACCTTTTTATAATTAAAGGACTCGTTCATTTAAAAGTTTGATAAATTACATTAGCATTTTAAACCATGCATGTGAATAAGTCACTTTGCTTTAAAATATGAAATCAGGGCTTATAAGGAAGAATTAAATCTCTAATTATTTTATTTGTTGTTCACCTTATAATATCATAGTGGCTCAACTCATATTTTATATGAGAGCTCAAAAACTCTATGTTGACCAAATTTAATGGGCCATTATCAAGTCGATTTTCATGTGAGTCATCCATGTCTAAATATGATATAGACTTGATAATAATAAAAGGATCTCTTCAATGATAAATCCCTAAGAAATTGACGTTAAACACATTATAAAATGTCCATAAAATTGTGTTTAAAACTAAGAGTTTAAAATAATACCTTTCCAAACTCTTAAACGTATCTAGCCTTTGCAGATCACCCATGTTTGAACACATTATTTAGATAGAAATGGGATGTTGTTTTAAGACTAAGAGTTAGCCTAGTCTTTTCTTGGCTGCATTCTCTTAAAAGTTGAAAAGGTCCCTCCTGTATTCTAGAAACTATTTAAATTTGGTAGGGTCATTAACAATTTCCTTAAACTACTTGTGTCGACACTTATATGCCCCTTCATAGACTACCCCTATTGGAATACATTATGAAATCAAAAAGGGCGATGGCATTTTATAATTCTAACTTAGCCTTTCTTTTGTTGCACCCTTTTATTTTATTAGTTGCCAAGCCTTCCTTGTTTAATTATCTTAGGCAACCAATTTAGCTTTTCCTTCGGTCATCAACTTATAATTGTCCCATCCAAGTCCTTTGAAGGTTTGATGTGTGTTCCCTTTTGGTTGGTTTGCAATCTTGTAGTCTTTAGACTCAACACGAATTCACTTCAAAACTATAAAGTATGAATGAGTAAGATGGTGACACATGGTGAGTATTTATTGTTCAAAGCCTCATAATATCATACCCTTGACTTAGCCCTATAATTGAGTGAAATCATGATGTGTGGCATGTTTTGATTGCATAATTGCCTTGCAATCTTTAGGCACCAGGCCAACTTCCTTTGCAATTGTGAGATTGTGAACAAGTGAAATCAAGATGCATGGCATGACGTGTTTGCCTCACCACCTTGCAAGCCTTGGCTGACATGAAATCTTCCTTAAAAATCTAAAAATGTGAGTGATTAAAAGTGTGTCATGTGGCATAATTAGAGGACTCAGTATTCTCACAAATCAAATCGCTCATGAGTTTGAGCATGAGAACTGTGAAGGCACTAATTAGCACCACGTGACCTTAGAAAGCCAAGTCAGACCTAAAACAATTCGTAAGTGATGTGAAGACATTGCATATTGATGTAATAGCATCTAAGGGTTTGTGCAATCTTGCATTAACTAAAAACATACTGGTGTGTGTTCATGTAGTCTTATATGTGTGTTTTTCATTATTGGCATGATGAATATTATCCAAGGGAATATTGGCACTCCTAAACTTTAGTATCATCAATCAAACCAAAGAAAGATTAATTTTAGATAACTACATGGTTCCAAATAATTTTGTTGAGTCTCTCAACATTTTGTAGAATCTATGATGTCACTACGTGCATTGAAGGGATAAAATAGATAGGTTGTGGGTAAAATATTTAAAGTTAATTAATATCTTTCCTAAACCAAAATTTGATTACATATTTGAATTCCTCTCGAAGATTAGTGTAAGTTTAAAAAAATCATCTCAAACTGAGTTCATATGCTCAAGTTATGGCCTCTAGAAGTTGGCAGTTTTTTCATAGTGACAAAACTGTTAGTTTGCATATGGCAGTAGTTTTACAGTTGTCAATGTCTTTTACACAATAGTTAGTGGTAGTTTTGAAACTAGTGGTGGTTCTATCCTTATTTATGTTAAAACAAAATTAATGGCCTAGAAATATGAATGAATGGATTTAAAGCATTTCTAATGGGATAAGGAAGGTGAAGAGGCATGGGAGAAGGCAAATAAATGTTAAGAAAGATATGTAATTGGGAAAATGAGTGAGTTACATCACTCAAATATATTGCCAATTGAAAAAGAGAGAAATCCAAGGAAGAAAAGAGGGATATGAAGGTGAACCAGTCCATGGGAGACTGTGTAGTTAAGTTCTTCATTTTTATATCAAAATAAGCCTATAGAGGCATGTGTGAGAGTGTGAGAGTGTGTGCATCAATTATTTGTAACATATTTCTGAGTTCAATAAATATAATGTATTGATTTTTGTCAATTTTAGTTGTGTTCTCAAGTGTGTCTATGGGAGAGTTTGAATGTTCTATCCATCATTACAGAGATAAACACAAACCTTAATTGGTTTCCTCTCTTTTGTGTTTTCATACTTTGGTATTGGATCTAGGTTTGATTTTTTTATCCCTACAAGCAAAGTTGGATGTCTTGGAGAGAATACCAGTGAGAAGAGAAAAGAGACTAGTTGAGGTCAAGATGAAGGAAAGAGGTAAGTCCACTAACAATATTTTTTTGTTTTGTGGTAGAGAGATCCCAAATGAGCTCATGAATTGGATGGTGGAGTTAGAGATATTGTTTGAAGAGGATCATATTGAAGACCTCAAGAGGGTAAAGGTTGCAAGTAAGAGATTATGTGGACTTACAACTGAGTATTAGAGATTTTTCCAAGAGATGAGACAATAAAAATGAAAGAAGAAGGTGAGAAGTTGGAAATAAATGGTTTCTAAGTTGATAGGTCATGTTGTGCACTAAAGAATGCAAGTGGAGTGGATGAAGAAGCTTCATGTCTTGAGGATTGAGAGAGAAGATACGATGAATAATATTGTCATGAGAGGCAATATGAGAGGGAAGTTTCCATATGATCATTTGAAATATATTCCAAGTAGAAGGAGAAGGTTATCTTGAAAGACAAAAAGAGAGTGAGGTTTCTATGTGAGGAACCTGAATTTGAGTTTCACAAAAAAAAGGATGAAGAAGTTTATGAGTAACCCATAGGATAAGGAGTCCTCATAAAGGAGGATTTAGATGTGATAGGTTTTGAACCAAAATAAGGAGACCCATTGGTTTATGATGGGAAAGAGTTTGTTGCATCTTGTAAGTGGGAAGATTCAAAATTTTCCTTGGTGAATGAAGGAAATATAGTTGTCTTGTCACTTTTGGAGGGTTAAAGGTTTGAGGACAACCAGGTAAAGACATATGTTTCAATGAAGGAAAAAATAGTGGTGAAAGAAGAGAGCATCCATGAGGAGTTGCAGGTTTCCATGAAGGAGATGATGGAGATAGATGTGGTGAAAGATAATGTACACAAGGAGAATATGGTTTAAGAACATCCATTTGAATAATAATAAATCATAAATAAAAGGAGGAGATAAAAAACATGGAGGTTATTAATAATGAACATTTGGGAGTCCATTATGTGAGTGGAAGCCATGAGAAGTATACAAGCGATGGAGAAGAGTTGAACAACATGTCTATGAAACATGATGAGAGGGTTGATGAAGTGATTATGGGAAATCTTGTTTTCCCTAATATGTTTTTTCAATTTATAGGTCTAGTTATGGATAAAGTAGGTAAAGAAAGGATAAAGTTTGGTGCAGTTTAACATACTCATTTGTATGAGAAGCATAAAGAAGCTAACCAACATACTCATTTGTATGACAAGCATAAAGAAGCTAACCAAGAGACTAGTATGGTAGTAGTGGTTGAAGAGCTGGTTAGGGATAATGTTCCAACCATGGGTGATTATCTTCAAGTGATTATGGAGACAAGAGAGAGTGGTAGAGCATGGGGAAAATATTGTTCTCAAGGAGATATACAGGTGGAATCTCATTTATAGAAGTTAGAGGAAGGAGAGTTATCACAAGAAAAATTGAATACTATCCTAAGAAGTAAGCAAATTCGAGAAATATTTGAGAAACCAAAGCTTGATGTGGATAAATCTTATTATGTGTAGATGATGGATGTAAAGGGTGAAACTAAATATGATATTAGCTCAAGCATGTGCTGAAGAACCTAATGTTGTAGGTGTAGAAAGTGAGTTTCTTGAGCTCACCAAATAGAAGGAGTTTCTAATGTGTATATCATCCATATCATGTGAAGAAGTAGATTTTGTAGCTGAGATAGACATATTGCTTGTTATAAAAATACAAACATTGAAATATGTGAAGGCAATAATTGTCCTTGAGGTGATTCTAGATGTTATGGGTTATCATTTAGATGCCCTAGTGTATATTGATTCAATTATGTTGAGATTGGGGATGAGAGATAAGATTGATACCATGAGTGAGAAACTATAAGAAATGGTATGTGATGTTGTAGATAATCCATTAGTTGGATAGATAAGATGTGAATAAAGCCAAGTGGGCTTTAAGTGGTGGTGGATGGTTGAGATTGAGTTGATTGAGAGTTGGTTATGCCTTTGACAGAGGAGGATAGTCTATGGTGGGTCAAAGCCCACAAAAGAGAGATATTTTGGTGAGTCTAATACCATAAGGATTAAAATAAAGAGTAGATAGCATTTTTTTAATCAACAAGTAGGATCTGAAAATGACAAAGAAATAAGAACAATCAGCTAAAGCACTTAGGCTATTGGAAGGGATGCCATGGTCATTATGCCTCATCAATAAAAGAGTAGTTTTTCCACTTATCCCATCCATGTGAGATGGAACTCATATTTTATAAACCTTGGGTGTCTAATGTAGAAGCATCCAAGTGTTCCTATAATATTGCATCAACTAAAAAAAGAGTGGCATGCGTTCGTGTGGTCTTGTTTATGTGTTTGTATTTATTGGCATGAAGATTACCCAAGGAAATATCATTACTCTTACACTTATATAGCATAAAACACATCTAATAAGGATTAGTTTTATATAGTTATGTGGTTTCAAGCAAGTTGGTTGAGTCTCTCAACATTTGGTACAATCTAGGATGTCATTGCATGCATTGAAGCGCTGAAACAAATAGGTTATGGGGAAGGGTTGAAATAAATAGCTTATGTGGAAAAGGATTTAATTGAATTAATATCTGCCCTGAACCCAAATTTTATGGCATATTTGTATTTCTCTTGAACATTAGTGCAATTTGAAAAAAAACATATCAATCTAAGTTTATATGTTCAAGTTATACCTCTAAAAGTTGGTAGTTTTTCACAGTGACAAAACCATCAATATACATCTAGTGGTAGTTTTAAAACCAATAGTGGTAGTTACATAATAGTCAACATTGGTTTTGAAATTAGTGGTAGTTCTAGCCTGTAAATAGGGGTGGTTTTGTCCTGAATGAATTTAAAATAAAAGTAACGTCCTAGAAATATGAATGAATGGATTTGGAACGTTGTATAAGGGGCTAAGGAAGGTAAAGAGGCATAGGATAAGGTAGAGAAATGTTAGGAAAGATCTATAATTGGGAATAGTAATGAGTTACATCACTCAAAAAGAGTTCCAAGTGAAAAGGAGAGAACTCCAAGTAAGAAAAAAGGGGGCTAAAGGTGAACTAGTCCATGGGAGATTGTGTATGAAAGTTATTTATTTTCATGTCCAAATAAGCCTGTAGAGGCATGTGTGAGAGAGTGTGCATCATTTGTTTGTAACATGTTGTTGAGTTAAATAAATATATTGTGTTGATTTGTGTCAAATTTAGCTATGTACTCAAGTGTGTCCATGGGAGAGTTTGAGTGTTATATCCATGCATCACAAAGATAAAGGTTGACCTTAATTGGTTTCCTCTCTTTTATGATTACATCAAATAAATACACATAGTTTGGCATGAGGACAGTCAAAGGCAAGTCTCTTTTATTAATTTTTATATTTTTATAAGATGTCCAAGTGGCAATGTGTCCCTTGTAGCACTATGTAGGCTATAACCCAAACCAAGATAAGGATGGCTAGGTACACCTGGGAATTAGATTTAATTAATGACAAGGAAGCCATAGTAAAAAGGGTAACTTATAAATACCCTTATGAAAATTAAGACTATGGAAAAATCAACTTTGGTGAAATATAATTAAATGGGAATTAATTAATTAAAACCAAAACCCAAAGTTAACATGCATCTTTTATCTAAAATTGTATGATGGTAAAATTATAACGTCTTTTTCCAATGGTGAACTCTGTTTTAGCCGTAGATCAATTGTTACATCATGGGCCCATAACCCACCAATCTAGTGATCGTAACTTGGTGCATCCTAGTGTTATCATAACATACCTAACCTACTCATAATAATTCAAAATGTTAGTTATGGAAGTCCTCATGAGACAATTTGATATTGTTATGTCTATTTTGGTGTGTAACTCTATCGCATGTTATCATGATGTTTTGTGGTCTCAGAAGGAAAAGTTTTGTAATTGGTTATGGATAGTCACATGAGTGTGCTTCAATCTTATAATGACTTCCTCCATCTCTTTTACCTAGAGATAAGTATCTTACCTTGATTTTAGGTGATAATGAAAACCCACCTCCTTAAAATGATAATAAAGTTTCCTATGATGAAGAATCATATGAATGCAATGAATATGGGGTGACTAATATTTTACAAGAACCATTATTATTCTCTTCTTGAGTGTTTAATCAGCTTGGTATACCCATCAAGGATGCTTCTAATGAAAAAACTCAAAAACCTAACCAAGCATGCACTATTTTATTGACTTATGATGAATATTTCACTATATCCCAAGCTCAATCGAGACACTTGTATGTGCTTCATTATCAATATATCCTTTCTGAAATTCATTATTTCAATTGAGACATCCACCTACTATACTTTTCTTATTATCTTAATCCTCATTTTGATTTAAGAGATGAAGAAGAAAACGTGCACATAAAACTTTGTGTACCTCTCATTAATCTTCCCTTAAAAAATGCCAATTGGGTTTTAAAGAAAATATTAGGTTTTGCTTACCAAAAATGATGATGAATTGTTATTTATCGAGAAAAAACATATATTTATGTGTTGTATTAGCATTCCTTTAATTATGTTATATTTTAGGTGCCTAGAGTTAGTGTAGGGATATACCATGAGTTATCCAAATTTGAATTAGGGTTTCTAGTGGTATCAGAACTCAATTGATTTTTGCAACCACTACCAATCTGTTAAGGGGAATCTCTGCAAGAAACAAATCAAAGTTCATGACTAGAGATGAGATGAAAGGGTTATTTAATAATTTATTTTAGGAGGTTTGAAATTACATTTTTTAATCGAGAAGGTATTTGAATTAGTGAATTGATGAAGAGGATGATGAAACCCTTGGGGAAATTTTGACACATATCCACAAAATGAAGAGGAAGAGAAATAAAATTGGGAGAAAGAGAAAGAAAGTTTGAACCATCCTTATTTTAACCTACAAATGGATATCCCATAATATGATTTTGGAGGTAAGTTGGAGTTTCATACATAATTGAGCAATATTAAATTGACCTTTGTGGTACAAAAGATTAAAACTTAATATGATAATTTGAATGTAGATCTACAATATTTTAATCTTGTTGTCAGCATGTGGGGAGATAAATGGGTTCTCGTAAAATGTTTAAGGAATTTAAAGACTTTGTCAAATATCTAACAAAGATAACCAATCCTAATTGGGATAAACCATATGATACCAAATCAATATACTTATTTCAAAATTATATGCCCATGGAGGTGTGTACACAAAAATTTCAAGTTTTGGAGTCCAAGGCCAAGATCTCTTTAAATATGGTGTAAAAGATCTATATTTCCAACCTGTAGGATGAAATTCAAACAAATGTAAGGATGTTTGACCAATAATATTTTGAAAGGGATATTAATATATATAAAAGAGAAAAAAACATATTGATTCCCTAAAATATAAAATGGTGTGGAATACTTATTGTAGATATTTCACTTGACATAGTAAAACCAAAGACACTAGTCATGAGTCTTCCCGTACGTCCACTATTGTAAACTCGGGCTATAGGTATTTTGAACATTGGAAAAAGGGTTGTGTTTGTAACCTAAAAACATTTATGGCAAAGGATGTGTGTTCTTATCAACTAGATTCAAATTTGGATAATGAAGATTCCCCTAAAAAAATGATGATGGATATGAACCTAAAGATCACTCTTCATAATGATAGGGTTGAAGCATCTAGAGAGAGTCAGATAATGAATATGCCCAAGAGAAACTTGATGTAGGGTTTAAACTTGAAGATATGATTCCTTCTATCATAGAAACATGGAAACCATTTGTGTCACTTTACGCAATGATAGGGCTAAACCACCTCATCATGTTAAAGTTCTCTGGCCATCTCAAGAAAGCTTAAGTTTTGGTCATGATCGATCTAGGAATTACATTTAATATTATGGATAAGAAATAAGTCCATAGATTAGGTCTTCATTTAGACACATATTAAAAATTTTATTCGAGTTATAGGTCACCAAACTATTAAATGTGTAGGAGTAGTCCATAATGTGGAACTTTTAGTTACATATTATGTCCTTTAAGATAAATTCTATGTGGTAAATATTGGGGGTGTGGATGTAATTTTATGTGTTCAATGGTTATACTCACTAGGAACATACTCCACTAATCATCAGGAGAGATTCTTAATATTCAAACAAAGGGACCATGAGTTTCCCCACCATGGAAATCAAAAATAATGATTCCCGTCAAATGAATAAAAAATTGAAGGAGAATTTTAGTTTTATGAATCATTTTGTCCCACAAGAATAGATTCCAAGGATTCTAGATCTATTATGCAAATATAAGGTAATTTTATAAGATCTACCAAAGAGGCTATCACCAAATAAGGAATTGGAGTACATTATTAAGTTTAACCCTACAAAGGGGCCAATGGTGGTACACCCTTATAGATACAATCATAATTCAAAAATATAAAAATGGTAAATGAACTCTTTGAGATTGTCATCATTATCCCTAGTAAGATCCCATATGTTGCTCCACTGGCATTGGCTAGGAAAACGATGGGTTGTATAGACTATGTTCAATTACAAGGAATTGAACAAAATTATAATTAAAATTAAATTTCCAATGCCAAGGATTGATGGTTTACATGATGAGTTTCATAAGGCAAAGTATTTATCAAATATATATCTCAAATATAGATACCATTAGATGCCAATTCAAATTCAAGACCATGAAACAATTACTTTAATTATGCACAAAGGCCACTACCAATCTAGGGTCATTCTCTTTAGTCTCATCAATTATCTATCCATGTTTCAAGCATTGATGAACAAGATATTTAGTAAGTTATTGTGTAGGTTTTTTCTTGTAAATTTGTATGACATCCTTGTTTATATTGATTCATTGCCATCCCATTTTGAGAGTTTGGATATTGTATTGGATATATTATCCAAGGATAAATTGTATGTCAAGGCATCTACGTGTGAATTCACAAAGGCATCTTGAGAATACCTTGATCACATCATGTATGTTGAGGGTGTTTACACTAACCTTTAATAGATCAAGGACATATAAGATTTTCCTTACGCTCAAGGATCTTAAGAAACTGCATGGCTTCCTAGGCTTGGAAGGATTCTAGGGTAATAACATTTTAACAATAGCATGTCCCTTGACTAACCTCACTAGGAAGGATTCCTTTAAGCGATCCATAAAGGCACATGAACCTTGAGAGTATGTCAAGTAAATTTTGATAATACTTATTGCATTCCAAAATGACCCAAAAAAGCAAACTACAAAATCATGTAAAAATGCTAATAAATAGAAATAATGGGAGTGTAGACATTTCATTTTAACTTTTTTTGTGTTTAAACTGTAATCAAGAAAAACTTTTCATAATCGCATGAATATTTAATTGAAAATCAATAATAGACCTAATTTACTCACACAACTATCATTTTAATTTGAAAGCATAATGATACATCCCAAATTAGGGTGATGGATCATATTTCAACATTAATCTTGTCTAATGCATCCTGAATTAAATCAATCCTTTATAAATGTCTTTAGAGGATAGTTAAGTGAATACTTGATTGACATAGTAAACATTGTAAAATTTACAATCTTATAATAACTAATTAATTATCTTGATTACTTAGCTTAATCATTTCTCTAATGAAAAATTCCATTAATTTGGAAATATTTATTTTTCTAAAAAATAAATTGAATTATTGCCTCACATAGGTTATGTTACTCAAGAAGTCAATGAGAAAGTGAATAAGTTCAAGAAATCTCTCACACCCCTCTTACACACTCTTCCTCTTACACCTATATTACACACTCCAAGAGGACCAATGACTGCACTTTTCTCTCAACATGCCTTCCACAATCCAAAAAGGCCTTAAATGACATATCTTACACACTTCATGTGTGTGATCATGAGTTTGAGGACTCATCCTTCACCATTGATCTTGATCTCAAATTAAGGGTTCAAAAACATCTAAAAAGTCTATAAATACAAGGGCCTTTGACTATTATAGACAAGCTTCTTCATGCAAACTTACTATGTCTAATTATACAAAGAACTTTAACTAATTATCATGTTAAGCCAAGCCAATAATCAAGTGTAGACAAGGATAGATGCTTCCTACATAAGGAATCAAGCATTTCTAAAGACTCCATAGCATACAATCCAAGATCAACCTCTTCAAATCGCTCTAAAGCATTTCTCATAAGGAGGTATAAACATTTTTTTTGTCTTTTAATATGTATTTTTTTCTTGTTTTCCACATAGCTCAACTTAAAGATTAGGCTTAAGATGTTAGTTCTTCAAGTTAATTATAAATTCATTAAATAATAGATTGACTAACCTCTCTTGGATTTATAATCTATAAGTAGCACCTACTTTGCCAAGGTTGGATTGCACCTACAAATCAAACTATAACAAAAAGCTCTAACATTAATTTGATATTTTTGAAAATATGTATTCTTTAAGGTTTTTTTCCCTTTTGTATTCAACCACTATAAATCCTAATTAACCCATGTCTAACTCATGGTGTAACCCTTCACTAACTATAAAACCCAAAATGTAACATGGTAAAAGAAATGTTAACCAAACACATAAATATAAATTGTGTTTACTTACACAATACGATCTATTTTTGAAATCCTTTCTGAAATTATGGTAAAAAATAGCTATATCAACCATGTTGATACAATTCAAAAAAATTAAAATCAATCCATTTGTATCTATCATGTTGATATAGTTCAAAGACATCCTTTTCTATAAATAAACTACTTCAACCCAAACACCACTCAGTTTTATGATATGGTTCAACATATTCCCTCTTTATAATATAATTATATGAACTAGTTGGATACATTTTAGAATAATCCCTCTATAAAACTTGACTATATCAACCCTGACACAAACCAAAAGATCCTATAGGTAAATCCTACTATATTGACAATATCGATATAATTCAGAACAAAATTAAATGTATTGACCAACACATTCCTATTAGTTCCAATTGTATCTACCAACATATAGTTCAGTTAGAATCATCCAAAAATATTTGTATTAGCCAACATATATTTTCATAAAAGACATCCATAAAAAATATTCAACCAAGATACAATACAAACAAATAAAATAAACTTTATCGACCATGATTTACCTCAGGTTGATATAAGCAAAAGCAATCCAAAACATCTTAACTACCTCATCATGGTTGATACCATAGAATTTTTTTCCTAGTCATCTAATACATATGAAAAAATTACCCTAGATACCAAATCCACTACTATGAGATATATGCACACATAATTTGACATCAAAGGTAATAAGTACATCGATCTAGAGGTAGACATTCAATACTATGATCCATTACCTCACAATACCTTGCATGTTGTGGCATCTTATTATGTCCATCCTTTTGTCTCTTCAAACTTTGGGGCATCTTATGATGCCCACCTTATTTCTTCCTCAAACTAGGGGGCATGTTACAATTCCTGCCCTCTCTCAACATCACATATCCAACAGCAAGAAATTTTCAAAGAGCCAAAGAAATATTATGCTTGATATATTTTCTTCATAGCTCTCATTTTTTGTACACATCTCATGTTTATTTATAGTTTATTTTATTTTTGGTTAACATTTCTTACATGTTTGTTTATAGTTTATTTTATTTTTGGTTAACATTTATTACATGTTTTTATCTAACTCTTTATGTTGCAGCTTAGCTTCATTTATCTACACCTCCTATTTTTCTTATTGTCTACCTTAGCATTGACTTTGGGATCTCTCTTCCTTATTATACACTATTGTATATAACATCTTATCACTTTTTTGCACCTCTAGGCTCCCTTATTTTTTCACCTCTTGGATTTCAGTTTGTGAGTTGAATGGTAAGACCTAGGGAATATAACCAAGCCCTCATCACAAGTGATCATCCTATATGACTTCACCTACGGGCTCTCTTTACTTTATTTCTTAATTTTCCTTTACCCTCCTTACCTTTGGGATTCCTACCTATTTTCACCTCCATAGCCTTGTCGCTACCATTATTCTGCATTTGGGTATCCTTTATTACACATATTTTTTTTTGTCTATTGGATTTTCAATTTGTGAATTTCATGGTAAGACCTTGGGAAATACAACCAGGCCCTCCTCACTCCTCATCCTATTATATCTTGATTCTGCTCCTAACCTTAGTTAAGTGTCTTGTAAAAATGAAAAGGCAAAGGTCGAGAGTAGTGTTTTGTCACTTAGAGAGACTTATCTTCTTTTGTGGGAAAACTATCATAGTTTATCTACATGTTTTTCATCCACATTTTATCCTCTCTTATAATGAAAGTCTCAAACTTGTATTTCATTATATCATCTCTTATTATATAATTTTTTTATGACTAGGGTACCCAAACCATTATCATGTTCATCTTTATTTCCCTCTATTTTCCACCTCCTCTAGGGCACACCAAGGTTGATTTCAAGATTTTATTCCTTTTTAAGGTGCAAGTAAATTAATATATATGCTTATTGGTTTATAAGCTATATTATTTAGCGATTATGTGTAATATTTCATGTGTTTATAATCTTAAACATCTTTTTTTGGTCGTATGAATTTGTATAGAAGAATAAAATGGAAAAATCCAAAGGAATCAATAGCCAAGAATCAAACCAAAAAGATAAATCAAAATAAAAAAGGATTTTTCAAAAGGTAAAATATATTTCAAAAGTAAATCATACTAAAAGATTTGATCATATCATTGGCACACCCCATATCTTAGTTGAAACTCAAACTCCACAATGGACCTCATGATAGCATTGAAGTCCATTTGGAGTGTGGTAGGCCAATAGACTAGGTTAACAGGCTTCACATTGATATTAATAATGCCACTTTTTTCTCACATAAGTACCTAACTCTCACAATGACTAATGCTATGTCATACCCTTAAGAAATGAGAAACACATCATGGGAAGGTAGGATCCTTTTATATTTTCATGCACATAACATTCATGGGAATATCATTATGCTTCATTATTTAGTCTAATCTCATGTTCGCTAGGTCGAGTTATCTGGGGGCCATTGATGTCAAAATATCTTAGATTTTTGAACTGATTAGATTGTCTTATTTATTTTAAAGAACATGTTTTCACCTTTTTAGTGTAGTGTTGGATTACAAAGAGGATTATTTCAAACATTAGTCATGAAAAACATAAAAGAATGCATAAGAACTAACAATCTAGGCCAACCTATTCAATGGGGTTTGAAAATGATAATAAAAAAGCAATTGAAAGAAGTCACATATGCATATTACCTTAATAAATGGTTCCACCATCTAAAAGTGATTCCAAGCATGTTTTCCCCCTTGATTTGGTGTTCTTGTCTTTGTCAATAGTGGATGCCAAGTTCCTTCATTATCTCAAGATCACCATGTATAATCTAGGCTTAAGATAAGAAATCAAATATATGATTATCAAATGAAGCTATCCTATTGCAAATAAAATATTAATCAAACTACAAAAATGACTTGTGGAAATAATTTTGTATTATAAGTTTACACAATTTTAGTTTGAAAATGATGTTCTATGCCCTTCTATTTATAGATTTTTCAAATGGATCAGGATCAACCATGATTGTCCATCTTAATATTGAGATGTGTGTCCATGAAATAATCTAATATTTGTAATTAATCCAGAAATATCCTAATAAATATTTGGGAAGAAGGGGCATTAATGAAGCTATCATATTTCAAATAAGTATTAATCAAACTACACAAATGACTTGGAAGAGAATCATGCATTATAAGTCTACACAATTTTAGTTGAAAATGATATTATATGCCCTTTTATTTATATATTTTTCAAATGGGTTAGGATCAACCATGACCATCCATCTCAAGATTTAAATCTGTGGCCATAAATTAATCTAATGTTTGTAATTGAATCCATAAATATATTTATAAATATTTGTGATGAAGTAGCAATAATGAGGCATGTCTTATGGATGCCACCCCATTGATCATGTCATTAGGTGATGTAGATATTTAAAATAATTTTCTAATAAATAAATAATTGATTTGATCTATGAAATTTTTGTTTAAGCTCTTAATTTGAGTGAATTTGTCTAAGTAAGATTAATCAATTTTAGTGCAATTATATGGAAAATGGTGCACAATTAACCAAAATGATCAAAAATTCATATTACAGGGTCTTAACTTGTCTTGATAAGAATTAAGAGGTGATGTTAGATGTGTATGGACCGTGATCACATTTTTGATGTTACTGACACAAAATAACATAGGCATTTGACGTGTGCATATAAATAATAAAAAAAAGAGTGATCTAGAGCACTAAAATGAGAAATCATCATTTCGACTTGAAATCATTTAATAAAAGTTAGGAATCGCATAAAATGCATTGCCCATTTAGAGATAAATTGACCTAAATCGATACTTGTGTACAACAAGTTTGAACCATTTATCATGTTTTTACTGATTTTGGCCTAAATTGGGCATTTAAGTGTAATTCGAGTAAAATTGACAATTTCAACACAAACGGTGTTAGAAATTGGATGTCTATAGCCAACATTATATTTTCCATCCTTTTTATAATTTTTCCTTAACATATAGATTTGTTTCCAAATCTCTCATCTTTTGCATCTCTTATTATTCATTATTAGCATTGAGATAGGTGATAGTGTTCATAGGTTCCACTTTTAACTTGGCATACTTGAATAAATGTTGCATATTTGAGTTGTGAGATGTTCTTTTGGTCATTTCCTTATATTCAAACTATTTATCTTATTTAGGTTTGGGGCTTTGATATTTTATCCTCCTTTTTTGTGGGTTATCCAAACCTATTTAGCCCTCCTTTTTTGGTTATATCACCCATTTTATCCCTTTTATTCTTCCTTAGGTCTTTCAAACATAATTTAGCCTTTCCCCATGGCTATCTATATTTCCTTCCTTTTTACTATATTTCTCAAGAGTTTCACGAACTTACCTTTTTAGACTTCCATTTGTACACCCACATTGATTTTATTCATTTCTAACCTTATATCTTTAGCTTTTTCAAATGTAGTTTTTGCATCCACCACAATCAAGACTAAGTGAAGTAGTCATAGTTAGGGATTTCAATTAAGAAATTCCTTAGACCATGCAACCCTTAAAATAATAACATAATTTACAATTAAATGCAACAACTCATATCTTTGTTTGATTTCAACCAAAATGAAATATAAAAAACACAATGACACAATCAAATCAAGATGTCATAATGAGATTCATTATGACATCAGCTACTAGATATGACTCTGTTAACTCTCATTCTTTGAAAATAACTCTTAGATATAAAAATTTTCTCCATAGAACCCTCAAGCACAGGTGTATGGGCATGATAATATATATGAAAGACCCACCTTCTAACATTAAGTGATTTTATCACACTAACAACATTTCAAAGAAATAAGTACATATTCAAACCCAACATGTCCCAAACTAGATCAAAAACATAAATAAATGAACCATTAATAGCTTTCATGACTTTTGAAATCAGTTTCAAAATAATAAACAACGTCTCCTTCCATAACTCATAACAATTGCATGACAAAGTTGCATGAGATTCGCATGACTTGGGAGTCCCCAATATTCATGAAAATATTTGCTCCATGACCTTACATCATTTTAAGAATGGTGCCATGATTTATCGCACGGTTTCCAAATGATCCACAACTCAATTTATAGGCTTGTGCAATGATAATCCAACTTCATCTAGAAGTATTTCCTACTAATATTTTTTTGCAGTGATGAATGAACTCCATCAAGGATGTTGTTTCTCAAAGCTATCAGAGGTAGAGAAAAACATACATAGAATATTCACACAACTATGTAATAAGATAATATTATCATAGCCTTGGCTTGCAAACCTTCTTAGACTTATTCTGATAAAGGAACAATTACAAAAGCACATAATAAAAAAAAGTTTGTAGAACATTATAATTACAAGTGTGCTCATAAGCAATACATAACTTCACTAAACACAAGTGTACCAAAGATAATGCAAAACAACACAAAGATGGTATACACAATATAGAATACTTGCACAAACTTAAAATAATATAAATGTGCAGAAATAAACCTTGTAAAAAATAACACTTGACATTTTTAAACAGTCATCTTTTTGGTTGATGCAAGATTCTCATGAACCTGAATGCTCCAACATCATACCCCTTGGGTAAGAAATGAAACATGTGTTATTCATCATTTGACTTCTAATAACTCTACTAATGGTATTCCCTATTTTTTAACTTCTAATGCGATAATCCATATTACATCTTCTATGACTCAACCTTTCTATTTTACCATATATTCCTTATTTTTGGTAATC
The DNA here is from genome assembly GCA_037957365.1 of Torreya grandis. NCBI lineage: Eukaryota > Viridiplantae > Streptophyta > Pinopsida > Cupressales > Taxaceae > Torreya > Torreya grandis. The sequence goes on from JARHVA010000136.1 coordinate 3,459,437, forward strand.
TTTCCAAGTCATATCTCAATTACTACTTCTATTTCTTCACATTGTCTCTTAGGCACCTAAAATCTCTAATATATTTTTTTAGAATTGGAACTTAAATTTCCACTACTTTGTCCTTCATAATATGGATACAAAATAGCCACATTGAAAATATATGATATGTATATACCTTCAGGTAATTCTATTTCATATGCATCATTTCCAAAAAAATCAAAATTATGTGCTAACCAATCTTTTTCCATTTCAACTTATCATGTCCCTTTTGAAAATCTCTCTTTTTTCAAGTATGCTACGACTAAATATCCCACTTGGTATTCAACTTATCTTCTATTATAATCTACATGTTTGTATTATGTTTTATTTCTTTCCAACTATTCTTGTACTTTTTTATGCACTTCTAGCATATGCTCTATAAAATCTTTTGCTTCAACACTTCTATATTGTTCATTATTCATGTATCTTAATTTCATAACTCCTCTTGGACTTGACCCATGAATAATCAAAAATGGTGTATTTCCTATACTTGTAGTCACTAAATTATTATAAGTAAACTCAATTTGTGGTAAAACAGTATCCCATGTTCCTAACTTACCTTCAGCTAAACATCTTAAAATATTAGCCAAACTTCTATTGACTACCTCTATTTTCCATCTATCTGAGGATGGTATGTTAAACTAAATAGTAGTTTAGTATTCAACTTCTTTCACACTGTCCTCTAGAAATGTCTAACAAATTTCACATCTCTATTTGATATTACACTATGAGTTAATTCATGTAATCTTACAACTCTAAAAAACAAATTAGTAATGTTTGTTGCATCACTAGTCCTTCTACATGCCACAAAATGTGTCATTTTAAAAATTCTATCAACTATCATAAATACTAAATCATTTTATTTATGTGTTCTAGGAAAACCTAAAATAACACCCATACTTATATCTTCCCACAACATATTTGAGATAGGCAACGGTTGATACAACCTTGCATTTTGACTTCTCTCATTCGCTAGTTAGCAAACTCTACATTTTTGAACAAATTTTTTCACATCTATACTCATCCTTGGCCAAAACTAATTATATGCCACTTGCGCTAATACTTTTTTATAACCAAAATGACCTACCAATCATCCACTATGATTTTATTTGATCAAATTATCTAACATTGAACCTCTTGGTATGCATAATTATCTTCCTTTGAATAACAAACTTTCTTGAATAAAATATTCTAACCATGGTTCCCTATATTGACTCACTAGTTCTCTTAATGGATTCCATATTTATTTAAAATATGCATCTTATTCATATTGTTCTTTCAAAATTTAAAATCCTATCCCTCTCACTCTTAACTCATTCAACACAATAATATGTCTACTCAGTGAATTAGAAACTTTGTTAGACTTTCCACTCCTGTGCTTACAAAAAAATGAATAACTTTTTAGGAATTCAACCCACTTATTATGTCTCTGATTCAACTTATTTTGAATATTAATGAATTTTAAGGTTTGATGACCTGTATAAAATATAAATTCATTTGGAAATAGATAATGTACTTATAGACACCAAAAATCAGGCACCCTATGTCAATTTTAGCTATCATCATCTTATTTGTTAATCATGCTAACAAAACCCTAATTCTACCTGCCATCATATTTTGATCATGTCATTAACTAACATCATTGACAAGTATAATATTCATCATTGTTCCCCCTATCATATTAGCCGATTCTATCCATGACCTTACCTCATCCCACCAACAATAAAATCTAGATTAATTACACTAGTTAACCATGTTGGTTAGTTGATAATATAATCCATGCACATTCCATATTTTTAATATATCACATAAATCTATTTTCCATCTCAAATATATGATGTAATCACATCACATCCCCAAAATTCACATCATCAATATTCTCCGATTCCAAGGCATATCATCCCAATCCCCAAGTCAATCTCACTCACATCTGAAACAAATCTTTCGAAAATCTCATGCAAGGGAAAAGTACAAAAATATGTTATTCCTCATTCAACACTCCTTACATATCCGACCTCCCATATTTTCTCCTCAATTACCTTCATCCACTAATGGGGTGACTCATTCTACACCATTGATCTTAGAACCTCACAATCATTCACAAATCATATAAATTGGAGTTCACCCCTCCATTCTCAAAAATCTCACAAGCCTAATGAAATGCTACATCTTTTAGACCCAATCATAACATCCAACCTATCTATCTATCAAGTCCAATAATTAAGTAACTAAGGGTAAATGTTTCCCAAATTTATATATGGTCTCCAATATTGAATGCAACTATAATCTAAATCAATTGAGCAAATCAACATCAAGAGTACCACCTTTCCTTGTTTGTAAATAAAGGTATCACTTTTTAAACCCCTCTTCACTTACTTTGAGGTATTCATTTCAAGTTTGTTTAGCATTGAATTGAGTTTTTTTTTGTTTCTAACATTTGTGTTTTGCTAACAACTTGGTGTATACATTTTGGCACACTAGTGGGACATGCAATCCCACAAATCATCTACGTCATTTGGATCGTTAGGTCTGTTAGGTTTGGCTAGTTGTTTTCTAGGGGCTAATTAGGTCGATTTCTAGTTAAAATTCTTCTTGTTAACTTATAAATTCTTTTTTGAGGCATCTGAAAGGTTTACCCTATGGAGCGGTGATTTTGCACATGAAAACAATGAGATTTACCTATGTATTAGTGGTATTGCAACTATTTGTTTTTTGTCTATAGGTCATTAATGGTTTTGATCTGTATATCAATGGTTTTGACTTTTAAATCAACAGGTTCACCGTGTATTGACGAGTTTGATTTTTTAGGTTTTTTCCCTTGCCAAAGACAATAAAAAAAACTACTATCTTATTTCTTGCAAGTTTCCACTTGTCCAAGACATTAAAATAAACAACTAACACACTTAAATTTGGTGCTTTAAATCAAATTTATCTTACTTTTTGTTTGCTTTTGTGTGTGTGGTGGTTGAGTTCACATATACTCTACTCTTGAGTTGAAACGTAGTCATAAAGATAAAAAATGGCTCAATTACTTTTTTTTATCCCCATCCCATAATTAGTCTACATTTTTTATCCTCTTGCATCAAAATTTGATCCTGAGAATAAAAAATAGCCAATTCTTTTATTTTTCATTTTGATAGGGTTATGTGACTTGTATTTTATCACCCAACATTTGGACCAACCACATGTTCTGACAGGGTATGCAAATTGTGAAGTTGTCATTATTGGCCAAGTGGTCATTACTTTTACCATTGTCTTGAAGTCAGGGGGTTTCATCCTCCAATCCCAAGCCCTAGAAAATACTACAAAGGCTAAATTTTATAGAAATACTCTGGTGATAGTGACACATGAAATGTATCGAGATTTGGATTTGACCCTTTTGAGTGTGCCCATTAATCTCCCTCTTCTACAAATTTTGACCTCACCATATTAAAAAGTATATAGAGGGTGCACGTAAATCAACCTGTTTATCCTAGCATACAAACTCTTGACTGTACATTAAATGGAAATACAAGAAACAAAGCATTACTAAAAATCACCCACCACATAACTTTTAAGGTAATATTGATGGGTTGCTAGTCGGTTACACACTATCTAATTAATATAAGTTATCTTATGTGCATTGATTGATTCCTTTATGTGCAACTAGTTTGAAACCAAAACCAAATTCAAATCTAAATCAAACTTTAATCAAAATCAAACATAGTCAAACCTAAGTCCAATCCAAATAATTCAAATATAAACCAGTTTTAACCTAAATCAAACAAATTGAACAATCAACTAATCTACATCCAACACTATGTCTAAATCCAAATCATTCCAAACTTATTCCCAAAACTGAGCATAATCCAAACATCAACCCAATCTAATCAACAAAATCTAGACCTATGACACCCAAAACCAATCCATGTAGATCCCAAATTGAATAATATATACTTGAAAATAAGGATGATGTCTTTTTATGGCTCATATAAATAGGTGAATGACTTCTTATAGATTACGATCCCATAAATCTAAGCTCAAATCACACATTTTCACATTAAAATCAGCCTACCTCTAGTGACCACATTATCCAATCTCAAGTAAACCTCCCATTCACTACTTATTGTCTCAATCATGATGTCCCCTATATTAACTACAAAGGGAAACCCATTTTGGCACCCCTTTCTCAAATTCAAACCATTATTGACCAAATATGATAGCTTAGTCAACACATGGATGACTTAGTATCTACCATCAGTCTAGATCTTGACACAACAATCAAATAACCAAACATCCAACATAAATCCAACCCCAAAGCCATAACAAATCTAACAATCCAACTATATCTCTCCATCATCTTTTCAAAGACCATTGTTTGCTAAAAACCATGTACATCCATGTTTGAGAATCACTTTCTAGAGATATGACAAGGTTCTTTTCTAAATCATGATCAAACTCCACATCCAAATAAAGGTCAAAACAAATGAACCATCTTCGATGAGCCTATTTGATGAACCCATTTTCAACAAACCATCTTTGACCAAATCCATACCATCAATAGTCTGCCCATCTTTACTGAACCCTTCTTTGATAATCCCATCCTTGGTTAACCCATCTTCAACCAACCACCTATCTTTGAAGAACCCTCATTTGGAAAACCACCCATATTTGATGAGCCCATGAATGACCATCCCATCTTCAACCCATAACTCAATCTCCCATCATATATTGAAACCTCCATCACCCAACACCACATGCCTCTTGGGGAAATAATATTTGTGGACAACAACAAAATACAAAAGGTCATCCATATGGATAACATTACAATATCTCCTATCAGTAAAAATAAAACAACTTCAACATCCTATGATTTCTGTAAGACTTCATTTGTCAAATCTAGCATCCTCATAGTAGATGAAATCAACAATAAAAATATTTCATGGTTACATGGGGAAAATTTTGCATCTTATTTAGAAAGTATAAACTATCTTATAGTAAGCAAAATCCTCAAAAGCATGAACTACAAAGCTACAAGTTTTAGCTTCCATGAACAAGGAATCATCAAACCAATCCATATTTTTGTAAACAAAGGATGCCATGAAATAGATTATAAACCATCTACAAATCAATCCAAACATGTCACTAACACTTATATGATTTTAGAGGAAGCTTAATCCATAATAAAGATGGACTTATCTTGTAGTCCCTATGAGGATCGTGTAACCACCATCAATCCTTTCATTGACATTGCCATCTATTTCCCTCATCTTGTCATTCAATCTACCACACTTATCGATTGGGACTGAAAAAATCACTTACTATCATCCTTCTTTCATCACAGTCAAATAGTTATAGAATTCATGACTGATATATGACCAAAGGAGCATAAAGAAACATCAACATTTTTTTGACGAGAAACAAGCATTCCTCAATCAAAAATAATCCTACAATCAATCAAATTAAAATCCAAAATCATAGTCCCACATTGAAAACCTCTATGAGGCACTATTAGACAATCATAATCCAAAGAATCACAAAGATCTAAAATCAATGTCGCTTAGTGAAAACTTCCTTTTGGCACTATTGGGTAATCAAAATTCAATTCTGAAAAAATGAAAAGAGTATGTTGGTGAAAACCTATGTAAAGCACAATTGGATTAATAAATCAATAATCCTCCTATGAATAAATAGTTATAATATGGATCCACATCACATATTGTATAAACTATCCAAATATAAGTAAATCACTAAAACATCTAATTTATGACTACTCTCAGTCTTGTGGAACATGAGATTATCAGTTTCGATACCCCTTCACATCATAATTGCACCATACCTCTAAATACTTCACATAACTAACAAATATCATCCATCCAATATGCCTTTCACTTCATCATCCTTGGAAACACCCTCTATTGTAGGGGCTATGATGACATCCTAATCAATTTGGAAGAATCCAATGAAGTTCATAATGAGATATATGGAGTGCATATTTGAAGTGTCCAACTAATGCAATAAAACCAAAAAAAACTTTAAAAATAAAAATAGAAAGAAATAATCCATCAAATGACGAAAACCATTCTTATAGTGCCTTGGGAAAGTACTATGATGAAAACCAATTTCTGGCATCATGAAAATAACTGATTGTCTATAAGTACCCTACAATAGGGAGAAAAATCCAAATCGTTTTTATAAAATCTACTTAATCCATTTCCCTCACACCCATCCCTACGCATCCAAACCATCTTGCCATCCTTATCATCGTTATACCCTACATCCTTATCAAAAATACAAACTTATCCTTATCTATCCAATCCTAATTATCTTTCCTTCCTTATCCATTCAACCTTGTTATTCATATCCTCCTCCATGCATCCAAAACCATCTTGCCATCCTTATCATCGTTATACCCTACATCCTTATCTCCTTATCTATCCAATCCTAATTATCTTTCCTTCCTTATCCATTTAACCTTGTTATTCATATCCTCCTCATATCCATCTTTACCATCCTACCCATCTTTCTTCATATTTGACTTTAATAAGGAAGTGGAAGAAGTCTTAAGACCTATTCAAGAAACATCTTGGTATATCCCCTAAATAGTACTTTGATGACTTGACACATCATTCATATGTAATACGATCCTTGGAGGTGCATTACCACAATCATTATGATCCTTGACCTTCATCATCCATCCCTATTCATCCCTAATCTTTCTGAATCCACCCCTATTCATCCATAATCCTCCCATATTCATCCCTAATCACCCCCATCATCGGCCAATGTCATCCAACATCATCCTAAATCCCTTTCATATATTATTCCTTCGTTCTTTGGTGCTAGCACATATTTTACCTTTACTAGTAACCCTTGTACATATGTCTATAAAATCCTAAAAATTGTAAAAAATATAAAAATCCATACAAATCCTAAAAACATGATTAAAATAAAAATAAGAGATATAAAGCAACAAAATCTAAAAACATCAGAAAAAAAAAAGGAAACTCTTAAAAATCCATAAAATTTTAAAAATCCAAACACCCCCAAAAACAATATGAAATCAAAAATAATGTCAGGGGTGCATTTGTTTTTGTGCTTTTGTGTGTGTCCTTGTTTTTTATTACTTGTTTTCTTTATTTTTATTTTCATGTTGAGTCTTAACTCAATACATATGTGTATTATAAAAGTGTCATGGTTTTTTATATCTCATTGAGTCATGACATGCACTTGTACTTGAGTTAGTCCATCAATATAAAATAATAACATGATCATGTTTTTTCCATATCATGGTGCATCCTGTCACATGCCATAATAAATAATAAGGTTGCTTAACTAATTGAAATCATGCGCAAGAATGGAAACATTGTCCATGTCATTGATATACATCCTTAATTATGTTCACTCACTTAGCAACATCCTTCCATCTCTCAGCATCCATTTCTTCTAACTAACTATCCATTATAGCAATCATCCTAGTAGCCCATGTGTGAAGACATTAGTTTTATACATCCCCTTTCCATTTCAATCCAACCCAATCCAATCCAAATCAATCCATCATCATTCAATATTCATCATTCAATCTTGGGGCATCCTCATGTGCCTAATTTTTTGTGGCTTCTTCATTATTTTCAAATTCACTATACCATCCTCACCATATCCAATCCATGTCATCCATCAACGCGATTATCTCATCATTAATCCATTTGATCGGTTGAATACTTGACCTATGCTTAAAAAACCATCAATCACTAAATCATCCATCAAATCTAAGCTCACACCTTCCACATTGTTGAATATATCATTACTTGGGACAAATCAAAGCATTCACCTTATCTTCAGATTTATCATTCCAATTCACTCCCTTCCATGTTCCCTTGCTTAGCACACATTAATCCATCATTATTGGAAATCAACACATGCAAGCATTAACTCAAACAGGATAATCTCATCTTAACATCTCATCCTCCCATATTTATCCATAACATCCATACCAACATCTAGCATCTAAATATGTCATCATCTTACATGTTCATTACATCTTTTTATAACCCAACCCTTATTTCTTCATCACTCACCCCTTTAATAATTTCATCTTGCTACCCTTCCTCTCATTTTGAGATCCCAACTTTGTCCTTCATCCTTGCATGCCCTCTCAATGGTGAATTAACCCTAACCATCACATTATTCCATCATCATCATCATCATCATCATCATCATCATCTAACATTCATCCTCCTAGTTTTTTTGGCTTATTATTTCTTTAAAAAAAATTTACTTTACCTATCATGTCTTGCAATGCCTTTTCAAACTAGAAAAAAATGTAGACACCTAAAATCAGATAGCCTATGTCAATTTTAGCTATCATCACCTTATTCACTAATCACACTAACAAAACTCTAATTCTAACTTACCATGACATTCTAATCATGTCATTAACTAACATCCCTAGCCAATCTAGTATTCATCACTATTCTCCCTATCACATTAATCAATTCCATCAATGACCTTACCCCATCCCACCCAGTAAAATCTATATTAATTGCATTAATTACCATGTTGGTTAGTTGATAATATAATCCTTGCACATTTCATATTTTTAATAATTCAAATAAATCTATTTTTATCTCAAATATATGATGTCATCAGATCACATACCCAAAATCCACATCATCAAACTTATTCAATCCCAAGGCATATCATCTCAATCCCCAAGTCAATCTCACCCATATCCTAAAGTGATTTTCCCTAAATCCCATGCAAGGGAAAAGGTACAAAGAGAGGCCATTCCTCATTAAACACTCCTCCTTACATATCCAACCTCTCATAATTACTCCTCAACCCACCTCATTCAATGATAGGAAGGACTCATTCTCCACCATTGATATTGAAACAAGACCAATTGATCAAAATCATTCACAAATCCTATAAATTGGAGCTCACCCCTCCATTCTCAAAAATATCACAAGACTGATGAAGTGCTGCATATTTTAGATTCAATCATAGCATCCAACTGATTTATCTATTATGTCCAATCATCAAGTTACTAAGGGGAAATGTTTCCCAAATTCTTGCATGGTCTCTACCATTGAATGCAAATACAATCCAAATAATTGAATAAATCAACGTTATTAGAACCAAATTTACTTGTTGATAAGTAGATTAATCGGTTTCTAATCCCCTCTTCACTCACTTTGAAGTATTTATTTCAAGTTTTCTTAGCATTGAATTGATTTTTTTTTGGTTTCTAACATTTGTGCTTTGATAACAACTTGTGTGTATACAATATCCATACCTTTAATGCTTTTACAATTGTGTAGAACCCCTGATCATATATTGACTTCTTATGCTTTGCATCTTTCAAATTTTCAATGAAATATGTAATAGGTCTTCCTTTTTGACTCAAGGCTTCTCCTATTGCTATGCCACTCGTATCACAATATACCTGAAATACTTTATTAAAATGTGGCAATGTCAACATTGGTTGCTCAATTATCTTACTACGTTATGCTTCTACTATTCATAGAACTTTTCAGTTATCTCTTAGCATTACATCAATAATCGTTATACATACCCCACTAAAATTTATAATGAACTTCCTATGAAAACTTGTTAGTCCATGAAAACTACGTACCTCAAATGTACTTTATAGTGGTGGTCAATCCATTATATCTCATACCTTTTCAAGATCCATCTTCAAAGCTTATTGAGAAATCAAAAATCTCAAATATACCAATTCTTTATACCTAGAATTGTATTTATTCAAATTCACAAGTAACTTTTCATCTCTCAATCTTTCTACAACTTTGCACATATGTTTCAAATGTTATTCATCTGTTGTATTTAAAATCAATATGTCATCAAGATACACGATGAAAAAAATATTCAAAAATAGTTTAAGAACTTCAATCATCAATCCCATGAATTTAAAAGGTGCATTAGTTAAATCAGATAATCCTTCTTGTGTTTTGAATATTGTTTTCCAATCATCAGCCTATCTTATGTGAATCTAGTGATATTCACTCTTAAAAAAAATTTGAAGTATCTCGCTCCACACAAGCAATCCATCAAATAATTCATACATGGTAATAAAATTTTATAATTTATATTTATCTTGTTAATTGATATGGAATTAGTTCATATTACCCATTCTTCATTATTTTTAGATGTTAATATTGTTGGTAATGCACATAGGCTCAAAATTTCTCTGATTAAGCCCTTATTCAACAACTTTTAGACATGTCTTTACACCATTGCATTCCATTTTTGAGTCAATCTGTGCGTTGTTTCATTCAGTAAACTTGAACCAAATATCAAATACATGCGATGATTTATGCTTCTCATCAATGATAATCCATCTATAAAATCATTCAATACAATCTTCTCAAACTCAATATATGTTTTACTTCATGTAGTAGTGTTTTTTCTTTTACAGCTTCTTGTGCTAGTTTTGAAATTAACGTATAACATTCAATCTATTTCACTTCCTTCTGAAACTCTTTTTCTAAAATCATTAATAGTTTTGGACTCTTTTATATTTCTTTGCACTTATCCTTCAAGGATTTAGTGTATGTGTTATTCTATCTTTCCACAATGTATATGTATCAACACAACCATCATGTTGTGCCCTACAGTCAAACCGCCAAGGCCTTTCAAGCAAAATACGACCAACATCCATAGGCAATATGTCACATAAAATTTTATATTTATATGTACCAATCTAAAAACTTACTAGAATTTATTCATTCACCAGAACTTGATGTCTTTACAACCAAGAAATATTAAATGGATTTGGATGCACAATTCTCTTCAAATTTAGTTTAATACAATTTCTTGCAAAATATATGTGCTTCGACTATCAACAATCAATTTTCAACACTTACCTTCAAACTTGAAAATGGTTATAAATAAATATCTCTGTGTAGAACTATTTTCCTCTATCATAGGTTTCAACAATACCCACTTCATCATGAAAACTTATTTAATTTTTGGTTCATATATGTTATTAATAGACAACATTTTCTTCCTCTATTTGTGCAAAATGAGCACTTGCATTAGTCCTTTTTTTCCTTCAATATGTCTATCAGGACATTGGGTACACATGAATAACACACACTAAATTGTGCACTTGAATTTCTGAGTTCAGGCTAGACTCGAGGAGAAGAAAGGGGGTGGAGATGAGGATCTAGGCTTGAATCATGTTATATTAGTGACCTCTATTTTGGAGGAGGAAAATGATTGGTGGATCAAGATTTTGATCTTGCTCCTCTAGGGATCTAAGAGCATTAACAATGAGATGGATAATGGGTGTAGCATGAAAAACTTTGATTCTTCATTCAACATTAATATCTTACGTTTATTGGTTGTGGGATTAGGTTCTCTAACCCTAGGGAAAATATCTTCTCTAATAATTGCAGGTCTCTAAGAAAGTCATCCAAAGAAGACTAGGTAAAGTATAAGTGTATGAGTTTATCTTGACAAATGTTTTGTGAAAGGACTTGTTGTACTATCGAAACAAGGTTTCAAAATGCTTCTGTGATTTGACAAGGCCTTAATAGTTTTATTTTTTGTTGTTTTTGGGAATAGAAGACTAAAATAAAAACTAACTACTTGTTGAAATTAAATAACTGAAAATAAAGAATGATAAATAACTAAAAATAAATTGAAATAATACTTCTTTTTATCTTTTTCAATTGATTCCTAATACATGTAAATCAAGAGAGAGATCTATTCTACCTATGCAAATGTTGACTTTACTTTTTCTAGGTGCAAGCTAAAATGTAATTGTTTTTGTGTTTTTTTTAATTAAGTGTGAAGGTATATATGTGCAAACTAATGTTTTAAAAACATGCAAATGATCCAAAAAAGGTTTATATTCTAAACAGAAAAATATTATTAAGCTCCTAACACTTATTTTACTCATATTTAAGCTGAAACAAACTTTTAATTTCCTAGGATAGATGCACACTAACTATGAACAATGTTTTGTTTTGAATAAAATGATTTTTTAAATTATTATCTTATACTATTGTGGGATAAAACCAATGTTCTTAGTTTATTCAAAACAAGATAAATTAGTATTGAAATAATACCTTTTATTTACTTAGGTTGAATTAAGGCTTTTCTAGTGGATAGTTTGTATGTGTGAGAATGAAAAGAGCTTGTTAAAAAAAAAAAAAAAAAAATCAATGGATGAAAACCTATGTGTGATATTATAATATTCATCTACAGTTTGAATGTAATATTATATATTATGAATGGATCTAATGAATGCAAAAAAACAACGAGACTAGCTAGCTATTTTTGTTACAAACACTAAAAAAATGAAATGATTATTTTACCTATCAAATTTATTTTTTTCTATAATATAAATCTAATCTATTGAAAGGAGAATTTATCTAGTCTAATCTAAATAAACAAAATTAACTATAATAAAAAGTCCTCCAACCTAATCAAGGCAAAGATCAACTGAAAGCACGTAGTATGTGTTGTTGTAGTACTCAATATGCTAACTCTTTTATATAGGCAAAGATTTCATGAAATATATAACAAGTTGGATGAACCAATGTTTTTCACAAAAGGAGAAAAAAATAAGAGAGACACAAACCCAAACAAAGAGCAACTAATGTGTGGTTGGTTGAGTGCATTGTTTAAAAAGACTAGGATGCAAAATTAATAACACTTTCTTGATTGCAATGGTGTAGTCAATCATGAAAATAATAGAGGTAGAGATTCAAAACAATGGTATAAAATTATGGCTATGAAAAAATTCAAAAATCCAAGCTCTAGTGAAAATTTTTAGATCCAAAATCAAGCCAAAATTGAATTACTTGTAGAAGAGTAATGGAGGTTGCATGAAGGAATTTAACTGAGTTGAAGTAGGAGTAGAACTTACGAGACACTAAAAATGATTGAAAATAGAATATGGTGTGAATTAATTCATCACGGAGACACACAAGGAGAAAATATAAATAAACATATATAAAACATCCAAAATACATGAAAACTAGAATTTAGAGAGCTAATTTTGGAAGACGAGGAGAATGTGACAGAACTACCCCTTTTTGCAGGGGGTGGTTATGACAATGTCATTCCATGTGACTAAACCTCTATAGGGGTACACAAAAATTTCTCATATTTAAGAGAAAACAACCTTATAATAATGAAACCACCATGACATTTTATTAATTCAAGATGATTGTTTCATCACAAACTGCAATAGTTTCATCCCAAACAGTAGTTGTTTCGTCACAAACCACAATGGTTTTGTCATACACTAGGGATTTTTGATATTGAGCTAAAAAAAATTGTAGAGTCAAACAAAAGGGAATCAAAGGTGGTTTGGAGAGAAGAAGAAAAATATAAATGGTAGGGCGTTAGAGACAAACTATTTTGAGCATACATTAGGAGATTTGTGCATGATTATTGGATGTCATTTCAAGATGTCGCACCATGAAAATTTTGAGAGTATACATATTGCCTCCTTAAGAAGACACCCTATCATGAATTGATAAGGGTGTGGTCCCGAGTAGTGGTGTGAAAAAATATAAATAGGGATCTATAAACACTTACCTCACTTACCTTAGTGGCGTGGTGAAGTTAGTCAAGACTCTGCAACCTGTCGACAAAAGATGATAATCAAATGCAATTTTAAAGGAAAATTAAAAAACATACTACATGATCTAAACATGGAAAATAATATGTACTACACATGTGGGCAATGTCATACTACCTAAATTGTCTCGTGGGGGGATTGAATCTAGTGACAAGTTATCGTGTACCTACAAAACTATAAAATGTGCTACAAAAGATTGGAAGGCTATTAAAATGTCAATTTTTAAAAATACATCATGAAATATAGAGATAAGATTATTCTTAAACATGAAAATGTGTCAAATATAAAAATTTGTCAAAATTTAAAAGCTTTCAAACAAAAACAACTAGTTTGAGGTCCCATATATTAAAACTTACCAAAAAAACTTCACTCATGTTAATTGAGTTGAGAGATTTTTGAGTTTTGGATTGCTTGTTTGGATAGGTCGGCATACTTATGTCTTCACTCCATCCTACCATGTGTCTATGATGTTTACTGGGCTGAGGGTGGAGAAAATCACTCTCGAGGTGAGATCCAAGAGAGTAGAGGCCTTGGTAGACATGATGGTATCAAATAGAGGTTGGGATTCTTCTAGCTAATAGATAGGAGGTACAACCTTGCAGGGAGGTGCTAGCAAGAGGAGATACATGAGCTCTCAGGATAGAGAGACTATTTCCCATGGTGGTATCAGTAGGAGATGCCACAAGAGCTACAACCCCCATCACTCTTCTTCATCAAGACCCTCCCACATGAAGAGATTAGGATCTTGAGTTGTTGCATTTATGAATGTGTATTATATACTTTTGATTCTTTTTTATCCTCAATATATTGAGACACATTGGTCCTTTATGAAGGTGACTGTATTAGAGATTTATGTTGTAAAAGATCGACAATATTATGATGTCTATATGGATAAATCTTGATGTTTCTCTTAATGACTTTTCATTGTGTATTATGGGCTTTAATTTTTAATTTTTTTTTCAATTTATGTACTTTAGATGACTAGGCATGTGATTATATACCATGTATCTCTATGTTTTTGGTAAAATACTATGGAAAATGCTTATATATGTGAAACAAAATATATGTACATCATATAATATGATAGATATGTATGAAAATTCACGTGTGCTAACACTTATTTTGTAGGTGATGACTTACTTATTTTTCTACGCATAACACATGACTTCTAATTTGCAATAGGGGAATGAAAAGGGAAATAGGATAGATACAAGATGATAAAATATGAATACTATAAATCAAAATTCATAGTAAAAAAGATGACGTAATCCTTACGAGAAAAAGGGGGAAATGTACTTCTTGATAGACTTACAAAATAATAACTTCATTGGATTCATCTAGAGATAACTAGCCCTGATAGAATCGACGAGGGGGATAAAGTTACCTTTTTTAGCATAGACATATAGACAATCTTTTTGAAGAACATTTCATTTGAATACTTTTTGATTTAATGTTATTTTTTCATTTATTTTTTATTTTTTATTTATTTATTTGACCCATACATAGTCTCATATGACTAAGAAGACATGTGGCATCATCACTAAAGGCTAGATGTAGGTGAGTAAGGGCACATTTTCCCAATGTTAACCCCATACAATTAGTAATATGTGAAGGCTCAACACTAAAGGTTAACATAGATGAGAGGTGTGGGACCTAGTTTCGATGTTGTATAAACTTTTTGATAAGAGTGTATTTTTGTTTTTTACAGCTTTACCCCCACATCTTGGCCCCATGAAAGCATTAAAATGCAAGGGTTCACATCGAAAGCCAAGATAGGTGAGTAACATTACCTAACTATGATCATGCTAATGTTTTTCTTTAAATGCAACATAAAAGCAAACTCTACCTTGAACAAGTTTCTAGACTAAGTTGTAGGCTAGCATTTTCTGAGGTTTTCAAGAAGATATAAGTAAAATGGGTGTATGCTACTTGTAATAACTAATACAAGAACCAACGTAATGCTAATTTTGAAAAGTGTTTTCTATAGGATAAGAGGGTCATGTGAAGATGAAATGATATGACATGCTACATCTTGGATTTTTCACACTATGTGAACTAACAATCAAACAATCACCGAACATAACATTTTATATACAGATGAACACACAAACTATAAAAATTAAATGAAATTAAGGCTATGTGGTTTGTGAAAACTAGATATGGAAATGTTCAAAGTGCAAAGATTTCATGGATTCACTAAACTCCTTGCCCTCTAAAGTACATAACTAATAGGCAATGTTATTGAAATCCTTAATCATTAGGTAAGCGCCTAATCAGTCAGGTCTAAATGCTTGAGTTTTTCCTTTATTTTTTTCAATGTGGTTGTTAAGCTTAAGGATGAGGTCTTTGACACATATAGATCACTCATAGATGTTCTTGTTGTATTGTTTGATAATATAATTGATATTAGTAATGTGGTTATCTGCAATAGTGAGTCAATGTTCATCTAAAGTCTCTAGCTTAGCTACTTGTGTCTTTTCGTACTCTTCATGATCAAGGAGACATCAAAGAGAGATGTGGAGGATAGGTATCTCAACCTCAATATGTAAAATAACTTCAGATCCGAACATGATGGAATATGGAGTTTTCTTTGTGGGCATTTTAATGCTAGTTCTATAAGCCCAAAGTGCTAGATAAAACTATAAATCCTAATCTCATTTAGGATTCTTGACTATCTTGACTAAGATTGACTCCAAGATCTTATTGGTGGTTTTGACCTAGTCATTAGCTTGTGTATAATATAAAGAGGTTGTGTTATGTGATATGGTGAATTTCTTACATATTTTGTTCAGCTCAAGGTTTTTCAAGGGGGATCTATTATTTGTTATGATGCCTTGGAGAATCCTAAATCAAATAATGAGCTTGTTCAAGATAAATTTTTCAATGAATAAGACAATAATGGTTGTAAGAGGCATTGATTCCAACCACTAAATGAAATATTTGGTGGCCATGATAATGAAGTGGTGACAATCCAAAGAAGCAAAAGAAATCTTACCTATTAGATCTAGACCCCAGGTGTAAAAAGGGCAAGTCATATGATGGGTTATAGAGCTCAAGAAGGAATGTGGATCTCATAAGAGAAGTGTTGGAACTTCTTGCATTTTGTAACATATTCGAGAGTGGGTAAGAAGTATCCCATCCTATGTATTTTGTGATAAATTGCATGGCCACCAAGGTGACTGCAACAAACCCTACTATCACAATGGAAAAGGACCCTTTCTAACTGCTATTAAACTACACATCTTAACATGTCATCAAGGGCTTATGATAAAGGACCTCATCCAATATTATGTACCTGGAGGTGGAAATGCGAATATGCCACCTTTGTTTGGAGTTGGCCCATTCAAGATAGGTGTAGTAAATTGAGGAATGAACAATATTAGAATACCAAAGAGAAGATGCAACATGAGGTTTATTTATGTGACAAATTAATTCATTGAAAAAATTGGCATCAATAAGATCATTAACCTCAAAGGGAGAGTCTGCCAACCAATTGGCAATGACTTTCCCTTTGGTAACTTCTGATTGACGTAAGCAAGCTTGAACTCACTTAGTAACATGATAAAATGTCCAACCTTTTGTGAGAGTGTTGGTTGGATCAACAACATTTGTAAGGATTTTAACCTCATTATAATTCACATTTCCTAATTAATCATAGTATCACAATCATTTAGTTGTGAGCACAATTGCCAAACACTCATTTTTTAATTGTGTGTAGTTGTTTCATAATCCATGAGAGTGCAAATAATGAATTAAATGTCACGTTCTTTTCTAGTATCATCCTCTTGGGCCAACCTGTAATCAAGATACACCTCATTTTATATAATGTAAAATATCAAGGTCTTATCAGGATTGGGAACCATAAGCATAGGGGGAGACAAAAGGAAATATTTTACTGCTTCAAATGCCTCTTGACAATCATTTGTTCAAGTTAAGTCACTCGTCTTCTTAAGCAATTTATTGATTTGATGAATTGCATAGGTAATATCAGGAATGAACCATCAAATGGATCCCAACTTTCCTAGGAATGACCTAATTCCTTATTCATCCATGGGGGGAGCATCTCTAGGATTGTGTGAATCTTGGTAGGGTCAATATAAATTCATCATTGGGATATGATAAACCCTAGGTTTTTCCCACCTTACTCTAAACACATTTTTTCAAGTTGAGATTAACACCTTATTTGATCAAGTGTGTCAAGATGGTGTGTAATACCTCTATGCGGTCAATTTGGCACATCATTTTCCCTAAAAGATCATTTATGTAAACCTCCACTATCTTGTGAATAAGATTATGGAATATATAGGTCATGGCCATCTGGTACGTTTCCCCTACATTTTTAAGACCAAAAGGCATCACAACATAATAAAAGGTTACCCATGGTGTAGAAAAGGTCTTACTCTGATCTTCATCATAAATATGGATTTGGTTGTATCCTAAGAAGCCATCCATAAATGATAACAACTCATAAAATGTTATAAAGACAATAATGACATCGATGGATGGAAGTGAGAAATCATAATTAGGACATGTTTTATTGATAACTCAAAAATCTATACATATCCTAATCTTACCATATTTCTTGAGAACAGGGACCATGTCATACATCCACTTGGAATATTCCACTGGTTTGATAAATATAACTTTCAAAAGCTTTATAACTTACAATTTTATCATCAATATGACATTAAACTTGATTATCCTAAGCTTTTATTTAATTGGCTTTGTGGCAGTCATCATAACTAGGTTGCGGACAACTTCTTCAAGCTTGATTCCCACCATATCATTATAAGAGAAGGTGAAAGCCTTTGAGAGATAAATGAGTAGTTTCTTGTGGTCTTATTCTTCTTGTGTGGAGAGCAATGACCTGTTATTGAGAATTATAGGACTCTCCTCAGTCCCAATGTTGATGTTAATGGTTTCTTCAATGAAGGAGGTATTGCCCTCTTCAAACATGTCTGGTGTTAGGGGAATATCAGGATCTTCACTCTCTATATTGAGAACATTGTGATCATCCTTAGAGGACAAGTAATCCTTGACCTAGAAATAAGAATCATAGTATTAATCCTTGAGAGCCGATATGGGATAACAAGTGAGGGAGAAACCCCTCTTTTGGTGGAAAGATATGAAGTTGTTGTATGCTCGTAAAAACTCAAGAATAGCTTCATAATTATTGGCTAAGTTAGGGACTAGCAAAATATCATCCTTTCCAATATGGGAAATCATTTGGTCACTATAAACCTTGTGTACAAGATCTTCTATCCTGAATGATATTATGAAATCAGACTATGGTAAAAGGGTGAGGGTCAAAACATGAAGATGAAGTAGTCATAGAGTCAGCAAGCTGGTTGTTTTCCCTAGGGACTACCTCTATATAAACTAAGTTAAAGTCTTTAGCAATTTCATAGACAATAGTCTTATATAACTGAAGATGTTCAACTTTAGTTTGATAGACCTTAGAGACCTGGTTGGCAACCAGCTATGAGTCACCTTGGATCCTTAAGTTCTAATTGCCCAAACATTTTTCATTGAGCGTGCCAAGAATTATGGCTTCGTATTCATCCCCATTATTCATACACTCAAAGCTTAGTTTGAAACCAAATGGAATGGTGCATCCCTCTAAAAAAATTAGAAAATCATGACCTTGGACCTAGGTGACTCTCAGCCACATCATAGCAGAAAACCCACTGATCATGTGTGGAAGGAGGATTATTACCTAGTAAGATTTCTTGGTCTTTTGATATTTCAACCATATAAATAATAATAATAATATTGTTTAACCACTCTTGGGTTTCCTAGTTTTAGGATTCATAAAAGTGATAAGTCCTTACCCCTTGCGAGGCAAATGAAAGGACTTACAAAAACTTGAATGGTTGACTCTTATGATCTGAATGAAGGGAAGCACATCCAATAACTTAAAAGGATTACCCTTTTTCTCTGGATTGAGGTAGGTAAGCACTTCTGGGAACTCAAAAGGCTACTTTCTAGGCTTTATTTTTGGTGTGGGAAGTATGACAATATAGTTATGATGCATTTTTCATGTGGGGAGTATGCTAGTGTAGTTATGGTCTCATTGTGGCATAGAGTGTATGCCAACATAGTTATGAAGCTTACATTAAATTTGATAAGACATGGGTAATCCTATTTTTCCTATTGTTATATGAGGGAAAGCTCATAAGAACTTGGTGAATGGCTCTCCAAGGGTCCTTTTTTCAAGAGGGACAGAAGGACTATCTTTATGTGTTCATAGATAATCATGAGATCCGATGTTAATCTCTACGGTCCCCATTGTCAAAGTAAAAACTTTCTTCTCAACCACTAGCATGACTGAGGGAGGAGGAATGGTGTGACTACATATCAGATAATTATGAATGTGATGTGAATCACTGCTAGGTGTAGGCCATAATAGAATGATCAATATCTCAAGAGGAAACAAACTTTATTGGTCAAGAACTTTAGAAAACTGATATGATCTTGTCATAGCATGATCTGGGATCATAGTTCTAAGATGATTAGAATAAATATGAGTAGTATACAAACTATGATTTGACCTTGTGTGAGTGTGCCTTTGGTGATTATGATGGCAATGATAAAAAAATTGCCATCAAGGGAAACCTTTTCATTTTATGACATTTCTATCATGCAAAGATTAGGTAAACTATCCAACCCATCTTGGGATTACCATTTCTAAGACTCAGATAATTCATAGGTCCCTAACCCTCATGGGTCGAACAAGAGGACATGTGGTGTATCCTCTTCCAAGATGTCTATAATCTCACTCATGAACATGGTGGAAACTACTAAAATAGAGATTGGCTCCAAACTAGTGACATCTTCAGCTGTCATTACTTCCTTTTCTTCTAGTTTATTCTTTAATAAGGCTTGCAAGATTTCTACCCCTTTATTTAGAACAACCACCTTAAGCTTCACATGCTCTATAATATCCACCAAATGTGGGGATTTTGTGACCCCATTGGTAAGTAGATGATAATCAATATGCAAGGTTGATTATTTACGCATGGTAGTTTGAAACATATCAAAGGACTTATGATCCCCTTGGCCACACCCAGGTGGAGGAATTAGATATGTTGGAACAAGGTTGAAGGGATAGCCTTCATTATGTGAATCAAATATCTTCCCAAGATCATGTTATAATTTATATATTTATCGATCACATAAAACTAAGTGTATTTAGACCCAAAGTGATTGGGAGCATGATATTTCATATGGAGGTGGATTTGAGGCTATCCTAGCCTCACAGGGTATTGCACGTCGTGGAACAGTTAGTCTCCCTGTAACCAAGCGTCTAGAGGAAGGAGAAGAGGACAATGTTGAAGGTCACTCTATCATCAACCATATCTCTCTTTACATAAATAGTATAAATCTAAACTTGCAAGAACAAGGTTGGATCCCCTCTCCTAGCTATCTTAGAGTTATGAGAGAGGATATGCAAATCAAATAAAGAGATAGCATCTCATGAATCTTTCCTAGGAAGGAACATATCTAGATCAATGTGGTTGATGTGTGCATGTGGTGGGGTAATAATGTTAGACAAATGCCAAAAACCTAGGGCATCAAGTAAGGCCAATTGATGGGAGGGTGAGTTTTTGAGTAGATAAAGAAATGAAATGTGGGAGAATGTTTTGGTAAGATCTTAAATCAAATCATAGTTCCCCATAAGCTTAGAGATAGACTTGGTATCAAAAATGTTGGAAGGATGAGGAGTAATGTGCTTATATTCTCTAGTGTGAGTAATGATATTGGCCTCTTCTTCAATGTCTAGTTATACAAACCCTAGCATTTTGGACTTGCCCTAGAGCCCTAACTGAGGGGAAATGTCAACATTGGTAGTTTTAGATGTAGAGGTCTATGTGTCATTGTTACATGAAAGAGTGGGTTGGTGAAATGCCAAAAATATAGGGCATCAAGTAAGGCCAATTAATGGGAGGGTGAGTTTTTGAGTAGATAAAGAAATGAAATGTGGGAGAATGTTTTGGTAAGATCTTAAATCAAATCATAGTTCCCCATAAGCTTAGAGATAGACTTGGTATCAAAAATGTTGGAAGGATGAGGAGTAATGTGCTTATATTCTCTAGTGTGAGTAATGATATTCGCCTCTTCTTCAATGTCTAGTTATACAAACCCTAGCATTTTGGACTTGCCCTAGAGCCCTAACTGAGGGGAAATGTCAACATTGGTAGTTTTAGATGTAGAGGTCTATGTGTCATTGTTACATGAAAGAGTGGGTTGGTGAAATGCCAAAAATATAGGGCATCAAGTAAGGCCAATTAATGGGAGGGTGAGTTTTTGAGTAGATAAAGAAATGAAATATGGGAGAATGTTTTGGTAAGATCTTAAATCCAATCATAGTTCCCCATAAGCTTAGGGATAGACTTGGTATCAAGAATGTTGGAAGGATGAGGAGTAATGTGCTTATATTCTCTAGTGTGAGTAATGATATTGGCCTCTTCTTCAATGTCTAGTTATATAAACCCTAGCATTTTGGACTTGCCCTAAAGCCCTAACTGAGGGGAAATGTCAACATTGGTAGTTTTAGATGTAGAGGTCTATGTGTCATTGTTACATGAAAGAGTGGGTTGGTAATTTTGAATTACTTGGTTCTGTGAGCTACCTTGTGATTGATTTGGGTTGTCTAATGTTTCATGATTTAGAAAGGGGTCTTAGTAGATTTGGAGGTTCTAATTTTGAGGAGCAATAGGACCACCTTGAGGGGTTTTGGAATTTACCCATGTGCTTCCTAGGAACATGTCCATAAAATTTTATCTCTAATCCAAAGGGAGTCTCTGTATAAACTTTTTATATTCCCTGTAGTTCTAAGGATCATGTCTAATGAATTGATGAAAAATACAGTAGATGTTAGGATCATAATCCTTAAGCCTTTGAATTTTTCCATGTTGACCAAACCCTTGTTGACTATTTCTTTGCAAATAGGTTTGGTTTTGGAACCAAGGAAAACATTCAACATGCTAGAATTAGTTTTGGTTTTGATTTTGATATTACATGTTACGAGGTGGTGGATGATGCAAGTCAATCGCATGAACCATAATTCAAGGATTTTGGTTTTGCATACAAGTGTTGTTATTGTAATTTGCATTGTTCATGGGTTGATATGGGTTGTTGGGAATAGGATTAGGTTTTTTTCCTTGATCAATCACACATCAGTGGTGGCATTCATGTGTCGATGAAATATTTTGGGACCTTGATTATTGGTGTTGGCTTGGTTTGCATTTTGAAATCCCCTATTGTTTTGGTTTGGGGTGGTGATGCACTCATTAGCCTCATAGGTTTGTTGGCCACTATCAATAGTCGCTTAATCAATTTGTAAGGAAATTTTAAGAGCTTTTTCATATGAACAATAGGGGAATTTATGAGCAGCCTCCCTCGTCTCCTTGTTAAGGGAGTAAAGGAAGAGGTCACACAACTCTCTCTAGTCCATACGAGGAGCACTGATAGATGAATAAATGACCTACATCCATCTTATGATAAAATGGGTAGCCAACTCATTGTGTCCTTGTTTGATACAAATGAATTATTGAATGCCAGTCTTTGGAAGTTTGTTCATATCGAAAGCCTTGACAAAATCATCCATTAGTTGGAGGAAGGAACAAATGGACCCTTCAGGGAGGTAATAATATCAATCAAGAGTTATTCCTTGTAGGGTTTTAGGAATTTTTTTGGAAACAATCCCATCCCAAGGTAGAAGTTCCTCGATAGCCATGGCATAAGCTTTGACGTGTGTGTTTGGATTTCCCTCCCCTTTGAACTTGGAAAGGTCTAGTAAGGGATGCAAAATAATAACTCCTCGTATGTTGAGGTTGAGGGGTTACTTAAGGTATTAGACATAATTCCCCATGTTGTTGAGGTCAATTATTGGTGTGGTTAATTTAGATTGGAAGAGTGGTATTGCATAGGGGTTGTTTGGGTAACCACTAGAAGGAATGCAAGAGGATTGATAGGATGAAGTGGAATATACTAGGAAATAGTTATCTGACTAAGTAGATTTAGAGAACATTAAAAAATATGGAGGAATGTTGTTAGACATGGAAGGGTTGGTGATTTTTTTAGGAGGGGTATATGTAGTTTGCACATAACCCAAAGGTACGTAAGGTGGTGCATGACTAATTTATGGATGAGTATACATGAGAGGCATGTAACTCGATGAGGTAAAGGGGGATAGATTATTGGTCACCACATTTTATGGAGGTGGCATGTAGGTGAATACACCTCCCATCAGGGTTTGGATAGTTACTTGGTAAGGTGGAATAATTTTTGAACTGTCAAGGCTAGGGACTCTGTAAGTGAGGATGTCCCTGAGGGTTTGGTTAGAGGCATAACTTGGTGGAGGCATATGCTCATGTTGTGGTGGGAAAATGAAAGATTGTTTTTGTAATGGTTGATGAGTCATGATTTGGATAGGAGAAAGAGAAGGATGAGCTTGTGGAGGAGGATTTGATCCCATCCCTTGACTCAAAGATTTTGGGTTATTCTCTAAGTCACAGATGCAACACACTAGGGTGTCGATGGGATCATTCAAACCAATGGAGATGTTAGGTCTAGAATTCTCTTGTACAAGAGGGATATGATTGAGAGATTGGTTGGTGTGAAGGGTTTGATTTAGATTGAGAGTCTGAGGGGTAGTGGTTATGGTTTTCATCAGTGAGTTAGAGGTATTTTGGTTCCCAATAGAGAGATGAGTGGATACATGCATGCGATTAACCTCATCATCTAAGTGGTGAATCTTCCCCAAATAATAATCATATTTAGAAACACTTTATGAATCTAAGATTTGTAGGCTAATCAATTGTCTATTGGCCATATGAAGAGTGATCATACCTCCTCTAGTGAGAGTCATAGTATTGGAGACAAGATGATTGCTAACAGTTACAGATACGTCCTACACCTCATGAATAGGGATTGTGGTCCTTATTAGAGTATTACGATGAAAATAATCATAGGAATGATAAGACATTGGTTTCAAGAGTAGGATTGTTCCAAATTACCAAATAAGCTTCACTAGAGTTGAGTTGGCTTCTCCTATAGTCTTCCAGGACAAGAGATTTACTTAGATCCTATCCAAACTTATTATGGGGGTATTAGGATACCTATAAAATAAAATGAAAGAAGAGGGGAAGGTGGAGAAATGAGAAAATAAGGAGAATAAATGGAAACAAAAAATATGTAATTATTTCACATTGGGTTTAACAATTTGTATATAAATAACACATGCTAGACTTGCACTTAACTTCCTAAGGTTAGGCCAAGATAGGTAACATAATGGATGGATGGTATCTAGAACCATGGAATGGGCTAGTTATTAGGTAGAATAGGATTTGGAATTGGTGGTGGAAAATTATTCTTGTGATGGAACCAAAATACCTCCATAGCATCAAGTTTCTTGTTAACAACATTTGGTTTAGCATGAATAGAGCTCCAAGGTCCTTCAATGTTTGAGGTAATAAGGAGGTGAAGCTCTTGATCGATATTAGGACCGATAAAATGGGAATGGTTAGGTTGAATGACCCAATGGATGAGATCCACTCTATCAGGTTGACTACACTCAATCAATTCCATCAATAAATGTAAATGATATATGACAAGGCAAGACTTGAAGAGAAGAAATGGGGGTGAAGGTGAGGATCTAGGCTTGAATCACATTATATAGGTGACCTATATTTTGGAGGATAATGATTCATGGATCGAACATTTTCTCCTTCTCCTCTAAGGCACTAAGAGAATTAATGATGAGGTTGGGAATGGGTGTAGCACATAAAACCTTAATTCTTAATTCAACACAAATATCTGACTATGTATTAGTTGTGGGACTAGGTGCTTTAACCCTAGGGGAAAGGCCTTCTCTAACAAGATCGAATGTCTCGAAAAGTGTCATCCAAAGGATAATAGGTAAAGTATAATCATATGAGCTTATCTTGACAAATGTTTTGTTAAAGGACTTGTTATAGTAGTGAAGCAAGGTTTTAGAGTGATTTTGTGATTTGACAAGGCTTTTGATAGTTTGATTATTTTTTGTTGTTTTTAGGGATATAAGACTGCAACGAAAGATAACTACTTGTTGAAATTAAATAATTGAAAGAAAATAGTGATACATAGCTGAAACTAAATTGAAATAATGCTTATTTTTCTTTGTCAATTGATTTCCAATGCACGCAAGGTATATTTATTATATTTATGCAAATGTTGACTTCACTTTTCCTAAGTGCAAGCTAAAATGTAATTATTTTTGTCTATGTGAAAACTAAATTTTTAGAAACATGAAAATGATCCAAGAAGAGGTTTATATTCTAAACAAAAAAAATCTATTAATCTCCTAACACTTCTTTTGCTCATATGCAAGCTAAAACAACTTTTAATTTCCTATGTTGGATGCACACTAGCTATGAACAATGTTTTGTTTTGAATAGAATGATTGTTTAATTATGATTTTTTGTTGTAGTGGACTAAAAAAAACATTCTTATTATATTCAAAACAAGATAAATCAACATTGAAACAAGATATATCAACATTTACTTATGTTGATATAGGGTTTTTCTAGTGGCTAGTGTGTGAGAATGAAAAGAGCTTGTTTCAGAATTAAAAATAGATTTTAAAATGTATGAAAGTATATGTTTCATATTATAA
This sequence comes from Torreya grandis, assembly GCA_037957365.1. NCBI lineage: Eukaryota > Viridiplantae > Streptophyta > Pinopsida > Cupressales > Taxaceae > Torreya > Torreya grandis. Next base: position 3,485,719 of record JARHVA010000136.1, read on the forward strand.
TATTCATATATGGTTTGAATGAAATATTAAATACTATTAAGATATCTAATGAATGAAAGTAAACAAGGTTACTAGCTATTATTTTTGTTGTTAAAAATAGAAAAGGAAATGATTCTTTTTCATATCAAATTTTCTTTTATATGGAATGTAAATCTAATATATTTCAAGGAGAGTTAAATTAATCCAATATAAATAAATAAAATGAATTAAAATAAAAAAACCTCCAACCTGGTCAAGGCAAAGATCAACTTAAATCATGTAATATGTGTTGTTGCAGTGTTCATTATGTTAGCTCCTTTATCCAAGAAAATATTTCAAGAACTCTTTAACAAAGAGGATGAACCAATGGTTTTCAAAATAGGGGAAAAAATAAGAGAAAAACAATCTCAAACAAAGAGAAATTGGTCTATGGTTGGATGAGTGCACTATTTGCAAAGATCGGGTTGCAGAATCAATGACACTTCATTGCTTGCAATGGTGTAGTCAGTCATGAATAAAACAGAGGTAGAGATTAAAAACAATGGTAATAGGCTATGGATATGAAAAGATTCAAAACAATGGTAATAGGTTGTGGCTATGAAAATCTGTAAAACTCCAAGCTCTAGTGTAAATTTTTAGATCCAAAATCAAGCTAAATTTGGCTTAGTTGTAGAAGAACAATGAAAGTTGCATGGAGTTTAATTATTGTATGAAGGAATTTAAATTTTTTGAAATGGAAGTAGAACTTAGGAGAGACTCAAAACTATTGAGAATAAAAGAGGGATTGAGTTGGGCCAACATGGAGGCTAACACAAGGCAAAAAGAGTAAGAAATGTAAAGATAACATGCAAAAATTCGTAAAAACTTAAATATTGTGAGCTAATTTTGTAATACAAGGAGAAGGTGATAGAACCATCTATCTTTATAGGGGAAGTGATGAAACCATCATTCCATGTGAACAAAACCACCATAAGGGTACACAAAACTACATCATATTTATGATAGAATCACCTTATAAGGACAAAACCGTTGTAGTGGTTTTAAAAACTATCACGATGGTTTTGAAATTGTCATGTCAGTTTTGTAACACAGGGCAACCATTTTTTCATTCACTAGATATTTTTTATATTGAGCTAACAGAAGTTGCAGAGACCAACCAAAGGGAATCAAAGGTGGTTTGGAGAATGGAAGGTAGAAAGGGTAGGGTGTTAGAGAGAACCCATTTTGAGCATACACTAGGATATCACTACACATCATTGGATGTCATTTCAAAATGTCACATCATGCAAATTTTAGGTGTATACAAATACTTAAATGATCTTTGGCCATTTGAAACATGTTTCATTGAATCCACAGACTATACCTCATCTATAGGTATAAGATCCTCTGCCTATGAAATTACCTCTACCTCTCTAGCTAACCTCTACCACTTCCACGTCTGTGTAAAACTTCCTTTTCCTCTTGATGTTCCTCCTCATTATTTGCATAACAAATTTTCCTCTAACTTCAGTGCACAATGATAGGCTTCTTCAATAGATCATGGTTTGATCATACTAAACTTATCTCAAATTTCCATACGCAATCCATTCATGTATTTTGATATCTTCTCAACATCATTTTTCGCATGACCCAATCTAATAATAAGCCTACAATACTCCTTAGTGTATCCTTTGATACTCATTTCCATTTGTTGCAAGTTTTGGATATTTTTGAACAAATTCATATCATAATCCATGGGAATGAATTTGGTTTTCAACTGGGTAACAAATCTATTCCATGTATTCATATTTCTTTTGCCTTTGCACAATATTTCAGCTTGTACACATTCCCACCATAAGTATGCATGACCTTTCAATTTTTTGCCGATGAACTTAAACCATTTATAATCCTCCATACTTTCATACTCAAATAATTTCTCTAACTTGGTGATCCAATCAATGAGCTCTTTGGGGCTCAAACTTTTTGAATAACTTCTAGGGTCCAATTTTGATTTACTTGTCATTCTTGCAATAGCTCGAAAGATTATATCTTTACATTCATCAACTCTTTTATGTGTATTGATCTTCAACTACTTCATCAACGAACTCAGTATCACTTTCATCGTCTAGTGCTTCAAATCCACATTGATGTCTAATTTACATGACTTCCATTATGGCTTGTATTTCTCTTCACACTTGTATCAAATCTACTAACCTTGATACTCTAACCACCTGTGCCCTTATACCACCTTGTTGAGTGTAGAGCCTATCAAAATCATAGAGTATATCTAATGGACACATGTGTGACTTGCACTACTTTGTATATATATATATATATATATATATATATATATATATATATATATATATATATATATATATATATATATATATATATATTCGACCTTTGTAATCATAGTAATAAACTTTAGAATGCAAAGATCACTCCTTTTGAACATATCAAAAAGCTAGAATATGAAAAGACAATGCTTTATAAAACTCTATATATAGTGTTAAATTGTATTTAGATATCGTTCCTATGTGATAGAGATTAATACATATTGTTCTAAAATGGTTTTGCTATGTATCTTTTATATTTGTTTTGAATGTAGTAATTTATTTGATTTAATTTATTAATCAAATGAGTTTATACAAACAATTCAAATTCTAAAAAAGTCTATGTTTATCTACACTTCTAGCTATTTTGTATATTAATGAATATATTTAGTCTAAATTTCTATCAAATGTTTACTTTTGTTATTTCATGTGCAAGCTTTCCCTATATTAGTATGTTTTAAAGGGTTTTCTAGGAGCCTCCGCTAACAATGTTGCAATGTGTTTGAATTTTTTGTTAAAAATTGTTGAGATGGTTGCCAAGGCAGAGAGATATAGAAAGATGGTTCAATGAAAGAATTCAAAATTTTGTAGAACAAGAAGCGAGAAGAATAGGGAAGACTATGAAATAAATTATTGAGGAGCATATCTATAAAGAAATATATGAAATATTCTTGTGTTAATTCCCTAAGCTATTAGCTGCATGGTTATCCAGATTGGATTATTATTGTTTTTCTGACAAGAAGGATGAAATTCATAACCTAGTCGAAAGAAAAGCTAAAATCTCGAAAAAATTAGATATTAATTAGATCCATGTAAGGCTATTGGACCAAGACTACCATTGATGGATATATTATTGAATTTGTTGTACAAGGCTATTTGGATTTTGAAGTTGCACATAACTTGTTTGTTAGAATAATTCATGGAAAGTTCCTTCAGTGACTACCTACTCTGATTAATATAGTTGTTTTAAAAAAGGCCATGGTGCCTACTACCAACATGAAGTAGTCGTTTCAAGCATTATGGAGATGTGTGTGATGTAGAAATGAATCATACAGTGTTGAGAAGATAAACTTGAACTTGGACCTAGAATATGGAGGATGAAAATAATTAGAGTGAAAATAAGAATATGAGTTGGAAAGATAATTATGACAACAAAAACTATGAAACAAATTGAATAATCCAAACTTAATTGCACGTAAGATTGGGAATAAGGTATAAGATGTTGAAGAAAAGGGAGCCTAGAGAGAGGCTTCACAAGATGCAGGAAGTAGAGAAGGTATAGAGTTTGTAGAGTAGGAAAGAGAAGGGCCTGAGGAGGAAAAGACACAGTTGAGAGTATTGAGGAGATGGAGTAGAGGGAAGAGGAAGAGGAAATTAGAATAAAATAAAATTCATTAAAATATAAGATGAGAACATAGTTAGGAGATTTTTTTTTGAAACAATGAAAGAATATTAATGAGAAGAGAATATGCAAAAGTGCAAAGTATTATAGGTTTAAGATCATAGTCAAAAGAAGTCAAGGAAATAGATCATTCATTTCTTGAGTATGCATCCCCTCATCCCAATTTATCATTAGTAAAAATATCAAGTGCAATTAAAGGGATGGGTAGAAGTTGGTTTGATTCATTTACAGATGAATTTAGAAAACTTAGTGTAAAGACTAAGAAGTCTAAAGAGGCTCGAAGAGGTTGGATTTAATTTCAAGCTTAGTTTTAAGATGCCATTAAAAATTAGTGCATATAAGCCTATAGTCATAATGACTAATGTGAAACAACCTATAGTCACAGTCACTATTTCATAAAATTTAGTATTAGTAATTGCAAGCATGCCAAATATGGCATTCAACCCATGCATGTTTGTTGTGTTAATGCAATATGATGGGTTTGCAGACATTGAGAAGTATTTGTCAATATACAACATGAAATGGTAGGTTAAGGTAATAACTTATGATAATATAAAAACATTTAAGCTCATAGGAGTTTTAGCAGGTCGATCTTTAGAATTCATTTGTGAAAGAGATGTTAATGCCCTAGATCTTTATCAATTTAAAGCATAACTAGTTGCATAGTTTAAAATGAAAAAATATGTGAGATGGACTATTTAAAACCTAAAAGATATTTAACAACGGAGTGGAGAATATGTATAGGAACATGATCATAGATTCTCAAATGTGATGAATAAGATTGATTTTATCATGGAGGATTTTATCAAGAATTATATTTCCCACTGCATAGTCCCAATTCTTGACTAAAGTTGATGCTTGAATAGTTTCCCTACGAGTGGAAAAAATTGAAGATTATGGAGATGCTCCAATAGTTGACTCCAAAGTGGAGGTGAAAATAGCAGCTTTCCTAAAAAAGATGAATGAGATACATAAAAATGAAAAACCTAAACTGGGTTTGTGGTGTATAGAGTGTGGTTGAAAAGGGCATCATAGGAATGATTGTCCTAAACTCAAAACAAAATTATATGAACTATATAGATTAGTAGGGCACACAACCTTAAAATGTAATCTATTACAATAGTATATTCAAAAATCTCAAAGTTTGTACTATAATTTTTGTAAATGGATCAATCATGATGAAAAGAGTTGTCAAGCTTTACATAAATTTAAGAAGATATCACCGAAAATGTCTTCGTAGTCACAGTGCAATAATTATCCATGATGAAGTAAGGAATTCCAAGTCCAGAGGTAGAAATAACTAGTGTGACACAAGCTAATCCCAAATGGATGCATTCATCACCTCAATATAAATATCAACCTCAGAGTATGGCTAGATGGACACCATCATCATTGTAATATCTTTATAAATCCTCGTGGAACAATGTGAGTCTTCAATAGCAGCAATAAAAATGAGCTCCAACATCACCTCAACATTAGTATAGTGGATATGATGTGTAGTAAACGTAGCAAAGAGGATTCGTTGGGCACTAATAACATGATTGGGGTTTTCATTAGAATATAGGAAGATACATAAGAGGATATCGAGGTAGATATCAAAGTGTTCAAAAAAATGATAATCAACAAACTCGCCATCCGATCCAATGTTATTTGTCTGGTGAGTATAATCATTTTTCATGAAATTGCCCCACTCATCCTCAAAGACAGACATATTGTGTGTATTGTAGAGTAGAAAGACGACATCAAATTGAAAAATGCCCAGTATTAAAGAAGCAAAGGAATACACGATAGTGCACAATGTGACTATGATTAATGCATAGCCTAAGGAAAATGCATTTATGCAATAAGTTACTATACAACAACGTGCATACCAAGGATTGCCTCCATTAGAAATGCCATAGGATCATGGAATCAAGAAGGTGAAATGAGACAACTATCTTGATCCTATGCAATGAAGATATTTCATAGAATATTACATATTATCTTGCATAAATTTTTGAAGTGTGCACAACGAGATCAACAACATACCAATAAGGTGGTCTGGTTTGTTAAAACTTAGAAACTATGAGATGTTGACTCACAAATGGACATTGAGCTCACAGGTTATGAAATTCCTAATGCAGTATTTGATTTTGGAAGTACTATCAATATGATTCCTAGATTAACTTGGAAGGCTATTGGTAAGTCACACTTGAGCTAGTATTCATGTAACTCTTAGTCTTGCAAATTATGGGAGGGTAAAACTAATTGGTCACCTCGAAGATGTGGAGGTTAGAGTTGTTGAGTTGACTCTGTGAGGTGATTTTGAGGTCATTGACATGAAAATAAATGAGACCCATTATCCTACCTTAATTGATAATAAATGAGCTTATGATGGCAAAATGACTATTAATACAGTGCACAATTAATTAAAGGCTCATCAAGGAGACAAGATAGTTGTCATAACATTGAATATATCAGATCAAAATTCCTATATGATTCTAAAAGAACCAAAGCCACCTTATTCCCATGGTGATAACGGTTGGTTCAAAGTTAGCACAAATACAAATAAAAATTCTCTACGAGTTGTGCACGTTTGTTTTTGAAACCACAACTAGAGAAAAGCATACAAATGCAACCAAAAAAACAATCAGTTGACAAGATAATAATAACAAAATTTCTAGCTCCCTAATTTCAAATTAAAGGATGTATCTCTTCATTTGTGCAATCTCCAACTAAGTCAGAGGTAGATTTCCTATATAATATAGGTACAACAATAATGGATTATATAGAACCTCCTCTAGAGGGTGTCTTACCTTGGGAAATAACATCTTCAATAAATGGTGACTCAGACATCCATATGTTGAATTGGGTTATGGGAGATCATGAGTTACAATCTATGTGCATGGTTTTCATCACAGAGTGTTAATTACCATAATATTTTGCAACATAAGATCTCAATTTATTTATATTTAGGTTGGAGCACCATGTACCGGATGTAGATCAAAGAGTTAGTGCACTCAGGTATGCATTGAAAGGAACTATTTTTACTTGGTCGGTAGTGTATAGAGAACAAGAGTTACAATGGGATGAAGCATGTAAATTTTTGCGATCATGGTTTTAATTATCACTTACTATGAGAAAAGAGTGGCCATTATTTCAAGAAGGCCAATGCCCCAAGTTGCACATTCATAAATGTATAGATATATGGTCTTCTTAAGGAGTTGAGCTAAGATATGGGGTGCACGTCTTCAGTCACACATTAGAACCACTTCCAACTATCCAATATATGCATTAGGAGTGCAAATTTGAGACTAAGCATTGGACACAAGTGCAACAAAACTTTATTCAAACTTTGTGTTTGCAGATGATAATCCAGTGGTGCACAATGCATTGTAAAACCTAAAAACTTTTTTAAGTTATGATCAAGTAGAAGATTTGGGCGCTGTGACAAGTTCATCACAGTATGAATCAGCTCAAGATTTGAAACTAGTGATTCATAATTACAAGGTTAGTAACAATAGCAATATCTTATTAAACCCTATAATAGAATTACAAACTAACGAATAAAATTCAATGATAGTGATGGATATCTACACATAGAAGTCTTCTTCAAACTAGAGTGATACGCTGAGCCAACAAATGTTCAAAGTGCAAAAAAAGTTGAAGAGGAGAGACTGCACAACGTAAACATTCTAGAATGGAAAGGGGAATGAACTCTGCGAGAGGCTCTGCCTAGTAGATCAAACAAAGTATATCAATAACCACTAAATAAGATTGAAGAAAATATTGAAACAAATTTTGTGCCTAAACTTGTTATTGTAGGAGACTATTGGGCATAGAATAAGATTTCAGAGGCATTGTAGTTCCAACACCATAACCAATAGCATCTCCATCATAGTTTAACAAGGGAAAGAGAAAAGTAGCAACACAACGAGCCTCACTACCACTACCTAAAAAGAGAACATGCCACACAAAGTCCTAGATCAACAATAAACATGTTCCAAATATAGTAGCTAAATGCAACTTGGCAGAGCAAGGAGTTCTATAGTCCATGTTTGCAGACATCGATAACGATATTTACGAGCAGGAAAAGGAAAAAGAATTCTTCTTTTGTAAACTAGCATGCACTTGCTAAGTGTATAATCAGGTAAGACAAGACATGTGGGTGACCATCACCCAACCTCCTATTATTATTGATATTTTAGGATAAGAAGTATCTCAACAATGGTTACATGCGAAATGTTTCCAAGCAAATCCAGATGTAAGATCCTCTGTTACATAGGAATCAAAACTACTAGCATAAGAAAGTCCAACACTAGCTTTGATGCACAAACCACAGACACGTGCCACAACTCAACCATCTCCAACAATCAAGCATAGAATGGTGTCTTTCGTAAACCCAGCAGAGGAGAGCACAACACATCAAGCACAAGAAGCACAACCACAACCTCATGTTCACGGTACGAAGAGGCAAAAAAAGAGCCTCATTCCACCTCCAACTTACATAAAGAAGATGGTTGTGCATAGGGGTACTATTTTGAAATCATCCTCTTTGAAATATTCAAGTCAATCATAGTGCTAGATTCATCCACCCCCATGGAAGTGCCTTAATAAGCTAACTTGCCACAGCTAGAGCCATAACACAAAGTTGCGTAGGAACAACAAGATCCATCAAAGGCACAAAAAAAGGCTACAAAGAAGAAGGAAGATAAAAATAAAAGGAAGGAGAGGCAAAGTTCAACGTTGCGGAGCAATAAAAGTAGCACAAACAACAGGGTACAAAGGAGTGTAGGCAAATTTTTGAAGTAGTGACTCAAAATAAAAATGTTGAAGAAACATAAGCTAAAAAGTATATAGCCAAAAAAGTAGAAGCTCAAAAGAAAAGATCCGAAGAAGCAGAGGAAAAAAAGAAGGAACAAGAAGTTGCAATAAAAAACAAAAAGTGCACGTTATGCAAAATAAGAAATAAGAATCAACGATAATTACAAAGGCTCAAGAGGAGTAAAAGGCTAAGTGAGAAGCTGAGGATAAATAAGTTGAAGCCAAATCCAAGGTTAAGACAAAAACAAAAGCCAAAGCTAAAACTAAAGCTGAAGCGAAGGATAAGGCTAAAGCTAAAGTTAAGCATGAGGTAGAGGCAAAATCAAAGCAACAAGCAGAGAACACAATGTAACCAACACTTATGATGCAAGGAGGTGCACAGGAGAAGGCTTCTCAACCTACACCACAAATAACTAGCCAATGGCTATGGGATGTTCCCATGTCATCCTCTCGATGCATCACCTTTTATATTCCTTTAGCACAGTTCACGATAACCTCTACCAAAATGGAGACATCCATGGTTTTGGCTACAACTACGTATGTTTCTTAGTTACTGCTAACCAAATAAATTAAAGTTATAGCTACTTTATAGGAATCAATTGTGTAGAAGGCTTTGGCCTTGGAGCAGGAAGTCTTGTAGATGTGAGAGGACAATGCAAATCTGAGCCTTCAATTAACCAGTGCATTCCAAATCATTAACACTAACTTCCCTACACTGGTGACCCAAGTCTTAGCTAACCAGGTTATGTCTGAAAAAAAATTGCCAACTCTATTAGCACAACTCATGAAAGACTGGCTTGTTGCACACAAGTTGTAAACATTGTAAGCATAAGGGTAAAATATTAATGTTGAAATAGAGGTGATATATGAGATCTTAGAGGAGTTTGAACAGGTTCTAGACAAAATGGTGCTCCAAAAAAATGGATAGCACAGGGTATGTTGAATTGGAAGTAGTAGCTTAACAATACATTGTATGTAGCTAAACCAAGCTTCGAAAAGGTGAAGAAATCCAAATATATGATGAAGGACCATATGGATACCCCTGTAGCAATGAACAATGCACTCAAGCAGTTTCTTGATTCGAGGGATAGGGCCATGCAAAAACTATAGACATAAAAAAATAAAATTTTGTGCAACTCATTTGAAAGCATTCAGACACAAAGGCATGCACGTTGGTTAGAGGAACTTTTATAGGACATCCAAATCAAAACATCAAATTCTAAAGCACTCATCACCATCACAAAATATGAATACATTCAAACCCTGATGGTGACTCAAGTCGCATTGCACACATTGCTAAATATGGTGTGGAGAGTGATGTCTGACTAGAAGATGCTAAAGTAAGATATGTCTTTGTTTGATCCCTCTAATGCACTTGTTGACGAACCGTAATTCATTCCCCCTCAACAGTTGCAACAAATACTTGAGTAGAATAAGAGTGCCACAAGTGCACAGACAACCATCCAGCAACCACAATAGCCTTCACCAGTAGTTTCTACTAAACTAAGTCCATCCACTTCTCTATCAGATCCATCATCATAACACCCTACTGCACAACCAACACATAGCATTCTTCCACATATACCATAAGTATTGCACAGTTCAAATTTTACAGTTTTCACTTCTTTTTAGCACAATTTTGTAGGATGGCCTTAAGTATTAGGGGTGGGGATGGATTGTTTCAAAATCTATAAAGGGTGAACACTTGGTTAATCTAGTCTATTGAAAACCCGAAAGGGCAGTATGTTACTTAGTTGAAAATCTAAAAGGGCGGCTAAGTAATGCATAAAAGGTGAAAACTGATAAATGACATCTGAAATGAAAATCGTGAATCTTGTTTTTAGTTCAATTCCTCAACTCAAGCTTCAAATCAGGGTTCTTTAATATGAATTTGTCTCAATATAAGGCAAATATTTAAGTCCAGGAAAGTGTTGAGTGTAGAACAGGTCTATCAAAATCGCAGAGTATATCTAATAGACATGTGTGTGAATTACATTATTTTGTATTTTGTTTAATCTTTTTAGACCTTTGTAAGTATAGTTTTAGACGTTAGAATGCAAAGAGTCATTCCCTTAAATCATATCAAAAGGCTAGAATATAAAGAGACCACTTTATAAAACTCTATATATAGTGCTCAATTATATTTGGATATAGTTACGATGTGATAGAGATTAATACATATTATTTGAAAATAATTTTCTTATGTATCTTTTATAATTATTTTTTGCACATTGAGTACTTTGTGTGCTTTAATCTTTTAATCATGAGCTTTTACTTGTTTTACTTCATGTGCAAGTTATCCCTATATTAGCATGTTCTAAGGGATTTTCTAGGAACCTTCGCTAACACACCTTAGCCTCCTCTATGTGACATTTCCTTCAAAATCAAATATCTAAATACTAACAGATACTAAATGAAGATTTGAGAACAACACTTATTTACACCTTACACCTCTCCAACGATCTCATTGGAAGATGTTTGCGGCTACTTTATACCCACACTAGCAAATGTAGAAAGCAACAATCAATAACAAGGACTATAACGAGCTCCAATACCAAATGATGTAGTGGCAATTAGTTATTTCAATTTAAAAATGCCTTAGACCACATAGCCCTCATAATAATTAGAAGAATTTGTAATCAAATGCGATAACAACTCATATCTTTATCTGATTTCAAACAAAAGGAAATAAAACATGCATAATGACACATTTAGATCACGATCTCACAATGAGATTAATTATGACATCATTTCCATAGATATATGATCTACTAAGTCACAACCTTTACAAATATCTCTTAGATCTAATCTTTTCTCACTAGAATCCCCTAGCACATGGGTGGGGCACGCTTGTATAGATGCAATACCCACCTACTTACATTAAGTGATTTTATCCTACTATCAATATTAACACACCTTAGTGCGTCTCAAACATTAGATGTCACAAATATTAAATGTCTTAAAATTTTCAAGGAACAAAAACATGTTAGAACCCAATGTATCCCAAACTAGATCACACACATTAATAATTGAAACTTTATCATCTTTCATGACTTTATGAATCAATTTCCGAAAAATCAACAATGACTCATTCCATAAATCATCAAACTCGCATGAGATTCAAAGGGCTTCATAGTCACCAAACTTCATGAAAAGCTTTGCACCATGATTCTTACATCATTTCAATAATGATATCATGATTTATCGTAATATTTCCAAATGATCCGCAACTCAATTCACAATTTTACACAATGAAGATCCAACTTCATAAGTCTTTCCTACTCATCTTTTGTTGTGTTGAAGAAACAACTCCTTCAAGTAATCTATTTCTCAACGATATTGTAGGCTGCCAAAAACATAAATATATAATATTCACACAATTATGTAGCAAGAGAATATTTTCACCACCTTGATTTGTAGAGCTTCACAGACATATTTTGACAAAGGAATGGTTACAAAGGCATGCAACAAAAGAATGTGAAAAATATCATAGAAACAAGTGTGCTTACAAGCAACAAAAATATTTACTAGACACAAACATACCAAAGATGACACAAAACAACATAAAGATGGTCTATGCAATACAAAATGCTTGCACAAACTTGCAACAAGATAAATGCATAAAAGGAACCTTTCAAAACACAACACTTGAAAAAAAACATAAACTAACATTTTTTTTATGCAAGATTACTCATGAACTCGAATGCCCCTGCATCACTAAGGTATTTGCATGGAATATTATTAACATAAAGGGTAAGTTGAGGTATGTATGCATTACTTTCAATTTAGTTATTTCACTTATAATCATATATTGCAGCACTTGATTTTATCATTTGTGTTGTTATTTAGTTTCCAAAAGTGTCATCTCCTATTACACTAATGTGACATGTGATGAGATTTGGGTGGGGCATATGAATACACTTATATTTTTTATTCACTTACATATTTTTTTTCGAGACTCATCGACACATCTTTTCCCTAAGTACATGTCATAAGAGTTACACAAGGATCAAGGTTTGGCTGGCTCATGGTAATTAACAAGATATTTTTGTCATATAATCACATGTTATACATGTTTACATTCATTATCTTGATATCCAATCTTTTCACTGCCTTCATTCTTTTCATTGCTTTCTACCTCTTTTGCCTAGTTTCAGGGTTTCTCCCGACTAACTAGATCCAAATCGATTTAGTTCAATTTTGGCCCATGTGTTTACAATTGTATCAATCATGGCCGACGTAATTCTTTTTGTTACGTATGTCCCCTTCCAACAATATCGACCCTAATCAATATAATTGTTTTCTCTTTTCTACCAACTCAACTTGGTCGATACAGTATTGTTTCTTGATCTAATCATTATATTACATTCGATCTTGATCAAGTCTGTCAGTAGATTAAATAGGTCACTTTTAGGATTAACATTCATATATATAGCACTCCCATATCTAATTTATTTTTTTTAAAAAAAAATCTACTATGCTTGCATGCAAAAGCCTCTTTTTAGTAGAAAAAAGAATTAGAGTATAGAAGCTTATATTTATTGTGGTCTATGTTCAATATTTGAACAAGGTCTTTGGAGTTATTGAGATGATAAGTTGAACTAGATAGATACACCTAGTCTTTGGGGTCTCCAACTAAAGATACATAAGTCTTCATCCTTACCTTTCTATCCTCCACCAACAACATCTCCCATAAATGCATATACTACAGTATCATGGCATTGTCTTCTTCCCCATGTTTAGCTTAGCTTGTGTTATCTTTTCATGTCAATATATCTCTAGTAAGATACCTCTTGGTTACAACCTTTAGTTTATATGCCTCTTGGTTACCACCTAATGGCATTTCTTTATATTTAATTTACTCATTTTACATCTTGGATTTAATTTGTCTTTGTTCATCAGTTCCTTACATAGGCTCCCTAATTATATTATTGGCCCCCTTTTACAAACAACTCTTGATTATAACTTTTGCCCTACTTTGTGATGCAGCTAATTATAGGTATAACATGAAAAATTAGAGCTATGCAAATAGAAACTCAAAGATATATCAAATTCCTACTCTAATTATGAATAATACATTTAATTGAGCAAGAAAAAAGAGAAATATACCTCCACTTACTGTGAACACCTCCTTGTGTAGATTTTCTCTTGATTGATGATTGACTGTGGATGCTCAAGTGGCCCTGTGCGAGAATTTCAGTAGCATGTCCCTTAGATAGATGATGGATGCTTGATTGCATGATAGGATAATGTTGTTGGCTTGTTCTCACAATGGCAGATCTCCTTAGGTTATTCAAGTTTTTCTCACTCAATGGACAATATCTCCTTAGATTCTCTAAGTTTGTTGTAAATGAGGGAGTGGGAATCAATTTATATATTTGTGATGGGGTAAAAGGGCGGTTTGATTTGATTTGAAATGGAGGACTAAGATTGAGTCAAAATCTTCATTAAATGAGGGGAGTTGGCTATTAAACGAGGGAAGTTGAGAAGTTAAGGATTTGCTTTTATGAGGAGTGGGTTTGATTGGATTTGTGTTTTGTATTGGGATTTGAATGAATTGATTAATTCTCATTTTATTTCAATTTTAAATTTTAAATTTTAGATTGTGCATGGATTTTATTATTAGGACTAATCATCTAATTATTAGTGATTGATTAGTTGAGTATTCTGGTGTTTGATTTTTGTGGGATTGGGTAAAATCATGATAGAATTAGGATAGTGTGATTAATTGATTGGGGGTGATGGTGATAGAATAACAAGAGAATTAAGTTTGGTGATATTATTGTGGGATATTGAATTATGAAACAAAGAATGGTAATAACACCAAGGTGACGGAATTGGGATGTTTGTATTTTACCCCTCTTTAAAAGGGTGTTGCGACTAGATGTTTGATAAAGTAACGACTTTTCAAAGAATGTAGAAAATGACAAATGGATGTGTGAGGATGACCCTAGTGATGTGTGATGGAGTTAAATGATGATGTGATGCCCCTTGAGAGGGCATGCGGGGATAGGAGACACAGATGGGTGGTCAAAGTGAAAAGAGGGCCTAAAATGGAGGAATGACGGTGAAAATAAAAACAACATAGGGTAAAATTGGAAAATGGAGGGGTGGGAGCCTTGTTGAGATTTGGAGATCCGTATTGACATCAAACCATGTGATAAAATGGATTGTATCGCTTTACATGAGCACCGAAGCAAGTGAATGAGAGATCACTTATGTCTAGAGGGGAGCAGGTTATCATTAAGTCAAATTTGAATATTAGCATTTTGAGTCTAAGGGTCATTACTAGGGGTGAAAAATTATGCGATACGCAAATGCTATAAGGAAAAGTTTCCTCATGGCATTTTTGTACCGACAAACAACATTAGTGTCTTATACTTTAGCGTCTAGGCAAATGTCATGGGGTTTGTGTGAAGGTGGCATCATTTATGTCAAAAGTCATGTCATTTGTGTATGTTTTAACATTTGTGTAGATGTCATGACATTTGTGTAGAGAATGGAATTGGTGTCTTTATTAGTGGGTCTTGGGATGAAATTGATCAAAATGACTAAGTTTGTTTTTTGATGTTTGTAGGAGTTTATAGGTGATCATAGCACGAGACTCTTAGTCAACAGTGTTTGGCTTGGTGAGACAGCTCAACGCAAATGAGTTGGGGTTGCTAGAAGTTGTGGGCCTATTTTATGTAATGAGGATGCTCGAGATAAGCGTTGATAGGGCTTTGTTGAAAGCTTTAGCAGAACGATGTCACTATGAGACCAATGCCTTTCCCCTATCAATGGGTGAGATGACGATGACTATAGATGTATGGAGGATCCTACAGATACCTATATAAGGACAAATGGTTTACTGAGGGACACAACTCCGTTAGCAATGATGTAGAGGGTGACAAATAGGAGTGATATCCCACTACGCAAATTGGGCATTGATTTGGATGCGTGCTTGGTAGGGTAATTGATACAATGATTCCCCTAGTCTTGATGGCCATTGTCAATGGCATATTGTTAACTGACAAGACCAAGTAGTACTTCCCATTGAGTTTGGTTGATATGATATCAGATATGGAGTCAAAATTTGTGTTTGCATGCAGACCATGTGTACTTGTAAATTTGTACACGGATTTGCACTTGGTTGTATACAAGGATGGTAGGATCATCGGGGCTTCTACCCTATTATAGATATAGGCACGGGAGCATATAGCTCTAGAGTTGTTAATGGGACACATCAATAAAGAGACATGGATGAGCCAATTACATATGGATGACTAGGAAATGTTGTCACCTAAGTGACATGAGGTACTACCAATGAGCTATAGATGAGTTATGGCCCTTGAATATCACATGGAAGCCATAGTTAGGGATTCAGTTTCTTCGATTGGATGACTTGTATTTCCTGGGTTATCATAGATAATATGTTACATCATTGTTCAAAGGGAGTATATTAGAGAGTTACAAATTAGGCATGGTTTTGAGACAGTTCAGCTTACATCAGGATATCCCAATAGGTCCTTATGTATTTTCTTGAGTGGGTAAGGAGGTACGATAGTGGGGGCCCTTGGTGGATCACCGATTAGACACATGAAATTGGACATCTCTTTAAACTATGTTATGGGATGACAGGAGGGATGTGGTTGATGCAAGTGCCATACAGGGTTATGATACATGGTGGGTTTAGCTAAGGCTAGTGAGATTGATGGTCCCTGACCAAAGGCCAGGGACTCTTCAAGTGCAAATCAGAGAGATTATGAGGGCTTTGCCACAAAAGAGATGATAGCAGAGAGCAAAGTGGAGTGCCTCTCTAATGCATGAAGGTGGATCCCTATAACAGGGAATAGGGGGAGATGGGTAGGGAAGTGAGGATGCATGTGGGTCTCCCATACAAATTGTGGTAAGATCATCAATCGACTCTCGAGTACATGTTGTTGGATCACCAGTATAGGTTGGTTGGATGCAAGGGTTATAGTGGCAGTAGCCAGGATGACAAGGGATAATGGGGTAGTGCCATCTCAACCACGATAGGATGAGGATGATGATAATATTGCAAGGCTCAAACAAGGGATATCTACGACATAGGTTGAGGTAGAATCCCTGAAGAGTGGTGTGGTTAGGCACCAGGTGCATAAATGGAAGTTCATGATGCCAAGGTCATGTGATTGACGATAGAGGTGACATGGATGATTGTTGAACTAGAGAAGTTGAGAAGGGATACATAGCAGCTATAAAGTGAGAAAGGTATAACTCTCAATTACGACCTCTCAGGGCCCTACAAAGGCCCTTTCTAATATCATGTGAGTGTTATGAGGGAGGTGGCTTACTATTGACAACTCTATGAGGGCATTATACCTATTGGACAAAAAATGCCATCATATGCAGAGTAGTCGATCTCATAGAAGGGGCATCCTCAATGTAGACACCACCATCAATGCAGTCAATGGGCGATCCTCCTAGGAAGAGTCCATCACTGAGGAGTCCGCCAATAGAGGACAACAACGAGAGCTAAAAGACAAGATATTGTATATGTTTTGATAGATGGATGTACATGGGTATTTGTATTTATTATGATGGACATGGATATTGTATACATGGACATTTGTATATATATGATGATTTAATTTTGAGTTAGCTCATTGGTCTCATGCATTTATTATGATGTGATGGTATTTGGTTATATGGGTATGTTAAATTTGATGTTATGGATGTGATGCATCGACTTAATGTTGTTGTAGATGTAGATGGTTAAATGGTGTGATATGTTTGACATTCTTACCAGTGTGCTCATGATTTCACACTTAGTCATCTTGCATGGACAATGAGTGACAAATAGGTATGGATGATGTGTATGAATGGTGATGATGAAAGGGGCATGCCATTAATCTTGCACAAATTCGAATGGCCTGAGCAACCTTATTTTTTATATAGAATATGACATGATACACTATGATATGGAAAAACCATGATGACAATGTTTTAATATGCCATATGACTGACACAAACACAACAAATAATAAAAACACACCAACAAACAACATGTGGACAATGCTTAAAAACAATCAAAACAAGCAAGATGTTTTGTCCTGTATCAGGTCAAAAAACCAATGTTCAATGAGTGATGATACCGATAGTTTTGCTCTGCCCCAAACAATGATATATGTGAGGGCATTAAATTGGGAATGATATGTCCCGATAAAGCTTGCAATGACTTATTTAAAAAGTGACCAAGGGTTTTTAACCTGACTAAGGACAAGACAAAATGGCTTTTTAGGTTTTTGGTTTTTTTAAAGTTCTTTATTTTTATTTTTATTTTTGGAGCTATTAAGTTTTATTTAAGAGTTTGTGACCACATGACGAGAAAAAGGAAAAACCATTTTAGCATTAGGATTGGAGGGGGTAATGGATGGAACGATGGAATTATTCAAGATGGACTCTCCAAGGACTCCACCACATCAAAATTAGATCCCTGAATATCCATGCGCTCTTATGATTTCATGTTGCAAAACCTCTGGCATACCAAGATGTTGCTAAATCATATTTTCAATATCTCCTCCACATCCTTATCAAGGACAAAAATGAGAAGAGGGATGGGTACAATGGGATGGTTAAGAGGATGAACTAGAATGTCAACAGAGGGGTGGATTAGATCAACCCCTAAGTGGAGGGCACTTGTAGATAATAGGTGAACCTTTAGGTGTAGAAACGCTTGAGGTGCATGATGTTCATGGGCATGTCAATCTCCTGCCCATTTTTTGTGGTCACCTTGTATGCCCCTAAACTAAATTTAGCAACAATGATATAGGAACCTAGCCAATTAGGTTTAAAATTACCCTTCATTTTTTTGTCCAAATTGGTGTTCCTTTGATTTTTCTAAAGAACAAAGTCACTAATTTCAAATTCCCTAAATTTGATGCTTCTATTATAGTTTTTGTGTAGCATGTTATGATATGCCTTCAGATGGTCCAGCATGTCGAGCCTTTTCTCATCAAGAAGTTCCAACTCATGAAGTCGGGTGAATCTATATCCTTCATCATTAGTTAGATTTTGTAGGGAAATGTGCAGGGAGGGTAGCTCGATCTTGATTAGTAAAATGGCTTTGACTTCGAAGACCAGGGAATAGGGTGTGTAGATGCATGTATGGTAATCCCATAAGACAAGGTAAAGCTAAAGATGCCAATCCCAACCAGCATCACTGACAATCTTTTTGAGGATTTTGGTAAGAATTTTATTGGAGACTTCACCCTAGCAATGCCTTGAGGATAATAGAGCATGGACCATCTTTGCTTGATGTGAAATTAATCACAAAAAGCTGTGACTTCTCTATTTTTGAAGGACATACCGTTGTCAGTGATGATAGTGGAAGGGATTCCATACTAGCAAATAAGATAGTTAAGGATGAACTTGGATATTTGTTTATTCAAGTGGGATGGCTTATACCCATTTGGTAAAGTATTTGGTGGTGGTAATGATGTGTTTATGGTCATCGGATGAAGAGGGTTTATTTTTCCAATGAGATCAAGGCCCCAAGTAGAGAAGGGCCACATAGTCATGATTGGTGATAATGTTTGTGATGGTGCATGGATTAGGTGTCCATGATTTTGATAAGGTATGCACTTTTTGACATATTGACAAGCATCTATTTCCATGGTAGGATAGTAGTATCCATTTCTAATCAGTTTCTTATCTAGGACCATGCAACCGGTATGCGCTCTAGAGATTTTGTCATGGACTTCCTTGATCATCAAGTTAGCTTCATCTAAATTTAAACACCTCAGTAGAGTTCTATCATAACCCCTATGATATAGAATATTTCCAAGGAGAGTGAAATGGGAAGCGTGTTGGATGAAGGATTTTTGTTGATTGTGTGAAAGATCGGTAAGGAGAATATGATCATGGAGACAATCTTAGATGTCACGATACCAAGGAGAATTCAAACAAACATCCCACATGCCATTTTAGAATATGGGATATCATATGTCAAGACCCTTAGTTGTTCAACCAAGAATTGACATTGTGGGGCATCCTATGACATCTTAAGGAGAGAGTTGATGGTGGTCATTGCATCTTGTGAGGTACCTATTCAATATGAATGTGCGCAAAGTACCACTTTAGGCTATCAACCATGTTATTATAAGGGATGAGCTTCTTGTCTTTGATCTAATACTCGTTATTGACTTTTTTGATAATCAATTGGGAGTCACCAAAGACATATAATGGTGAATATTCCATTGTATTTCTAGTTTGAGACCCACGATGAGTGCTTCGCGATCTTATTGGTGCATGGAAAACCATTTTGAAACCTTTGGGGATAATATCCCCTTATGGTGTTAGGAACAAAATATCTTCCCCTAAGCCATGAGTGGTGAAGGATCCATTGAAGTAAACCTTCCATTCTAAAGACTCATCGAGAGATAAGTAAGATTAATCTAGTAATCCAATGACCAAAGGTTGCTTATCTGACAATGGTGCTTCTACCAAATGATTGACAAGGCCCTGCCCTTTGATAACTTTTTGATTTGTGTATTTGATGTCAAACTCGCTAAGAAACATGACCCACCTCACCATTATACTTGTAAGAGTTGATTTTGATAGGAGATATTTGAGCATATCAACATAGGCAAAAAGTTTGGTTTTGTTGTTCAGCATGTAGTGTTTCAACTTTTGCAAAGTGAAAACAGCTAAATAGGGTTTCTTGATGGGGGTATAGTTGAGCTCATATGCTCACAAAGTCTTGGTTATATAATAGACAACGCTTTCTATGCCCTGATCACCATGTTGTGCCAAGAGGGCACCCAAGGCAAATTGTGTTATTGAGATGTAAAACAACAATGGTTTTCTTGGAGTAGGTGAAACTAGTACTGGACGATTTACAAGATATTGCTTGCGTTATTCAAAAGCCTATTAACATTCTTGCTTCCAATGGAATACAATGTCCTTTTTCAATAAATGTGTAAATCATTGACATTTATCTGCTAGTTATGAGATAAATCATTTGATTACTTGAATTTTTTCCTATAGATTGCACAATTGTTTAAGTTTATAAGGAGGCGGCATCTCCGTGATGGCCTTGAATTTTTCTGGTTGAATTCAATGCCTCTTATTGATTTTATGAATCCCAACAATTTTCTTGATGTGATACCAAAGATGCCCTTTTTAGAATTGAGGCATACCTTATATTCTCATAATATTTCAAAGATCCTACGCATAACAATTGGATGTTCTACTCTGGGTTTTTATTTACCCAATATGCCATCCACGTAGTCTTCAACCATGTCATAAAAGATAATAGTCATATCTCATCGGTAGGTAACCCCGACACTTTTTAGGGCAAAGGGCATGACCTACTAGAAAAAGGTTCCCCAAGGTGTAGTGAATGCATTTTTGTATTGATCCTTGAGTGTAATTTTGATTTGATTATAGTCAAAGAAACCATTCATGAGAGAGAGCATTTCTTAACCCACCATTCCATCAACTATCATGTCAATGTTGGGTAAGGGGAAATCATATTTTACACAGGGTTTCTTGATGTCATGGAAATTTGTACAAATTTGGATCCCTGTTGGTTTCTCATTGACAAACACGATGTTGGATATCCATTCTAAGTAATTGTTTGGTCAGATGAACCCTACATCCAAGAGTTTTTTGAGTTCTTAATTGACGAGAAGGGCAACCTTGGGATGCATTTTTTGTAATTTATGTTTAATAGGTTTACCATCTGTGTATACAATGAGATGGTACACCACAAGTGACGGATCCAACTCAGGCTTATCAGTGTATGACCAAGCAATATGTTTATAAATTCCTTCACAAAGAATATCAAAATCTCCTATTCCTTGGTACTAAGACTAGTCCCAAAGCTTAATACTCATTGGATCCTTCTTTGTGTCGATGTTGACATTGATGGTTTTCTCGACAAGAAAAATAGATTTGTCTCACAGTTGTGTCAGTGCATAAGGAAGGTTAAGGTCCTCGTCTAGTGGTTCCTCAACAGACTCATCTTGGTGCCCAACAAGGGATGGATCTCGTCTTGTCATAGCAACATATGGCAATGCTAAGACATTTGAAAACTATATTAAGAGATCCATAAAAAAAATTGTTCAGAGAGGTTGAGATTTATTCCTAGTTCAATCATCTTAAGATTTTCTTTTGTTGTGATGGTGTCTTTAATAGGTGACCTAGAACTATCTTTTAGTTGTGTCAGATCTAGGGAAATGTTGAGTTTCTCATCTGTTTGTGCCTCAGAAAGGTTTTCGCTAGAAAACACATCTTTATTTTTTTTATCTTGGTTTTTTGGTTTGATAGTGCCTCAAAGAGTTTTTTGCTAAGGGACTTGATTTTAATATTTTTTAATTTTTTAAAAAAATTGAATAGTTTTGACTAACAAACTCTTCCTATCCCCAACATAGGTTGATGAGTCAAAGTTGATTTTGAATCCTTGTTTGTGGTACCTAGTGGGTCTCAATTCCCATAAATTATATAATAGCTTCATTGTTTTAAAATATGTCCAATGGTATATGATCTTGTTGGTCCCAGTTAATGAGTTAGGATATTTGATGTCAACGTGGGAGGTAAGGATAATGGTGTCATTGAAAATGTTTGTGGCAGCAAGATCCTCCTAGAGACTATGGTCAGAGCATGTTTCGATGTCAGGCGAAGCTTCCTCAGAAATCGTGGAAGTGTCACTAACATATTCAAATGGATCATCACCAAGGGGTTTGTAATCTATGCCACGATATTGTGTGCACTTATATAGGTTCTATTTTTACCTGTTCATGAGGGTCTAGCCCCTTGCCATTATAATTCATGATTTCACACATTTTGTTAGCAATAGGATACTCCTTGCCCTAAAAACAAGATGTTAAGCCCTCACTGTACAACCAAGATTCATTGGAACATTCAATTATATTGTCTTCAATAAGGTTGGTTTTGATAAATGATGTCAATCCAAACTGATATTATGCCCGTTCTATTTTCATATTTACGTTAGGCCTACCACGACTCATAGGAGATATAGGAAGTCTGCCCACATGGAAAGCATCTTGGATTCCCAAGCCTTTGTCAAAGACCTTGAAGTGAAATATAACATATTGGGATTTGGATGTAGATGGGAGTTTGTCGAGGTGTATGATGAATTTTTGGTTGTTCTAGTGTTGTGGATTTGTCTGCTTTAGAGGCATCTTCGGTGATGGGACAAGTTTGGATTTATGATATCTCCCTTCCAACATTTTTCAATATTGGAAAGGTTGTGGGTCACCAGGAACAATCACCTCTATGCTTGAATGTGGAAACCTAATGTATTGGTGGAAGGTGGATGAGATGGCTTGCATGGTATGAATCCATAGTCAATGGAGGAGGATGTTATATGGGAGGTCAATATCAATGAAATGGAGTAATGCTTGTTAGGTCACACACCCAACTATGATAGGAAGATGTATGGTACTGGTCGATTCTTGCTCAGTGTTATCATATGCCTTGATAGTGATAGTGTTCAGGTCCAAATCTAATACAGAGTAACCCATATGTTTAACTAATTTTAGCATGCAAATGTTTAGACCTAACCCACTATCTAAAATTACCCTCTTTACCTTGTGCTTGGAGACAAAGGCTTTAATGTATAGGGGAAATTGTGTGACAGGGCAATAAGGGGTATGTCATGTTGGTCAAAGGTGAGCTATGTTGAAATCACAATGACTGAGGGGGAACGGGGAAGGGGGAGGGGGCAGGGCAGGGGGGCAAGGCGGAGTGGAGGTGAATCAGAGTCTAAAACCTTTAATTCAATTCCACTTAAGCATTCACGAACATTCATTCAAACATGTAGATCAAACAATGACTATGTAACCATCCACATATACATGAAACATAAGAACACAAGATAACACAACTTATATGTGGCAAACCCTCAACGGGAAGAAAATACATTGATATTTTCAAATGGACTATAATCCTATAAGACAGAAAATAATTTTTACTAAAGCACCAACTCCACATGGAGCACCAACCTCAACTAGTCAAGTACCCACTCAATCAGGCTTTAGCAAGCACCAACTTGCAAGGAGGCACCAACCTCCTAGATGACTCAGCACCAACTCAACCACCTGAAACCTTTGATTACTTTTAGAAAATTTTGTTTTCGACAAAACAAATGATGATCACCTTTTTTAGCTCTTCTCACTCTTTTATCCCTCTCAAAACTGCCTCTAGGCTTCTTCGCTCTACTAGATCTCGTCAAGACTGATTAGGTTATATGACCTTGATCTCCATACTCAGACCTCTTGTTAGATATCCATGACTATCTCTATACACCTCTATGATGGTCTACATGACCTCCTTTTGCTCCTCAATGTGCTCTTTTATTCTCTTGCACTCCCTTGTCGAACTCACTCAATTAGACCTAATTAGCACTTGCTCTCACACACATTGGTCAATCATACACACTTGCACACTTGGATTACCCTTAAAATAGGTCTTAGAACAAATTTCAAACATGAATCAAATAAAACATTAGGTCGGCCACAACTTAACAGACCAAATCCACTTTTAGGCCTTAAGGAGACCTAATTCAATTAGGCCTACTTTGGCAACATGTTACCTCATAACCCCATGAAAGAAAATACACTTCATTGACGAATAAAATTCTTTCACAAATCAATCAAATAGACCTTAGCCAACTTCACTTTAAGTCCACAACGCCTTTTGGGTCCAACCATGACTTGAACCCCTTCTCAAAACACTGTTCACAATAGGCTTTCATACATTGAGAAAGTTTATCTTGAACAACTGAAGCATAAACACAATTTTTCCAAATAACCATAACAATAAATCATATATTCATAAACCTCATGACCTTAGGGTCAACTAAAAATTTAAAAGATACTTCGACTCAGGGTATACATGCTCAAACTCTTCTCTGCAAAATGCTCACTCTAAATTGCTAACTAGCTTCAAAACATAATCATGGAAACTTGAACTTATGACACCTTAAAGAACACAATCAAGGACTTCCAATGTATGAACATGATCGTACAACATCTTCATAACAACCTCCAACAAAAATATCAACTCTAATGGTAACTATCGATCTTGCAGACCAATTTGTTGACCTTCTCTCTCACAGACCTCACTCAGCCAGACAAGTCATTTTGGCTTCAACATTTCAACCACTTTCACTATCTATCAAACCTTCTACAAAGCTTGGATAGGGCATACAAGTACCAAATAGAAACACCATGTGTATTAGATGCTTCAACTCAGGGCATAGAGTCTCAAACTCATCGCTGCAACTTGCTTACCTAGAACTATCAATTTGTCTTGAAGCACAATCATGGTGACAATGACCTTCAACCCCTGTATGACCACTTTTAGAGACTTTCAATGTATGTAGATGATATTATGAGACCATTATAAAATTTCTAGATAGAAAGATAACATGGTCAAATAGCAAATATTGGTCTTGTAGACCAATCTCAATAACCTTTATATCTCATTGTCTCATCTAAATCAGATAGGTTAAGTTATGAGCAACATTTTCATCATATTTACAGACCTCCAAACCTTCTATCCAACATGAACATGTCTTAAAATTCTTGAACAATGTACCAATGCACTTGATTTCATCTTTATTCCATGATAACACATCCCTAATCATCTTCTCATTGTTGCATAGGTTTCTCAATGTTTTCACCATTAGGCTTGTTAACGACTAGTCAACTTGGATGACCAGTTTATCACATTTGAGGGTTTGAACCTATCCAAAAACCATCATGGACATCAAATACAATTCTCAACCTTCTCCAACCAATGACTTTCATACTTTGACTCAGTCAACTTTGATTGCTATAGCAAATCTCTAAGAAACCATCACTTCCTTGTAGGGTCCACTCACTCATCTGAATGCTCAATCACACCTAGAGATGCCTAGGAGAGTTGACTACAACCTCCACTCACTAAACTAGCTATACCAATCCATTTTGAGCACTTTAGAACAACTTCTTTCATATCGGGTCATTATTAGGGTTCTAAAAGTGTTTAAACATATTTTCACTCTTAATGATCATTCATAAAGTTTAACCCCTCATTCTAAAAACTAATGCCTAGAACTTTGAGCTAGGACCCTTCCCCATCTACCATGAATAGATCAAGTTCCCATGCAAAGGTTACAAGTGCTAATGAACCCCTGAAAGTCCTCTAATTTGCATGTCTTCATTCTGTGCACTCGAGAGACCTTAAAACACTTTTTCAAGCCTAAACCTTCAAACTTTGACCTCAGACTTGGTCAACACACCTGATACAATCTATCATACCACTAGCAATGCTCACATACTTATTCTTATCTTGAAATCTGAATCTCATACCTCATTTGGCCACCATCTCTCTCTTTGTTCTTTAGACCTTGACCTGCAAACCACATTAGTCCTTGAAACTAACCTAACTACTATCCAAGCTCTCACATAACCTCCTACCATGTTCAACCACCACCATACATTTTCTCACATGCCTGAGACCACTCATCTCACCAAGAAACCAAGCCCATGCCTTCACACAAGGTTTCTTCATGCTACATTAGACCTAAAAACACACCATGCCACTATCAACGCACTATATACCTCATACACATGCTCAAACCTCTCGCATGCATGTGTGCACTCATTTCACCAAGCTGCCATACTCATACCTTCTCACAAGATCTAGACTAGCCTTCTCAAGACACCTTGTACTCAAACTAATATCAAGCATGCTTACCTCAATGTTATCAAACAAGAACACTCATCAAACAATATTCTCACACCACTGCAACAACCTTGATATCAACCAACATAAGAGACATTAGGTTGCCTTCAAATTTTCTCTTCAATGAACTCATACAAACCTCATCACAACACTCTTCTTTACTAAGAACTTAACAACTGACCTTGGTCATCCTTCACTAGAGCAACATCAACCTTGATCATCTTTCACTAGAGTAACATCAAACTTGACACAAGCCTTCCAACAACAAAGACAACATTGAGCAACAACCTTGACCATTGATCACATTTGACAACCTCATGTTGATACCTCAACTATCCTTGTTTACCTAGACATCAACCTTCACTCATGCATACCTCAAAGACCACTCACCATCTCATGCTAATACCTCAACTATCCTTGTTTACCTTGACATGAACCTTCACTCATGCATACCTCAAAGACCACTCACCATGCATCTTCACCAGATTATCTACACATCAATTACAACACACTTTGGCATTAATGACATCATATTGACATCAATGACAACATTATGCCAAAAAACTCCCCCTTTGTCATTGATGGCAAAACACACTATAGTCTGATCAATCTCTTCTTCTCCAAATTGGTCTTTCTCCCCCTTTGACATTAATGATAAAAGTCTTCCACAAATAGTTATATGATCCTTGGCCTTGAACTTCAAGGTCATAATGAAATGTTGACCAAAACTCACCTTAAGCTTATGTCATCTACATCTTGACTGAACTGCATACAGAGCTCCATCTTAACTTTTGATTGTTCTTCATATCCTTAGATATCTGACATCAACCTCAAATATGCCTTCATACTGTCTTGAACTTTCACATTTCTGCCTTGATCCTTTAAATCGCAGAGCTAATAAGCTCCCTTATGTCCATACTTTCCTTTTGAGTCACACAAAGGATAACAATCTCTTTTGACCTCCTTCATGCTTGATTGGACCTATAAACCTTTGTTCACACCATAAAGACTCTTGTTATCATCCTCTTAGCTCCATAAGACATTTTTAGTTCCATGTACAACATGACAACCCTTCTTTTATTAGTTCATTGCTCATTAGGTCTGTAAATACCTAGTTTACTATCTGCCATACATCTATCTTGCTTGATCACCTTCACCTCAGACAACCATGTCATATCAAGCATATAGACTTGTAATACATGACCCAAACTCCATCTTCAAATGCCTAGAGCAATCACACTCAATACCTATGAGCATAAAACATCTCTATAATCAACGCTTGTCCACCATGTCTTTTAGGTCTTTCTGTAATCAAAGATATTGTTCCAAGGGAACAATCTAGTCCTCCATGTTGGAGCAGAGATCACTCATATCATGTCCATATGGTATCTTAAATGTTCTTCTTGCATCAATCTATATCCTTCATGTTTCTCAAGCCACCATGGCACAGAGCTCATCATGACATATTTCTTGCTTCATTTTGTCAACTAGGTATGCACTTGCATGCTTCATTATGACAGACCTCTGTCATAACTTGTCTTCTTCATGATATGGAAACTGAGACTATACAACATGTGCCTTGGTCCTCTATGACCTTAAGGTCATCTTGATGCACACAGAACACTCAACTCTCTCTCTCTCAAAAGTAGCTCAACAAACAGAATCATGAAACATCTCAAAAATCATGCTACCCCTAACTCCATGCTTACCTATATATAGATAACAAAGGCAACCACTCTCTTGACAAAGAACTCAAAGCTACCAAGCTCCCCCTTAGACCAACCATATATCAATCAATGCAATAACTCAACAATGAAAGATCATACAAAACTACACAACCATGTTCCCCCTTTGTCTTCACAACTTGCTCACCATATGAATCAACAGTACACACAAACCATCTCCAACATAGATCAAGTACCTTGCTACCAATACCAAATCTCAACATAGATCAACCTCAACTACAACCAGATACAAAAAACTTACCTCTCAACATGCCAAAAGACCACGCTTCCAACTCAGACTCAACAATTTTCAACATGTCTTCATACCTTCTTGACATACAATCCCTGTCAAATCTCAACAAGCATCCACCATGCTTCCACGTACTGATGAGTGTCTCCATGAAGCCTAATGGAGTCACCCCTTCCATAGGGCACTAAAATAACACAAATTTAGGAGATTCCTAGAACTCCATACTCTTACAAGAGTGAATATTCTTCAACATCCTTCTAGACTTGATTGTCAACTTAGGCTTGACCTTTGACTTAGCCTCTTCATCATCCTTCTGAGTTGACAAAGAATGCTCTTGACATTCTTCCAAATCTAACGTATGCTCTACAATAGCAAACAACCCACCTTGATTTATGAGTTGATCACGACTCTCCTTGGCTTGGGCTTTCTCCTTGTGGTCTTCTTTGAATCTAAGACCTGCCTTAACATTTGTAGATTTTTTATTACTCGTGATGTCATCTAGGACACCTGAACTCTTCTCAGATTTCTAATAGGTCTTCAACTTGCTTGATGTCTGCTCTAACTCTGCCTTCAACGACTCCACTTCTCTTCTAAAGTTGAAGTATTCTTTCATAAGACTCTTCCCCTTTGAACAACATCCATTATCTATTTTAATGAATAGACCTTCACTGCTATCATGATAAACATTGTCATCATCACAATCCATGTTTGTGATTCTTAGGATCACCTTTAGGTTGTTAGGTATATCTCAAAGAACCTGCTCTGATACCAATTGTTAAAAGCATAATGACTAAGAGGGGGTGGAGGGAGGGTGAATTGGTCTTTAAAACCTTTACTTCAATTCCACTTAAACATTCCAAACATGTAGATCAAACAATGACTAAATAACCATCCACATATGCATGAAACATGAGAACACAAGATAACACAACTTATATGTGATAAACCCTCAAGGGGAATAAAACCTAATGGTCTCTGTAAATGGACGATAGTCCTATAAGACAAAAACCAATCTGTAGTGAAGCACCAACTCTACATGGAACACCAACCCCAACTAGTCAAGCACCCACTCAACTATGCTTTAGCAAGCACCAACTTGCAAAAAGGCATCAACCCTCTAGATGACTCAGCACCAACTCAGCCACCTGAAACCTTTGATCATCTTCAAAAAACCTTTTTGCCCACACAACAGATGATGTTCACCTTATTTAGCATTTCTCACTCTTCGATCCCTCTCAAAACTACCTCTAAGCTTTTTCCCTCTACTAGATCTTTTCAAGACTAATTATGTCATATGACCTTGATTCTCCATACTCAGATCCCCTGTTATATATACATGATTTTCTCTCTACACCCATTTGATGGTCTACATTACCTCCTACTCCTCAATGTGCTCTTTTATTTTCTTGCACTCCCTTGTCTAACTCACTCAATTAGGCCTAATTAGTTTTGCTCTTATACAAGTCACTTGCTCTCACACACTTTGGTCGGCCATACACACTTGCACCCTTGGATTACCCTTACAATAGCTCTTAGAACATGTTTCAAACATGAATAAAAACTACATTAGGTTGGCCACAACTTAACAAATCAAATCCTCTTTTAGGCCTTAAGGAGACCTAATTCAATTAGGCCTACTTTGACAACACGTTATCTTATGACCCCTTGAAACAAAATACACTTCATTGACGAACAATATTCTTTCACAAATAAATCAAATAGACCTTAGCCAACTTCACTTTAAGTCCACAATGCCTTGTAGGTCCAACCACCACTTGAACACCTTCTCAAAACATTGTTCACAATAGGCCTTCACACACACAAAGTATGACTTGAACAACTGAAGCATAAACAAAATTTTGCCAAATAACCATAACAATTAATCACATATTCAAAAACCTCATGACCTCAAGGTCATCACAAACTTCATTAGATACTTTAACTTAGGGTATACAAGCTCAAACTCTTCTCTGCAAAATGCTCACTCTGAACTACCAAATAGCCTCAAAACACAATCATGAAAACTTGAACTTCTAACCCCTGAAAAAACGCAATCAAAGACTTTCAATGCATGAACATGATCCTATAACATCCTTAGAAAAACCTCCAACAAAAATAGCATAAGCTCTAATGGCAACTATTGGTCTTGCAGACCAATTTGTTGACCTTCTCTCTCACAGACCTCACTCAGCCAGACAAGCCAATTCAACTTCAACATTTCAACCACTTTCACTATCTACCAAACTTTATACAAAACATAGATAGGACATACAAGTACCAAATAGAAACACCATGTACATTAGATGCTTCAACTCAGAGCATAAAGTCTCAAACACATTGTTGCAACTTGCTTACCCAGACCTGGCAATTTGCCTTGAAGCACAATCATAGTGACAATGACCTTCAACACCTATATGACCACTTTCAGAGACTTCTAATGTATGTAGATGATATTATGAGATCATTAGATAATTCTTAGATATAAAGATAACATGTTCAAATAACAAATATTGGTCTTGTAGATCAATCTCATAACATTTGTATCTCACTGTCTCATTTGAACTAGACAGGTCAACTTATGAGCAACATTTTCATCATATTTATTGACCTCCAAAACTTCTATCCAACATAAACATGTCTTACAAGTCTTGAACAATGTCTCCATGCACTTGGTTTCATCCCTATTCCATGATAACACATCCCTAATCATCTTCTCACTGCTGCTTGAATTTCTCATCATTTTCACCATTAGACTTGTTAGCAATTGGTCAACTTGGATGACCAATTTAGCACACATGAGGGTTTGAACCTATCCATAAACCATCATGGACATCAAACACAAGTCTCAACCTTCTCCAACCAATGACTTGCATACTTTGACTTGGTCAACTCAGACTGCTACAGCAAATCTCTCAGAAACTAGCACTTTTTTGTAGGGTCCACTCACTCCCCTGAAGACTCAATCACACTTGGAGATGCCTAGGAGAGTTGAATACAACCTCCAATCAATAAAATATCCATGCCAATCCATTTTGAGCACTTTAGAATAACTTCTTTCATATCAAGTCATTATTAGGGTTATAGGAGGGTTTAAACTTGTTTCCACTCTTAACGATCATTCATAAAGCTTAGCCCATCATTCTAAAATGCCTAGAACTTTGAGCTAGGACCCTTCTCCATATATCATGAATAGCTCAAGGTCCCATGCAAAGGTTACACGTGCCAATGAACACCTGAAAGTCTTCATGTCTTCATTTTATGCACTCGAGAGACCTTGATACACTTTTTTAAGCCTAAACCTTCAAACTTTGACCTTAGACTTGGTCAACACACCTGGGACAATCTATCATACGACTGGTAATGCTCACATGCTCATTCTTATCTTGAAATATGAATCACATACCTCATTTGGCCACCATCTCTCTCTTTGCTCGCTAGAGCTTTACCTGCAAACCACAAGTCCTTGAAACTGACCTTTTAACCACTGTCCAAGCTCTCAACACCTCATATACATGTCGTACAACCTCTTACCATGTTCAACCACTGCCATACATATTCTCACATGCCTCTGAGACCACTCATCTCACTAAGCAACAAAGCCCATGCCTTCACACAAGGTCTCTTCATGCTAATTAGACTTGAAAACACACCTTCATGCCACTATAAATGCACTATATACCTCATACCCCTTCTCAAGCAACCTCTTTCATGCCTGTGTGCACTCATTTCACCAAGTTGTCATACTCATACCTTCTCACAAGGTCTAGATTAGGATTCTCAAGACACCTTGTACTCAACAACTAGTACTCAAGCATGCTTACATCAATGTTATCAAACAAGAGCATTCATCAGACAATATTTTCACACCACTGCAACAACCTTGATATCAACCAATAGAAGAGACATTAGGTTGCCTTCAAATTCTCTTTTCAATGAATTCATACAAACCTCATCACAACACTCTTCTTTGCTAAGAACTTCACAACTAACCTTGATCATCCTTCACTAGACCAACATCAACCTTGATCATCTTTTACTAGAGTAACATCAAACTTGACACAAGCCTTCCAATAACAAAGACAACACTGAGCAACAACCTTAACCATCGATCACCTTTGACAACCTCATGTTGATACCTCAACTATCCTTGCTTACCTGGACATCAACCTTCACTCATGCATACCTCAAAGACCACTCACCATCTCATGTTGATACCTCAACTATCCTTGCCTACCTGAACATTAGCATTCACTCATGCATACCTCAAAGACCACTCACCACGCAACTTCACCAGATGCATCTAGACATCAATGACAACACTATGCCAACAAGTTGACCAGTCAAGGACAAGTGTCCAACAAATGCTTGGAACTAGGATGGGTCGATGTCATTAGAGACTGAACTCTTGAAGGATTTGTTACAAGATGTCCTTGTGAATAGGAAATGTTTTGAGAAGGTCCATGATAGATATCTTAGCAGGAGTTTTCACAATCTGTTCAATGAGATTGTACTTTCCCTCAAGGTTAAGCACAGGATACCTTTGGATAATGATTTTATTGGTGCCTAGTTGTGACAGCACAATTTAGGGCTTTGACCTTTTATGGCGGCAACATGATGGTCTAAGTGTTCGATGTGACCAACGACTGAATCATATGAATGGGAGTCTTTATGATAATTTACATGATTGGATTGAGTGTTTTGATCTTGATTTCGTTGTGGAAGAGTCTAATGGTGATTTGGAAAGGGGTCATTATATATCCCTAGTTATTGATTCTTAGAAGAGGAAACACTACCTTCAACTTCTATATCTTCATTGTCAATCAAATCTTGGATATAGTTATTTAACTTCATGCATCGATTTTTGGAATGGCACTTGATCTTGTGGAAGTCACAATATATTTCTTCTTTGTACCATGTGGGTTTTGGTTTTATCTCATTACAGGGCTTAGTTTACAAAAACATGATCATATTTACAACAACCAATGTATGAAATAAGACATCCAATGATTCTCCTAGAGGAGTATATTGTTTTTGTTTGAAGTCTTGTTTGGGTTGGCCCCAAGGAATAATAACATTGGTGTCTTGGACAACTTTCGATATGCTTTGAGTTTGTTACTTCATCACCAACAACGTTCTTGTTCTTGTTAAATAACTTGGGCTTTTATGTTTGTACCTGATTTTGTTGATCTTTGGAGAATATTTTTCACTAAGCCTTTAGCAATGAAATCCTTCTCAATTTGAACTCACTTCTCAATGATCTCATCAAAGGTTGTGGCAAAATGCACTTTGAGATGAAAAGCCATTTTTGGATTGAGGTTAGCCACGAAGATGTTAACCAATTACTTTTTTGAGATGGACCAAGGGAACCTGCTTGCTGGGCCTCCCCATTGTTGCACGAATGAAGAGAAGCTTTCACCATTCCTTTGCTTGGCATTACATAGGTCCATCATGGTGAACTCATACTCGACATTATATGATAAATAGTTTACAAACCTCTGAGATAGATCTGCAAAAGTGGATATATATCCTTTAAGAAGATGTAGGGACCATTCCAAGCCTTAGGTGCCTAGGCTCTGTGGGAAGAATCGGATTAGATAGATGTCACCATACGTGACTTCTTGACATGACATAAAGAAGTCTTTGACATGTTCCTTGGGATCACCCTGTCCCTTGTACTACTCAAATTTGGGTGGTTCAAAATGTGGAGAAAATGTATTTGAAGCATATCTCGATCTAATGGATAAGGACACAACTCCTCAAATTTGTATTTTTAGCTTTGATTATTTGCCTACAGTCCTTGGAGGGTATCCTTCATATCTTATCACTTTTGGGCAAACAACGTCCTTGCAAGTGGCATTGATGGCTATTGGATAAATGGCAGCTCAGGGGCTTGATTGGTGTTTGATTGTAGTTGATTGGACTGTTGATTTTGCTATAAGGTTTGGATATTGTAGAACTGATGTGAGAGGCTAAGTTCGCAAACTGTTGGTTAAGCTACTGGATTTAGTCAAACACAACTCAATTTTCATCTTGTTGGAGGTGTACTAGAATTGTCTTCCCTTTGTCATCAGGGACATTAGGATTCGGATTGTAACTGATGGATGCAATGTTTTGATCGGCACGATTGTTAGAAGTAACTTGATTTGGATTTGGAATGGCGTTGTCTTTATTGCTTAAGATGTGGCTTAGGTTCTTGGG
Source organism: Torreya grandis (assembly GCA_037957365.1). NCBI lineage: Eukaryota > Viridiplantae > Streptophyta > Pinopsida > Cupressales > Taxaceae > Torreya > Torreya grandis. The sequence continues at coordinate 3,520,108 of JARHVA010000136.1, forward strand.
ATTGTAGTCTATAGGAAGTCGAGCTCATATCTCTATAAGTCATAAAAGGAGGTCATCCTTGTCTTCAAATAAGTATTGGTTAACTTGGGCTCTACCTTGATCAATTTTAAACAAGTCATTGCCTTCATTGTTATATTCGCTTTGATTAGCTAGGCTAGTAGTATCATCACTCTGAAAGTGTTTTTTATCAAAGTGGAATGGATTATGACTGAAAGGATTTTCTATCTTTGGATTTGGATTTAGTCTCGATTGAAGTCCTATTTTTTGTGTCACGTGTTTGTGTTTAAGTTCACTAGTTTATATCTAATTTGGTTTGGATGGATTGGGTTTTAAATGGTTTACCACAAAGGGGAAACAAACAATGAAACACAAAAGAACAACCTACGCTAGTCAAATGGGATTACAACCGAATAATGACTCACAAATAATTACTCAAATGTACGTTGTGGGTGATCTTGGGGAATGTTGTGTTCATGTTGGCTAAAAAAATTGTCAAGTGGACAAATGCGGGCTTCCAATCAATAGTGTCAGGACAGAGTCCTTACGTCAATCAACAAGGTGGGGTCAAAGTTCCTCTCTTATTAACAGGCAGAGCTACCTTTATTGAAAACCAAAAAGGAAAAGTAGGGAAATAACTATTCACATATATTTACAACAAAAATGTTTTATGTGGGGGTTTCATATTTTTATCGAGAAAGTACACAAACAAGATAGAAAGAAAATGAAGGAAATGATGGGAAGAAGGGGGAAATGAGAAAGGAAAGGAAAAATGAAAAGTATGATTATTCTACCCAATTAAACATAGACTAGGTAAAATAACTCTTGGAAAAAAGGGCGACTCTAGGTAGTTAAACACAAAGACTCGCTACAATGGCCCAATATTTAAGATTGTATACAATGGCCCAATATTTAAGATTGTAATATGTGAAACCTTGTTCAAGAAAATGAAATAGAAAAGACATCACGAGCATACAATCGGGATACATACACCAAGGAGATTAGATAACATAGCAAAGAAGGATACACAACCACCTTGTATCTCTCGATAAAAACAAACATAAAATCATATTCTTAATCTCACCAAGGCTTCACAACGGCAAAAATTCTTTATGTAGACTCAATATAACTTCTACACTAAAAATTCTAACAATAGCATTTTTAACAAAATGAAAGAACGAGAATCAAAATAGATTGACATACTCATGCATATCATTATCCAGAAAAACTCATGTTACAAAGTCCTATAAATCATTTCTTTATTGATTCTTCATGGCATTGTGCATATAAAATCCTTCCTTTCGTGTTGCCAAAAGTTCTCATACTGTCAAACAACCAACATAGCTCAACTCCAGCAAAACCAGAATTGCTAGCTAGAACTTGCTCTCCTCTAGAACTTACTAACTTTACAAATTATCTCCAAACATCTATTTATAAGTTACAATGGGTGGTTATGTTGAATAACCACCTTTTCTACATTTTTAGGGGTTTGCAGAAGTGTGTTAGCAAATTTGCACAACTTAAAACTTGCAAAAACATGTTGGTTAATTTGCACAACTTGAAAAAGTGCAATGACAAATTTGCACAACTTGAAAAAGTGCAATGACAAATTTGCACAACTTGCGAAATTGCATTGGTGTTTTTGCACGACTTGAAAACCTGTAAAAGTGATTTAACAAATTTTCACGACATACAAATGTGCTATTACAAGTGTGGATTTAGCTTATAATCTAATGGAGAACTATTCTGATTCTTCTTTGTTGAAGATGATCTGGACTTTTGCTTTGCACTTGTTAGGAAACTTCGTCTCGTTTTTGCAATTGTGATTCTCTTCTTGTGTCAGGGTTTTAGGCTTGTTTGAACTTCTTCTTCACTGTAAATTTTGAAATTCTCAAACCCTAAACTCTCTTTATTCAAAGCATTGTTTGCTTCAAAATTTTCTTTATCATGTTTTGAGCAACGTTCCATAGTATTTTGTTTGAACATGTTGCAAGACTGACTCGTTTTCAACATAAACTCTATGTAATAAGCTAACCAGGGATCTTCAGAGTTCATATATATATATATATATATGAACTCTGAAGATCCCTGGTTAGCTTATTACATAGAGTTTATGTTGAAAACGAGTCAGTCTTGCAACATGTTCAAACAAAATACTTGCACAACTTAAAACTTGCAAAAACATGTTGGTTAATTTGCACAACTTGAAAAAGTGCAATGACAAATTTGCACAACTTGCGAAATTGCATTGGTGTTTTTGCACGACTTGAAAACCTGTAAAAGTGATTTAACAAATTTTCACGACATACAAATGTGCTATTACAAGTGTGGATTTAGCTTATAATCTAATGGAGAACTATTCTGATTCTTCTTTGTTGAAGATGATCTGGACTTCTGCTTTGCACTTGTTAGGAAACTTCGTCTCGTTTTTGCAATTGTGATTCTCTTCTTGTGTCAGGGTTTTAGGCTTGTTTGAACTTCTTCTTCACTGTAAATTTTGAAATTCTCAAACCCTAAACTCTCTTTATTCAAAGCATTGTTTGCTTCAAAATTTTCTTTATCATGTTTTGAGCAACGTTCCATAGTATTTTGTTTGAACATGTTGCAAGACTGACTCGTTTTCAACATAAACTCTATGTAATAAGCTAACCAGGGATCTTCAGAGTTCATATATATATATATATATATATATCCTAAATGGTTACTGGATACGAACATCAGTGTTTTGACCTTTTGAATGCTTATGGAGGTCACGAACAATCATCTAGCAAATTGATCCACCAATCACTCCATGTAGGTTGTGTCATTTTTTTAACGTTGCTATCATTTTACCCAAGAGTTCAATGTGGTCTCCAAGAACAATTGTCTAGTCATCATAGTCAATCACATTTGAAATCAGTTGATGATAAACTTGAGATGCCATGACAGATGCCAAGGGTTTCATCTTTTTGATGTAGTTCAAAAACAACTGAGTAGTTGTAGAAATTATCTTAGCACATATTCCAAAGACTTTATATTGTCATTGTGGGATTCTGAAGTGGTGTGTAAGCATATCAAGATTTGAGGATGGTGCAAGCACACCTATCGAGTTATGTTAAGTGTTCAAGCACACCTATCGAGTTATGTTAAGTGTGCAAGCACACCTATTGGAATCCAATAGGTGTGTTTGCAAAGGTGTCGAACTCTCGCAATTATGTTAGCAAGGGAAAGTGAGATCCGAGATATGAGCAAGCAAGAGAAGCAGGATCCAAGGGGAATGTCTATAGAGTTGTCAGGGCCTGAGAGTTGTGTTGACCAAGGTAGCTAAGACCGCAAAATCATTTCACAATGAATTCAGAGTCTGGCGATATGTGGAGCAAGTCACAATACATCCCCTCATTTGGTGTATATACAACAGTATTGCTACAATCCATCAACTATGATTGTTTGAATCAATAGGTCTGCTTTTTGCCCATCTTTAGGAGAAGTTGATTAGGATGAGCTCGATAAACATCTTTGTTATTAGCAATAGATCCAAAGACATTATTTTGCACATGGAACCCTTAATGTTGGAGATTTGATTGTAACCATTCTCCGTGATTAGTTGACTCTCCAATTCACATTTTATGGTAACTGTGCTTGGTGTTGACAAGGATGACTAGAATGTACCTTTTGGTCCATGTGAACCCTGAAGCCCATATGCAAAAATGATCTTCAAGTCCTTATATAGCAAGTTGTATCCCTGATTCTATCTCCCTTACTAGTATGCTTCTCTTGTCGAAAGAGGAATTGTCGAGATATTAGCAATATGCTCAACTTTGTAACTCGAAACTCCCAAATTAGGATTGACCAAAATATTATCTTTGAATGCATATTTATCCACAATGTTACTCTAAGAACCACTTAATTGAACATCATTTGAAAGCTTGAAAGATAAGCAAATCTCAATATTTGGCCCAAGCCATGTCCATTGCGCTACGGAGTCGGTGACTACAATGATTTGAAAAAAATTACTTTTTTTGTCACTAAAACCTCTAATTGCCAGTGAGAGCGCAATTGGGGGTGTTGTCATGAAATGTAAAATTTTACAACAGTACATAACATCACTATTCATTTACAGTTAGAAGGCTCTTATGCTAGGTTTGATTAATTTATTAGGGGAGTCCCCTATATACATTGTGGTACAATGAGACCCAATTCTATTAGGCAAAGGTATTGTCTAAGGCAAGGGTATTGGTGGATGAAAGCACCTCACTTCATTGTGCGACTAAAACAAGTCACTGCTTAACCAATAATGACAACTCTTTGAATATTTAGACTCCACCAAAACACAGACTTTGTCTAACACTTACTGATGAAATCTAAGTCGCTAGACCCTAGAAAAGAAAAATAAAAAGGCGAAAAACTATCCCTAATTTCCAAGATCACCTTGCATCACAAGAAAAAAAACATATGCAGTCATCCTTCAAATGACTTAGATTGTTTATGATTTTTATGATCGCTTTGTGATGCAAGGAAAGAGCATACACAATTGTAATTTTTTTTTTTAACCCAGAGGCATCCCCGATCCATACACAATTGTAAGTTGAGCACAAGAAAAACTGAAAAAGAAGATACAAAGATTTTTTTATTATGATTAAATGATTAAATATGAGGTTGTTTAACCACAAGCCTACGACTAGCAAACCTTCAAAACAAGTATTAATAGATTGATTTGTTTCAAGCCTTTCACACAGTTGTACTTGCATGTTAGAAATCAGATAACACATGCTAAAAGTTAGTATGTATATGGAAATAGTCAGGGCATAGACACCACAAGATAGAAAACACACATTACTAATCAAGATGCAGTTGTTGAACTACATAAAGCATATGCTAATAGACTGGGCAAAAATGCTACTAATCAAGATGCAAAAGCTACAATTCAAAAAATGTGGACGCTACTAATCAGGTCGCAAACATCAAACTACATAATGCAGACACTAATAGACATGATGCAAACACTACTAATCATGGCACATACACTACAAGTTAGGATGCAGACGTTACAAGTTAGGATGCAAACGCTACTAATTAGGATGTAGATCCTACCAATCAATGCAAAGACATTGTGATGTCTATGCAAATGTTGAACTATCAAAACAAAAACAGAGCTAATGACAAACGTAGATGCTAAAAAAACTTTGCAAGCGTCGTTCTCGAAGACAAAAACGTGTTACATAAAACACAGACAATGAAGCCTAGAAACAAGATTTGAAACTTAGAAATTACAAATTTGACCCATAATTAGACTTCAAATTTGAAACTTGGAAATTACAAATTTGATGCAAGAATGTAAACATGCAAAATTAGAGTTATGCAAATAAAAACTCGAAGCGCTATGTAATTCCTACTCTAATTAAAGCATGACACCTCCGATTAAGCAAGAAATATGAGAAATATACCTCCACTAATGGTGAAGACCTCCTTGTTGTGTAGATTTGCTCTTTTGCTTGATTGGTTGTGGATGCTCAAGTCGACCCCTACGAGAATTTCAGTAACATGTCCCTTAGATTGATGATGGATGCTTGATTGGATGATATGATGGTGTTGATGGCTTCTTCTCCTTGGCTTAATTGGATTTGCTTTTTGTCTTGGGATTTGAATGATTTGATATATTTTGATTTTCTTTCATTTTAAAATTTTGGATTTTAGATTGTGGATGGATTTTATCGTTACGACTAATCATCTAATTAATGGTGATTAAGTAGTTGATTAATCCAGTGTTTGGTTTTGGTGGGATTGGGTAAGGTCATGATAGAACCAGGATAGTGTGATTAATTAATTGGGGGTGATGGTGATAGAATGACGAGAAAATTAGAGTTTGGTGATATTAGTGTAGGATAGTGAATTAGGCAAGGGCAAATAGTAACAACACCGATGTGACATAATTGGGATGTCTACAGTAAGTATGTTGATCTGGTATGGTCTTCTCTCTTTTCCTATATTAGAGGATATTTATATTGTTGACCAAATTCGCCCTACATACACAATGTACTTGGATGCTTTGCATTAACTTGAGGTGTTCCAATCAAGTTCAGTGATGTCGGGGATGATGGTGCAAAGATTGGTGTCAAACCTATAACTTATTTAAAATTCTTTGACGACTTGCACTACCTTGGGGGTGTGCCAATCAAGTGGAGTGTTGAATGAGAATAGCCAAGTGTGATGATACAGGTTAGTGCAATATTACACGCGTGGAGTGCAAAGATGTGTTGCACTAAATACTAAACGATGTCAAGATCAATTATCAAAATTTGGTCCCATTAGAAGTGACGAGAGAATTTTTGTGTGTTGATTTATCTAGTGTGTAGTCCAATTCTACAGTGTCTGTAATATATCATTTTCTAAAAATAAATTAATATTATTATTAAAATAAAAAATATTTTTAAATACTTTAAATAAAAGTAATAATATGCCTTAGTTACCAAAAGTGAATATGTTGACAACTTCTTTCTATTTTAATTTGTAGTAAATAATCGGACTCCTCTAATTTGATATAAGTCAATCCTTAATTTAGAAAGTATATTGGAGGGAAAATATATAAAAAGGGGAAGGAGGTTCATTTTGAAGGCTCATATTATGTTTATGAATTGAAATTATGAGTTTGAGCATAATTGCTTGACTTTCAACCTTAGAGGATGAAACCCTTCTATGGCAATTGAAGTAAAAGACGAAAACCTTCAACCTTCAGCTGGTGGCTTTAGTTCATAGGTCATATTGGATAAAAACAAGCAATTGGTGGTGTCTATTCACCATTTTGGTCAGGGCACAACAGTCAAGCAACATCTTGAAGGGTGGTGCGGCAGTTTGGGGCAACGAACCCTTGTTTTTAGCCCTCTCCTAGGGCAACGAACCCCTTAAGAGGGTTTCAAGGTGCTTTTTGAGGTTGTTTTGAGGCCTAATTTGATCTTTGTTCATACTTTCGCCAAGTTGGAATTTTATTATTTTCCCAAATATATATTGATTGAAAAATTCAAAGTTGAAGGTCCTATTAACAGGGGTAATATTTATTATTTTTGGCAAGTATTGTGGTGAATAATATATTGTATTTGTGCCCTGAATTGGTATATTCATAATTCTAATATTTTGTTTACTTAGGGTTTGAATCAAAAGATCGAAATTGCAAGTGTTTATGCTAGGGTTTGTTGGGAAACTCTATTTGTTCTAATTCTGCCCTAAAAGGAACATTACAGTGTCGCAATGATGACTAGAGTACCGCAATGAGAAGGAAGTCTTGAGTGATCCTTGATGCACACAACTCATTGTCCATGTCACCGTACTTGCCCTCACCAACAACCACTAGGCAAAGATTCCAGGAAGAGTGGTTTGACAAAAAAAAAATGATACTTGTAGAACCTACAATGCTTGTAACTTTGGAGCTTGGAAATTTAAAATTGTTTCCAACTATTATGATGTCCGGTCCTAGACCACACTCAACAACTCACCTCAAAATCAATACTAGGTTTTAGGACCTTATGCTTACTTGGGCCGAGTAGTACCTATCACCCAACTACCATCCACCATAGCATGTCACCCTAAAACAACATACAAAGCAAGACCCATGAATCTCAAGTAGCCAAAGTCATCAAAGGACCATTGACGGTGCACCGTATAACCATAATATTCTAGAAACCCTGAGAAAAGAATAATAAGCTCTTGAAATGCCTTGAACCCCTATATACGAACTTAAGAGAAACCTGTAAAGAGAATAATCCAGGTAAGCACATCTAGGAGATCACAAAACCCTGTATCCAAACTAGTACAACTCATAAGCTGGCCTTTAGCTTCACCCATCAGAGGAGAGCATTAGATGTTTTGATGTTAGTATTGGAGCTTCTTAAATAATTTATTTAAATTTTGTACCCAACTAGGCTAATCTAAGATGCAAACAACACAACAATCCAAAACCAAAGCAACTCCATGGTCGATAAATAATCATCATATTGAATCACATTTACTGATGTTACAGAGCATGCTATATCACCTTTGAAACTAAGAACATAATATGACTAGAAACTTCAGACAACTAAACATCCAATTTATGCTCGACTTATCCTAGGTTGTATTGAATACCAAACCACTCATGACGCTTGGTTGTGTTACATGTAACAGCATAAATTAGTTAACTTCACAAGCCCAAAGAACACGAAATGAGTTTCACTAATGCTTTATTCAATGTTTATATGAAATTAATTTATAAAAATTAAAATGAGTAAATGTTGAGTCATTCTTAAATAATAATCTACATTTACTTGGTGACTGAAGCAGCAACTTGCATACTCTATTACTGAGACTGTATATGTCCTGGATATGGTTTAATGTTTAAACGCCTTTGAAAAGTTCTTGCCTGGAATACAACGATGCATAGTGGCCGCACTGGGCCAAAAGGGAAGAATGGGTTCCTTCCTCCACCAATTTTCCTCCATCCAAGAGAAAGATCCGGTCAGCCTTGCGTACTGTTTCCAGGCGGTGAGCAATTACAAAAACCTGCAACTACCTCAAAATAAATGAATATGTTGATAGAATATTTGTTAATATAGATCAATTTTCCTAACATGAACAACTAGAAATATGCCCTTCTTTCTATTCCATAAGTACATAGGTACAATATTAATGGTTCTCAAAAATCTGTGATAATGCATGGGCTTTTAAAATAGTTCTTTCAGCAAGTGCTTCGGAGATCTAAAAATCTAAAACTATACTGTCTTCGACATTGATTCAATATGAATGTTCTGGTCCCAGGACCAGACATGATGACTGTGAACACAAAACCGATGTAAACTACAGATTAATAATGCATTAAAAGGCATGTACACAGATGACAGTTAATGAAAAAAACAAGACATTCTACATAAGGAAGTAAACTTACCCAAAAAAATACATCATGCATATGCAGAAAACATGACGAGAATAAAAATCCCTCTAAAAGTTTACAAAGTAACAACAATATGATATTTTGAAATGAAATCTTAAAAATCAAGTCAACATTTGGAAAAGCAACATGACAGACAAATACAATCATGATAAACTTAGGCAACAAATGGGTTTGGCATCCTTGTGATCAACACTTCTCTAAATCATTAACAAGTAATATGAATCTGGAGCCAACCATAAACACGAAAAGCTAACGATTTTTTCTGAATATTCTCAACCATTTTATGACCATGACTTACACTAAGCCTCTCCAATTTTATAGACACATTCTCATTTTTTAGCAGCATACTACAATATAACCGTTCTCACCTCTTTTCAAAGGGCTTCTGCTTCTACCTATTATTTTAACAAGATCTTCACTTATGCATGGTTGAATACAATAAGCTAATGAATGATCACCATAAAGCGATTCATTGCTTCAAACCTGAAAGGGCAGGAAGACTCTTCAAAAAAACAGCAGCAGAACTAAAAGGAGTTATCAGAAGATAAAGGCTGTAAAGATAGAACAAATTATCATGATAAAAAATGAAAAAGGTAGCACTCTAGCACCATTTAGACATGGCCAATGTATTAGTGCATAGTAATGGCAATGCTTTAATAGTATGACATGAAAATACAGCTCAAGGGACGAGGAAAAAGCAATGACAACTTTTTTCCTTAATGATGGCCATAAGAAAATCACATATATAAGAAAAAAAAATTTACACTATAACACCCACTCGGGGCAACAGCAGGGGGCGGAGGGGTGGGGGAAGGCATTTAAAAATTACTACATCAAATATCAGTTCTTGGGAATCAATTTGCATGTTTATTATCAAGTCAATCTTTATGACCTCTCTTTTGTGAGTAGTGGTTCACAATAACCGATTGCTTGTGAGATTGAACAGTCCACTTTCCACTCATTGCATCAGATGAAGCTCACAGGTGAAGGAGTGGGACGGAAAACAGCAAAATGAAGCATCACAGGGCCAAGCATCACTGCTGGGACTTGCACCCAATAAGCAGGACTTCTCAAGAAGTCACCTATCCCAGTTAACCACAGGAATTTTCCTACAATCAAGCACACTTAGCTTGCTACACACAACATTTAACAAGTATTGTACCTTACAAATCATTCAACTTTTGAGCTCCCTAGCTTTTTCATTTTGTAGAAATTAGTCTTTCCCAAGAGCATCATTATCAAATATCATTGTTTTTGGGAAAACTACATATTTAACATATTAGGTCGGTCTTCAGTACCCATGTATCATGAATAGTGTCCACAACTTCACAACAACCCATCTCTCATAAGCTTGAATGGTCCACTTGGCACTCATTGCATCAAGAATACATGGGTAACTCAGTGACACTGAAACTAGCAAACAGAACATTCGGGACTCGCACCCATTAACTTGGACTTCCTGGGAGGTCACCCATCCCAGTATCATTCCAGCTCAAGCCCCACAATCAAGACTACTTAACTTGCTATCCCATTTATAAAACCTACCTTTAGTAATTGAGCTTTATAAACCATCATTTTTTGGAGCTCCCTAGCTCTTTCAATTTTATGAATTTGGTGTTTCTGAAGTGCATCATTATCACATATCATTTCTTGGGAATCAGTCAACTGAGTTGGGCATGCCCTGTGAAGAAAAGATTGAATTTCAAAGGCTATCTCCAACCTGGAAAGGGGTTATGCAAGTGTAGAAATAGTTTTTGTGGACCCTTCTCCAACATAACTTAAGTTTAACATGAAGCCAAAATTCACTGCTCTAGCACACAGTTAGTTGAAGGTAAGAGAAGCAGCTGTCTAGGCAGGATTAGATGGTTAACTTCAACCTCGAAACAAAGTGTAGAATAAGAGTTTTATTCAATTTTATTCAACACACTCAAGTTTGATATAAAGCTTGAAATCGCCACACTTGCAATCAGAAAGTCAAGACAGGAAAACATAGGAGGAGATGCATTTTTTTGCTGGCAAATGACTTTTGTACCTATATAAACTAGATGCACTCACATTAAAAAGTTTTGTTATGCTTCCCGAAACAATAGTAATGGTGGGAAGCCATTGAAGGTTCTCAAATAAGCAAATGTTTGAATCATGATGCATATGTTATAGTACATATGTAAAACTACATTGCCGGCTCACCAGTCTACAAAGGAATATATCAATCCTGCTAAACCAATTGGGATTGTTGTTTTTTCATTAATCTAAGCATACATGATATATACATTTATATAATTATACCTTCATTGATGAATTAATGTCATCTCATTTAAATAGTTAATAAATAAATGTTACTGGCATATATTCAGAAACTCGTATCATCCAAGTTGCTATTTAAAGCATAATATCCGTTTCCAAACTTATTCAAGAGTTTCATCCTCAAAAATAATTTGATGATTTGATGCTGTCTTCTTAAATCTGTTTTATTGACTTTTGTCTTTGAAAGTGTCATGTTTCACACACAAATTTGTCTTTGTATTCTGCATACATAAGCCATATAGATATATCATGCTCTAGTCTTAGATATTTAGCATAAAATCACATAAAGATCAAACTCAGGCGTCTTGCACATCAATAAACCAAAGAGCTGTTATATCCTAGACCGAAGCATTTTTCATACAAGGGTGTAAGGGCACGATCCATCGCAATCATTTGTATAGTCGTCAATCATCAGTATGCTCTATTTTGTATGCTATTATCTTCCTGAATGCTTATTTTAATTTAGTATAATGTGGTGCCATTTATATTAGAGTTATTTTTTGTCTTATATATCCAGTGTAAGGATGTTGTTATTAGTATCATATACAATCCAGCAAGAAATGAGCACTTGTAAACAACTAAACAGACAATACAGTCTAAATCCTGAAACCATAGGAAAAAAAAAACATGTGGAGAAACAGATGAAAAGGATCAAAATAACAAGAGAAGCTTGGCGATGACTTCCTCTAAAAGCTCAGTAAATGTTCAAGGACAGAAAGAAAACCTTGGTGATATAACAAATCGAAAAACTACGACAAATCTCAACCGTTTTTTTTTAATAAAGCCAAAACTTGAGTTGCCAAAGAGGAGGTCTGGGACATCTAGGACATCCCTATGAAGTCCTGGCGATGTCCTAGACATCCTCTACAGGGTCTGAAAAAACAGGACGTCCTTTCCAGAGACATCCTAGAGACATCCCAGCGAGAAAATATCTGCACAAAAAGCCTGGATAGGATGTTTCCTCGCCATCCTTAAGTCCCAGAAGTGTCCAGGATATCCCGAACTGATCAAAAGCACGGGGGACGCATCCCTTCGTAACCATGGAAAAAACTGAACATCAACTTCCATGCTTTAATCCCCAAAACTAAATCCTTCTTTCCCTGCTAGCATTCGGCTGAGTGGGACTCAATTCCTTAATCCCTAAGTTGGACGTGGCCACCTCTAATCCTACTTCCGTGGCCCCCAGTCAACCCTTAATCCAAACTTCAAATCAGCAGCCTCAAATGAAACAATCAATCACAGCAAAGATTAACTGCAGAAATGTCTGTTGTACCATACATATCAAACAATATCAAGGCCAAATTTTCCCACAAAAAAAATACAAATGCATGCTATCTAAACACAGATGCCCCTCCAAAGATCTCATTCATCATTGATGAAATAGAAAACGTGCTCCGGATCTTAAAGGAGAAAGCCGTTATCTGCAGATTCATGTGATCCTACCTGGAACCAAAAACGCTCAAACCTGTGCTCAAGCAAACTGTAACCCCTTTGGATCTGTCAATATATTGATGATGTCAAAGGGATACTTTATGGAATATTCAAAACCAAGCAAGAAAGGGACAATGCCTTCCAAGTAGGACCACGGTTCATGAATAAATCAGGTCTCTTCATGAAACATTGGTCTCCTACCTTCAACCCAATGTAGGATCTTCCTAGCAAATGGTCAGTCTAGGTAAGTCGGTTTCCCTTTACTTCCAAGTGAATATTGGCATGAAGCATGCCTAAAGAAGAAAAGAAGAGCTATTGGGTAATACATAACGACCTCTGAATTCACAAGAAATGCCAAAGTGCTCAAATATGCTCAGATTTGAATCATCCTAGATCTAGACAAACCTTTCCCTGAGAAAATTATCCTAGAAATGTGAGGGACTGAATGGGAACAATAGTTGGATTATGAAAATATTCCCTTCCAATGCTTTCTTTGCCATGAACATGGGCATCTGCAAGGGTCTGCTCAACTAATGAAGAATAAATTGTTGGCGTAAAACATATATTTTACTATTTTTAAATGTTTAGAAGATTATAAAAAGTTAATTGTGCCAGCCAATCAATAGGAAATTAGAAAATCATTCGTCCAATCAAAATTCATGTGAGGTATTCTGGCCAATAGGATTATTTCAAATCATTCGCCCTGACCTGCAAGCAACGCTGGACATAAAAAGTTCCAAGGGAGGAGTTTATAAATAAGGAATGACAAAGTTACGGTTGTTATGCTGTCAGATTTGTGTCCTATCTTCCACTTATGTTGTTTTAGACATTTGATTACAAATTGACTGATTTAGTGTTTTGTGTATGGATTAATGCTAGATTTTGACCCTAGGTGTGTTAAATATGGTATACGAATTCTCTAGGTTTATCATGTTTTCCACTTCTTCTCACATGACATTAGAGCCAAAATATTGCATGGTCCATAAAGTGATAAAACCAATGCTTCAGGCACTCAATTTCCTCCTTTCAAGAATTTTTCTTCAAAACCCCTATTCCTCCATTTTGCTAATTTATACAAAAAAATAACATTTAAAAAAAAAGGGGGCGGGGAAGGGGAGGGGGGGGTTGGCGGGCGCGGCGGGGCTGCGGGGGGCTCATCAGATATAGAGTTGAAGGGGGAATTTCAAAAATATTGTTAATTTTTAAAAAATGTCAAAAAACATTTAAAGGGTCCTCTTGTTATTTCCAAAACTTATGCAAAAAAAAATATATTTTTTGTTTTGGAAACAAATCCAGAGTCAGATTGTTCTTAGGCTTTTCAGGGGTTTCTTTTTCAAAACATTTGCAAAGGGTTGTCAACAAAAAAATCTGGGTTCAAAATTTTTAGTTGGAGGAGGATTTAAATATTGGAGTTTAAAAAAAAATTGGGAAGAAAAAAAAATTGAAGAAAAAAATTGCTACCCTGCCCAAGGCCATACAAACTCGAGCCTCCTATCCACTTGAGCTACTAAAACCACCCCAGGTTTCTTCAACCCACCCACGTCGACCTCCTATTCCTTGTTGTCACCGAGCTCTACCCCCTTATCCCTCTATCCCCGCCTCCCTACTGCGTGCCACCTCCACTTCAACCTCCCTACCACAACCTCTGTGCATCCCCCACACACCTTATCCCTCCATGGCTGCCACACTCCCATCCCCACGCCTCTCTACTCTTGGGGAAGATCAGAGTTGCATAGTAGAAATAACATAGACAACAATATAGAATAAAATAATTATTAATCGCACTGTATGTATCATTTCATACGGATGATTACAAATATATAGGAAATGAGTTTCCTATATTCAAGATGGTGAGATCCCTACAAGCTCTTAACTAAACAATCTCCCAACTAACCAACTGACTATATACAAATATATTGTTATTACAATATATTCGAGTAACTACCAAATACTAATAAAATTAACCCTGTATATTATTGTTATCATTCATAACAATAATATACCAACAAAACTCTATTAATGTAATATTGTATAACTAACAATAATTACGTTATTAGAAGGTAAATAATGTGAAACACACCTTAACATTCACCCCTTATGAACATTATTAAACCCTGGTCTACACCCCTTTAATGTGAACATGGAAAAAACATCTATCCCATATCTGCCCCTATACTCATGATTCGGTGATTTTCACAAGACAATCACAAACCTTATCGATGGTTTTACAAATGAGTGACCAACAACCAAAATGGGATGGTTTTCAAGTGGATAATCAACAACCACAAACAAATGGTTTTACAAGTGGCTTACCATAAACCACATCGCGATGTGCAGTACAGTCACTAGCTCTCTTCACTATCACATTTCAGAGGAAGTTATAGAGGAATTTTCAGTTCACTTATTACAAATGTGAACAGGCATATATCATCTATTCTTATTCACACAAAACTGAAATTAAACACACAACTGAAAAACAAATATGCCACTAAAGCAAAAGTGGCCCCGTCACTAGTGGCTAATGAAAAGCATAGAAAGCCTCCTACCTCTGTTTCCTCCGTCCTCCAGTGAGTGAAGCTGCTCACTCAGCACGTGTCGATGAAGCTTGGTTGTGAAGAAACTTCTCCCACAATCCGGACGTCACGTACATAGGAAAATGTGTCTGTGAGGCAAAATTTTTTTTTTAATAATTTTGACTTTATATGACGTAGGACTTTTGACATAACTTAACATACAAAATGACTCTTCTCATTTTTTTATGTTGACAAAATGATGAAATGAAAATGATGACTTTTTGACTTTTTTAACGACATATAGACACTTAGAATTTTTCAACTTCACTCTTTTGGATAATAATGACCAATGAGTCAAAAAATACTGACTCTTTGATAAAAGATGAAAAATCGACTTGAAGAACCATTTTTAACCAAACAAACTTTTGATGCTTTTTGATGATAGACAAAACGATTAATTTTTTTTTAAATGACTCGACATTAAAACTAAAATGACTTTGACAAATATGTTTGAAAAAAAATCTATAGACTTCTATTAACACAAATGATAAATAATAATAGACCTACATAGGGTACTTAAATATAATTTTCACAATAACATTATTTTAATTTCATATGATCTTACTATAAAAAACAAAATAAAAGACCCAGCTATACATCTATCTAGAAAATGCAGTTATTCAGGATATTATCACTTTTTTTGATTGGATCTGCCTGTTGGAGTAAGACACGGGTGAATGAAGATGGACACCACAATTGAATGGAAGACCGAATTTCTGCCTATCATAAAAAATGGTCAGGGCTTGCGTTGAAGGTGTTACTTTTGACCATGAGTCTGAGTTGTACCAAGTCAACATGAAGCTGGGGAGTTTGGCGATGGGTGGAATGCCAAGTCGGTAGTGTCCAAATAAAGCATAAGCTCACAGGAATGTTGGACAGTTTCCACAGTATAATGCATGCATGCTGGCAAGAAAAGACAGGAGGTGAAGAGATTTACAACAAACCTGAATTACGCATGGTGAGTGGATTTGTAGTATGAATATGGTGACGAACAAGATGACTGTCAAGTCTCCAAAGATATAAACGGATATGTACTTGATTCAATAGACAGCAATCAATATAGAAACTGCATGGGAGGACTGCAATGGTCGATGAAAGTGTTGATGTTCTGGTAGGCTACAACAGAATGGCAAAATTGATGCTCAGACGAATTGATGCATAGACCAGTTGATGCCAAATATTAGAATACAGACATATCAAAACCTAGATTTTGATACACAAATGAAGAATACAGATGGGAACTTCACGATCTGTGTTGAGGAAGAATCTCAAGCAGTAATATTGCATCATCCAAGTTGTGAAATCTTGTTGGAAGTTTCCTTCATATCATCAACTCGCACATACAGGTCTTGTCAATTATAGAGATTAATCTTAAAACAAATCTATCCAACTATGAATATCATTACTCAAGGCAATAACATAATGGCAATGCCCTTTGAAAAAATATCAAAATATAGTTTCCATTTAGCCTGCTCTGATACCAAATCTTGGTTAAGATCAGAGTTGCATAGCAAAAATAACACAGACAACAACAGAGAATAAAATAATAATTAATCACATTGTATGTATCATTTCATACGGATGATTACAAATATATAGTAAATGAGTTTCTCACATTCAGGATGGTGAGATACCTACAATCTCTCAACTAAACAATCTCCCGACTAATCAAATGACTATATACGAATATATTATTATTACAATATATTCGAGTAACTATCAAATACTAATAAAATTAATCCTGTATATTATTGTTATTATTCATAACAATAATATACCAACAAAACTCTATTAACGTAATATTGTGTAACTAACAATGATTACGTTTTTACAAGGTAAATAATGTGAATACACCTTAACATCTACAGCATCCTCCCTTATCCCTCCAACCACCTTCAACCCTTCCCACCCTTTATCCCTCCACCTTCTCCCTGACAAACATCATTCCACTCCCACCAACCTCAATGCCGCTTTCATCTTGTCCCATAGCCCTTGCCAATCCACCCCCTGCTACCAACAACTAGGGTCCTTGACACCGCACACCCCCCGCCCCCCCCCCCCCCCCCGACTTGACCCACACTGAGCTCCCTTGCCCAAGGTTCCCAACGCAACTTGCATAGATGTCCAACCTCAAGCGACCTTCCCTTGCCCAACCAGCCTTCCAGTGTCGATTCCCCCTTTGTTTTAAATACAAGGCCCTCTTTTCTTTATATAAGCGGCCTTTTATTTTTCAAAGGGAGGCCTTTTTTGCTTCATTAAGGCTTTTTTGGCCCTTTCCCATGGCCTTCCCTTGGCATTTGTTTCCTCAAGGCCAACCCATGGCCCCTGAACTTTTTTCCACTTGTCAAGGCTCCCTATTGATGTTGTTGAAGACCAAAGGGTGGATCCAACTTGAGAAGCAATCATGCCCCCACAAAATACCATGCTTTTGCTAACGGCCTTCTCGGCCCTCGTTGACACCAAATTTCAAGTTGTTTTTTCTCCGTGCTCCGAACTCTATTTTCCAATGCAATTTTTTGAAGTTGTGTGATTTTCCACATACATTCCAAATTTGTTGTCTAAGTTAATTCATATTGTACTAAAACCAAAAAATTATCCCATTTTCAAGCAATGTAAACAAAAGCAAGAATTGTTGTAGAACCATAGATTGAAATCTCGACGATATCTCATTATTTCTCGATGTTTCTCGCGGTATGACTATCGGCCGAGAAATTGGGGGGTTTCTCACGAGACGAGAACCCTGATTTTCTCGGCAATTTTCACCGAGAACTCTCAGTGATTTCTCGAAGAAAATCACTAGGAAAATCCAATATCTCGACAACCGAAAAAAAAAAGCCAATTCATTAAAAAAAGTTAAAAGTTAAAACCATTATCACAATTTTCTTATTTGCTCATAGAGTGAAATGTTGATTTTATTGTCGCGATTTTCTTGTGCCCTCATTCATCATTTTAGTTTGTATTTCAAGGCTCGAGCTATAAGTTCTAGACTTTTAGTATTTTATATTCAGTAGTATAGTGCAGCAGTGCCCTCATAATTCATTGCAGTTCGTTGCCCAACTCCATTAGTGGAATGTGCACAGCCGGCCAGGATTGAAAGTTTGAAGTTCAGTTGATTGTTGAGTCTTGACACTTCACAAGTTCATAGTTCACACTCGCAGTACCCTGGGCCCTGTATATACTTTATAGTATAATAGTTATACTATATAGTATATATAGGTAAGTGGTATTGTGGTACTACTGATGGTAATAGTATACAATATGAAATTATGACTCATGAATATATATTTAGTATTTACTGCTTTGAATGAGGATGAATCGTGAAGCTATGAAGTTGTGAACCGTAAAAGTTGAGACTGCAGTTTTATACTTGTAAATATACTTTGGACTTGGAGAGGTAAAAAATTAAATAATTTGAGTTTATTTTATAAATTTATATGTTGTTTAAAGTAGCGATAAAGTTGTCAAGAAATTCCCGAGATCCAAGATCTGGTTCAAAATTTGCCCTCCCGAGAAATCACCGAGAACGAGATTTTGAACTATGTGTAAAACTACACAATTATAAGTAGTTGAGAAGCTTTTTTTCTTCAAGCAATCAATTACTAAGAGCCAAAATCAGATTCCTTGGAGGGGTTACTTCTTTGAGAGGATATTACCAAGGCATTTTTGCAAGCATGTTCTTTTAGTAGGGTTACTTCTTTGAGAGGATCTTACCAAGGCATCTTTGCAAGCATGTTCTTTTAGTAATGGCTTCATGCCTAAACATCCACTCACTCATGCAAGCCAATAATAACTTGAAAACCAAGAGGGATATGCTATCTTACGAAGTGTCCACACTTCAAGAAGATGTTGTAAAGTTTGTAGAGGAGAACTGGACTCTCAAAACTATGAAATTCCCTCCTCTCACAACTATCAAACAAATATATAGTCATTCAACTCTTGCAAGAATCAGTTGCCTTGTTGAAGTAACAAATTAACAATGTGGAATCCAAACCCATTGTTATGGATCCACATCTAGTTCTCTGATCAAAATCTGGCACACATCCTTTGGAATCTCTTTTGAACTGCAATGTTCCACAACCCTTGTTTCACATTATGATGTTTGATTGATATCGTTGTGACACACACGTGATGATCAAGTAGATGTGTTGGTTGTTGTTGAAAAACACACTACTACTATTTGTTCAAGATAAGTTTGCAACATGGGTTATTCAAGCAAAGGCATTGGAAAACAAGGTCAAGATATTGTTACACCCATAAAACCTACGTGAGCTCACCACTAGTTTCTAACAACTGCTCGCTTTCTAGAGCCAAAGATCATCATAGCTCAATTGCACCCAAGCACTCAAGCTCTCCTAAGGATCATTCAGACGCCTCTTTGCATGCACCAATCGTCAGCATGGCAAAGAATCATATGAATGTGTCATCCTCTACCATCCATGTTTATCTTGGATGAATTGACGATCGGTTGTGGTAGCATTGTCAACACTCCTTGCATGGTATTTACTAGCATATGTCTTCCCTTAAAGGAGGTCATCATTAGTGATGTTAGAGAGGATATCTACAGGCAATACATCCAAGTCACTTGGACCTCTTCTTCTTAGTCGCTTAGCTCCAAGCTTGCTTTTTACGCTGAGCATTTATTGTAGGTGGTGGATGTTGTTGTTCATCATCCTGACTATCTCCAGCATAATTGGTCTCACAATTTGAGCTTTCCCCTCAAATAGTTGAAGATATGCTCACACCAACTGCAAGTTGAGACTGATCATCATATGACACGTGGGGACCTAATTTATTATGAGATCCAAGGGAGATGACATTGTCTTTACAGAGACTAGAGCAACTCCTTATCCACTTTATTTTGGTACATAAATCAACGATGCCAAACCCTTTTTTGTTGGGAGGTTTTCACCCTTTGATGCAGGGCCCTGTAGGGATCCCCTAGAACCCCCAAGCTGATCACTTCATTATTTCAGCCCCTCACAAAGGTTGGTGACATTAAGCACCATTTGGATATTGTTGCTTCACACACTAAGGAGGGTAGGTCAGTAAGGAGGTGCTCATCTCTACACAACACTACTCCTAAGGTACCCCAACACACTATCTCTTGGTGATGGGGGTTCGCTCCTACCAGTGTCATGGATTTGCTACTCAGCATCATGGATTTTCTTCTTTGCAACTCCCTCCCAGGGTGCAGAGGCAAGCACACATTACAATTTTCTTTGCTTCCACGAGAGCTTCTTTGGCAATGAATGTTAGGAGATATTCTAGGGGGGAGTGATTTGCTTCCTCCTAGTATTAGCCAACCTGGCACCCTCAGTCCTAGACATTCCTTGTGGAGCGTTATCAGATCCCGCATTGGCCCTTTCACAGTGATAGATAATGAAACAAATGATTCCTCTATCCCAGGCACTATCCCAGGCACGGTCGGAGATGTTTAATGAGACTACCATCCAGTCTTTTCGACTTTCAACTTTCATTAGCCAATGCTCTCTGGGGGTTCTTACTCCCCCCACATGGTTATTTGTATTGTTAGCCTATCCATGTGGCTATTTGTATTTCTACCCTACCCACATGGGTTGGGATATTTTCCTACATCGGGTTTACCCCACATTTACTTTCAATGCTTTTCTTCTTTTATTTTGTCAATCGTTGTTTTTAAGGTCTTTTCATCCTAGCTCTTTCTATTGTAATTGGGTGTATTCTCCAGTCCTCTCGACCTATTTTTGGTCATTCGTGGACATTAATATATTTTCTTTTCTTTTCTTTCTCTTTCTTTCTTCCACTATTTAGTTGCATCCACTGCACACCAATCATACTACCTTATATACACCTTGTTCAAGGTTAGACTGTGTGAAGTTGTCCTTCACATACTTAAGTCATCTGTGCATTGTTTGATAATTTGCCTTGATTTGGTTCAATGGACACTTATAAGGTATTTGTAATTTGTCCCTTCTGCATAGTGATATTTTTCCTCTTAGTGGTGGATTATCCCACCTATGCACAGAGTCTTTCTGGTGAGGAGCTAGCACCATCTTTAATTGTTGTTTTCTGCTTCTTGTGTCAAACTACTTCAGCATCATTCTCGGATTCCTTCAGGCATCACCCTACTTAAGAATTACAAGGAGGCATTGTATTGCGTAATGCTTCCTTAGTGTGATCACCATTTTTTGACAGCAATGAGTGATGGATTAGCCCATCTATGGAGATACTTTAACTCGTTGCATATGTATCACCTCTTCAATGTTTTTTACACTATTGACATAGTGACTGTTTCCTTGTGTGTGGAGCAACGTTTGGTGGCCCCAATATCTCTCAGCTTTCTAGGTGTTCAAGTAGTGGATTCGGACCACTTGTGCAGTATGGTGATCTTCTTGTGGACAGGTTGACTGCTTCTTATAGAACAATACTAGCCTAAGGAGAGTCCTAGGGAGAGGAGCTTCTAAAGAAGGAATGATAGATTTATTATTGTTATTTCGGCATATTTGTGGCTTAAATTCCTTTTTCGTTGTTTTATACATTTGAATACAGATTGATTGATTCGGGGTTTTATGTGTATGGTTTGATGCTAGATTTTAATCATGGCTGTGTCGAACAAGTTGTAGGAATTCTCCCAGCTTTTCTTGTTTTCCATTCTTCTCACACAAACTACTTAGAAGCATCTTGAAAATGAGACAAACACACAAAAACAAACCATGGCCAACTCATCTGCATTTTCAGGAACAAATTAGAAAGCAAAACATTCAGCATATCCTCAAAATCATAATGGAACCGAATTGCAAATAGCATACACAAGGAAAGGCAAAAGACAATCAAATCAATCCACCACTTTTACAGTTGAAAATATGTTTGAGACTAGTGGATATTGGACTTCAAGATATGGAAGACATCCAAGGCTCACAAGAAAAGAAGGGGGCCTAGAAGATGCAAAAAGAAAAATCAAAAGGCAGTACATCCCCACCAAAGCACACCAAGAAGAAAGGGCAAACCAGAAAAAAAACAACATATCCCATATAGTTCTCCAAAACCTAATGTATATCCGCACACAACAAGGGAAAGAAAAGCCAGATCCAAGCAAATGTAAAAGAGGACGTTAAACAAATAAATCTTTGAATCTGGAAACCTAAAAACATCCAAGATAAAAAAAAAAGGAAAACCTGAAGAGAATAGACTGATTCCGATTAGGAAAACAGCATGAAAAAGATGAATGATACAAATATGGACTCCTAAAGCTGCAAATTCAAAAGAAAATCCAGAAGAAAGACCACCCCTATGACCAATTCTTAATGTGGATCATCTGCATAGAAGTGCCCAATATTCAATTCTTCCTCAAAGAAATCGTCATTGATGAGAAAGTAGATATGATTCTTCTTCAAGAATATGCCAGATCTGGCACTCCCATACTGCCTTGGTTCAAGGTATCATGGGGCAGAAAACAAACAAATTTCTATCCAAAACCCGGAAACCTCTTTCACTGGAAGTCAATGAGGTATGATCTCTTTTTTGTTCTAAGTTGTCCTTATGGTCAACATGCTGTTTTCTTTTCTCATGAATAGAAGATTGAAGTAAATATTATCAACATATACATCCCTCCGATAGGAAACAATAGAATCCATATGTTGGACATGGTGGCCAACTGGATGGACACTACAAACACCCAAAATCTAATCATTATGGAAGATTTCAACACTATAAGAAACCCTGTTGAAAAAAGAGGAGGGGTGGGTTTCAATCACCATACAACCACAACACTTAACAATCTTGATATTAATACCTACCCCATGGAACTTGAGTTCTCGCAAGGATGCTTCACCTGGACTAATAGAAGGGCAGTAGCTATATTGTAGAAAAGTTGGGCAGGTCTTTCTCTTAGAGAACTAGATTATCCCCAAGAAGTTGGAAGCCAGGGTTGGAGAAATAAAATTATCCAACCACAATCCATTCTTCATGAATATATCTCCTGAACACACTCTAAAAAATATTTTCAATTCAGATTTGAAAAAATATGGGTTACTCACCAAACTTCCAACAAAGGGTAGAAGCATGGTGGAAAGAAGTTTTGGATAAGCCTGGCTTCCAAATGTGCAAATTTGTTGAAAAATTAAATTCATCAAAGAAAAAATAAAAGAGTGAAATAGAATCAAATTTGGGAATCTAGCTTCAGATGCACTTTGTAGAAAGCAGATTTGCAAGTATTCAAATCAAAATAAAAAAATCAGCGACACACAGACAGCTTAGGAAAAAAACTTTAATCGTGGATACACCGACAGCTTAGAATAAAAAGAAAGCCATCCACGGCATAAAAGATATGCAAAAGGGAAGAAATCTACTGGTATTAGAGAACCAAAGAAAATTGGATAAAAGAAGGGAACTCCAATATCAGGTTCTTTCATGCTGCTGCTCAAAACAAAAAGCACGTAAACTTGCCTCAGAGAATTCAAAAAGAAGGGGAATATGTCATGAGTCCTCATAAATCCTCAACTATGCCTTAAATTAATTCCAAAAGCTTCTTAGGGAACAAATTCCTCGAGGCCAAAATCAGGATGCACAACAGAGGATGCTTCAAAACATCTCAAAGAAGGTTGAGGACAATGAGGAACTCATGAAACCAGTCACTGAGGAGGAACTCAAAAAAAAATCGTCTTCTCTTTCAATATGGATAAAGCACCAGGCCCTGATCGGTTCACTGTCCTTTTCTACCAAACTTTATGGGAATTGATCAAAACCAGCTTGCCTGTCTTAGTTGAAGAATCAAGAAAAAATAAACAAATGAACTGTACTAAACTGGTTCTAAATCAAAAAACCAATAAGGCACAATTAAAATGGGCCAGTTGCCCTCTCAATATGGTTTATAAAATTATCTCCAAGATTATTGCCACACGTCTAAAGGCTATACTTCCTAGGTTGATTCTTCATCTAAATCAACCTCTGTCACAAGAAGGCATATCTCAGATAATATCATTGCTGTTGAGGACCTAACTCACTTGATAAGAAACCAAAAAAGGTCGGGAATTATGATCAAACTTGATATCTCCAAGCTATTTGATAGATGAGTTGGGATATAATAGGAAAAACGCTATCTTCTTAAGGTTTAGTACTTAGGCAGTAGGGATCAATAGTTATAGTTGGACCCCACACATAAGGTTGCTCTAAATTGAGAAATGAGACAACCCTTCACTTCTTATAGAGGACTTTGATAGGATGACCTCGGCCCAAGCCTATTCATCCTCATGGGAGAAAATCTCAATAGAGCTCTACTCGAAGGCCAAAGAAATGGGAAAAATTCATGGGCTTATCACCAAGGAAGGAGGAAGAAGATACACCAATGTCCGTTTTGCAGATGACAGACTCTTGTTTACCACCCTTCTAAGAAGGAAATACTTCCGCTCAACCTCATCCTAAAGAACTACCAAGAAGCCTCGAGACAACAAATAATACAGCTAAATCAAATATCTTCTTCATAAACATCCTAGAAAGCAAAAAAAGAGAAACTATCGGTTTGGCAGAATTCAAAGGAGGAAGATTCCCCACTACCTATTTGGGATTCCCACTCCACCTTAAAAAGGCCAATGGTATGCGGGATAGTACTATAGCCAAAATGAGGGCCAAAATCTCCAGATGGAATAGATGTCTCAGTTTCATTGGAAGGATACAAATGATAATAGTTTCCCTTCAAGCTGTCCCAATATATATGCTTTCTCTCGTACTCTCCCAATAAACCAAATCCAAACCATACAAATCCAAAGAAACTTTCTTTGGAATGGAATAGATGAAAACTTTTAAGAACTTCTTAGTAGCTTGGGAGACAGTCACTAATAATGGGGTCTCAAAATAAAAAAATCTGATACTCTTTAGCCAAGCACTAGCCATGAATGTGCCCTGGAGATTATAGCAGGAAAAGTATATGCCTTGGACCACCATTCTCACAGGATAAGTATCAAATTTATACCACCAAGAACCCCCTTCAAAAACCGCCAAGCAAAAAAATAGTGGGTACGTTCAAGTTTACCCATGAAGGAACTACAAAACGCCAACCTCATCTCAGTTGGCAAATAGAAAAGGAAGAGATGGTCCGATCATTAAACAGTGACTCGAATGGATTGTCCCCTATATACTTCCCAAATGATAGTAGACTTCATGGACTTCAATTACATCAGTTGGCAAATAGAAAAGTGAGACACGTTCCGATTCTGGAACAATAACTCGAATGGACCGCCCCTTATATACTTCCCAAATGATAATGAACTTCAATTACATATGTAAGTAAAGGGATACATAAAAGTGGCAGATTACTACAGTCGAGATCAGCAAGGAATCACTATGTGGACCATTTCCATTCTGGAAGAGATTGAGCCTCTCTAAGGAGAACAAAGTCAGCAGCTTAATGAGAAGATGAGCAAAAGACCCATTTTCCTCTCTGATGCTCAAGACACAATAGAGTGGCCTTTTAAAAATACCGGCAATGTTGCTGTGTCCTTTGTATATTTATTGCTAAATCCAAACAACACTCATACAAGCAAGAAATAGAACCAAATTTGGGACAGCCACAACTGGCCAAAAATCAAAGCTTTTTAATGGCTTGTAAAAAATAACAAAATTGTAATAGCGGATAACCTTCAGAAAAGAGGAATCATTGGCCCATCTATATGTTCGATTTGTAGAAAGAACACAAACTCAATCATATATCTTTTTCTAGATTTTCTATTAGCAGGGTAACTATGGGAAAAGGTGGATTCAATGTTCATGAACTACAGGAAAATTGCTCAAACAATTGGTCAAGCCTTGCAAAAGTGGAGACAACTACCAACTAGAATGTTTATGCTCCAACAATTAGCACACTTCGCCCCTGCTCATATAATATGGAAAATATGGAATGAAAAAAAAAAAATTGTGTTTTTAACAACGAAAAAACATGAACTTGATGTTTACTGCAGAAAATGAAAGCCTATATACCCAGTATAATTTTGTATCATTTATCGGGTAAAGCAGTGATGTTGGACTCATCTAGAATGAAAGCTTGTTGGATGGCACGGAAATGGAATATCCCATTTCATTATAAAATGCATTGGATCACCATAAACCCTAAAACCCACTAGGTAACCCACAGAAAGGATTGCATAAACTCAACTTTGATGGAGCTGAAAAAAATTCCGGGATAGACAAGAATCAAGGGGCGGCGATAATGAGAGATGAAAAAGGAAACTTCACTCTGGCTGTCCTCAAAGACATTGGCATACAAATTAACAACTATGCAGAATTGATGGCCTACTTCTATGGGGTTCAAATGGCTAGCAATACAGTAACATACAAAATATACAAGTGGAAGGAGATTCTAAAATCAGAATTCAAATGGTCAAAATGAACTTAATTTCCAAATGTTCTCGGAAGGAAATTTAGCAAAGCCAATCAACTGGAGAATGACAAATATCATGAAGGAAATAGTGCAATTGCTGAACACTTTCCAAGATTGCAACCTGGAGCATAAACCACGAAAGGGTAATAATATGGCGGATAGATTAGCAATTATGGCTATTTATCATTTCAGAAATCAAGGGACAAAAATTTACATTCAAAATCCCCTCCCAGATCAAATCTAAGATCTTGTGGCCCAGGAGCAAGCCCCCTCAAAAGTCAGTGGAAAATGAAGCAAAGAAAAAGGTAACAATAACAAGAACCAAAACAGCAAGGATGAATTTCTGAATCACAAAAGTATACCAATCATTCTTCAAAACAAACAAGCAGCCCCAACAAACAGAAGCAAGATAAAGGATGAATTCAATAAGAGAGGAAGACTTTATTCGTATGGAACAAAGAGATTATATGGTCACTCTTTATAGAATTAATTTCTCTCATATTACCCAGTTCAGCAATCAGCAGTTGGAGCATTGACAAGAAGACTCATTTCTTTTTGATTAAAAATACTTGATCGAAAATCAATACAAAGCTGACTTTGACAACTTGTTATTAAGCTTTAGACATAATCAATGCCTTCTTTATCCCCAAGATGCCATGGGACCCTTCACACTTTGTATTTATTTTATTAATCCTAAGTCACCCCCTCTTCTCATCATTAGCTCTCATCCCACTATAGGTGTTGTCTTTTCATCTACCAAATTCATCTCCAGAGGATGGGAAAGATGAGTTGTTGGTATACTGAGCAGCAGATGAAGCTAAAGTGAGACAATTCAAAGGAAAATTTGTATCAGCCAAGCCCTTACCATATGCCCACCTCTTTTCATCAAGAAAACGTAGCTAGAATCCCCTTACACAGAGTCATACCGACGGGACCATCAACTCTCAAAAAATTGTGTATGTGGCATGTAAAAGATTGTATGAAATGCTTCAATCACATCAAAATCCCTCCGCTCAAGTGCACCTCACTTTCTCTGTTGTGATGGGCTTGGGGAAAAGAAATAGGAATAGAACCAAGATTCTAAATAAGACGAAGGGCAAAGATAAAACTGCAAAGAGAAATTCAAATAGCAACACAACAGAGATTCAAGTGTATAAAAGAGCGAGGAGAAGAAAAAATAAAAGATATTTTGTCCCAACTCAGGACGCAACAATCAATCAAGCTCAAGGAAGGAGACAGAATCAGCACCAGCCTATTCAGATGGATGATGATGAAGCAAACAGTAGCCATGGAGTCACACAGGATCAGCATAGATTCAGCACTCCTCAAGAACTGAATCCTACCAAGGTCATGGATTCTACACCTATTGCTGAAAACAAGAGTAAAGTCAATCTTCCCCCCATGTACCCCAAGCCTCCCCCTGCTATTAAAGTTCTCTCTAGGGCTGAATTTTGCCAGAGAATGGGTAGAATATCCCCCTCACAAAATACCAATCCCGCAATCAGAAGGTTTGGTCTTAACCCAGGAAATGTTAATATTCACGGGTTTTGCCTCTCCTATACATGGTTGTCCCCTTTTGTGCAAGTAAACCCACCTCAATCCATTCAATGGAACAATGTATGTCAAGGAAGAGAAATTCCCCATAATCAACACATGGGAAACAAGGAAAATCATCCTTTTCAAAAACCTTCGCCCCTCAATAATGACTCAGACCTTCTTCAGGTTGTGCTGGAAATTTCTACGGTCATCGAAAAACTGAGCAAAGTCATTGAGTAAAAACTAAAAAGGAGTCCACAACCCCTATATTGAAACTGGGCTGTCAAGGTTGCTTCATACCTCTTTAAAACGAAACAAATGAATTGACTCTCTCAATAAGTATGCAGATAAATTGGGAAACTTTGTAGAAAAACATGAACAAACCCTGGACACTGTCAATACTATCATGCTTTCTGAAAAGGCAAGGAAGTAAATTGTTGATATCATTCTGGAAAATGCCCAATTGATTCCACCTGTGAAAAGACAAGAAACTCATGCTGCAGGTTCAATGAAGCAACAATGTGAGGTGCTGCCTGGCCAAGAACCCTCTTTCAGCCCTAGCGTCCTCCTCCAATGGAGCATGGATTTCTTACATTCCAACAGAGGAAATTCTTCAGGCAAACCTTGTCCATGGCACTTACAGCAGAAATGATTAAATGGATGAAATTAGTTCCACAAATTTTGTAAAATTCCTGAACTATGTTGTGCTTCAGAATACATATGATATTCAGGATCTCTTTGTAACCAAAAATAACTTTCAATTTGTAAATAAGTTATGGAACTCCTGTAATTATTTCAATACTTATGCCTCCAATAGTAGGACTCATAATAAAAAAGAGGATGGTTTTATCTTTCACTCTTTCAATCCTCCAAAAAGAATGTATCTAAATATCTTAGATTGTCTTGGATGACCTGATTTTTATGAAAGGCATTATTCAAGGTATATTTTCTCCCTATTAATATAATAGTTTACCCCTTTTGTCCGAAAAAAAAAAGCTAAGATGTACTTTAGTATCAACTAAGTTCTGCTTGACTGCACTTGATAATGCGGAATACAAGATAATAATAGTAATGGTATGGGAAAGCAATTAATCAGACACTCTATGAGGAAATATTAAACAAAAGGATGGGAGCAACATTCCAAATTAAATTCCATCAAGAGATAGGTGTAAAACAAACCATGAAGTAAAAATATCAAGGCAATCATTAGCTTACAGTGCAATTGACCATAAGGCGCTCCAGAGCTTCCCTCACTAATAATTCAGATCTGTTATCCAATGCGGAAGTCGCCTCATCTAAAATCAATATGGAAGACTGCCGGTATATGGCCCTTGCAATAGCTACTCTGCCTCAGCCAAATATAACAACATAGTTCCTGTTAATTTGATAAATCAAATTGCTGTTCATTGATCCAACTAAATCAATAGAATTAGTTCATTAAATGCATTAGTAGATTGTGAATTTCAAAAAATAAAGATGTGAAGCAATCACAGATCCTAAATTTAAAAAATAAACACCTTTGGCGCTGTCCTCCACTCAAGAATGAGCCACGCTGACCAACATATGTGTCATATCCTTTTGGAAGTTTCCTAATAAATCCATCGGCATTTGCCAATTTTGCAGCCTGTTCAACCTTCTTCATGTCAATTGTGTTAGGCATGTTCCCATAACCAATATTCTCTGTGATGGTTCCAGCAAAAAGAGCCTGAAAACAATACTAAGCATGAGAACAAATATCTCACATAAAGAAAACTAAAATCCTAGGAAGAAAATCAGAAGTGATGAAATTGAAAGTGAAAGTTATATCGGATCAAACTCCAATATAAAACAAATGGCTTAAAGAATGGTACATGCAATAAAAAGGAGGGCTACTTTAATTCAATATCTCTCATAACTTATAGAAAACAGGTATGAGAACCTTAGAAGAAGAGAGATTAATGGCATTATGAAATGTCTCTTTGGGTAAATTTCTGAATTCTGATTTTTTTATTATTTTCCTAAAACTGGAGCATCAATTAAATATTAAAACAACAATACTTAACAATGATATTGAATATTAAACTGTAATTCTTATTGCAATTCCCTGAATACACATATACTACTGATGAAGATATTTACTGAATAATAAATGTATCACAAACAAACCTAATGATGTTGAGTCAATAATTAATGATAATAGAAAACCTTTACAGCGGGATTACAACAGAAGAATTGTTTTATGGCAGCAAAGTGCAACAAGGCAGATTGTAGATGAATGGTGGCCAGCAAGGTAGGGCATCACTCTCCCAGGTTGGTAATTTCCCTAAAACCCTTGAAACCCTCACAAATCCATGCGCATTTGTCCTAAGGACAGCAATGTATGTCCTTCAATTGTACGGCAGCCTCTCTAAGGTACAACAGCCCTTGAAGAGCAATAAACCCTCATATATGTCTCTGATAATCCCTCACAAAATTCTAGGAACCGATAACAACCTTTATCCAATTGGAATCTAAAATTAAACTCGATTTGTCAGCACAATCGTGATCCCTGGATGGAATCACCTCAATGGGTAAGAGGGTTTTCATCCTCTAAACCTATACACTAGAGGGTTTTCATCCTCAGATGGAAAAGTTGAACACAAAAGCTCCAACCTAGAATAGGGTTTTAATTTCAAAGATGAATAATGTAATATTCCAAATCGGAATATTCTACATTAATTTGGTTTTCTCAGAATTCATTTTTAAAATAATATTTATTTATAAATATAAATATTGCATTTAAAATAATAAATTAAATAAAATATAAGTCCGCAAGGGGTTTCGTCCTTGGGCTATTATAATCACAAGGGTTTTCGTCCTTGAGAGTGGTTGTATAGCATGACGCTTATACGAAGTTAGATGATTGAATACATAATTCAATGCCGCCTTCCATTCCCACAATGGATTATTTATATCTTCAAATCCTTCCATCGAAGAGACATGACCTTTCCAAATGTCTTGTCCCAAGAGGTATATTCCCAAGAGTGGCGTCCTTTGTCTTAATTAATGATGGTTAATAATTTATTAATTAAAGAGTAAAGCTGGTTATACACTTAATTAATTAATGTTGTTGTATTTAGCGATCATTATATACTTGCGACTTCCTTGGCTATGGCAATTTCTCCTTGTAAATTGTAGATTACAGACCTGTGGTTTCTTTGTTAATTGTAGTGCTCCATTTCCAAATGTTGCGATTTCCCTTACTGACTGCAATTTAATAACTTTACTGCATATTAGCGATTTGATGTTGGCATTGGGTTGCTTGATGTGTAGCGATTTGCTGATAGCTGAGTTGCTGCTAGTGTTTAGTGATTGGATGGTCAATGGCTGAATACCCTTCAGTGATTTAATTGAGGCTGAGTTTGGGGATATTACAGACCTCCCTTCCTCAAATTGTTTGTCCTCAAACAATTGTAAATTGAGGTGTTCAGTAATTAATGCTCCTTCTCTTGTTGTATCTTCGATTGGCAATCTCACAAATGTGATCAAATACCGTAAGACAACAACAGTCTGAGAGGGAACCACCAAAATGTCAAGAGGTTTTGCATACTTTTTCCATGAGAAGATCTTACAAAGAACCAACACTCTATAATCTTTAGGGTTCTTGTTTTCACTCAACAGCGAAGGATAGCAAAAAAATATGAATAGCTCTTGTCACTCGAGAGTTGGATGCAAACATTTCCAACAGACATGTACTTTATCTTACGCAAATCCTTTAAGCCATTCCTTAGGATAGAGTACCAAGTACATGTAGAATTTCCATGGAATGCAAACATAGATTCTTCAATGGCCCTGTGTTGATCCAAGTTGTTCTCTCATTCTAAGTAATAAAAAATTACAAATGCATAAAGAGACTCCTGCACATTCAACTTATTAGTGTACTTTAGTATACACAATGAGGATCTATGTATAAACAACACATAGATGATGATTTGGTGTGGAAGTAATAATATATCTGTAGGGTCTTCTGTAGATAACTCAGCTTCATTAATACTCGCAGATTGGCAATCCTTCCACAGCCATGGTATACCCAACTTCACAATTAATTCAATACCCATCTTTGTAAACTAGTTCTTGAAACCCTTCATCCAATTTTCCAAGGAAATCAAAAGGCCAACAAAAAATGTTTGTGGTCTCATCAATAGGTGCAATTGTATGTAACAATCCATCAGTTCCTATCTCGCCATTTCGGAAAATGTTACAAATAGGTTGAATAGCTTTGTCTTCATCTTTAACAATAGTATGATTGCCATTATGTTCATCCATTTTGTTCACATTTGTCTCTAGACAATCACTTGATGAAATTGCAATCTCTTGTTGTTCAGGCCATACTTTGATCAAATGATTAGCTACTACACATTTGGGAATTTCCAGGTTTTGTTCGAAATTCTTCAAGCCAATTAAGTTTGTTATACAATAGTGCTCCGAAATATAATTATGTTTAAGTGGCCTTTTCCTTTCCTCTAAAATAGGAAATGGAATGTCTTCAACAAGGTAAGGGGCATCAAAACATGGTTCATGTGGCTTTGAGAAACTTAAACTTTCTAATATCAAGTTTGGGTCCCATGTTTTGAATACAAACATCCCATGAAGAATGTCTTCTTCCCTATACACTAACGAAGGTTTAATCATTTTAGATGCAAAGCCCAGTTCAAACTGTTGAGACTCACAATATTGTAACTCTAAAAATATGAAGTTTGAATTATTGATAACTTCAAGCTCCTTAAAAGTCCACGCTTGAGGACCTACATCCTCTAATAGCTTGATGTATGGATACACAACCCTTATATTTAATATGAACAAATTTGGACTTTTTAGTCCGGTTGTTAGGTTCACAACCTCCTTGGCATGCCATTCATCAACATCCTTTAATAGCCCATCATCATGTTTTATCTCTTTCAATGCCATTTGAGCTCCTCCTACTGAAGAAGCGGGCATGGAATCAGCTTCTTGTTCATCTTTTGGTGTGGATAGCTAAGAATCGTGGCTAAAATTAAGCTTCTTATTAACCTCCATAAACTTTTCTGCTCCAGTATTCTGTGACTCCAACTCCTAATTTTCCCATATTCTATCAATCATTTTGGTCGGCTCTCCCTCTTGTTTATTTTTAAGACTGTAGCCCATGATATCATGTTGACAGTGAGCATTAATTAGACAAACAACTGGTTTATCAAACTTAGAATCTATGTTCAAGGAACAATCCTCAAGACCTCTCTCTTGCACACATTGAAGTTTATCTTCACTTTGACGCAGACAACACATATCATCATCATCATTATTAGTGATTTCAATAAATAACTCATGTTCATCTCTAATATCCAGAGCTTTTATGTCATTCTTTCCAATAGATGAGTCTCCATAAATATCAACTTCTTGGATAAGCATGTTTAAGCATTCTCTTAGTTCAACGTTGGATGCTTCATTTGTTTGCTCCTGGATAGGGAAGTCAGTCTTAGCATTTTTCATCTTCCTTTCTTCTGGGACCTCTTGAAAATTGAATTTCTCTTCATATTCAACATTGCTATAACTATGATTCACAAACTCATCTTCCTCATAGTGCCTGTTTCTATTCCATGACTCTTTTAAATCCAAAAAGTCTGAAAAAGAGATTTCTTTCCAAATCTCTGTTGAAAGGACGTTGTATGACTCATAACTGTCCATAATTTTCTTATGTAGTGACCCCATGGTTCACAAATTGGCAAGAAAAAGATAGCTCTGATACCACTATAAGATTCCAACTCGGAATATTCTTCATTAATTTGGTTTTCTTGGAATTCATTTTTAAAAATATATATTTTTTTTAATATAAATATTGCATTTAAAATAAAATATAAGTCCACAAGGGGTTTCATCCTTGGGCTATTGTAATCACAAGGGTTTTTGTCCTTGAAAGTGGTTGTATAGCATGACGTTTATACAAAGTTAGATGATTGAATACATAATTGAATGCCTTCTTCCGTTCCCACAATGGATTATTTTTATCTTCAAATCCTTCCATCGAAAAGACATGACTTTTCCAAATGTCTTGTCCCAAGAGATATATTCCCAAGGATGGCGTCCTTTGTCTTAATGAATGTTGGTGAAAAAATTATTAATTAAAAAGTAAGGCTGGTTATACACTTAATTAATTATTGTTGTTGTATCTAGCGCTCATTATAGACCTGCAACTTCCTTCGCTATGGCAATTTCTCCTTGTAAATTGTAGATTACAGACTTGTGGTTTCTTTGTTAATTGTAGCGCTCCATTTCCAAATGCTATGATTTCCCTTACTAACTGCAAATTTAATGACTTTACTACATATTAGCTATTTGTTGTTGGCATTGGGTTGCTTGATGGGTAGCAATTTGTTGATTGCTGAGTTGTTGATGTTGTTTCGCGAATGGATGGTCAATCGCTGAATACTCTTCAATGATATAATTGAGGCTGAGTTTGGGGATATTACAAATAATGAATCCTTTTGAGCCCAATTCTATAATTTTCCTTTTTCCAATTGCCTTAACCCTAAAAGCATTTGAAACACTTTAAGATAAGTATTACTTTTTGGCCCACTTAATGAATATTACTTTTTAGCCCTATTTATAATAATAATACATAAGCATCATTTTTCCATGTTATAAAATAAAGTAACATTAAGATGACTTAAAAATATTATTAAATTATTTCCCTGCTTAATCCCGTAGGCCATAGGAAATAATAAATAGGCTACGGGTCTTCTGATTGGTTTAATTCTGAAAAGAGGACATTACACATTACCAACTACAAAACCATGGCTCTAGTTGCCATCAGCATCGACTCCTAAAATCCAAGGCCAAAAATAAACCATTAATAAAAGCACCTAAAGAGGACTGCTGATGCCTCTTTCTCAAGTAACATCTTGAATAAATGGCCCATGTCTCTTATCATAATGTTATATCAAAGTTAATAAGTAACCACATATATCTCTGAATGTAGGCAGATATTCAGACATATTGTTAGACATGCTACAAATAGATAAAAAAAGGAATTATGCTTTATGGAACTGATTGAGCACAAAGAGATGTAAATAGGTGCAAGGGCGATTGTCTTCAATCAACATCTTGTGTTAATAATTAAGAGGACTCTCTCTAACCTCTCCACGGATTGCATTTCCCATGTTTAGCACAGATCTTGTTTGTTACTAATGTTCATAATGAAGACAACACCACTCCTATAAATTCTGTCTCATTTACAGTTATGCTCTATTATTCCAAATGGTGTTTCTGATGTATGTTTTACACTCAGTTTGTAACTTTGTATTGCTTATTGCATAGAATAGTTTTATTTGCTGATTTACCGCCCTTCATTTTTATCTGTTGCCGCCTCAAATTTGGGTCCATGTGCATCAGGGTGATGCAGCTATAGGACAGCCATCCATGCCATAGAGACATAGAAGTAAAAAATAAAAATTAGAGAAAATGGAGAAAATTTAATATTGTGTCAAGACCTCTATCAATCAGAAGTGAATTAGAGATGATAGATGAAATGACTGAGGAGCTCAGTTACTTTGTGCCTTATAACCATCAACAAATTCGATTTCCAAGACACAAATAACACCCATGTTACCACACAGAAAGTTGACGGCAGTCGCAATGTTCAGTTTGTTTTCCATGTACACCTAGGTCCTGAGCAAGGATTGCATTACACACTGACATATAATAACATATTGCCTTAATGTGTTTCAAGAGCAAGGGAAACAGTTAGTAACAAATCTATTAGCATTGCAATGAACTGCTATAGAATTGTGATGGGCAATAAAGAAATGGGCAGCATTAATGATACATGAAATGAAAGCGTTGCTAGTATCATTGAATGATGCATATTTATAGTTACAATGGATGATACAAACAATGATGATTCTCAATAATCCATACTATCATCTACAATAATCCCTGTCAATTAAATGCAAATAACATTGACAACCCCTATACTAATGCATTGATAAAAAGTGGCATAGATTGATCCGTAAACTAGATGGATATTCCACTCTAAGTTTCACCAACACGGACCCTTTCAAGTCAAGGTGTTTCTCTCAAGTTCTATGCAACAAGAAAACACCCAAAATGTTGTTTTAAAATGTATTCCAACTCTTATGACTGACATCTACAGCGTATAAAAGAATATGCAACAATTCACATGCAATCTCCACATGCTACATACATTGCATATATTCCTTCACACTCTAAACATGCTACTACTCTATACATAATTGCAATTGAAATGCTTGCATAGAAATGCAATACCAAATGTGAAGTTATGTTAACCATTAGGGCCAAGTCTTGAGCTCTCTTAAATGTTTGTGTATTAATCCAGTTGCAAGGAATGTAAATATGCAAGTAAAGGACACACACACATCAACCACAAAAACAGATAACACAAAACATACCCTGGAGAAACTCAATATGAAAAAACCCCAAGACTGAAGTCATGCTTCCTCATATCCACTATGTTCTATAGTTTATAAGATTTTGCCTTCTTGGGCTTACAAGGAAAACCAACCTTATGGTTCCCATACTCGTAATAATCTTTGCAATATTTAGTGGAAAACTTGCCTCTCAAGAAAGGTAAACTTATTGAACTTAGCTATCTCAATTATGTAGTCTTTAACTACTAAACTCAACTATCTCGGCTATGTAGTTCTCCTTCTTGGATGGATCTCTTTGGATTTATCTTTGATGTCTCCTCTAATTATTTGATTATCTTTGCCTTGCCAAGACTTGTCTTTATCCTTTCCCAACCTTATAAACCACCAAGAAACTCAACCCACCAAAATGAGGTGGAAATGTCAAAAACCGTCCAATACACGAAGCCCTAGAGATGCACAATCGAGCTTTGGAGGTTGATAGTCTGAGCTCCAAAGATGAACAATCGAGCTTTGGAGGTTGACAGTTTGAGTACCAGAGGCTATCAGTCTGACTCCCAAGATCAACTTCAAAAAAAGTCCACTAACTTTCAAAAGCCATAACTTTTGCATACGAACTCAAAACATGTTTTTTTAACTTGTTTAATTTTTTGAGAGGAACTCAAATATGTACTCAAAAAGTACTTTTGATGTCAAACATATGTTGTTTTAACCCATACAACAAAAACTAGCATTTTCCATGACAACAATTTGCAGATTACTCATAATTGACAAATGATTGTTTACCAAGTTAGATGATATACATGATAAAATTTCTAATCATAGATGACTCATTGTCACTAACAATTTTAATTATCGTTATTATTGAGGAATATTTCCTTGTTTTTCTTCCTGACACACAAAGCATTAGACTCTGATCAATACAAACAAAATAAGAGAAGCCCAATGATACAACCCAAATGATGATGTTGTTGAAGTAGTATTTAATGATGAGAAAAACCTGCCATAAGTGTTGAAGGAAGCCTTCTCAAAAGAACTTGCCTTAACAATAATATGTTTCAAAAGTCTATACAAGACCTCAATAAAGTGCTCAAAAGTGGAATAAGTAGCCAAAAGGCATAAAAAGTAGTTGTCGCCTAAAAGAGTTGATTCGCAAGGTGGACAAAAATCTAAAAAGAAAGACCAAAACTTAGAAATAGAAAGCCAAAAAAGTCCATGGAAGAAGTAGATGAACAATCCTTCAAAGGTGGAGCAATATGCTTTCTGAAGAGCTCCTTTGTGGAAAGCATATGAAGATGAAGAATCCTTCAAAAGTAGTGCATAAGCCCCCCACACACACACACACACGGAAAAATTAGATGAAGAATCCTTCAAAGGTGGAGCAATCTGCTTTCTGAATAAAATGAGCTCCTTTGCAGAAGGCATATGAAGATGAAGAAACCTTCAAAAGTAGCACATGCACTCATAGAATTCTGCAAGCCCATACAAAGCTGAAGACAGTGACTTATGATCAAAACAAGTGCAGCTCTTGAGAGAGAATATGGTCTTATAATTTTCACCATTTATACAAAAAATGCCCCTTATATTTCTAAATTAGGAAGGTATCAGAAAAGACAAAGGATAAGGACAAGCAGATGTAAAATTTAGTTTGAGCGTGCTACAATCTGAATTTGAAGCTGAATTTGATTCTCAACATCCATGAGTATTAATTAAGCAATCCTCAATCATTAGGTTGATGATAACTTGCTACAGTATACAATGTGATAAACAGAAAAAAATGACAATACAAAACCAGGTATGTAATTGGCGGTAAGACTCATAAAAAAGATTTTTAGGTTAAAGTGACCACTTCAACTAGAGGAATGTCCTCTTATGAGCGTCAGCTTCTTTAAATGTTTCACAAGAAGGTCTGGTTCCAAGCTGCAAATTATGTTTAAAATTCTAAAACATTGTACATGCCAAAGCACTTCACTCTGCGACGGACTTCACTCTCTTCAAAAAAAATCTTGTATCAAATATCATGATATATCAGACATAAAAAGATATGATGCATTTGGATATTCTCCAGTCTTACACAGGGACGAATCCCTCCCGCCCCCCCCATTTTTGGCAAGTCCAGGACGTCCTAAAAGCTTGTGGAGCTTGGGGACTCCTGGGAAATGTCCCCTTAGCATTTCTAGAAAAATGAAAATATTAGGAAACGTCCTAGGGACGTTTATGGCCTTTTTTTAAAAAGTTTAGGAAACATTTTGTTTTGGGGAGCTTGTAGAGGATGTCTGGGACGTCCAAATGTCCCCAGGACTGTTGAGGGATATATGAGTGTGTGCTTAGCCAGATGAAGGCCACTATAAGGGTGAGGGACCCCACCCTAGACTTCAACAATGAGCATATTCAGCCCATCATTCAAAAGAGGTGGGAGAAGTAGAACACTCCACTACATATGGCCACACATGCCCTTCATCCAAAATGGTATGTGGACAGACCTGGTAGATGTACTCCTTGAGAGGACGACGAGGTGAAGAGGGGCTTAATGAAGGCCCTGGAAAAAATGTATACTTTAGATAAGGCTTCACATCTCAAGATTGAGTGGATCGAGTTTATAGAACTTGATGACTACAAAACATCAGCAAGGATAGACAGGGCAATATTGGCACAAGATAGCCCAGTGAGTTGGTGGCCATTGTATGGGTGTCCAAGACAGCTACGAACATTTGCAATTCATCTCCTTTCACAGGTTTCTAGTTCCTTTGTTGCTAAGAAGAATTGGTTGATATATGGTTGGATCCACTCTCTTAAGAGGAACAAAACTTACCTCTAAGAGAGCAGAGAAGCTTGTTGCTATACACGATGCCTTGCACTTGATGGATCGCAAGATTCCCAATACACACAGACCCTATCACTACGATGGGGATGCAAATATTGAGGAACCGATCTAGGTTGAAGAGCAGCATAATACACAACAGGGATTGATTGGGATCCATTGTGAGGATGAGGATGAGGACAGCAATTCTAGGGGGAAACAATTCATGGATGTCGTTTTAAGATGATGATTCTAATTTTTGAGTTGCGTACTTGGCTGTTCATGGACTATTATTTTTCATTTTGTTTTGGTCGTCCCGGAGTCTTGGGTAACTATGATATTCTCAGCTTTTTTTATTTATGAAAATTTCAATAAATCCCAAATGTTTTGCTATGATGGACATCATTAACATTAATAAAGATAAGAGTTCTATAAACATTTCAATACAAAAATTGGCAAACATTTAGTACCATGGAAGAAGATTTAATTTCAAAACTTAGCTACAAGCCTGATTTTGTGCAGCATCTTACGCATTCATAACAATTATTAAGACAGCATACCAAGTAGAAGAAGAGATTTATTTATTCAAAGATACAAAGGAAGTACAGAGATATTTATTAGGTGCAACTTGACAAATAACTTTATATTACTCTTAATGACACAAAATTTCACCAAAAAGATGAAGTAAAAGTTAAATCTTTTGAATTTATTTTAAAATGTATCCTGTCCCATATAACAATGTGTCATGAAAATCTATTCACTCACATGATAAAACATGGGGAACTATTTAAATGAAGAAAAAACACTTACACTGTCCTGTGGAACTAATGCTATGCATTGCCTCAGGCTTTTCAAACTAATGTTTCTTATATCACGGTCATCCACAAGTATGCAGCCTGTTGGCACAACAATGGCATCTCACTCCAAATAATAACAAAATAACATACATCATGAAACTAGATCCTTTTCCTAGAAAATTCTAAATCATGCACATCCTTGTAGACACTATGCGCTCTAAGTATTCAGCCTCTTCACCAAGCTTCTAATCTTTAGCATCTTCATGCAGGGTCAATCTAATAACTAAATTTGGAATTTCATGAAATAATAATAATAATAAATCTGTATGCCCTGCCCTATACATGGGTGCATCCCTTGGATATGATGTT
Source organism: Torreya grandis (assembly GCA_037957365.1). Taxonomy (NCBI): domain Eukaryota; kingdom Viridiplantae; phylum Streptophyta; class Pinopsida; order Cupressales; family Taxaceae; genus Torreya; species Torreya grandis. Next base: position 3,560,557 of record JARHVA010000136.1, read on the forward strand.
AGTGAGATAACAATTCCCTAATCAAGTTAAATTGATTAAGCCAAATGCAGGAATACATGGGATCATTCTAAAAACACATGTAGGAATAAAGCATCACCTCCCACAACCCAGATAAATCCACAAATTTTGTAGTATAGGTTGGAAGATTATGCCATCAAAGGTTTCAGGGTAAAAACTCTTTGCAAGCTTTTAATAAGGAAAGCACCTTCAATAGGATCGTAAAGGCGGAGTAATAGTTTGGCAAGAGTTGTCTTTCCACCTCCTGATGGCCCTACAAGAGCAACTGTTTCACCAGCTCGAACATGCAAACTCAGATTTCTCAAAACTTGGGGTAGTGTGGAGCCATATTGAAAATTGACATTACAGAACTTCACGTCGCCAACAAAGCTCAAAGGAATGGTATCGTCTTTATCCACCACCTGAAGAATATGATAAACTGTAAAGCAGTTAAAGACATCTTCAGTAAGAATATACCATATAAATGCAATGCCTGAAGATGCAATGACTATGCATACAATGTAGCATGAATTTTCGAAAAGAAAAAAAAAGCAACTCTCTTGGCTGATACTTGGCTATAAAGGTTCCACAAGGTAATAGGGTAATCTATATGCATAGTAATTGTACTATTACAATAACACATTTTGCTTTCAATATTTATTGTTCCACTTTATGATGTGCTACCCGGAATTACAAACAGATGTAAATGATATATATATATATATATATATAGAGAGAGAGAGAGAGAGAGAGATACAAAGGATGATGATACATATACAGATAGGTGATAAATTATATACAGATAACATTGGTAGGATTGTGACCATATAATAAGGATTAACTAATGAAATTATTAGACATGTAACAAATCCCCCCTTTTATAAATGCTTTCTCCTCGAAGCATACGAAGAGACATAAAAATCATAAAAAGACTAATTTACAAGATACTCGGTAAAATTCCTAGAATGTAAAGATCTGATATGAATTTTGAGAATGCCTTCATGTTCTAGAATGATTCTACCTTCTTCGTCTAATATAAGTAGGATTTGTTTGAACTAGTGAGTGTGCACCCAACATTTTTTGTGAATGAAACACGAAAAATATCATGAATACACGATTAATTTGAAAGATTTAAAGCATAAGAAGCATAGTTAAAGTTCTTCCAAATTTGGAATGGACCATAAAAAAAATGTGATAACTTCAAATATTTGCCACTCTGCTTTAACAATGTTTGTTTATATGGTTGGAGGTGCACGTATACCCAATTGCCTTCGTGGAATTCTCCTGTTCAATGTTGATCATCCTGTCATTTCATGTGATAACACCCATGTTATGGATTACTTTCTAGAATTCCTCCAAAACATTTCATACTGTAAAAAATTGTCTTTGTGAGAATTTTTTGAATTTTTTAGAGGTTTGTAGCCATACAGAGTTGTTTAGGGCATCATTTTCAACAGAAATGTGTAAGTGGTATTTTACAGCATTTTAAACAACAATTTTTTTGGTCTGCCAAAAAACATTTGAGATACCCCTTTAGACATTTAGAGACAGTTTTATGTCCATCAGTTTGAGGGTGGCATATATAACTCATAGTAATAAATATCTGTGTGAGATCAAAATTCTATACAAAACTTACTTGTAAGCAGAGTACATCGATCACTAGTGATCCCTTTAAAAAGATTAAGAGATTATGAACATTATTTGCAAATGCTTCCGCAATTTGCTTAGTCATGATCTCTTTTACATTCCTATAAAATAAGCCTACTTTGTCAGACGATCTACCACAATAAAGATTCAGTCTTTATCTTCTGAAATGGTTAAACCAGTGATAAAATCCATCACTAATTCTTTCTATTTCTGATTAGGAACAACATGTAATCGCTGAAATAAGGCCAGATACAGTATCAATTTGCTTTTACATTTTTGGCAGGTATCAAAATCAATGACATGCATTTATAGATATTTTTCCATACCCTTCCAATGAAATTACTGAAAAATATTTTAACAGGTTTTGAAAAAAAACAGTATATCCTAAAGTTAAATAAATGTGGCTCTCCTTCAAAACTTGACAATTTAGTTTTAGATTTTTGGGAAAAAATACGAGTTTTGAACCATCATGTCATTTTTCCAAACAAATTTAGGATACTTGTAGATATTTTCTAGGACTTTTTGGCATCTATTATCCTTCACATGCTCAGATTGCACATCCTTAATCCATTCTGAAATAATTATTGAGATTCTGCATGCTGAATTTTCCTCATTTCTGTGAGATAAGGCATCTGTTGCAGAATTACCTTTGCTTTTCTAGCGCAAAATTTCAAAAAGAGAGGTCTGTACTTTTTCTATCCAATTTTATTGTTCAGTTGACAAGGTATTTTGTAGTAGAAGGTCCTTGAGACTATTGTAATCAGACTCAACTAGTGATTCGCTTCTAACAAATGTAGTCTTCATTTTGCAAGTGCATGCATAATTGCAAGAATTTCCTTGTCATAAATAGATCTAAAATTTTCATTAGGCTCAGTTAAAATGCAATGGGGTGTTCCTCTTGCATAATTATTGCTCCAAATCCCAAGGTAGAGCATAATTGATCCACGTGGAATCTCCAAAATTACAACTCCAGCGATACTGCCAAACCCATTCTCATGGCCTGTGGTAATGCTGACTTGTGTTTTAGGGTCTCAAAAATCCATGGTACTTCCAAGATCGTCAATCCATCTCCACCATATACACACATGTTTCGAGTGGCGCAACCAACTCTAGGTAGATCAGACATGGCACCATTCAAGTGTGCACCAAAATTTAGAGTCTTGAACATCAGTTTTGTCAATGTCTCAGACACCTACAGACCAGACAACTAAGGCTAACTCACAATGCATGGTACCACAACGTGCCAATAGTGTTTATGCCTTCTTAAAGGACCATGCTTAACCAGTACATTGTGATACCAAAAGATGAAGAATCATGTGGAAGAGCAATCGTTTCATCTTCCATAACAGTTCTTTAGCTTTCTCAGCTTTGCAACAATATGTACATGTAAAGATAGATAGTAATAGACTTATATCCAAGCATAGATGTCACAAGTGGAAGATAGAAAACCATATATCTCCCTTTAGAATATGCCATGTACAGAGCACATAGATTAATAAAGTTTTATGGTCCAGTTCTATTCTCTCTCCTTTGTGTCTCCATCTAAATATTTAATATTGCTTTTACATATGCATATGCATATAACACATCTAGATATTTAATATTGCTTCTGCATATGCATATAACACATCTAAATTCTAACATTTTAGAATGTTGTCCCCCCCAATCTCTTGGGATCCAGATCAATCACATTCTACCACAAATGGTTTTGAAATTTTTTGGATTGCTAGAATTGGTGTTGATGACATTGCTTATAACTTCTCAATAGTTGACTTGACTTGTTTGGACAACCAAAAAGAAACATTCCTTAATAAGTCAAATAATGAAGCAATAATACGATCATATTTTTTACTAGTCAAGCAAAAGGGCGGGGAGAATGGTGGAAGGGCACAACAACGAAGATCAAAAGGTGATTGCAAAGTGGCAGCTAGGGCTACGCGGCAATGGGAAACTGACTTCAAGTAGCAAGTTGGAAGAAGTCCCTCCGCTTGATAATGGTTGTCCCAATCGCGTGGTCAACCATTCTACGAACTAAGTTAGTTTAGGAGTTGTGGATGAGAGAACTTTAGTAGATTTACCAAATGAATATGAGAAGGGGCGGCTAATAGAGGGTGCAGTGGAGCAGATAATGGAGAATATCATTAAGGAAGAGGGTCTGATGGAGGAGAAGAGGGAGAGGGTGTTGAGGAAGACAATACACATCGAGCTGCAAAAGAAAGTAGATTTGGAGCTGCACTATAGCTTGGAAATGAGCAACCCACCCATGTACAACAAAGGGTTGGATTAGGAGGCAAGGGCACATGTGCCATGTCCCCTTTTTCAAATAAATTAAAAAATAATAAAGTTAATATTTTAAGCTGTCTAAGTGACTTACTTTTTATTTTATTAAAAAAAAAAAGTGACAATTTGGTATTACTTTATTAGTATTAGAAATAAAATAAAATGGTGAAAAAAGGGAAACATAAAAATAAAAGAAACGGGTAAAAGTGAAAAGTAAAACCCTAAACCTAAAAGTATAACCCTTATCCTAAGAGTGACAATTGAGTCTATATATTGAGAGTCCTCATTGTAAATCATTCAATTTTTATTATCAATATTTCTCAATTGATTGACCCTTCCATTTCATCGATTTTCATCATAAGGACGAAAACCCTCACCATTCGGATTTAGGTTTGAGGTCAAAAACCATCTAAACCTTTGCAGTGATTTTATCCAAAAATTACAAATGTGCTACATCGAAATCTTCAAATATCAATTCAGTGGATCACTAGGGTTTCAGATTTAATTTCCACCAGGTGCAAGAATAAGATCACAACTTACAGTAGGCTTTCAGCGATTCAATACATAGATTGCAACTGACAATAGAGTTTCCAAAGCTAACTAGGGGATCACAAGGATTTCATAAAATATTCTTTTTGCCTTCTTAAAATCAAGGTTTGCAGGGACAAGAACAACGAATAATTTCCAGCATTTTAGCAACAGCACACTACCCTTCCAGCAACACGTATAAGGTTGAAATTTCATAAATATCGTTAGCATTCCTTTGTAATCTGATTTTGGCAATAAACCCATTTTATTAAAGTATTAAAGAATTGAAATAAAGCTTATACTTTCTTGTGAAATTACAATTATGTTATATCTTTGAAAGCAATTTTAGAATCATTAATTTAATTGCCCATTTGGAAAACAAGGGTTTACATAAAATCCAGAATTGTTCAAATTTGTTCGAAAAGGGACATTACAGTGGTATCAGAGCTAGTAATCTAGTCAGCATGTTGGGAAGAATTAATATTTTGCGGATACTATCTAATGCATACCCTGTGAATCATGGAGTTAATGAGTAAAGATGATTTGAGAATAAAGCTTTACATGACAGGGAAGAAACTTGAGCAGCTGCCTCATTCAAAAGATGTTCTACTTGGTATTTTAAAGGAAGTGGCAAACTATTTGTCCATGATAAGACAATCAGATTATGAGTCTATGTTATAGGCAGTGAATCCATCGATGACTCATTTGGCTAAGCCCAAGCTTTTGAGAGACCCAGATCCGGATGTGAAAGTTGTAGTTATCACTTGTATTAGTTGAATTGCAAAAATAACAGCACCTAAAAATCTATATAGCAACAACACCTTAAGGGAAATATTCTAGTTAATTGTGGAAAGCTTCCGAGGTATGGATAAAATCAAAAGTCCTTAATTTGCTAAGAGGGTGATAATTTTAGAAACTATTGAAAAAATCGGATCTTGTGTTCTAATCTTAGATCTTGAAAGTGATGATCTTATTCTCCAAATGTTTGAACATTTATTTGTTATTGTTCATAACAATCATGCATAAAATATTGTTGCCTCAATGCAAACAATTATGACATTGATTCTAAATGAGAGTGACGATGTTTTCTAGCCACTCTTATCAATTTTATTGACTAATGTAAGAAAAGATGTGTGGGAAGCTTCACCAGCAGCGTTTGCACTGGCTAAAAGTGTGGTTGATCAATGTGAAAAAAAGTTGAAACCATACTTAACAAATGATGGCTGAACTGAACAAGAACTCTTAGAAAGATAGAAACAAAACTGATCTTAGAAGACAAAAACTTTGTTTCTCATACAAAGAACCTTGGGAGCCAAGCTACAATTGTCTAGGCAAAGGAAACATGTAGAAGTGCTGCCAGATGAAGAACCAAATAAAGTGTTAGATGCAACAGAATCTCAAAGGGTTAAGGAATCAGAAATTGATGAGAAAACAACATCAAAGTTAGTTGAATTACAATAGTTCAGCCAAGAGCAAACAAAAAAAGTAGAGCAGAGGATTGAAGAGCTACAATTGTTGATAACATAAGAAAAAGAGATGCAAGTCCTAACAGAGTTGTATAATATGAAAAGACTCATTGAAGATCTAACTCTAAGTTTGTGGAGTGCTCAAACTGCGGCGAAGAACAACACTAGGATGAGGTAAACGTTGCTAGCACTAAGCATATAGTCACTTGCACAGATTTTCAAGTAGTAAAAAGTACATTGGAAACAATGAAATCAGAATACTTATGTGTTATTAAAGACAACAATATGGTCATCGGAATTGCAAAAGAGGCCTTAACTACATCTGAGGAAGTGTTGGAAAGGGTTGATGCATTCCCTATGAAGTTTAGCTCAATCTCTTCTTCACTTCATAAGACAGAAAAACCACAATTGTTGTTGCAATTTTCAATGAGATGAATGGTGAGAATATTCTTTCCATGGAAGTCAAAAGATGTAAATTCAAAGTTAAGCATCACTGAGACAATCGGAGAAGCATCACAAGGCGGAATGGAAGAAACAAAAAGATTGGTTTGGGACCCTGATATTTTCAAGATGATTTAGGGATTGTTCGAGAACAACCAATCTTTAGGATGGGTAGACTGTCATGTCCCATTTTTCAAATAAAATAAAAAATAATAAAGTTAATATTTTAAGTTGTCTAAGTGACTTTTTATTTTATTAAAAAAAAGTGACAACTTAATATTACTTTATTATTATTAGAAATAAAAGAAAATGGTGAGAAAAAGGAAAAATTAAAATTAAAAATAAAAATAAAAATGATAAATAAAACCCTAAACCTAAAAGTATAACCCTAACCTTAAAAGTGACAATTGAGTCTATATATTGAGAGTCCTCATTGTAAATCATTCGATTTTATTATCAATATTTCTCAATTGATTAAGCTTTCCGATTTATCGGTTGTCAGCATAAGAATGAAAGCCCTTATAGTTGAAACGAATTGTGAGAATAAAAACTCTCACCATTCAGATTTAGGTTTGAGGACGAAAACCCTCTAAACTTTTGAGGTAATTTCATTCAGGGATTACAAATATGCTACATCAAAACCTTAAAATATCAATTCAATAGAGCACTATGGTTTTAGATTTAGTTTCCACCATGTGCAGAAATAAGATTCATAGTTTATAGGAGGGTTTCAGCACCCAATACAGAGAATGCAGCTGACAATAGGGTTTCCAGAGCTAATCAGGGGGTTACAAGGGTTTCATAAATTATTCTTTTGCCCTTTTAAAGATCAAGGTTTGCAAGAATAAGAAGAGCAAATAAATTCCAGCATTTTAGCAGCAGCACACTACCCTTCCAACAAGTATAAGGTTGCAATTTCATAAATATTGTTAACATTCCTTTGTAATCTGATTTTGGCAATAAACCCATTTTGTAAAAGGATTAAAAAATTAAAATAAAGCTAATACTTTCTTTTGAAATTACAATTTTGTTGTATCTTTGAAAGAAATTATAGAATCATTTGTTTAATCGCCAATTTAGAAAACAAGGGTTTATGTAAAATCTAATATTGTTCAAATTTGTCTGAAAAAGAACATTACAGCATGGGTTGGACTACAAGGAAGGCGAGCCAAACCGGCATCCAAGGGAAGACCACGATAAACAACCCTTTTACTCTGTAGAAATGGGGGATGCAAATTTGAAAGATGTCATGTAGGTTGACAACGAAGATGAGAACCATCTGGCAGAGATGAGATTTGGTTATAGCAAAGTGCCAATTCAAAGGTCGACTAATAGGAATGTTCTCCCTCCTTTTCCTTGCCATAAATGCAGTTCCTAATTTTAACCTGAGATCTAGGGTTTCCAATTTTTGCCTTGGTGTTGAGGGGGGCTCGTTTTTGTCTAAGGACAAGGAGAATGTTGTGGAAGAAAAAGTCAGTGGTGACAGTTGTAGCAGTCTGGATTTATTTGACCCGACAAAGGATTTGGGTCACAAAATCAAAAGAGAAAACATTATGGAGGTGGGAATCTACTAATAAAATTTTCTATAAGAGTTGCAAGGGTTAAAAAAAAGTGAAATTTGAATTTAACTCAAATAGGAAGGTATAGTCGGATTGTAAGTTAATGGAATTTGCTAAGGTCATTGGAGAATTTGCTAAGGTCATTGGAGAGTGGGTTGAATGGGAGTGTCTTGCAAGGGGCATAGGAGTGATGGGGTTACAGCTGAATGATGAGGAAGGGCAGCGATTGGGACAATTGGTTCATGTTTTTCTTTCTGTTGGTTCCTTTTTGCCTTCCGCTCTTGGTTCAATCACACTAGGGCTCAGTTGGATGTAAGACTTGTAGGTTTTGATAGGACGAAAGATTTGGCAAATGTTTTGGGGGTGGATGGGTTATCCAACATTACCATTGCTTGTGTGAGGGCTTGGAAGAGTGCTGATGTGGTTGAAGTCGTTAGGCTAAGCTTGAGTTTGAACAATATTTGGAAGCTACATAGAAAGGTATGGATAGTGAGAAGGGTTGAGTGGAAGAGTTCCCCTCACCTGTCTTTTTCTCTAACATAATCTGTGGGGGGTGGGGGCATAACATGTCCCCTTTTCAAAATATTTAACAATGGAAATAATTAATAATAATATCTTCAGTCGTCCTAAGTTACTTTATTTCATAACATGGAAAATGGACACCTATTTATTATTATTATCACATGGACCAAAAGTAATATTCATTAAGTGAGCCAAAAAGTAATATTTATTTTAAAATATTTTTTTAATACTTTTAGCATAAATTGGAAAAGAGAAACTTATAAAACGAGTTGCGCTCAAAAAAGTCATTATTCATTATTCATCTTTGACAATCAAGCCCTAATCCAGAGCTTGATCAATTGTGTTCAATATTTTCATTTGAGGACAAAAACACACTAATATACAGGTGTGGAGGACAAAACCCCTCTAACCCATTGAGGTAATTGTTGTCACCCTGGAGTTGCGCCCTAAATCAAAGACGTGCATGAAATGGCTAGTCCTCTATCCGATTGAAACAATGGGATCTTCTCACGAGAGTGGGTGCCTCAATGGTGAGAAGAACCTCCAGAGAAGGTTGGTTATTGTAAGATGTATCAGTGAAGATCTCTACTCTATGCTGCGGACTACCATGGAAAAGGGAGAAGAAAACTTTAAGGGGAAATCCTACCTAATAAAGGTGATACACCAAAAGATTGATCCACTCAACTTGGAACCTTGAACACTGAACAAACAAGGGAAAAGGAAGACCTTTGATTTCAATCAACCACTTATGCATAAATATTTCGTGAGAAGGTTCGATCCAATGACCAAAACATGAGGGAAAACGATGGAGAGAGGTCTGATACAAGACACTTTGCAACCACCTAACATCCACTTACAGCTTCAACAAAAGACATAAAGAACACTTAACATGACCTGCATAATACGATAAGCTAGCAATTAGGTATGAATCAAAATTTGGGAAGGGAGAGAAATCTACCACATATGCAAATTGTTGAATGAATATACACTATGCCAACACTTGAAATCTGAAAGTACAGTCCTTCTATTGATCGAAGAGGTTACACAACTCACCAATGGCAGAGTCTGGTCTAGCCAAGAGAGGGATCATTTTAATCAAAGCTGAAAGCCATTTTATAGAGAATTACAAAAGCCAAAGATTGGTGTTGAAAAATTGAAGAAAAGGATTGACTTAGATTAACTCAAGGCTGACTTGGCTTTTCAATAAAATATGTTTTCTCTTTGTATTTGCATGAAGCTTCTTGCGCTTGAGGATGTGAACTTGTCTTTGTTCTGAACCGCCCACCTTTCTTTGCATGGAAATCTACGCCAATGTCAATTTTAGAACTCTACGTGTGCTGTTGGATGCCGAGTTGGAACGTTTGAAAGCTGAGTTAACCGTTTGGTACGCTGAGTTGGATGAAGAGATTCGCTAAGTTGACTGTTTGGTAAGCTGAGTTGGACGAAGATATCATTCTCCTTTGCATGGAAAACTCCTGGTAGATGTGGCGTTTAACAATTAGTCAACTCTAAATCTCGAACAGTCAACTCGACATTCAAATTTAGAACTCTGGTTGACGCTGAGCTGGACCTTCGGATGAGTTGATCCGGAGATGAGCAGGGCTTCGACAACCAGTCAACTGAAGCTTTGACTGGTCGATCGAAAATAGCCCCTGCTTGCATGTATTTTATCTTATTCTGGTCTACCTGTTCATGTCTATTTCAGGCGAGATTCTATATTTGGATGTATTTTGCCTATATTTAATCTATATTTCCTCCGTTTGGCCTTTTTCAACTTCCCGTCACTTAATCTGAGGTCAACTTCCCGTGGTTTAATTCTTTTGGAATTCTGGATTTACCTTTGTTTCAACGGTTACTTCCCGCTGTCAAAAATTTGACATCTCGCGGGACGTCACCCTTTGGCACCTTCTCGGGTTATTTTCTGTCAGGACCCTTAGTCTTCTTATTTCCTTCCGAATTCTTGTTGACTTTACCTTTGATTTCCTTCGGCTTTATGCTTGCCAATTTTGCCGAATTTGTTTCTGCGGACTTTTGTTTTGCCCTGGCTTTATTTCCCTTGGTTTTTCTGGCTGCAATTCTATGTTTTCTCCTTTCATTTCCTTGGATTTTCTTGCGGCTTTCTTAGCTTCATCTTTTGCCATATTTCCTTCGAGATTCTTTATCGCATTAATCCTTCGGACAAAAAGTCCGAAGGAATTCCTTCGGTCTGAAGGTTTCCTTTGTTTTTTCCTGTCTCTGCCTCGTCGGCTTTTCTCCACGGGCTTGTCTTCCTTGGCTTATTCCGAATTTCTTCGGACATTTTGCCCGAAGGAATACCTTCGGGCAAAAAGCTCGAAGGAATTAATCCTTTGTCTTTTGCCTTTGCTCTTTGTTGAGGATGGACTTTGCTCTTTGTTGAGAAAGGACTTTGCTTTGTCGGCTTTTTGCTGGGGCCTTTGGCGTGTACCTTTCCAAATTCCTTTGGACAAAAAGTTTGAAGGAATTAATGCTTGTACCTTTTTTTTTTTAACTCCGCTGAGAATGCCCTTCGAACTTTGCACAAAGGTCCAGGCACCGACCAAGTGCCCTCCGCAAGGGCATTTGTCCCTTCATTTGCACCTTGTCGAAAAAATTGTAGGGCACCCGAGTTTTTGCAGGGATCCCGAATTTGACGTGTACCTTCCCAAATGGAAGGTGCCCTTCGGGATTGTTGAAAATGACCCTTCCAAAGGGTACCTTGCCCTTCGGGTTTCTTGTTTTGCCCTCTTCTGCCTTCCAAAGCCCTTTGCAATTCCACAGACTTATTCCTTCGGATTTCTTTGGACTTTTGTCCGAAGGAATTATTCTTTGGCTTTTCTGCTCTTGGACAGACTTTTGTTTCGTTGCGAGTGTTCCCTTGTAAATTCTCTGAAGTATTCCTTTTGACAAAAAGTCCGAATGAATTACTTCCTTTGTTGTAAGCTCTGCAAATTCCCTGAAGGAATTGAAACTTGTAATTTCTTGCGGACTTATGCCCTTCGGATTTCTTTGGACTTTAACATTCTGCCTTCTTTGATGAACCATTCCTTCGGACAAAAATCCGAAGGAATTTCTGTTGTAGAAAAGGCCTTCACGAAAGAAAAACAATGTATTCTTCCCAATGAATTCTTTCTTTCCTTGGATGGAGATGTGAATTTTCCAAATGGCAAGAGACAATCCGCCCTGTGGAAGAATTGTCAACAGTAATTTCATCCAGGAATCATGATTGTGCTTGCAAATTATGATCAAATTCCAATTTCAGTGTGATTGAAGATTATCAATTTTCAAATTTTGTGGGGATTTGGATCATTTTAATCACTATTGTGCATCCTTGGAAAGTTGTCATACGTCCTCTGGAATTGCCATTCATTGTTTTGGACCTATTGTTAAGGTCATGGTCACTTGAGGCCTAAAGTGTTTTTATAAGGAAGCTTTTTTATAATATTTTTTTAAATAAAAAGGTAAACTCTCTCTCCTTATTTTGCGCACCACACTTGGAGGAGAGATATAAAAGGAAATGAAAGGAAAGACTCATTTGAAAAGGTTATGCATTTTGGATATTGAAATTGTTGATTAAATATGTCAAGCTTGTTCACCACATCTTGAGAACGAAAACCTTCAAGTGCGACAAGGGTTTGAAGACGAAAATTTTTATTCCTATATTCAGGGCAGCTATATTCAAGGGCTGTAATTGTGCTTTAGATTTGCATGGTTGCATGCAATTGGATCTACAAGAGTATTTTTGGACACCACCTTCATCAAGGATTATTTCAAGCCCTATAAAGAGCTAAAAATTTGTAATTTACAGGTCAAAGAGGTGGGTGAACTTGAATTGAGAGTTTGGTTGATCTAGGAGGCCATCCCTAGGGTGGCGACTTGCTTTGGGAGAGTGGCGCCCCTCTCAAGAGGGCTAATTGACTTCAAAACCCTCTTCTAGGGTTAGATATATTTTTAACAATTTATTCCAGCTTGGTGAATTGTTTGAACATTGATTTGCACATGGTTTAGAGTGATTTTGTGCCTTAGATAATATTATGAATTTATTATATTATTTCAACAATGAACTAGTGTTTTGAGAATTTTGAGACAACTTTTGGTGGGCTTCCCATGATGGAAAAATTTTGATTCTAATTTTGTTTGATAACTACTATTTTTGTAATCATTTTGCGCTATCACTTGCATTGAAACCCAAGTATTGTGGAAGTTGTGAATTTATGAAATTCTGCTATAATTTTGCAATAATAAATTTCAAAATTCTTAGTTTCGACTTTTGAGTGAATATTTTGACTTGTAAAATTGGTGGCTGCAATTTAAAGCTCAATTCATATTTTTTGGAGGGTTAGAAGTATCAAATATGATTTTTGCCCTAATCACCTAAAAGTTTGGTGCAAGAAATTGCTATATATTGCTTCATTTTTCAAAGTGTGTTATTGGCTGAATTTGTATTTTTTGATACACTTGAAGGAAGGGGTTTTGGATTAGGTAAGGTTTGTTGGAAAACCCTAACCTTGCCTAATTATCCCATTAGAAGACATTACAGTGGTATCAGGGCCATATCTTGGCTATATGTGGAATTCAAGGTTTATATCAAACAATAACATGGGCAAGGGAAGGATTGAAAGTCTTACTTGGGCCTAGAATCGTAGGAATCAATCCTTCAAGGTGAAAGACTAGCTTCTGGTTCGTTGGGATTTAATGGAAGATTATGATGAGTACTTGACACTTGCACCATAGTACAAAAAGGGAAGGAGCTTCATGTATTGACTAGGTTTGAGATATGGCAAAGGGTACCATGGGGACGTAGCTATGCATAACGGCTTGGGAAAGATAGTTTTTCCAACTTTTGATGGTGATCTAAGTATTCCGATGAGAGCTTGGGTGGACAAGGTGAGTATCTTGATTTGAGGCTTAGGGGTAGAAGGAAAGCCCTACTTTTTGTCATCCAACATTTGGATGAGGCTGCCAATAAATGGTGGTGTCATGGATGGGAAACACAAGAGCACAACATCATTGGGACACAAGGAATTCTTTCAGAGAATCGTTGATGAGTTTGGTAAGAAGATGGGGCCATCAAAACCAAGATCACTAAGGGCACCGAGCAAGGGTTTCCAATTGAATGAAAGGCAAGCCTTAAAACAATTAACCGAGCCTAATTTTCAATTGTACAAGGGGCAGCCACTCCACAAAATTGTTAAACACAAAAATTCAGTCAATCATAGGCCTCTTGTGATGGGTGATCAGCTGGGAATTAAATTAGAAAATTCAGAAAAATTGAAGGCAAGTAAGGCTGAATTCAAAGGGCAGCCACCAAGTGAAGGCCTTTAAAGTTTAGGCACCAAAATTCAATCAATTGTGGGCCTATTATGATGGACAATCAGCTGGAATTTAATTCAGAAAAAGTGAAGATATGTAAACTTAAAGTTGAAAGGCAGCCACCAAGGGAAGGACATTTGAAGTTTGGACACCAAAATTCAATCAATTGTGGGCCTATTATGATGAACAATCAGCTGGAATTAAAATCAGAAAATTCAAGAAAAATAAGGGCATGTAAAACTGGAGTTGAAGGGCAGCCACCAAAGGAAGGACAATTAGAAACTTTTGAGCAAAAATCAGAAGTTTTGGAGCAACGAAGAACTAATTTTCAAACATGTAAATGGCAACCAATGATCAAAATTTCTGAACCACAAGAACCAAAACTTCAATGGCAGCGAAGTAAAGAGTTCCAACAAACTATGGAGCAACCAATGGGGTTGCAAACGGTTGACATTAATGGGGAAGTTACAATAAAATTAGAACTTTCGAGGTTGAAGCAAAGCGAAGTTGTTCAACAACTTCATAAGCCTACAAAAAGTCAAAAAGGAAGCATGAACAAAGACCTCATAATAGAAAGTTATGCCAAGAAAGGAAGCTTTTGTATTGTCCCTTTTCATGCATAATTTTCCTTGTCTACTTTCAGATTGCAAGAAGAAGCTTGGAGAAAACACTTCTTGTTATGTCTTGCTAAAGAAGCACATGTCCCAACAAAAAGGGACATAGCAAAGAGGTCCATTGAAGGAGTGATGTCAAGAATGAAAGAAGGATGCACCTTGCATATAAAGGAAGGAGAATCAGATTTCTTGATGAGCAAACAATTGACTTCTGTAGAGACCCTTGTTTCCCTAATTTCTGAAACTAAATGTTTTTTGGACTGTTTTTGTGTATTTTGATTTTTTTTGTGTTTTTGGCATGAAATTAAGAATGCGAAATTTGCAAAATAATTTCGTACACAATTCAAATAAATAAATATTGAAGCGGTAAACTCTTCTTCTGACTAAACTATATTATTATTATTCTTTCCAGATGATTACAATATCATTTCTCTATCATGCATATAAAATAATATCAAATATTGTTAAAAACCTGATTTTTTTCAGCAAACCCTAGATTTGGTACAGCCAGTACGGCTGCAATAAATACCCCATTCTCTGCGCTTTTGAAGGTACAAAAAGATGATAGAAGTGTAGGCGCTCAAAAGAGTATCATCAGTTTTTCCAAAAAGAAGGCATTTTGCCTTAGGAGAGAGAAAATGCCCCTGCTGGTACTATACGACCTGGTACACACTACCATACAAATTTCGTATGACGATAGTAAAAACAGTACACCTGGTACAGATGTACTCCAGAACCCTAAAAATTGTGCCACAACTGATAATCTTGTTCTGGGTAATTTTTGGATCAAACCCTAATGAAATAAATACCTGTGAACCTCTGTGATAACCTCTGTGTGAAGTTATCTCTCAATCCGGCAATAAATCAGCCGATATCTCACAACCTCTGAATTGCACACACTGAAGATTGCACGTTCTTCAATGCAAATAGAATACTAGAAACCCTTGGCTTAGTCTTCTCAGAGAAAACACTTAGCAAAAATTTGTCTTCAATATGAATGCTCTTACCAATGAGAAACCCTTATAACCTTGAAAAAGTGCGCTTACCCTAATTAGGGTTTCACAATTAAAAATTAGGGTTTTTTTTCTTTTAATTTTTCCATAGTCTAAGACAATTTTAATTATAAAATATAATTAAAATGGCCCCCTTCATAATGAGCACCCCCTTGGCCCAAAACGCCTAAGTCATAATTATGCCAAATAATTAATATTTAATTAAATCAATTAAATATTAATATCTCCCTCGATACATATCCGATTCTCAATCCATCTGAAGTTGGCGAACAAGGGAGTGATTCCGCACATGACCATACCAAAACAGGGGTGCTCCGCTGCGTGTCAAATATCCCTAAAAAATAGGAGCTCAGGCAAACGTGTCCGAAAGAGCCCGAACGAATGCCAACTGAAAAAATTCTGCTAATCGAAGCCAAGCCAAGCTCCATCATGACCCTCTATCCATCTTATCAGCCTACGAGGGTCGCATAATAGGCTAATCATCAGCTCTGAGATATGTCAACTGGAAAGGGGACATAACTTCTCAACTTGGTAAGCATTCAATCTTTTCTCTTCATGATTGGTTCTCTCATTACCTTGGTTGCAAAGCTTGTGTTATCATTGAGACGGAGGTAAGGGACACTCAAGGAGAAGAAAAAGCCTTCAAAGTAAGTTCAAGGAAAGGACATGACAAATACCCCTCATGGCTATGGGATCCAGGTGAGCTCTATCAACATAATGTTGCCATCATGTATAGGGCCAACATGAAGTAGACAAGGAATATCATGAAACATGGATCAAGGTAGTTGTTTTTTATATTTTCAGTTTGTATTCCTTGAAGTTATTAGTCACCTTGGTAAGCATAGGCACTAAGAAGGTGAGATTGTCACTTTCCAACACTATAGGGATGGTCCAAACATATAGTAGTGGTTTTCTCACCACAAGGAGAGATTGGGAGAGAGAAAGGGCACACTACCACCAGGTTAAGATAAAACATGATGACATAATTGTAAAAGTGTTGTTAAACGCTAATGTTTTTCTAACATGTTTACTTCATGTGAGGATTTATTAGTGAGAACAAACCATGGAGTTAAAATTCAAAGTGACAGGTAATGAGGTTGTTTTGCATGGTTTGAGTGATAGAGAGGCCCCTTCCTTTTCTTCAAATAGCATGTTAGAAGGATGTTTCATGAGCATGAGAAAGATTGAAAAGAAGGCTGCCACAAGACATCAAATGCAGTCCCTTAGTCCCAAATTAGAACACTCTACAAGGCAATCGGTGAGCATAATAAATTCTGATTTTTGTCATCTATGTTTTGAGAAGGTTGAGAGGAGACTTGAGTGCCAAGGGCAGCCCAAAAATTGCTTTGGCCAGCACCCTATTCCTTGCAAAAATAAACATGAGGGTGTTACAAGGAGCATGAGACCCCTCTTGATTTTAGAAAGGGTTAAAATATCAAGCAGTTGTTCACAAGGTTCAAACTGCAAGAAAAAATAGTCCTCTTGCTTGCCGGAAAATGCTAGCATTTTAGTTGGGCCTATCTATGGACTTTTGGGGGCATCAATAGCAATTTATTTCACATATGGCAGCCAAAGGGGAGAGCTAGAAGAAGATGTTTGAACTCTGATTTTTTTGGCTCAAATTTTTATGAGTCAACAAAACAATTCCAGCCACTTAAAAGAATAAAAAAATTGCACTTTAAGGGCACACTACAGCCCATGTTGAGAAAGACATATGCCAAAGTACATTCTGAAATTAACCACTCAGAAAATTCTAATTTTAAGGGGCAGGTACAACATGTGAAAGGTGAAAGATCTGATTTTTTTGATAAATTCCAGCCTATAGTGTATTCTAAAAATGTTCATAATGAGACATGCTTTTGGCTTGATAAAGAATGGAAGGTACAGTTATATTTGATAAATGTTTGGGAGCTATTTATGAGCTTTTGGAGTGTCTTATGCATGCATGGGATGATTGACAAGGGGCAGCCTTTGAAAGGCACATGTGTTGCACAAAGATGCCCATATATGGGGAGTGGTCTGTCTATGAGGCCTCACATCATGAAAGGTACTTTATTGTTTTTTTTTTGCATAATTGGAAGGTGGTGGCCCGGCATTTGAGAGGTCTTTGCCCACGGGGCAACAAGGTAATCATATTCTCTTATGTTTCTTGTTGCAACTTTGGGTTACATAACACTCCCTTTGAAGGTATAAAGGAAAGGAGTTTGCCTATCTTCCACTCAGTATTGAAAGGGATGGTTGATTGGGAACATATGGAGCCTTTGGAAGGCTATGAGAACACCTCAAGCTCTTGGGGGCAGCCCCCAAAACATAAGTACAGCAAAGGAGGGCCTTGGTTTGGAGCTTTCATTTCATGGGAGGCATTGACAGGGAGAGCATGCACAGTGAAGAGTGTTCGGACAACCCCTGGCATTTGCAATTGCTTGAGGACAAATAATTTTCGGTAGGGAGAACTATAATGTCCCCCTTTTTGGTATAAACTTGCATAAATCCTTAGTCTTGCATTGTTCCTAAAAAAACCAAGGGAACATATGAGGACTTCAAAAGCATTTAATAGAAAAACACTTTATGATCTAATTTTCATTTAAGTTGGGACCTTTTTTAGGGTCATGGTCACTTAAAGCCTAAAGTGTTTTTATAAAGAAACTTTTTTATAATATCTTTTTTAAATAAAAAGGTAAACTCTCCCTCCTTATCTTGAGCATCACACTTGGAGAAAAGATATAAAAGAAAAGGAAAGGAAAGGCTCATTTGAAAAAGTTATGCATTTTAGATATTGAAATTGTTAATCAAATATGTCAAATTTATTCACTACATCTTGAGGATGAAAACTATCGAGTGTGACAAGGGTTTGGGAATGAAAACCTCCATTTCTAAGGGATGTAATTGTGCTTCAGATTTGCATGGTTGCATGCAATTGAACCTACAAAGGTGTTTTTGGACACCGCCTTCATCAAGGATTATTTCAAACCCTGTAGAGAGCTAGAAATTCATAATTTGTAGGTCAAAGAGGTGGGTGAACTTGAATTGAGAGTTTGGTTGATCTAGGAGGCCATCTCTAGGGTGGCAACTTGCTTTGGTAGAGTGGTGACCCTTCTCAAGAGAGCTAATTGGCTTCGGAACCCTCTTCTAAGGTAAGAGATATTTTTAGCAATTTATAACAGCTTGGCGAATTGTTTGAAAATTGATTTGCACATAATTTAAGTTGATTGTGTCCTAGATAATATACTGAAGTTATATTATTTCAAAAATGAACTAGGATTTTGAGAATTTCAAAACAGCGTTTGGTGGGCTTCCCGTGATGGGAAAAATCTGATTCTAATTTTGTTTGATAGCTACTATTTTTGTGATCATTATGAGCTATCACTGCATTGAAATCCCAAGTATTGTGGAAGCTGTGAATTTATGAAATTCCGTTGTAATTTTGTAATAATAAATCCCAAAATTTTGAGTTTCGACTTTTGAGTGAATATTTTGACTTCTAAAATTAGTGGCTGCAATCTAAAGCTTAGTTCATATTTTTTGGAGGGTTAGAAGCATCAAATCTGATTTTTGCCCTAATCACCTAAGGGTTTGGTGGAGAAAATTTTTGAATATTTCTTCATTTTTAGAAGTGTGTTATTGGCTTTGTATTTTCAGATACAATTGAAGGAATGGGTTTTGGATTAGGTAGGGTTTGTTGGAAAACCCCGACTTTGCCTAATTGTCCCATTTGGGGACATTACACAATAAATACGTAGATTTCATGCTACATACATCGTGTAAGTTTTCTATAGTACCCCTTTGATAATTCAGTTGTATAAAACCTAGTAATTAGTGGATCCAACCCATTTAAATAAAGATTTCAATTGGATAAAGTATTTCAATATTGCATGTGCAATTTATTATCTTGTTTCCTTTATTTTTAGTATTTTTTATGCTCTCATCTCAATACAATAAGGGTTTCAGTGAAGTTTCAGTGGGCTTTCAATATCAAGATTGCATGTTGTCTGGTAATAATATTAATGTTCCAGTATTAACAGGGAATCACAATAAAAATTCAAATTTGTGTAAGACTATAAAAAAGGATATTACAATGGTATCAGAGCCTTGCTCTTGCCAGCGTATTGTGAAAGTTAACATCTATATGCAATCATATGCTAATATCACATACATGCCAATGGTATTAGTGGAAGAAAATTAATATACTATCAAAGAGAAAGAAGAAAAGTTCAGCCACTTGAAATAGAAGACATGGGAGACAGAGAAAAAAGGATTTTTTAGATGAAATCAATTATTTACATGAAACAATCGGTCGAGGGCAAAAGGATTTGGAAAAGACAATCCAAAAGACTTTGAAAAAATTCATGTTAGAGCTAGTCCGAGCTAAACTTTGAAAAGATTACCATTCCAATTTATGATGGATCCAATAAATGTTCTGCCATGTCTTGCTTACAAAAATTGGACACATATCTCTCACTGAATTTGATGTATGAAGAAGCAATCAAATTCGTTACCCTCAACTTGGAAAGAGTGGCACATGAGTGGTGGTATCATGGTATGATCACCCAAAGGCATGGATCTATTTCCGCATTGGAAGAATTCAGCCAGAGAATGACAAATAGATTTGATAGAAAAGACCCTGAGATCCACTTCATGGAATTAGCTCAGCTTAAAGAGTATGGAACTATGGACAACTATATTGCAGAATTCCAGAGATCATCAGTTATGGTTCCTAATGTGACAAAACAAAGACTTATTGTTCTATTTGTAAAAGGACTAACTAAACCACTCAAGGGTTTGGCAAAAGCCTTTTGCCCTCTATCACTGCAAGAAGCTATTAAGACGGCTTTAAACTTGGAATTTTCAGCACCCAAGAACATGTTCTTTTCAAAGACACCACTTGTCGAGTAGCAAGAGACACCACCTATTGGGTAGCAAGAGACATCAGCATTTGAGCAACAAAAGAAACAATTTCAGCAAAGAGATTCTTAGCATAAAGAGTTGCCACCGATATTAAGTAAAGATGTAGAGACTAGAAATGAGCTTAGAAGAAATAAATTGTGCTTCTCTTGCAAGGATCCATGGGAGTCTAGTAACAGATGTCTTGGGCGAGGTCAAGTACATTACATAGAGATGATGAGTTAGACGCAGAGGAACCTAAACCAAAAATTAAAGTGAGAAACAGATCCCAAAAATAGGGAAGGAGAGTTCATGAGGCACCCTTGCCACACTTTTTGGTGCACCCAAATATCACACTTTCAGAGTTCGTGGAGTTTTGCATGGTCATAAATTCATAGTGTTGATTGATAGCGGAGCAACCCACAACTTCATAGATGACGAACTAGTAGCCAAAAGAGATTTGGAAACATAGGACTTTGATGGGTTCAATGTTATTGTAGCTGATGGTTTTACTATTCCTTGCACCAAGAGAATTCAACAGTTGGAGATTACATTTGACAGATACATGGTGTTTGATGACTTCTATGTTGTGGCTATAAGAGAGAAACAGATATGGTATTAGGGGTGCAGTGGTTACATTCCCTTGAGAAATTCAAATAGATTTATCAAACTATGAAAGCTGAAATTCAAATCAAAAGGGAAAAAAGTAGTGCTCCACAGTATTGCAAATGGAGCCCCTACAATTGTCACAGCCAAAAGGATGGAGAGTTCATTTCGTAAAGGACAAGTAGCAGGAGCAGAGATATGCTTGACTTTAAAAGGCATTTGTACCTTTCATTGTATGGTAATTTGGATAAAGACCATTTCAATAATCATAGTTTTATGAGTAAATATAGCATGGTGTTTAGTTATTTGTCCCCAGTATTGCAGCTAGTGAAGGAACCAACACCACATAAATTTGGATTTCGGGACCAAACACGTTAGCCACCCCAAGATGCACGAAAGAGAAACTGTAGAGTTAGATTTCAGCGGGTAAATGAATCATTCTTCTAGGTATTGGGTACGGGTAGCAAACCATTCATGGGTGAATTTGAAGCTTCATTAAGCACTTTCACTACAAAGGAACATGATAAACAAAGGAGGTCATGTGACTCTTAAGGAAAATGGAATTTTGATTTACAACATGAATTTGTCAATCAGTTTGACTTCTTGAATGCTACTTTACAGTATAGTTTCAGATTCATTGAGGCAACCAAGAGTTGCAAACAAAAAACACCTAATGCAGGAATTAAGGGTGCAATTTCATAAGGGGCCATTTGGACTTGTAGGTTCCCAAGGATGAATTGGGATCCAAGTATTACAGAAATGATTAGTTGGGGAGAGTCAGAGCAATTGAACTTGAAAATACTTGAGAACAAACAATTTTGGGAAGAGTGGACTGTCATGTCTCCTTTTCAAAATATTTAATTATGGAAATAATTAACAATAATATCTTAAGTTGTCCTGAGTTACTTTATTTCATAACATGGAAAATAGACACCTATTTATTATTATTATTATTATTATTATTATTATTATTATTATTATTATCATCACGTGGGCCAAAAGTAATATTTCATTAAGTGGGCTAAAATGTAATATTTATTTAAAAGTATTTTTTTAAATACTTTTAGGGTAAATTGGAAAACGAAAAGTTATAAAAGGAGGAGCTGAGCTCAAAAGAGTCATTATTCATTATTCATATTTGACAATCAAACACTAATCCAAAGTTTGAGCCATTGTGTTCAATCTTTTCATTTGAAGACGAAAACCATCTGATATACAAGTGTGGAGGACGAAAACCCTCTAACCCATTGAAGTGATTCTATCTAAAAATCATAATTGTGCTTGCAAATCAAGGTCAAATTCCAATTTCAGTGTGATTGAAGATTATTATCAATTTTCAGTTTTTTGTGAGGGTTTGGAGTTTTTTAATCACTGTTTCGCATCCCTTGGAAAACTGTCGTACCTCATCTGGAATTGGCATTCATTGTTTTGGATCCTGTTGTTGCCATACCAATCAAAAAACAGCCCTAGACTACTGCATTGGGATTTCTCTCTTATTGGATGTGTTGCATTGGGGTTTCATTCAACGACAACTTTGTTGCGTAGTTGACTGTTGTGTTGGGTTCCAATCCATCTAGGACTGATGCATGATGATATAGACAATTGCTCAAACTTGATTGTACCTCTTGGCATCATCACACCACCTCCTCCAAGCAATGTAATACACCTCCAAAGCTATACAATCTACTATACGCCATAATTATTGCTGCCATCTCATCTTTAGATTGTTGTACAATTGTTCAACACAGTTTTTAAGTGCCTTTACTATTGAATAATTATAATAAATACCTGGATTTCATGTTGCATACATCATGTAAGTTTTTCTGCAGTACCCCTTTGATGATTCAGTTGTATAAAAACTAGTATTTTGTGGATCCAGCCCATTTAAATAAAGATTTCAGTTGGATACAATATTTCAATACGGTATGTGCAATTTATTATCGTGTTTCCTTCAATATCAGTATTTTGTTTGCTTTCATCTCAATACAATAAGGGGGCTTTCAATATCAGTAGTGCATGTTGTTTTCTAGTAATAATATTAATGTTCCAGTATTAAAAGGGAATCACAATAAAAACTCAGATTTGTGGAAAACTATAAAAAGGGACATTACACTAGGACAAGGCAACTGGATTTGCCTTGACAGCTGATTTTCAATTTGGACTGAAGGTGGTTTTTCTGTGGAGGAAATGAGAGTCCTATCTCTACAAACTATTAAGTGTTTATGGTCTCTGATCAGTAATGGGGAAGCTTGTGAACAATCGCAGTGAAAGATTCCAAGCCTATGTCGATATTATTTACTACATGATTACATCCAGCTTTTTTTTGTGTATTCGAGGTTGTTGGGTAGTTATGTTGGAACCTATACAGACCTTATGGTTTTTTGGGCAGTCGTTCGGCACTTTCATCCAGCTTTTTTTTTGTGTATTCAAGGTTGTCATGTATTCATGCTATATTCATTGCTGGCCTTCTGGCATTTTGATCAGTTGTTTGCATTTTCTGATAACTAGTTGTTGTTTTGTTCCTTTTTGGATTTTTTACTAAAGGATGAGGGACACTTCATCCCTCATTTACCTGTTTAAAAAAAATACGTGCATTTTTTTGATGAATCATCAATAATAACCTACTAAACCTAAAAGTCATCTCAAATTTGAGATATTCTTTGGAGTGGTCATTCAATGATTGTTTTAATTTTTGCAAGATCTATCTTAACAACTTTGAAGATGATATAACCGAAATCCGCAATCTCCTTTTTCTCAAACTGCATCTTGATTTCTTTGCATAGTATTTATTTTATTTCAAGGTTGTCAATACTTGATCAACATGCTTAGGTGATCTTTCCATGTTTTGTTATAAGGAAACATATCATCAAAGAACAACCACATGAGTTTTCTCAAAATTGGATAAAACACTTTGTTAAACTTTGATCATGGCAGCCTGAAAATTTTCAAGTGCATTAATTAGCCAAAGTGGCATTAACTTGGAACTCATAACAGCTTTCATGAGTGTGGAAAGCTAGTTTTGGATTGTCCTTTGGTTGTACACTGGTCTAATAATGAGCTCACCACAAATCCTATTTGGTAAATAACTTGGCACCGTGTAGTTCATCTGTAATTTCATCTATGACCATGTTAGGAAACTTAATCTTAATAGTTATTTTACTGAGTCCCCTAAAACCAATACAAAGACCATATGAACAAAAAAAAATCTGCACTACTATAACCATAGTCACTGCATTCGAATTCGTGTTCAAATTCGCTGAGGAAAAAATTTAGAACTAAAAAATTTGAGATAAAATTCGTGATTAAATTCAGCTGATAGAAATATACTTATTTTTTAAAATATACCAACCCACCATTAAAAAAAGATCACATTTCGTATAAATAAACATGTCAAAATAACTTTCAAGTTTCCACCAAGTATCTCATTAAAGTTATTAATGTTTTGTTCAAGATGATTTAATGATAATCTGCTTTCCTAAATTCCACATTGACTCAAAACAAAGGCATACAAGGAAAATCAGACTCAGGGTTTTCATGTCATTTTCAAATAGAACAGAATCTGTCCAAAACTTCAGACTGTAAAATTTATCTTAAATTGATTGAAATAAACAAACTATGAAAAGTTTGTTGGATACCGAATACTGAATTTAATCACGAATTTGAATGAATCTAATCACGAATTTGAACGAAATTCAAAGATTTTCTTGTTGTTCGGCAAATTTCGAACTTCTACAATTAAATTCGGCGAATGCGGTTACTATGACTATAACAACCACAAAATAATTCACTCGTCTTAGTAACCCCAAGTTGCAATTACTCTTGCACCAATTATTCTATTTCAGTTTATGATGATCGGAGTATCAATACAGCTTAACATTTACATGCGTCATTCCTAGTTGTATTTCAATAATGTATTCAATTCACATTTGGGTGATACGAATGAAAATTCTTGAAATTTTTTATGATCATATTCATTTCATACACATTATCATCAGTTTTTTGGTTGCCAGCTCAATTGCATATCTTTTAGCTGGGATTGTTGGTCTTTAGAAAGACAAACATAGATAGGAGTAAGAAATGGAAAGGTTTGATGTGAGAGAGATAACCAACTGAATGTCAACTACCTTTTTAGTGACAAGGCTAACTAATGCACCCTCCCTTATTACTGACTTTTATAAAGCACAATGTATTTTCTTATTGTGTATTTATTTCCTATGTCGATATACTTTTATAATAATGAATACTTGACCTACATTTATGACCATTGTATTAAAATTCTAACACCCTTCCTTGATGGTCATATATGAAAACATGAAAAAAAAATCACTCAATTTAATAAACTTCTCCACACAGAAATTCAAATGTATATGCTGCCTGCTCCTAAGTTGGACAATATATCAACTCAATTACTCCTTTCTGGATGAGCGAACAAATAAAATGGAAATGATCCGCTATGTGCTTGGTACACAAATGAAATCTGGATTTTTGACTAGTTTGAGCACACCCTGATTATCACAAAATATGCACGTATCTTTATCCTAATGTAATTGTAAATCTGCCAAGACCCTCCTTAGCTAAACCGCCCCACATTCAACCAAAACAATAGCCTTTTTCTTCAAATATACAGAGTCTTTATCCTGATGTAATTGTAAATCTACCAAGATCCTCCTTAGCTAAACCGCCCCACATTCAACCAAAACAATAGCCTTTTTCTTCATCAAATATGCACGTAATCTTTATCCTGATGTAATTGTAAATCCACCAAGATCCTCCTTAGCTAAACCACCTCACATTCAACCAAAACAATAGCCTTGTTCTTCTTATGTTGAAGAAAAAGCAAAATTATTTTGTTTCTTGCTTACCCAAGTTATTGCACCAATTCCAAGACTAAAGATATATCCAGTTGTTGACTTATTGGCATCAACTGCTTCGGTCCAATCTGAATTTATATAATCAACCAGCCAAAAAACATCAAACACGACATGGCAAATACCACAATCCAATGTGCCTTTGACATACCTCAAGATCCTCTTTGCTTCCCTTTAGTGATCAGCACTCGGTTTACTAAGAAATCTTCTAATATCAAAAGGAAATATCTAGCCTAGTTACAAAAATATATATCAAGCTACCCATCAATTTTCAAGAGTGGTTCGTCAACCTGCTTAACAGAATCATTTGACAGGTTGTTAGTTTCAAACCAGCCTCCATAGGGATCATCATTGACTTACAAATCACTTATTGAATCTCTCAAGAAGTCCTCTTGCATACTTTGTCGAAAATTAAACATGCCTCTATATTTGCAAAAAATCAACCCCTAAACAATAGAATATGAGACAAAAGCTTTTCATGTCAAATGTAGAGCAGATCTGATTTTACTTTCGTTAATATTTTTAGTCTCGCTTCTTGTTATAATTAGGCCATCCACATAACTAACGAGAATGACTATATCATTTAACAAACTTTTAACATAAAGATTGGGATCAGAAAGACTCCTTTTGAACTTTGAATTAATTAAAGTATAATCAATTTTAAGGTACCATGCTCTTAAAGCTTGCTTCAGCCCATATAGTGTCTTCACCAACCTACACAAGTTTTACCTTGCCAGCAACCACAAAACCATTTGGTTGCATAATGTACGCATCCATTAAATCACCATTCCAAAAGACACTTTTAACATCCATCTAAAACATTCTCCAATAAAAACTGAGAAGCAATAACCTATGTGGGGGAAAATGTCTCCTCATGGTCTATCCCCACCTATTGGGAAAACCCCTTCGCTAAAATCATTGTTTTATGTTTGTCTAGCAAACCATTTGCCTTCAAATTAGTTGTATAAACCTAAATATCCCTTTCTAGACAAAAACTGATATTTTGAATTTTTATTACTTTTAAATCAAATATGGGATAACATGGACACACCAATACCAGTGTAGACTTGACAAACAAACATCTATAAACTTTTATTTATTTTTCAGAGGGTACATACATCAAGATGAAGCAATAAATACCAATTTATACTCACTAATTTATCAAACACAGCCCTAGACATGTCTGTGATTTGTTTCAAACAGTATGACAGGTATGGAGGATGATTGTTGTGTACTGCAGGCTGCAAAACCTTGGCTGTTGGTACAATAGACCTGCATGTATGATGCTAGGTAGCTGGAGTGTCCCACAAGCCCACAAGACAATTGTGATCTGATTTTTTAGGGTTGCAGTAATAGCGATTAGGCCAAAAGGGGTAATGCCTTTCACTTAGAGGTGGTACAACTAGTACCAAACCCTAACCTGGGATTTCAGCAAGCAGGTACAACAGTTAGGGGTTGTACGACAAACTATTACTACCTGATCCATCAATAAAATCACTCAAAATTAGGACACCTAACCCTGGGGTGGTAGAATTTGTACATCAATAGACTATCAAGAGAACTCTAGTAGTTAATCTCCACTTTCAATTAGCTAAATTTTGTGTGTATTGCCCTGAATTGCACTTGCAAAACCCTGATATCGATTTTCTTGGAAATAACCTAACTGTGCGAAGCAATTGTAACCCCCCTGTGGAGCTACCTCAATAAACTAGAGGGGTTTCGTCCTTTAATCCAGCTGCAATGAAGGTTTTCATCCTCAAGCAGAAGTTGAAAGAATTTTGGATTCTATCATGAATTGGTAAAAGTGAATAATCAGTCATAATCATAATGATTGCCCTTTTGCCCTTTTAATAAACTCACTTTCCAAATTCACCCCAACCCTAAAGTAATTAAAATTACTTTTTAATTAAATGTTCACTTTCTACCCTCATAATAAATATTACTTTTGGCCACCTAATTAATTATAGATTTTGGACTCATTTAATAATAATAATGAATAAGTATCATTTCAAGTTATTAAATAAAGTGACTTTAAGGATAACTTAAAGTATTAATATTAAATTATTTCCCTTTACTAGTTCCCCTTAGCCTATGGGAAATAAAAATAGACTACGGGTCCTCTGATTTCTTCAATTCAAAAAAAAAGGACATTACAATCCGCCCTTCCCAAAATTGCTTGTCCTCAAGCAATCCCTGAACCATTCTGCAAATACCAGGATCCCAAATCAACCTTGGGAATTTGCAATTTCATATTCTGACTTCTCATAAGGCCAACATGTACTCACCTAACGCTGATACTCTCTTAAAATATGCAAACTTGCAGCAGTTAATGACTGAAATCAGCAAAACCAGCAATAAAAAGATGGTGTAACAGCTACAAAAATGACAAACCCATGCAATATTCAGCAATGTATTAGTGTTGGGCAGCCATGCAAAGGTTGAAAACTCCCCATTAGTAGTCAAAAACTGAAACGTACTCCTTCCCATAATTGGAGATCCCTGCAAATCCACCTGTATGAGTGCAAATGAAGTAATGTGGTCACTGGTAATGTTGATGACAGCAACATCAAGGCTGAAAATCATTCTCATAGCTGTCCCATGTGTGTTCCTTCGAACATTTGATGATAGGATACTATCGCCACTTGCTTCCTTCGCAACTTGTTGATGACCCTTTGCACGAATATCCAAACTAGAAGTTAGTCCACTGTACTTATGTGGCGCTACTCTAATTTTCATGAAAACTTCTCCTTGATACAAACAAGGGTGGCAAACCTGTATATAGCCATCCAATGAGAAGGTATAGATGCCTTGTAAAGCTAAGCATTTGGCTACCCCTACTACTTGTCCTTCACGAGAAGAACTCTCCATCCATTTGGCTATGAAAACTGTAGGGGCTCCATTGACCATTCTACGAAGCACAACCTCCTTTCCGTCAATCTGAATTTCAGCTCCATGGTTTGGTAATTCTGTATGAATTCCCCATGGGAATGCAACCACTACACCCCCAAAATCATATATATATCTCTTACGCCCGCAACATAGAAGTCATCACACACCCTATGATTACCAAGTGTAATCTCCAACTACTAAATCCTCCTAGTGCAAGGAATAGTAGAACCATCAACTAAAATAATGTTGAACCTATCAACATCCTCTATCTTCAAGCCTCTTCTGGCTGCTAGCCCCTCATCTATGAAATTGTGTGTTGCCCCACTATCAACCAACATTGTGAGTTTATGCACATGCTTGACTCCATGAATTTTGAAAGGAGAATATCTTGGTACACCAAAAAGAGCGGATAGGTGCCTTCTAAAATAAGTGTGGCAAGAGTGCCTCTTGAACTATCTCCTTCGTTACTCTCTTCTTCTGGTACTTACTTTAATTTCTGGTTTAGGTTCCTCCACTTTTGTCTCATCATCTAATATCACCTCTATGTAATGCACATGTCCTTTTGGAAGACACCTATGTCCCGGCTCCCTTGGATCCTTGCAAGTGAAGCATAGTTTTTTTTCCTTTTGAGTTCATTTCTTGTTTCTACTTCTTCGCTTGGCTTCATTGGCAACTCTTTCTACAGAGAAACCCCTTGCTGAAATGGTTTCTTTTGTTGCTCAAAAGTTGATGTCATTGGTTGCCAATAAGATGTTGGTTTTGGCTGCCTATAAGGTGATGGTTTTGGCTGTCCTACAAGCTGGAATTTACCCTTTGGGGCTGATGTTTCCAAGCCCAAAGCCTTTTTGATGGCTACCTGAAGAGAAGTGTTGAAAGCTTCCATCAAACCCTTCAATGGTTTAACCAACCCTTCCACAAATAACACGTCTCCTTTTTGTAACATCAAGTACCATCATGGATAACTTCTGAAATTCAGCCACATAGTCATCCATGGTCATGTGTTGTTTCAGCTGAGCTAATTCTCAAAAATGAATTTCCGGATCAGCTCTATCAAACCTCTCAATCAATCTGCTACTAAACTCACTGTAGGGATTGATGAGCTTATGTCCTTGAGTTATCACCCATGGTACCACCATTCATGTGTTATGCCTTCAATATGAAGGGTTGCGAATTTGATGGCTTCTTCTTCCAACATTGGCTTGAGTGATAGAAAAGTATCCAGCTTTTGTATCCAGGCACGTGTTGAACACTTGTTGGATCCAACGAAAGTAGAGTGTCAACTTCCCTAAACCCTATTGAAGGTCTCTCTGATTAACTTGTGGCCTAGGTTCAACACTTGGTCCACCTCTGTTTTTCTTCTAAATCATAGAATTTGTGAGAGATAGCTTCCCGAAATTCTCTTGGAAGAACCATGTATTCTTCATAGCTGGCAACAATATCATCCGCCACAGACGGCTAAATTTCCACCTCTCGAACTGCTATTTCCTCCTTTTGAAGGAAAGTTGGATGTAAAGGTCTAGCAAAGGAGCCAATGGCTGTCCTCTAAGTGTGTTGGTTATTGTACAACCCTGAAGAACTTCCTTCACCATTTTGAGCTCTTTGCACTTTCGTATTCTGCATGGTGTGGACTAATTGAGCCATCATATATGTTAAACACTCTTGTCCTTACACATGCCTGTCAAAGTGAACATCATTTGAATTTCTGTTACCCATAGCTTCCTTTTCTTTTCTTGCAACAAATTCCAGATCTCGCTGCCATAACCCTTCCTCTAACTATTTTGGACCCTTTTTTCTTTCTCTTTGGTAATATTTGACTTCTTTGTCAGTACCTTGCATGAAATCGAAGTTGCAAAAATTTAATTCCCACAAGCTGGCAAGAAAATTAGCTCTAATACCATTGAAATATCCCTTTCTAGAACAAATCTGATTCTATTTGTTTATTATTTTTAAATCAAATATGGGATAACATGTACCTATTGATACTAGTGTAGACTTGACAAACAAACATCAATAAACTCTTATTTATTTTCCGGGGGTTACATACATCAAGATGAAGCAATAAATATCAATTTATGCTCACTAATTTATCAAATACAGCCCTAAGCAAGTATGTGATTTGTTTCAAACAGTACGACAGCTATGGAGGATGATTGTTGTGTATGACGAGCTGCAAAACCTGATGGCTAGTACAGTAGACTTGCATGTATGACTCTAGGAAACTGGAGTGTCCCACAGAACCACAAGACAGCTGCGATCTGACTTTTAAGGACTGCAGCAGCAATGATCAGACCAAAAGGGGTGATGCCTTTCACTTAGAGGTGATACCACTGGTACCAACCCCAAATCTGGACTTTCAACAGGAACATACAATGGTTACGGGATGTAAGACAAACTGTTACTCCCTGAGCTATCAATAAAATCACTCACAATTGGGACGCCCATTCCTGGGATAGTAGAAAATCCCCGATTTGTACATCAATAGACTATCACGTGAATTCTAGTAGTTAATCTCCACTTTCATTTAGTTGAATTTTGTGTATTACCCTAATTTGCCCTTGCAAAACCCTGATCTCAATTTTCTTGGAAATAACCTAACTGTGTGAAGCAATTGTAACGCCCGTGTAGAGCTTACCTCAATAGACTGGAGGGGTTTCATCCTCTAATCCGGTTACAATGAAGGTTTTCGTCCTCAAGCAGAAGTTGAAAGAATTCTGGATTCTATCATGAATTCTCAAAAGTGAATAATCAATCATAATCATAATGATTGCCCCTTTGTCCTTTTAATAAACTCACTTTTCCAAATTCACCCTAACCTTAAAGCAATTAAAATTACTTTTTAATTAAATATTAGGTTTTCATCCTTATAATAATAATTAATTTTGGCCATGTAATTAATTATAGCTCTTGACCCCATTTAATAATAATAATAATAATGAATAAGTGTCATTTTTCAAGATACTACATAAAGAAACTTTAAGGACAACTTCAAGCATTATTATTAAATTATTTCCCTTTACCAATTCCCCGTAGGCTAGGCTTTGGGTCCTCAATTTCTTCAATTCGAGAAATGGGACATTACAAAACCCATTTACAATCAAATGCCTTTATACCTAGTGGCACATCAACAAGCACCCAAGTGTTGTTCAGCATCCAAGCATCATACTCAGCCTTCATAGCTACCTCCCACTCCGACTTTCCTTTTGCTTCCTTATAAAAAGAAGGCTCACTCACACTATTAGCAACAAAAGTGGAATAACCACCAACATCAAATGTAAGTGTCATATGCCTTATTGAAATTTCTCTTTGGTCTTGATGCAATGTTAGTGTCCAGCTCATCCTACTTTAAATCCCTTAAATTAGTATGATTCAAAATGATACAACTTTGGTCTCCTTATTAGCGCAACCTACTCAATTGGATCAGGTCTAATCAAATCTAAATCAGCATCGTCACCAACCTATCCAAGAGGCAAATCGACCTCCAAATCAGCCCCCCCAATAAGCATTTCAACCCCTATATCAATGCCAAAAACATCTTGATCAACCTACACATTTTGAATACTATCTGAAGCCATGTCATTAGGACTAAAAATATATAAAGAATCTGATTATACTGCTGGTTTTAACTAAAAATCAGAACTGAAAAGACTATCACCCTCATCAAAATCAATGTTCCTACTGATAATTACCTTTTTATTAGACATGTCCATGACTCTGTATGCTTTTGATTGCTTGCTATAGCCAACCAAAACAAATTTCTTAAGACTTTTTATCCAATTTACAACAAATCTAATCTAGAACATGAACATATGTAATACAACTAAATATTTTAACCCCTTGGTTTCTTGCCTAACCAAGCCTCCTATAGTGTGATCCCCTGCAACCCCTTGGATGGGCTTCTATTTAGAATATAGAAAGTTGTATTTATTGCTTATGCCCAAATCTCCATACATCAATTCATTTCCATCACCACTCGATTCCTACTCTTCACAACTCCATTTTGATGTGGTGTACAAAGGGCAAAAATTTGACTTTACACTACTTTTGCACAAAATTAGCAAATGCTTTGCTACAAAAATCAACACCATTATCAGTGCATAGAAACTTAATTTTCAAAATAGACTCAACCTCTATGACAGCTTTTAGTGGTTGAATTTCTCAATAACCTCATTCTTTTTTTTTTTTTTTTTTTTGAGAAAATACACGCATCTTCCTACAGTAATCATCAACAAAAGTAGGAAGTATAAAGCACCAAATATAGATTTACCTTTGTTGGACCACAAACATCTACAAGCACCAATTCGAAACAACATGTGGCCCTCCATGCCATTTCCTTCAACAATGCTTTCTTGTTTTGTTTTTTCTCCAAACAAATTAAGTGTGCTTTCTTAATCTAAAATGAAGGCAACCCAACAACCATATTGTTTTTCATAAGCAAAGAGAGATATTCCATTGAGGTTTTCATACCTTTAGTACCAAACTCCAAATTGGACACAACCAAAGCATAAATCTATCATGTGTCAACAGCCTCATATCTACAATGACCCCCTTGGCAAGGACTTTACCACCACCCTTCTCCTTAACCAAACACAATCTAAAACTACAACCCCCAAGTTTCCATATTTAGTGATTTGACTAATAGACAACAAATTCTTATTCAAGGGACATAAAGGATGTTCATGTCAATCTTGGCATCTTCATAGCCCTGCACTATATGTGACCTACCATCACCAAGTGTCATTGTGTAAAATCCCATCTAAAATTTTTCACAAATTTCTGATTTACTAATGTGTAGGCATTCTGTCAAACACTTTGCATTCTTGCCATTCTCAATGATAGTTTCAACATATTGATTCAAAATAGTTTGTATGCAGTTTGGTATCATAAATCACTTATACAAACATTTACAAATATAATGAACTCGTAGGCAATATGACAAACAGTGTGCATGGAAGAAATATGATGAAGAAATCTGATTATGAAAATCTCCAGCCTGCTGTTATATAACAGATATTACATATTACCAAAAAGCTGAATGAAACTTATACATACCATCTTATTTCTTTGCATGAAATACATTATTGATTAAACATATGGATGGCGCCTCATACCAAGAGTACCATAATCATCAAACCGAGGTATAGACCCCAATATTAGCCGTGATCCCTTCTGTGAAGTGGCGGCTCATACAGCAGAAATGGCGGCAGCTATATTTGTCATATCTTCATTGTTATATGCACTCCAAGAGGCTGCGGCTGCATATAATGAAGGCTGCGACTCATGTATGAATTTTCCAATAGGAATGTCTCAAGCAAATGAAAAAATCTCTATATCGAGCGCTTGCATTTAGGGTGTAACCCTAAACTCCAACAATTTGTAGAATGATAAATCTTTCCGCTCCAAATCCTTTACATTTGAACCAAGTGTACCTGTGAATCCTGTATGAATCCATCGAGGTTCGCTGAAATGGGTTTTCATCCAATCAACCAAGAACCCAAGGGTTTTCATTTTAGAGTTTGTTGAACCGAAAGCGCAGGCTCTCAAAGAAACTCTCCAAAGAAAATAACAAAAATGAATTGTTTTTGGCTCCCATCACTTTTATATCCTTCTTTGAGAGAATTACTATATTTCTTTTAATTTTTTCATTTACCCGCTCACATAAAGTGACCCACTTTATTATTTTTCATTGACATAAAATAAAGTCATTTTATTAAAATTCCAAAGTTTGGCCTTTTAGTTAATTAAATATAAATAATCCTTAGGAAGTTAGGACTATTTAATTTAATTAATTATTCCTTTATATCACCCGACTAAGCCTACGAGAATTAAATAGGCTAACGATCTTCTACAAATGTCTCATTCAAAATAAGGGGCATTACAGTCCTCCCTTCCCGAAATTGCTTGCCCACAAGCAATTGCAAATTTGGATGTTGAAAAGTTTGTTCTCCCTCCCAAATAGCATCCTCTAAGGGCAAGTCCTTCCATCTAATCAAGTACTCCTTGAGCAGTCTGTTCCTCAACCTCCTCTCTCTGACATCTAGGATAGCATCAGGAACCAAGACCAATCTGCCCTCCTTATCCAAAGGCGGAAGCTCATGAGATGTAGTGATATGCTACCCAAGTGCCTTTTTGAGGCAAGAAACATGAAAGACATTATCAATTATGCTACTCTCAAGCAACTCCAATTCATATGCCACCTCACCAACTCTCCACACAATCCTGTAAATGCCACAGAAGCAAGGCTTAAACTTCTCTACACCACTCTTCTTCAATGTAGACTATCTATACGTCTATAAGCGCAAGAAAACTAAGTCCAACTTCAAAACTCCTCAAAACCCTATGCCTATCCGCATAAATCTTCTATTGGTTCTGGGCACAATGAAGATTATCCTTAAGTGATTTAAGGATGTCATGACTCTCCTGAATCCAATCCTTCACCTTAGGAGCCTTGCTATCATCAAATGCTAAGTCTACAAAAGACATAGCATTATACCCATACAATGCTCGTAAAGGAGCCATGCAATAACCAAGATGTCCTGCAAGAGGTGTGTCATGAATGGCCCTCAAAATTCTCCTTCAATTTCGATTCAAGCACCAAATAAATCCTATTCTTGTAGTAGATGACATCATCTACCACTCTACCCCTGTCATCTTGAATCCTGCCATCCATAAACTCGCATGCAAAATTATTTTTGGAATACTCAACCAAGAGGTGAGCCTTCCAATCAACTAAAATCTCTATCATGGAGCGCAAAGTGGGTTTCCTGGAAAGGGCATTTGCTACAACATTCCTCTTCCCCTTTACATAATGTCAAAATTATAAGCCTGAATTTTGCTTACCCATCTTTGTTGCCTCTCGTTTAGATCCTTCTGCTCCAAGAAATATTTCAAGCCAAAGAATCATTCCATGCAGTTTGGATTTGAAAAAGTGATATTTTGTATGTTTCCGATTCACTAATGGTGATCATCAACAAGGAACAACAACGTTCACCCTATAAGCAAGAAATCTGAGTGTGGAAGCTATAACTCCCACATATGCTATCAGAGTAATCTGAAATTTGATATGGAGCTTTCTTACATCTTGCCCGCCAGCCGCCCCCTTCCCCCCCACAATCCATGATTGAGGTCAAAAATCACCTGCCTTGCCCCACAAATCCCTAGAAAACAGTCTGACATGCGAAGGCTAACTCATCATATGACATCTATAATCAACTGAAACAGCTGAAATTTGATATGCAGAAACTAGACATCCATATCTACCTGTCCGCCAACTTTCAGCCAAAACTTTAACTGGGGTAAAATGGCATCTACATTTCAACTGGCTGGTTCTACCCTGCAACTAGTGTTTGCAACTGTTAACATGTGGTTTTGTTCTGCTTCCAGTGGTTTTATGTTCCACACACTTCAAGTAAGTCAAACAATCACCCACATCGTCCAAAATACAACACATCTGAGAAACCTCCAACAATACAAAATCTCTAGTGAATGAAGAATAGTTCAAACACTACGTAAACACAATCTGATCAATCAACCCATTGGGAGGTTGCATGGGTCTTCTGGTGGAAGAGTAGAATGAGCAAAGCGGTAAGAGGGGGTTGAGATACCTTCCAGGGTTGAGCTTTTTGTAAAGCTTCCACGCTCAAAGGAAGTTTCCACTATATATACATTTCGGTATCCTTGAAGATGAGTAAAGAAAAGCTTTTCATTTCTGGAGTTTTCCCCACATTGGGTTTCTCCAAGGAAAGCATTGGCATCTCTTTATGTTAATTCCTTTGTTGTGTTGTTATTTACATTCTTTCACAAAAACGTTGAGATTAGACATCATGTTGGATGTATTTGAAGAGACAAGAATACAAATGTTGGGGGAGCTGTTGACACAAATCAATAGAAGGAATAACCTTCTTAAATAAACAACCTGTCCCACAATTTATGCATCATCATGCAGTTGAGACAGCTGTAACAAGATTTTGTCCCATAGACTATTAGGTCTCACGGACATAATTAAAACCATTTCGCTTCACTATTTTCACTATTGCACCTTGAGATGCACTAAGTGGTATGGAACATTGCTTCAACATAGCTACATGTATGTAGTTGATTTCAGCCATAGATACATATACTTCTGAAATAGGAGCATAGGCAAAAACTGGTTTTTAATAGCATAGTCATGCACTTTGGGGCATGAGCACATTGAAATTGATCAATGAGATGTAGATGGCATCAATTTCCTCAAATGTATGATGTACTCCGGTAGAATAAGCAATGAACCAGCAACATAAATAATCTAAAGATCTGTGTTGAAGAATTGCATTGGCCAAACTTTGAGTGATTACAAATAATTTTCACTAAGATCTTCCAGCTCAAGTTGGTATGCATGATGTTAAAGACAAGGTTTTCACAGTACATAAAATCAGAGATAAGCTTTTGTGAAAAAAAACTGTTGGGGGGGGGGGAGGAGCGGAGGACGACAGGCGGGGCGGGGCGGGGGATTTTTAATCAACTTTTTGGATCACATT
Organism: Torreya grandis; assembly: GCA_037957365.1. Taxonomy (NCBI): domain Eukaryota; kingdom Viridiplantae; phylum Streptophyta; class Pinopsida; order Cupressales; family Taxaceae; genus Torreya; species Torreya grandis. The sequence goes on from JARHVA010000136.1 coordinate 3,597,691, forward strand.
CCCCAATCCATCATCAAGAAAATATGATATGTATGCATTGCTGACTCAAGCTAAATAGTTAACTCAAGTGAACTACATTGATGCCACATTCCCTGATCCATCATCAAGATAATATGATATGTATGCATTGCTGACTCAAGCTAAATAGTTAACTCAAGTGAACTACATTGATGCCAATTCACATCATCAAGATAATATGATATGTATGCATTGCTGACTCAAGCTAAATAGTTAACTCAAGTGAACTACATTGATACCACATTCCCTGATCACATCATCAAGATAATATGATATGTATGCATTGCTGACTCAAGCTAAATAGTTAACAATGCAATACATATCATATTATCTTGATGATGTGATCAGGGAATGTGGCATCAATGTAGTTCACTTGAGTTAACTATTTAGCTTGAGTCAGCAATGCATACATATCATATTATCTTGATGATGGATCAGGGAATGTGATCCAAAAAGTTGATTAAAAATCCCTCACCCCACCCATCGCCCTCCCCTCCCCCCCCAACAGTTTTTTTTCACAAAAGCTTATCTCTGATTTTATGTACTGTGAAAACCTTGTCTTTAACATCATGCATACCAACTTGAGCTGGAAGATCTTAGTGAAAATTATTTGTAATCACTCAAAGTTTGGCCAATGCAATTCTTCAACACAGATCTTTAGATTATTTATGTTGCTGGTTCATTGCTTATTCTACTGGAGTACAACATACATATGAGGAAATTGATGCCATCTACATCTCATTGATCAATTTCAAAAAGTGCATGACTATACTATTAAAAACCAGTTTTTGCCTATGCTCCTATTTCAATAAGCAATGAACCAGCAACACAAATAATCTAAAGATCTGTGTTGAAGAATTGCATTGGCCAAACTTTGAGTGATTACAAATAACTTTCACTAAGATCTTCTAGCTCAAGTTGGTATGCATGATGTTAAAGACAAGGTTTTCACAGTACATAAAATCAGAGATAAGCTTTTGTGAAAAAAAACTGTTGGGGGGGACGAGAGGGCGATGGGCGGGGTGGGGGATTTTTAATCAACTTTTTGGATAACATTCCTTGATCCATCATCAAGATAATATGATATGTATGCATTGCTGAATCAAGCTAAATAGTTAACTCAAGTGAATCAAGTGAACGACATTGATGCATAATTGGCATCAATGTAGTTTACTTGTGTTATTTATCCATGTTGTCGTCAATGTGAGTCAATTAAAGCTGTATGATTCATCTGACTTTGGGGACATTTCTATCACTCATCATGAGACAACCATTCCAAATTTTCGACCGTCATTAGTCGAGGATACTTTGCCCAATGTACAGACTAGCACCAATCAAAAGAAGCAAACCACTACTTGCCTTTTTGGCTGCAAAGGCACATGCACATGCCAGTTTATTCTCTGAGTCAGATTTTCTGGAGAAGTTTCCTCGTCTAATGTATAAGTTCGGAAACCAGGGAGAAAATGATGAGAGTCGCTATCATAGGGATCTTCAATCTTGCAAATATCACTCTGCTTGTAATTATATCTCCCTTCCACTTGGCTCAATCTACTTGAGCCTTCCTATCAGCATGTATAGTTCACTAACTAAGATGGCTTTGTAAGCCCACTTCTGGAGCATTTTGCATGTGCCTTGCCTTATCCAGCCAGCACTCCTCATCCTTGTAAATCTATTAAACCTATTCTAATGAGCGTTAAGTGTTAACCAACCGTTTTGGTGTCTATTTGTGTATTTTCCTTCTTGTTTCTGATGTGCATTCTATGTGAACATATCAGCTTTGATATATTTAGCTGGGCCTGAGTCCAGCAACAAGTTCTGGTCATGATCCTCATTCTTGATGTTTTGCCAATCAAACCCTCTGTCATGACTCCTGTAGCCATGTACCTTGCTGAGGCCTTCACCTAAAGCTGACTAGAATTCTAAAATCTTGCTTAGGATTGTCTCGTGTAAGCCTGTATCCATTATGTGCTACAACTCAAATAGTTTAAACTTTTCAGTCTTAGCCATTTCAACAATTTAGTTCTTACAGTATATAATTTATAAAAAATAAATTCATTGCTACTGCTTTAGAAAAAAAATAATAATTCATCCTGATTTTGCATCTGCACTTTGCTGTTCCACCACTCCTATCAAGCTATTTTTGAATGTTCAAAAGCACGTATATAACCCCCAGCTATATATAGAATAGAATTTATGTCATGGCGAGATGAGGTCCAGCATGTATGAGCAGAGATGGTGATATCCAGCCCCTATCACTGTCCAACTGATTGATCAGACTGAACCATAGCAAAGACCAATCTAATATGCATGATACCCGAACGGAGAAGAATGATCAATCCACAAGCACATGATCAACTTTAATAAACTAGAATAAGCATCAGAATGTAATGTCTCACCCATTCGTCTGCACATTATTTTTTATTTCAGATGGAAATAATTTGCCAACATGTAGTTGAAATAATTGCACGATAAGGCCAACTTCTCAATAACGAATTGAATTGCATATGATACCATTATGGTAAGGAACACCAATATCAATGTGGAATGCTATCCATGCTGCAAAACCTTTTAGATGTTTAAAAGGGTTAAATGTTAATGATTTTCAGTAATCATAACTAATGTATAATATTCAAAAAACAACCAAATTTATACCTGTGGACAAAATGTTGTCAATTCAAATAAACGCTCAATGGCTGGTTCACCCTGATTGAGCTCATTGTATGCTTTCCCAATGGCCTAGTACATGAAAACACATCAGAAAATTTCAGCCACCAGGGATCAAACTTTTGAATGAGAAAAAAGATTGCAACTCTAAAATTTATTTTTGTGCATAAAAAAATCCAGAAATTTATCTGAATGGAAAAATCCAAAATAATAATGAAAACAAAAATTGATGATTTATCCTGTATTATGTTACATTTGCTAAAATTGGAGATGTACAATTGAAAGAACGAAAGATCCAATATTTGAAAATTCTATAGATTGACTGGAAAAACTGATCCAACACCATGACTATACAATGCAGTTTAGAGTGCTTCATTTTCCTTCCTTCTAATCTAAGTTTATCCCTGATTCTCCATCGGTTGAGTACTCAGGCTGATAATTCCCTTCAGGATAACATCACTGGTAGAAAATTATAAAATATAAACAAAACACTTTGCACAAATCACAGAAGTTATATTTACAAGATCACACCATATGCTATGATCCAGAATCAACCTTCAGTTATTAAACACGCCCATATTTTTACAGGAAAGAAGGATTGGCTACATTTGAAAATTTGTTAAAAGGCAGCGACATGCAAATGAGGTTAGCAAATTGTATAGATCCCATGGCATCCACAACCGGGTCACGTCTAGGATACGAGAACACCTCACCACAACCAACAGACCGTGCATGCAGGCTATTGCACACTGCATGGAAATGGAAGCAAGCAAGAGGATTACTGGATACACACTGTAATGACAAAATTTACAGATCAGAGGCCCACACTAAATTGAAGTTAAAATAAGAAAGAATATCTTGAATACAAAGAAGAATGGAATCCATTATATACACATGCAAGCAATGCTCTACTTCAAAAATAAACAATTTTTTTATCATGTTTTTTTAATCTGTAACTATAGATTTAATTCATAGTTATCAGGAGACGAGTACGGGTATGAGAAGGGGACAGGTACACCATTTTTCAGAAAAATATGAGACAGGCTCTCAGAGACAGCAAAAAATATATATATTTAAATATAAATCCAAATTTTAGAGAAATCAATATTATACAGCCTAATATAGCCTACCAAAAACAATAACTTTTCAAAGTGAAGATATTAGATGTCGACAAAAGATAAGTGTAATTATATTGATAATTATCTTCGATATCTCATCATATCTAGGATCAAGAGTACAAAATATATCAAAAGAAAAAACATTGAAATGCAAATCTCCAAAATGAGTACCAACAAGTCGCAATCTCCAAGATACATCTCTAGGGGTAGGTGTAATATCCTCAAACTCAGCCTCAATTAAATCACTGAAGGGTATTCAGCCATTGACCATCCAATCGCCAAACACCAGCAGCAACTGAGCTATCAGCAAATCGCTACCCATCAAGCAACCCAATGCCAACAGCAAATCGTTAATATGCAGTAAAGTCATTAAATTGCAGTCAATAAGGGAAATCCCAGCATTTGGAAATGGACTGCTACAATTAACAAAGAAACCACAGGTCTGTAATCTACAATTTATAAGGAGAAATTGCCACAGCCAAGGAAGTCGCATGTCTATAATGAGCACTAAATACAGCAACAACATAATTAATTAATATTATAACCAGCCTTACTCTTTAATTAATAAATTATTAACCAGCATTCATTAAGACAAAGGATGCCACCCTTGGGAATATACTTCTTGGGACAAGACATTTGGAGAAGTCATGTCTCTTCAATGGAAGGATTTAAAGATATAAATAATCCATTTTGGGAATGGAAGAAGGCATTCAATTATGTATTCAATCATCTAACATCGTATGAGCATCATGCTATACAACCACTCTCAATGACGAAAACCATTGTGATTATAATAGCCCAAGGACAAAACCCCTTGTGGAATTATATTTTATTTAATTTATTATTTTGAATGCAATATTTATATTTATAAAAAAATATTATTTTAAAAATAAATTTCAAGAAAACCAAATTAATATAGAATATTCTGATTTGAAATATTACAATAGGAGACGAGTCTCTGTGCAACATTGATTTAATTTTGTCAAACTCTACTGGTGTAGCTAAAAATAACCTTACCTGCAAGAACATTCATATTTACAACTTGTAAATATTACTAATTGTATTTCTAAAAATAAAACACAAACTAAAAATTACTGAAATAAAAATTCACCCAAAAAATAGCTATTTTAGCTAAACCATAGATAGAAAATAATTTTATATAAAACTAGGAGGAATGCAAAGCCCCTGCCTATATAGGTGGACAATAAAGAAATTACTTGCTAATAATTCAAACAAGGATCATATACTTTGTGTACTCAATTGGACTATAGTCAATCATGATTCCATGAAGCAAGGAAACGTCAGGGACTGTGAACTCAAATTCAATCTCACACATTGATCATGCTTTCTAATATTTGACATAATCTTGTTCCAAAAGATTTTTTCTAGATGTTAGCATTAAATAAGCCTTCAATATTGTGAAATAATTCGTAAAGCAGTATATAATTTCCAGGCAAGGCAACCAAACAATACTATTTTACTTGACAAACTATATGGTTACTCCACGTGTCTACACATAAAAATACTGCTACTTTGAAAACCCTCTACTTAAAACACATTGAAATAGTTGAATAAGCAAACAAGTGGAGAAGCTTAAAGAAAAAAACTCACATCGTCTATTACACTTTCGAGTCAATCATAAAAATTACTATTGATATTAGTTTTATTTAGCATGGATTCACAAATAAGGGGCACCAAATCTATTGTCTTAAGCATAGTCACAAGGTTCGGGTTCGAGTTCGAATTCGACGAGTATAAAATTCGGTTTGAGTTCGCCAGTGGATAAAGTTCGAAAATAAATTCGCCATTAAGTTCGAACCATAGAAAAACATAAGAAATATATGAAACTAAGTCAGAACAAAGTATAATGGATGCTTCTTAAAAAAACCAGGGCTCTCAAAATGTAAAACATGTAAATATTAAGTTCTAAAACTTCATTCGAACTATACATCAAAATTTTTTACATCATCAAAAACCAATACACCCTTATGGCCTTATAGGCTACTAGCTACATCAAAAAGTTCCACTCATCAAGAACACTTGACTCATTAACATCATTATCATTGGATTTATCACAAAGGAAGTCAAGATCATGCAATTGTCCTCCCTCTTTGAATAATAAAAAAAATAAAAATAAAAATACAATAAAATTGAATAATAAAAATAAAAATTATTAAAAAATAAATAAAAACTAATTAAAAATATAAAACAAATTACAATTAAATAATAAAAATAAGTTATAAAGATTTAAAATATCGTTAAAATTTTAAGAAATAATAATTAAAAAACAACATAAAAATTAAATAAAAATAAACATTTATAATACATATAATGAAAACATATAATTTTAAAGTTAATAAAATTATTAAAAAAACTTAAAAAAAATAGAAAATAAAAAAGCAAAGAAAAAACATAAAAATTAAATAAAGCAAACATTTTAATAAAACGATACGTAATTTTAAAAAGTTAATAAAATTATAATAAAAAAACTGAAAAACCTAAAAACTTTAAAGCAAACATAAATATTTAAAAATTTAAACCCTACCTATCGCGTGTTTATCACGGCTGCCTTGGGTGCGAACTTAAAGGTCGCTGCTGCCTGCTGGAAAGTCGTTGCTCCCTGTTGGAAGGTCGTTGGTCGCCACTCCCAAGTCGCATGCCTGCTGGAAGGTCGCTAGTCAAAGCTCGCTCGTCTGGTTCACTGGATCGTTGTTGCTTTAATGGCACTTGCAGGGTTTGAAGTTTCAATGCAAGGCTTTCATGGCTGTCACTGCAAGGCAATAAAACGACATTTCCTTTCACAGAAAACCCTTCAAAACTCAGCAAAACAAGTTCTTTTTTTTGCGGATTGAATGAAGGCATGCCTGGTTTAATAGAAGTTCGCGCTGGCTATTTCTCGCTTGTTTCCCACTCAGACCATCTTTTACGATGCTCCAAATGAGCAAAAAATTCGAGTACAGCGTCTCGCTGTTTTCGCATTAAATGCGTCAAATTAGCCGAACTTGACCGAATCTTTGGTCAGCGTCTCGAGATTTGGCGGATTTCGAATTTTAACCTAAAAATTCGCCGAACCCTGTGACAATGGTCTTAAGTGATTAAAGACTTCCATGAGTAATTTGATTAATTATTAATTTTTTTGGGATATTACTTGGGTGTGTTTAAGTCATCTCAACACTCGTACTAAATATCACTTGTTTGATGAAATTCAGGTGGCAATGGCAAGAAATCTTCTTATTCAATTCTTGATAAGCTACACAGATTTTTGTGGGTACACCTATTGTTTAGGGATTGGTCTACGAGCACCTCAAGATGTTCATTCCTATAAAGATAGAATTTGGATATCTCAAATCTATGTATCTAAAACCTTTTTAAAGGAGCAGGCATACTCTAGTAAATTAAAACAACACCCGGTTGGATGTGTTGTAAAATTTGCATGATTTACACCCCCTATGGGTTGTATAGCCCAACACATTGAGTGGGGACCCTAAATGTGGTTTCAAAACCATATAGATGGTTTCATCCCATGGTTTACGACCCACAATTTTTAATCCTATGGTTTATACCCATTGTATTGTAATACTGCTTAGACAGTTTCATAATGATGCGCCTAAAAATACTCGCACATGCATTAGGGTAAAGTATAACTTTTAAAGTGCATTATTGTATAGCAGTACTCCAATCAAGACTGTGTATAGTAATACTTCGATCAAGACTCCACCTATCTATCTAGACTATATATAGTGTGTATATAACAATGGTTGATTTAATGCCAAGTGAAAATCCCGCCTATCTATCTAGACTATGTTTTTTCTCGAAAGGGTTTTCCCAAGTGAAAATCACGGGTATAGTCTGTGCCATTTTTATTTTCTATTATAGCTTAATATTTTTAAACATTGCTTCCCCTGCATAAGTTCATCTATATATTTATCTTCATTTTGAATCTGAGCTAGGGTTTAGCTTTGTTTGAAGAGCTAGGGCATCTTGGCCTTATCATAAACGATTTTTTGAGACAAGACTGTGATCTGTCGTCTTTTCTCCCTCTAGGAGGTGGAGATCGAGGACCACTTCATTTTTGGATGCCCTATTTATTATGAGATCCGGGGAAGTATCAATCTCTCTACAGATACTCGGACAACACTCTAGCTACTTTCTTCAAACATACAAAACAGTGGTGCCTGGCTCTTTATTTTCGCAAGGTTGTCATCCTCCAGTGCAGATTCCTACAGGAGGAACCTATAGGCTCTAGAACTCCCATATTGATCACCTCTTTCTTTCAGCCCATCCAGGTGATTGGTAACACTAAGCATCCATTGGACATCAGTACATCACACATCAGAGACAATAGATCAGTTAGGTGATGCTTCTCTTCACACATCATTACTACTCAAATCTCCAAGCCTACTATCTCTCGACATTGTGGCTTTGCTCTACCCCGTCACCATGGCTCTACCCCTCTCCAGTGACATGGATTTACTACTTTCCAACTACCCCCCAGACCATAGGGGGAAACTAATATTATGAGTTTTTTTTTGTTACAGGGGTTACACTGGCCTTAAATGTTAGCGGAGATTCAAGAGGAAGTGTCTTGCTTCCTCCTAGGATTCCCCAACCTGGCACCTCTGACCCTATATTCTACCAGACAACATTATCATCTCTCTCTGATCGATAATGTCTTGGATGACTCCACTTCAAGCACAAAGAGAGACATTCGATGAGATTTGCCTCTAGTCTTCATTAACACATGCTTTTGGGGCTTTTGTTTCACCACTCATTGCTATTTGTATTGGTTTTTTCGCCTCTAGGATTCTCGCTTCCTAGAACTTTCTAGTGCTAGTGATTGTATCCTTCAATCCCATTGACCTAATTTTGGTCATCTGTGAAAATTAATATAATTTCTTTCTTTCTTCTTTCTTTGAGTGGGAACTTTCCGTATGAGAATCTTTGTGCAAAGAAAAATGACGAGAAGCACAAGGATAGGCATCGACAAATTTAATGGCCAACACTTTAAGTTATGGAAACTCAAGATGGAAGATCTTCTTGTGGATATAGCTTAGTGGGTTGTTGTGTCAAGAAAACAACCCGCAGATATGAAGCCATAAGATTGGGAAAAGATGGATTGAAAAGCAAAGAATTCAATTAGACTGTCTTCCAAATTCAATTTTGTTGAGTGTCTCTAAAGAAGCCACTATTAAGGAACTTTGGAATAAATTAGGGATTTTGTATCAGACAAAGTCTCTAGTGAACATACTTTTTCTTCAAAAGAAGAGTATTATCTAAGGATGAATAACGGTGACTCTGTGACAGAGCATTTGAATGCATTTAACATTGTGGTAAGTCAGTTACTTTCAGTTGAGACTAAAATAGATGAAGAAGAAAAATATATTTGTTTTTGATGTTTTTTGTCGGATTCATGGGAAAATATTTTCATGGCCATTAGTAGTACTACATCTAAAATTAAAACTTGAGAAGGTAGTTGTCGCTCTATTATCAAAGGAAATGAGGCAAAAATCCATGAACGATTATCGAAGAAAGGATGTCTTGTTTGTAAAATTCTTGGAAGGGCTCCAAGATCATTACATTAACTTTAGAACTATCACCCACATGCATGCAACTAATAAATCAATGAAAGCTATGAAAGACAATACACAATAATTTATCCAAGTAGAATGACCACCTCGTTAGATTAAAAAACCTCAAACATAAATGTCACCATTACAACGATAACTCTCTCATAAGATTCATTCTTACACACTAGCCTTTCAAATCCTTATATAGAGAAGAAGACGGTTAGGGTTAAGGTTTAGAAGATAAGTTTACTTGTACATCAAGTCTTCTTATGATAAGGTGTTCTTATTAATTGCAGAAGTCAATCAAGTTAATAATTTAATTGATAATCTTATCAAATAATAAAATATGAATAAGTGTGCACACAATTTGTGCACATGAATATTTAAAATTAGATAATAAGAGTGCATCTGAAACCATACAATAATGTATGAGTTATTTAATACACTAACATCCCCCTTTAATATGAGTTTTGATAAAGGGGAAAGAGGAGGAATCGCTATAACATCACCCTTTAAGATGTGCTTTGATAAAAAGGAAGGAAGAATCACTATAGCATCCCCCTTTAAGTACTTCTTCCTACAACCTAGTGAGTGATTTGAGATGCAAAAATTGATGAATCACTGTAACATCTCCCCTTGAGGACTGCTTCCTTCAACTTGAACAGAGAATTGAGATGTTGAAACCCAACATCAGTGAAGGGCAAAAAGAAAACACCTACAACAGACAAAATGGTTGGAAAGTGTCTTGCAATAAGAAAGTTTGGTGTATGAGCCCATTTGTGTTGACCAACTTTTTTTCATAGATCAACAACTCAAGAATGAGGTGTCAATGAGGCATGTTTGTTTGTGATATGTTGTGATGGATCATTGGCAATTTAGAATGGTATATACTGAGTAGCGCAAGCAATGAATGCAACAAAAGCTCCATGAGATTGTATCTGGTGAGTAGCTAGAGGTAATGGAGTTGTTGGCCTGGCCAGTGGAGAAATAACAAGGAATCCCCCCTCAAACTCATCATATGATGTGTCCGGTTGAAATCTAAAGAAGAAAGCAAAAGAAGTGGGCACACAAGCCCGGTCAATCTTGACCAAAGAAGATGGTGAAGGCCCGAAGCTGTCAAACTCGTACAGCCAGGGCAAATCACAAACCTTGCCAATGGCATGACCAACTGGTCTTTGTGGAAAAAACTCAATAGCTTTTCCACTGCCTAAGTGGGTAATCTAATAAATGGACATAAGGTTTTATGAAATATCAGAAACATAATATACCCGATTGAGTTCTCCCTTATCTACTCAACATCGCCAATCCCTAAAACATCCAAGGAAGAATTAACAAACATTTTGTCAATGTTGCAATGATTGAGTGTCATGTCCCCTTCTCGAGGTGGTGTTGTTTGGGCCCTTTGACACTCGGGTTGCTTTTGGGATTAAATTTCATGCACATGATGGTATGCCCCACAACATATTTAGATAAATTGGACATGATGAGCTCATGTTCAGTACTTGTTGTTCCAGATTTATTCGTTCCTTTTGTGCTGGAATGTGACACTTCAAGTGAAGGTATAGCGGTTGTTCTAATGCAAAAATGACACCCTATAGTGTTTGAGAGCCGCAAACTCAGAGGGGGAGAGTGGGTTCTCTATTTACAATAAGGAAATGTTGGTCATCATGTATGCTTTGGCCAAATTCAAACAGTATTTGATTTGTGGCAAGTTTGTGGTCAAAATGGATCACAATAGTTTAAAATATTTTCTCAGCAAAATGGATTTGAGCAATAGGCAGCGAAAGTGTCATGTCCCCCTTTTGATCATGGCGCAAATGAAGACCCTTAACTTTGTTTTGTTTCCCAAGGCCTAAGGGAAGAAGAAGGAAAGGGAAACACTTAAGGTTTCTAAGAGCAATTGTAAAAGTGCTTTATTATTCTAATTTTCACTTAAGATGTGGTCTTATAAGGGTCATGGGTGCCCAAACAATTTAAGTGGATTATAAGGAGTGCTCTTTTTATATTTTGAAAAAAGGTACTTTATGATTCTAATTTTAACTTAAGAAGGGGAAATTTGAGGGTCATGGGCACTCAAGTGATTAAGTGAAAGCTTATAAGAAAATGTCCTTTTAATATTTGAATTGTTTTCCCTCCCTTTTAGATGCAACCCTTTTGGGAAAGACTATAAAAGTAAAGGGAGGATCTTGTGGAGAGGTTCATGTTATTTTTGATAATTGATTTTTTCAAGTCTTAAGCAACAAAGTTGGACTTTGCCTTGAGGACGGAATCCCTTCAAGGTTGTTTGGAACAAAGACAGAAACCCTTGATTTCAAACCTAGGGCAACTTCACAAAAAGGTTGTATTGAGCAATATTGGAAGCAAAAGCGTGCTTTCAACACCATTTCTCCATTCACAAGGGTGGCCACTACGTTGGTGAGCTGAAGCAGTTGATTGGGAGCTGGTTTTGGACAGCTAATCACTCATTATAGCAGATCTAGGGTTTGTAGGTGAACAAAGGCATAGCAACTGTTTTCAAGGGTTTGAGGGCCTAGATAAGGCAACGAACCCCTAAGAGAGGTCAACGACCCCTCCCTAGAGCTGGGTGAAGGTGTTTCTAAGGTTGTTTTAGCCTCTTTTATGCTCAGTAACAACAGCGTAGTTATTGATGAATTTGTGATTTATTTACAGCTATTTTGCATTGAAAATTTCATTTTTGGAGCCAAGATTGGCTGGGATTATTGTAATTTTTCTATAATTTTTGGAATAAATAACTATCTATTAAGCGCCATTTTGGGGCACTTGTTGGCAATTTGAGCAAGGAGACAGTTGACAGTTTGAATATCATGATCCAAAAAGCAGTCTGAGGACTGAAGAATTGTCATTCCCATTTACGGCAGCATGGAATTGTCATTGATGTCATTGAGATTGAATCTGATAATGCATTAATGCCAAAGGTTGAGTTGAGCAGACTTGTGGAGTAAATCGGGTTTGTGAAGTGCTCTTATAAAATAAGTAAAGCAGTCTCAAAACTCCGAACTGGTCTAATAAACTTGGTCGAGTTTATAAAACGACTTTACTTCTTTCATGTTTTTAAGTAAAGCAAAGTTGAAAATCCGAAGTGGTCTAGAGGAGTTATTCGGGGTTCTAATGTGACTTTACTTGGTCGGGATTTTGGAACAACTTTACTTCTGTAAATTTATAAGTAAAGTAATGTTAAGATCCCGAGTTGGTCTAAGTGGAGGTTATCGGGTTTCCAAGATAGCTTTACTTCTATGTTTATAAGCTAAGTGGAAAACCCGAAAGGGTCCAGCGAAGAGGTAATCGGGGATTTGCAAGCACGTTACATCCTTATGTTGGTGAGCAAAGTAAAGGTAAAAACCCGAAAGGGTCTAGATGAAGTAATCGGTATTTTGAAGAGGGACTGCTTCTCTCAAGTTGACAAGTCAAGTAATGTCAAAAACCCGAAAGGGTCTAGAAAAGGCAATCGGATAAGTCAAGAAGGATGGAAAACTCGAAATAGTCTTGAAGAATTCCTTCGGAGGAATTCTTTCAAAAAAAATGGCAAGGACAATTCTTTCGGAAAAATTGTCAAGTCCGTTTTGAAAAATTGTCCCTTAACAAAAGTTCAAAGGGTATCTTTTGAACGTTCCGAAGGGCAAGTGGACCTTTTCAAAAAGTCCGAAGGGTATCTTTTGAATGTTCCAAGGGGCAAGTGGACCTTTTCAAAAAGTTCGAAGGGTATCTTTTGAACGTTGCAAAGGGTATGTGGACACTTGCAGAAAAGCCGAAGGGTAGATTGCAGAGAATCCGAAGGGTATGAGGACCGTTGGAAGATTTCCTATGACACTTCCGAGTAGAAGCCAATGATGAATTCTTTCAGAAATATTGAAGGACACTTCAGGATGAAATAGACCCGAACAAAAAGTCCGTGGAAATTGTCCCAAAGACACAAAGGCCTACAACAATTTGTATAAAGGAACCTTCCAAAGGAATTAAAGCAAGGTTAAAAGACGAGCAAGTCTTCAAGGATCGACGTTGTAAGGAGCGTTACAAGAATGCCGAAGAAAATAAGATCATGCCAACAAGCCGAAGTTTAATGCACAATACAAAGGGTAAAGATCGAGGACAATCGAAAGGAGTAGAAGCGAACCCATGATATAGAAAGTAGCGAGATGCGAAAAGGGAAGAAAAGAAGCTCGATGGTTAATGGCAAAGCAAGAATTAAAATTCATGTTGCTTTAAAAGATCAACGACTCACGTTTGATCGGTGCATTAGATCCAATGGTGCAAAGCAAAGTCAAATTACCCTCTGAGTGCAGGCACATTTGACAAGTGTCAAGAGGTCATAAGGAAAGATCCAACAAAGAAAAGAATGTGAACTTGCGCGACGAAAGAAATAAAAACCCGCATCTAATGTCTTCTAACTGTTTGTAAAAGAATAGCTAAAACAGGAGATGAACTCGATATCTCTTCACGGAGCTCGAGATTAATCAATCTAATTGATCGAGGAAGCGACGCAGTTGAGAACAAGAGTGCACATGCCAAAGATAATAAAGATATTTGAACGTTGTCGTTTGAAGCATGAATCGAGACACGAAGTAAAAGTCACATTGAATATTGATCAGAAGCTTGAACCAATTAAGAGCAGTTGAAGTGTGAACACTTTACAGATAGAAACCCTAAAATGCATTTGTCTATATATGCTACGAACAGAGCATTCGAAAGTGTCTTTTGCTACTCTACAATAATAATTAGAGTGTTAACTAAAAAATTGTCGAGTAAGGACATATGCAGACAGCATAAAGAGGCAAAGTGAATAAGGTGTGTCAATATAGAAGATACCTAGACACAGAGATAGAGGCAGATAAGACGAGAAGGCACACAGCGTGAAGGTGCAGTTACAAACAAGACTTGTAACAGAAAATTGAACAAGATTCATTCTAAATCTCTTTTGTATTCTAAAGTTGTAGCTTCATTTCTCTGATAGTTAGGTGCCATCAAAAAAACTGAGTTGGTGCTCAATTAGGAAGTTGATGCTTCCTTAAAGTGCGTGCTCTTGAATGTAACCAATGAGGTTTGTCTGTGAGACATCTTTTTTGTGAGGCTAGATTAGAACAGTAGCTTCTAGCAGCTTTTCTCACCGTGGTTTTTCCCTTTGGGTTTTCACGTAAAAATCCGATGTTGAGCATTCTTATGTGTGTGTATGATCTCTGTTTTTGTTCTTTACTTTGCATATACATTATGTATCTTGTTTAAAAGTTTTAAGAACTAGGTTTGAGCTCATCTACTGATTCACCCCCCCTTTTAGTAGATAGTGTGTTCAACAGCACTTACAGCATTCTAAATTTTATTGCAGCAACCAAGGTTTGAGAAAATAGAGAAAAATATTATTTGTTTGGCTAGGGTTTGATATATCTAAATCAGATTTTGCACATGTGGTGTAAGTGTTTGTTGTTTGGCTGTTAGGGTTTGTTGGGAAAACCCTTTGATCTAATTTCACCCCTACAAGGGACATTTCAAAAAGTCGGTAAGAAAACTTCAATACTACAACTTTGATATTGAGTGTGTCAAAGGTAAAACAATGTAGTTGTTGATACGTTGTCTAGGAGACCTACCCTTGGAACTATGATTGAAATACAGCGGAATGGAAAGATTTGATAACCGTTGAGTATGCAAAGAATGAGTTTGTTGCTTCCATCCTTGAAGGAAAAAATGAAGATGAGAGGTATAAGGTAAGAGGAGGTCCGATTTTTTACCTTCTAGTTCCAGAATCTAAGATGAAACATAAAATAATGAGAGTTGTCCATGATACACCTTTGGCGGGACACCTAAGGTATTTTAAAACTTACAAACAAGTGACAGAAAAATTTGTTTGGAAGGGCCTAAAAAGGGAGGTCATTCAATACATCCGAGAGTGCCTCACTTGCCAACAAGACAAGGTTGAACAAGCTTTTCCATCTAGTCTACTACAACCCCTGCCCATTCCCACTCAAAAACAAGAAAGCATATCTATGGACTACATTACGGGGCTCCCCATGGTTCAAGGTAAGAGTTGTATTTTTGTGGTGATTGATAGATGTCTGCCCTCTCAGTATGGAGAAGTTGAGACTTTTCAGACAAGTTTTGGCTTTGATTGTACAAGCTAGGTTTGAGTGGTTTCAAATAAGTGTGAACTCCTTGCCCATTAAGGCACGGGCTCTGGTGCTTTTTTTCCTTGCATATGTAGGGAGAGATTCTCCATGTTAGCATTATGTTCAGATGATGTAACTATTTTTTCTATGTTCAAATGATGTAACTACTTTTTCTGCTTGTTAGCTTTTTTTTTCCCCCGAAAAAAATCGTAACATCACATTAATTAAAATAGAAGTTACACTTCGAAGATGCAACAGCATTCCAGGAAAAAAAAGAGCAAGAAATGGAACAAATGGAGATCCCATCACCCACAAAAAGAGAAACAACACAAATGAATAACCAAACAAAAAATAGAAATCAGGAAGACCAATCAGCGACCTACAAAACCAAGACGCCCGTTATGTAACAATAACCATTGATAGGAAACCATTTCCAATAGAACCGGAACTCTAGGAATGAGACCACAAGCCAAGTATCTGCTCACCCGCGAAAGCCTCAACACCAACATTGTAGTCTAGATGTCGATCCCAGGGGAGTGAATATAGTATATACAGAGTTCCAATGTAAACTCAGCAACACCACGAATGAAAACCAGGAAAGTAGTAGATACAAACAAAAGCAAAAGTGAAGGAAAAAAACAGAGGGGCAAGTAAATGATCACTGCCAACAATAATGGAGCCATAGTAGCAATGATTTGCCAAGCAAATCAAAACCAAGCATTCCTTAAGGAAGTCCCGGAAAAAAATCTAGAGCACAGCCCAAAAAAAACCAATACAAATATTTGGATAGTACACAATTGATTTATGCCTCCCGAACCGATTTGATCTAAGTATAGGGATCAACATTCTCATAAAACTCATGATACAAAGATCAGGATCCAAATGCAACCCCTTATTAAATATATAATCAGCATCAGAGTTAAACTCTCTATAGACGTGCAAATATGACATAGCATCAAAGGAATCTAACATATTGTTTATAATATTGAATATGGAAAGGAGTATAAGATTTTCCATTTTGTTGATCCCCTTCATCCAATTTAGGACAACCATTGAATCCCCAAAAATTTGCAGAGATTTCACTCTATGCACCACAACAAGCCTAAGTAGTAGCTTTAAAGCCATAAGCTCAACAAAGTTGTTAGTTCCAGGACCCAACTAGCCTTGAAATGAATGGAGTGAGTGGGGGTCAAAAACAGTATACCACAAACACCACAAACCGAAGGTATTCCTTGACAGGGGCCATCAAAGTATCCCCAAGCAGCTAAGTGATCGATGGGAGGGTGTATAAGTATATGTTGTCGAGGTGTTTTCGGGGTGGTTTTGAAATGCCCAAAGATAAGTCTAATTAGGGAGAGACATTGAAATGTAGGGATGTTTTTGCCTTGAAATAAGTATGTATTTCTCTCAAACCAAATACCCCAAGAGACAATCAGAGGGAGAACCCTGAAAGGCTTGAGCTCAAATCTATCAAACCACTTCTCCATGCCAAACTTCTAACACACCAATAGTATCCTCCAACTCAGCCCAAATCTTAACAGTATAAGGACAAGTGACAAGTAGATGATTCATAGTCTCCAAATGTTGGTAGCAGAGATTGCACGACCCCGACCCGTGCCAATTTTTTTCTATAGAACCTCCCATGTAAGAGATTTATTACTTAAAGCAAGCCACATAAATATTTTAGTTTCATGTGGAGCTTTGATCTGCCATAGATTTTTCCACCACAACCGTCGCTCCTCCAAGACCACATTAAGGATTTTAGACTGATATCCTAATTGCATTGAATATTCACCAAGCTTCGGGCTCAAGGACCAAACCAGCTCGTCAACATCATTATTGAGTCTGATATGACTCCATTTCAATCTTTGAACATAAGCATCCCAAGTTTTACCAACCACCCCATCCAATCCCAATAATTGTGCACTTTTCCATCCCTGTCCATGGGGATGTAAGATTTTGATCCACTCCTTGATACAAGAAAGAGATGCCATGCCTCTCCAAAATAGTAATCAGCTCCTCAAGTAGTTTGCAATCAGCATTATAGCGCACCCAGGGATCAATCCTAACTTTGATTTTAGTGCCTAACCCCACCTTCCAGATAAGCCAATTACCAATGATAGGAAAAGTATGAACCGAAGCTTTCCACATAATAGAAGCAATATGACAGTGTTTGTTGGGACGCCGGATCCACTCAAGCACACTAAGTGCTTCAATGTACTTCTGAATAATAATTTGGTTCCAAATTCCATCTTTTGTGATAAGTCTCCAAAGACTTTTTGCAGCAAGTGCCTCACCAGAGAGATGAATATCTTTTAAACCCCAATCCCCATAGCCTTAGGAGTAGCAAGGGCCTTCCATTTTACCAGAGCTATTCCTTCCTTCCATTTTACCAGAGCTATTCCTTCTCTTTTTTGCCCGTCCATAGGAATTTAAAACTTTTTTACAAATATTATCAAGGACTCCTTTGGGTATATGGGCTAAAGTGAGCCAATAGACCGGGATAGCCTCCAACACAGTTTTGATAAGAGTGAGTCTGCCTCCAATAGAGAGCCAACGATTGCACCAGCAGCAAATCTTCTTTTCCACCTTTTCAATCAGCCAATTCCAGTGAATCTTCTTGTAATCATTTGGTTTCAATAGAAACCCCAAATACTTGAATCCTCCCTAAAAATCAACAATCTAAAAAGGGAATAACTCCAATACCCATCCAATTTGTTGGGCCTCTAGCTTATTGAAGGAGATGCTGGACTTTTGTACGTTTAATTCCATACCCGTAGCCACACAAAAAAGATCCAAAGACTCCTTAAGCAGAGTCATATCCTGTCGAGCGCCATCACAAAAAAGAAGAATATCGTCCACAAACAGCAGGTGTGTAAAGAAGATGGATTGGCTGACCTTAACCCACCTAATTGAACCACCACGTTTGGCCTCAATAAGAGGTCGGCTCAAACCTTCAACAATAATTAGGAATAGCAATGGGGAGAGGGGACAGCCCTGCCTTAATCCACGCAAGGAGCTGAAAAAGGAGGATGTCGAGCCATTTATGAGTAATGCAAAAGAAACAAAACAAAGGCAGCCCATAATCCAATTAACCATTTGAAAATGGAAGCCCACGTGAATCAGAAGTAATCTTATGTATAGCCAGTTCGCTTTATCAAAAGCCTTGGATAGATCCAACTTAATAATCACAGCTGATAACTTCTTCGTTTTGATGAAATGTAGTCCTCCTTTAGCAGCGCTGGTAGCATCATGAATTTGGCACCCCTGTAAGAATCCAAATTGCTTCTTGGAGATGGAATCAAAAAGAATACCTTTAATCCTAATGGAGATGATTTTAGCGATAATCTTATAAATACAATTGCATAAGGAGATAGGCCGAAAGTCAGCGAAGGAGGTCGATATGTCCTTCTTGGGTATGAGAGCAATGAAAGCTGAATTGAACTCCCCAAGAATCTTTCCAGTCCTCCTAGACTCCTCAATAACACGAAGCAGGTCCTCCCCAATTAGATAAAAAAAAAACCTCTAGAATTCAACTGTCCAACCATCAAGCCCAGGGTTTTTATCCTTTTGGAATGAAGCCATTGCAGTAAGTAGCTCTTCCCTAGTTACAAACTCCTCCAATATCATATTATCTTCCTCCATGACAAATCTAGGAAATGAGGAGGTGACTTTGATAATTTCCACTATATTCCCCTAAGCAGGTTCCTGTATAGCTGATGAAAATGTGAGACACCCAAATCAGCTATCCCATGGAAAGTCTGCATAGTAAATCCATCAGGATGTTGTATTTCCCAGATGGTATTTTTCCTTTTGCAGTGATTGGCGAAACTTTGAAAAAAATTGGTATTTTCATCACCATTTTCCAACCAAAGAGGTCTACTTTTTAACCGCCACTGAGTTTCGATTTCCGCAAGAAGTTCCCGCAACTTTTGACTCCATTGCTTTGAGCCTAATTTTGATGTCTTCGTCAAAATCCTGTGTAGCACCTATTCTATAGATTCAGCAATTTGATTTTCCAGAGCTACTAGATCCCTTTCAGCAGCTTGTCTTTTGTTCGCTGCCCATCTAGCTGCAGCCTTTTTCACTCTCTTGAGGTCTGAGGTGAATTGTTGACTAGCCGATTCCAAGGAAAAAGCATCGTAAACCACTCAATACCCCTGGACAAGATTAATAAAATCTTGTTCCTTGAGCCAAGACAAATTAAATTTAGATGGGTTTGGTGGCTTTTGATCTCCTTTTTCAATTTGCATGAGGATAGCAAGATGATCAGAATCACCCCCTGTCAACACCCATGATCTAATTCTTTCAGAGCGAAGCAAAAAAGAATGTGATATTAAAAATCTATGAAGTCTCTTAGCTACACTATCAGAACCGGTTCTCATATTCCACCAAGTAGGAATCAACTCAACAAGTTCCAAGTCCACTACATTGGAATCCTCGATTTTTGGTGAGGAGTAATCAGCGAGTGGATCCACTCTTGCCAATACCCCCCACACCTCAGCAAGCTTAGTGGTAAAATTAAAATCACCTCCAACAATAGTATTTGCAGCTAGCAAGAAATCTTGAGAGAATTTCTTCCCAATAAACCAATCTCTCCTCATAAGGACCATATATATTCAGCACTAAGAAGGATTTTCCAAGCTCCAATGAGTGTAGTTTCAACCCAATACCCGAGCGAAAGAAGAAAGAGTTGTCCAATCTTATAGTGGTGGTTCTCCAACCCGAAACCAGCCCTCAAGAACTGCCATTTGAATCGAAAACCAAAAATGCCCAATCCTTCAAAATTTTGGTAAGTCCCTCAATGACCTTATGCCCTTCCCCCTTGGTCTCCTGAAACAACAACATATCCGGATTGTGTAGATGGATAAGATGCTTTAATGCAGTTTTTTTTTTAGGGATTGCCCAACCCTCTTATATTTAGGGAGAATATAAGCATAATTAACTGTATGAAGGGGCAGTCCCCACTCCAAGGGCCCCTATAATAGTGCTTTGTATACCCTGATGAATTTCCCAAGCTGCAATATTTATCGCTTTAGTGATATGTGATGGTCTACCTTTCTTCGAAGATGAATCCGATGGGCTCGAGAATAACCCTAACCCCCCTTCAATACTACCTTCCAAATTGGCTTCATCCTCTTTTCGAGATATGATAGGATATCTCGACTGGCTAGAAGTGGATAATGATTCAGCATTGATAAGTTTCTGAGAGCTCGGCTTAGAACAAGCAACCTTGTTTTTCCCACCCTTATGATAGGTCTCTCTAAGTAATTGCTTATCCACCAAATGGTTAATAGTATTCACTGGCTCTCCAACATGGAATGCTAAAGTTGTCTCTATAGATTTAGAATCAATTCCTATCCCTAACAAAGGAACTTGTACTTGGATTTTAGGACAAACCTCCATAGGCACAAGTAGAGGAGTCTCAGAATCCACCCCAATATTACTCATGGAGCAAGGATAAGGAGCTGGAAGGATAGAGTGTTGAATAATGATAGGATCCAATAACATCACATCCCAGTGTGATTCAATCAATGGTTCAGTCAAAAAGTCGTCCTTAAGTTGAGGGCCGCACCAGATCATATCTATATCCTCTCCCAATATATGTATTTGAGAATGTGTCAATGGTGGCTCCTGAAGACTGAGTGGAATTGTATCCGCCAAATTGTCAATTTGTACAGGTACAGGAATGTCAATGCCGACTATTTGATTCTTCCTTTCTGGCTGAGGAAAAGAGAGCAACCTCCTCTAGGCTTTTAGTGAGAAGCTAAGATGGCAGTCGTTGGCCAAATGTCCATAGGCATGGCATCTAACACACCTGAATGGAACACCCATGTAGCCTAAGGTTTGAGTGTGAGTCCAAGATCCATAACCCAGCCCAATATCCTCTTCCAAACCCTCTAGAAGGTTTATATCAACTAGTATTTTGGCCACCATCCTAGTGGAATCCTTAGTATATCTGTCATCAACATCAATATAAGTCCCAATGCCGTCCCCAATAGCCTTAAATATATCTAAGCTCCAAAATTCAAGTGGAAGACCCGAGAGTTTAACCCAAACCGGTTGGGTCCAAGATTTCTCCACCTATGGATCAAAACCTGATGTCCACCTTTTTAAAGTAAGAGGTGTTGACCCCTAGAACCATCTTTGTGCTAATATAAGATTGACATCCTGTGTGGATTTGAAAACAAAAGCAAGCCATCCCCTAACAAGGATGTGAGAGATAAGAGAGTAGCCAAGAAATGGTTGCTAGTATTGAATCATCCACTTATCAAGTGTTTGGGTAGAGATTCTTCTCCTAAAAAAACAACCTGTTAATGCATTATTCGCCAAATCCATTACTTGATCCATCTTGACATCTTCCCCAAGCACAAGTCAAACTTTTTTCCCTCTAAGCTTAATGCACTTCCTACCTTTCCTCCCAAGTTTTTTCTTTGGGATATCTGAGTCCTTTCCCACCCCAGGGAGTAGTAGTGAAAAATCAAGGTTGCACTTATTTTGAGTCTGCAAGTTCAAATCCTCCCCCAAACTACTGCAGTATAAGTAGTAGGGATCCCTGGCTGCTCCAGATGCATAGGAGAATAATCACTAGATACCAAAGGAGGAGTCTTAAAGGTACGGTAGTCTATAGATCACCCCTTTTGTCCTTGTGTCCAAGGAGACTCGGATCCTTTTGGACTAGTGGATGCTAAGGTTAGATGTGATGGTTGTTTCATATCCCCTAGAACACATGTAGAAGTAGTTTTTTAAATTCCCCAAATTATCCACTACATTGTTACCAACACCTCTAATCAAACCACTGAACTGATTGGAGGATGCCTGTAGGAGAGAACTATCCTCCCCCCTCTGTGAATCAGGATAACCTGTGGTATCCCTTTGAGTAAAAGAAATCCCCCAAATATCCTCTGTAAAAATGGTCCTCCCATCTATTACGTCGTCCGAATAGTCCACAAGTTCTACATCTTTGTCCAGAAGAGCTGGGTCAATGAAACTTTGCCTCCGAGTACTGATATACCCATCGGGATCCTGTAGAAAAAGGCTCCAGAAGGTGAACAAAAAAACAGTAACCAGGCTGTATTAGTCTGCCAAGAACCAAAAATGTTCTCACATGTAAAAAAAATATTAATTAATCATCCCCCAAAGATGTCTCAATTGGCAATTGACATGTATCGAAAGAGAATTTCCATTCACAAACCAGTGAGAGCAGAAACAATAGAAGTCGCCATCCAAAAAAAAGAAATCATCAGGTCAAAATGTCAAACACTTGACATGGAAACACCAGGAGACACAAAAAGAACAGTGTGATAAATCAAAAATTGAAAATATCGACCCCAACTGGACAGCCAATACCCAGCCACTACAGAACGACCAGACCTCCTTCTCACACAGTCCCTAACAGACAGACCAATTGAAGAATGCTATCTGAAGGTATATATGAGTGTCATTTAGTCAAACATTTTACACATCCAATGGACACAGAGGTTTCCAAAAAAATGAGTGAAAATCAATGTGAGCCCTCGCCACCGTCCTTAAACTAAGGGTTGAATGCATCAATGCAAAGGACAAGCATCAAATATGGGAGTGCTAAAATCAGCTCAAAGATCTGGTTTGACCGAGCCCATCTCCCCTTCCATTTGCGTCAACCCCGCTTACTCCACACTCACACCGTTCCGACAGCCTACTGCCTTACCAGCACTACCTGAAAAATCCTGCAGCTCGCCATTCTCCTTGCTTCATGATTGTGATAATTCTTATAGAGCATTCCTTACTTTCAGATTTGGTATCTTAGGCTAATGTGATGATTTTCATCCAGCCTAAATTTCCCAATTAATACCTTCATTTTCTTCGTCATCTTGATATATGTCTTACCTGGATGGTTGATCTTTCATGCCCCATTCTTCTTGTTAGCTTTATGCTCAAATGATGTAACTTTTTTTCCTTGGAGTAATATAAGATGCATTTTGTCAAAAAAAAAATTGTGTGCCCCTAAGAAACATTTTGCTCCTTAATATCATGTTCGTCTTCTATGCTTTTCATGATAACTCTTATATGTTTGTCCCTTCCTCCTATCACTTTTCCAATCTTGTTTTCCCAATGGATATGCCCCGTCCATTGCAACTTGTCTTCAAGGAAATCTCTTGCCAATTTTCTAGAAGTCTCTTGAATGATGATTGTGGCATGAGAAAGAACCACAATGGCCAAGATGCTGAATATGAAAACTGAGCATATACGCAAGTAATGTGCATCCACAAGGTATAGTAAAGAGGAAGCATAGCTTTCCCATCCAAATAAATAGTTACCATTAACAAACCAAACCAGCATTGAGATTCAACTAGAATGCTTAGGCAAAAACATTTTCTGCAAACCCAAGCCTGTAGAAAGTATGTGATATATTATAATGAATGAACTAAATGGAGATTAGATTTGTAAGATTCTATTGTCTGTTAACATTAAATAAACATGACCTTGGCCTGAACATAAGCAGATCAACAACAATGCACCAAATGCAACAAATACAAGATTATAAAAAGGCTACATTACAAACACAAATCTTCATAGTCACCTGCTAAGTTGTCACAAGACATGAAACAGGCTCATGGAGGATTTAATACTCTAGAAAACATGACATTATATAATATTCGTGGTAGTAAGATGCTAATTACAACATGATACAACAAAGAAAGAAAGAAAATATATTAATGTCCACGCATTACCAAAAGTGGATCAATGAGACTCAAGAACACATCCAATTATAATGGACAAAACACTTGTAACTCGAGCCTTAAGATAAGGTGACCGCTACTCCAACTTTCATTATAGCTAGAAATAACTCCCCAATGGTCTATATAAGAAAGTTGGGATGATTTTAAAAATTCATTTGGTATTGCAAATGTTTATGGGACTAAAGCCTTGAAAACTTTTACCCCATCAAAAACAGAAGTAAACCAGGTTAATGAATCTAACACCTGACCAACTAAATAGAATCCTTTGCCAACAGTTTATAGAGTTCCTCTTAAAGGGTGTGCACCTGTTCCTAGGCATTGTTGCATGCAATAACTTTGTATATATGTAATGTCCCCTTCTGGTTGAAATACTGAATTATGGGATTTGTCAGTAAACCCTTTTTAAGAATAAATATGAGATTCTAAGTAAACCCTGCCTTCTGAAAGTTAATGATAAATCCCTTTGAACTTGGAATTTTATAGAAATAATTAAAGTGGTTAAACGCCCATCCAGAGCAAAATTTATTGAAATCAAATTGCAATGCAAAGTACAAAACATAATATATTGGTTAAAACCCTAGCCAAAATTATGCATGCAAAATTCAAAATTGGGACCCTAGAATTTTATGCCCATTTGGCATTGACAAACAACAAACCTTAAGGGTGGAACCTATGCTTGTATGGCTGACCATACAAATGAATTGGTTGCCTGGAAATGGCATCCAAACTGGCTGATAATGTCACAAGCTGAAAATGACTGAATAGGAGGTATCGCTGGCTGGGGATGATGTACGGATGATTGAAAAATGATGCCCTAGCTGCCAACAATGTCCAAAAGTCCAAAATGATATGTCTAAAACCCTAGTACAACTATTGCATCACTATCGCAATCTTATTTAGGGCTGATATCACTATAGCGAATTGATGTAAGGTGGAAAATGAGGACACCAACAATGGAGGGATGTATGGTTGTTGCCCTAACTGGTATGGTTGGTCAGAAACCCTTGCACGAACCTTGGAAGGAGCTGAAAATATGATAAATTTCACTGATGATTATCCCAATGCTGAGTTTTGACAGTGTCTTGATTTGAAAGCACAATTGCAATTCCCTAAATGGAACCACCTCACAAGACCAGAGGGTTTTTGTCCTCAAGTCTCCTTATCCACCAGAGGCTTTTCATCCTTGAAGGCTGAAAGCTGAAGCAAATGCTCAAACTGGCAAAAATGTAATTGATAACAGGCAAAATGTGATCTCTCATGAACCCAACACCCCTCTTTATAGATTTATTTTCACTTTTAACAAAGAAAGCATCCAATAAGCTTTTAGAAAAGCAATGCCCCCTTTTATTTTAATTTTGACTTACTTTTTTAATAATAATATAATTGTCCCTTTTGATTATGAATAGACTAGGACAGCTTTAAAAAAGTATTATTATTAATTATTTCCCTGATTAAAATATTTTGAAAAGGGACATGACAATCTATCCTTCCCAAAATTGCTTGTTCTCAATTGCTCTGACATTCCCCAACTAGCCGTCTCTGTAATATCTGGATCCCAATTCATCCTTGGGAACTTGCAATTCCATGTTCTGAATTCCTCGTGTGATGCAGTATGTTCCTTTGACTGCATAACTTTGGCTGCCCTCGGAACCTTCTCCATACATCCATCTAGTAGACCAACAACATTATTGGCCAAGGATGAAGCAGTAATACAAACATTTGCTTCATATTTGATCAAGAATAATTTGAATGTATTGGTAAGTGCATTTGCTTCTTTTACAAAATCCATGACATCTTTATCAAATAAGTGTTCTTGCAATCCATTGATAAATGTAGATTGCACTGAATCTTGAATGTGATACAAGCCTCTATCCAAACGTGCTCTAAGTCCTAACATTAACGCATGAAATTCCACAAGCACTTTCACCGTCGTACCTACACCAACCATCACTTCGTATGTCATAGAATCATCAGGCATCTGCAATACTATCCCAGCTCTTGACTTCCCAGAATTTCCTTCAGATGTGCCAGCCAATTCAAGTTTATAGGGGGGATTGAAATACCTCTCATCCATGATTATAGTTAAGACTTTAATCTTTTCAAGTCCAAGGTAATTAAATACATATGCCTTTGAGGCAAGGTGCATCAATTGATTAACCTCGTCATCATCACTATCAATCAGACTTACATGCCTACCTGGATTTTGTGTCCCTTTATATAAAATAAATACAGGTTGTTGATTTGCCATATTGACAATATGTGCAAAAATATCACATAAGAGATCACACAATTCAGAATAAGGTGCATAGTATGAATACTCAAGATTGGAGAGACTAGCACCAAGCAATGAACCCTTGTGCTAATCCTTAATGAGTTAATTATGTACCGTTGCAGCGTTATCAACCGGTATCCATAGATTCCAGAGGCCTTGAACCTTTGCCATTTCTTTTAATGATTCCTCTGTTGCGTCAAATTGTTTGTCACCATCAAGTGTCACAACTCGAATATATTTATTGAAAGAAGCATAAACCTCCTTAAAATGTGCAAACTTGCAGTTGTTTATGACTGATAACAGCAACTCATGATATGAAATTATCAGAACTAGCAATATGACACTGGCACAAGAGCTGCAAAATTGCATATCCACTAGTATGAGTGCAAACAAAACAATGTGGTGACGGATAATAGTGATGACAACAGCATTAATGGTGGCAATTTGGTTCATAGCTTCCCTGGGTATGTTTCCTTTATCACTTGACGGTAGTAACCCATCACCACGCATTCCCTTCATGTCTTGTTGGTGATCCTTTGCACAAATAACCAAGTTTGAAGTTACTCCACCTCGCTTATGTTGCGCTACTCTGGTATTCATGTGAACTTCCCCTTGAGATCTTCTTGTGGTGCTTATAACTTCCTCAATATGAAGGATATATCCAACACAATTCCTCAACTCTTGATGGTACTCTTTACTCGAGGGCAATCTCGGAAGTACAAAATCAAACACCATGTAGAGTTGATCCAAAGTAAACCAAATATCATCATGAGAATATATCTCACCTAAACCCACGTCATAAGAGTCAATGCACACCTTGTGTCTACCCCAAGTGCTAACAAGTTTTTGTGCCTTCATGATGCAAGGAATGGTGAAGCCATCTTGTGGTACTCATCCTTCGTGAATTCTCCTTCACACATCCAAGGGTGGCAAACCTGTATGTAGCTTGATTCCAAAAACACCACGTCATGCTCAGTCATAAAATCTTGAGCATCAAAATGACACCCATTCTGCTTACCATCATCTAGCATCAAGCATCCCATTGTGATTATCCCCATTAGGCCATCATCTATAACCTTGTCAAGTGTAGAACTTCGCTCCAAGGAGTGATCTATGAATCGTGAGCATTGGACCTCCACAACTTCATTAGAATGCACAACATACTCTATACGAATCCTCATGAACTTCCTTTCTATCCAAATGCATGGGATTAAGAATTCACTTGAAATAGTAATATTGATTTCATCAAAGCCTTTATCCTTCTTGTATCTCAAAAGATCACCCGGATCCCATATGTAAAAACAATTTTGAACTTGAATCTAAGAATCTATATGCCCTATGACGCAAGTCATATCCTTGACCCCATCACCATTTTTGGAATGTTTTCCATGATGACAAGAATCTTGTAATGGCATGGTATGAAGCAACAAATCGGAAATATGGCCATCATTTACATACCTTGGGTTGTAATCAAAGTGTTAACCTTCTTTTGCCGAATTAGAAATTGTTGAGCTATCCTCAACACCTCCATCCTTGTGACTCAAAATTTCAGAGTTAGGATCAACATTCTTCTCAATTGCATGGTTATCAACATGGGTATCCTGAAATTCAATCATATACGACAATGACTCACCTTTTGGAAGATCATGTTTTTTGCTATCTTTCTAAGAGTTCTTGTTCAATTCAACTATCATTTTCGTTGTTAAGTATGGTTTAAACTTTTCTTCACATTGATCAACCACACTTTCACTCAATGCATACGTTTCTAGTGAAACTTCCCACACGTCATTTTTCACATTAGTCAATAAAATTGATAAGAGTGGCTGGAAAATATTGTCACTATCATTGTAAACTAATGTAATAATTGTTTACGTTGAGGCAACAATATTTTCTTCATGATTCTTATGAATAGTAGTAAGAAAATGTTCAAACATTTGGAGAATAAGATCATCACATTCAAGATCTAACATTAGAACACAAGATCTAAATTTTGCAATAAATTCTAAAATTATAACCCTCTTAGCAAAATAAGGACTTTTTATTTTATCTATACCTCGGAAGCTTTCACAATCAACTAGAATATTTCTCTCATGGTGTTGCTGTATGGCTTTTCAGAGGTTGTTATTCTTGTAATTTCACTAATACAAGTGATAACTACAAGTTTCACATCTGGATTTGGGTGACTCCAAAGCTTGGTCTTAGCCAAATGAGTCATCAATGGATTCACAACCCATAACATAGACTCGAATCTCACCATCTTATCATGGACAAATAATTTGTCACTTCCTCCAAAATACTAAATAGAACACTTTGAATGAGGTGACTGCACAATTTTCTTCCCTGCTCTATAAAGCTTTATTGTCAAATCATCTTTACTCATTAAATCTATGATTCAAAGGCTATGCATCATAGTATCTGCAAAATATTAATTCTTCTCAATAGGTTGGCAGGATTACCAGCTCTGATACCACTGTAATGTCCCCTTTTAGTTGAAATACCAAATTACAAGATTTTTTGGCAAACCATTTTTAATCTAAAATTCTAAATAAACCTTGAATTCTGAAAATTAAGGATAAATCCCTTTTAACTTGAAATTTTATAGAAATAATTGAAATGGTTGAACACCCATGGAAAGTCGAATTTTTATTCAGATCAGATTGCAATGCAAAACACAAAACAAAATATATTAGCTGAAACCCTAGCCAAAATTATGCATGCAAAATTCAAATTTGTAACACTAGATTTTTATGCCCACTTAGCATTTACAAACAACAAACCCTATGAGTAGACCTTGTGCTTGTACGACTAAATGTACAGATGAATTGGTTGCCTGGAAATGGCATCCAAGCTGGCTGATGATGATGTCACAAGCTGAAAATGATTGAATAGGAGGTAGGACTAGCTGGAGATGATGTACACATGGCTGAAGAACGATGCCCTAGCTGCCAACAATGTCCAGAAGTCTGAAACAGTACGTCTAGAACCCTGGTATGACTATAGCGCACTATGGCAATTTTATTTAGGGTTGATATCACTATAGCCAATTGATTTAGGGTTGAAAATGATGGTGTCAGCAATGGAGGGATGTATGGTTGTTGCCCTAGTTGGTACAACTAGTCAAAAACCCTTGCATGAACCTTAAAAGGCGCTGGAAATATGATAAATCTCCCTGATGATTCTTTCAATGTTAAATTCTAACAGTATCCTAATTTGAAAGCGCAATTGTAGTTCCTGAATGGAACCACCTCACAAGACCAAAGGGTTTTCATCCTCAAGTCTCCTTATCCTCCACAGAGTTTTTGTCCTTGAAGGCTGAACGCTGAAGCAGATGCTCAAACTTGCAAAAGTGTAATTGATAATAGACAAAAGATGATCTCCCATGAACCCAACACCTCTCTTATAGTTTTATTTTCACTTTTGCCGAAGAAAGCGTCCAATAAACTTTTAGAAAAGCAACGCCCCTTTTTTATTTTAAATTTGACTTAATTTATTAATAATAATACAATTAAGTGTCCCTTTTGATTCTGAATAAACTAGGACAACTTAAATAATATATTACTATTAATTATTTCCCTAATTAAAATGTTTCAAAAAAGGGACATGACAATATCATGTATAATTTGAAATGCCATCCATATTATGCATCATTAGTTGCAGATACCTTCAATAGCACGTTCATATTGATGGGTCAACCTCCCCATGGACCTCTACTCATTCACATATCAATTCACTCTATGTTAATCCTAGGGTCCAACATAGAGTTACTGCTTTCTTTGGCACACACAAAATACTATACGGACAATGGAGGTACTTGTAACAAAAAATATTTATAAAAATATGAACCACCACACATATATTCCACGAAACATAAGCCCTTTGAGACAACGGAAACACCTCCGGGGATTGTATATCATTTAAAAGTCACTTGCAATGCAAATAAAACAAGTTTGTGTTGCATTTTACAAACAACAAATAAACTCAACAAAGAACAAATTTAGCTACATTAATGTAACTTTTCCTTTACCAACTTTTGAGTTTTTAAAGCCTTGAAACTACAATTTCCATGCAAGTTCCTGGATCAAAACCACTCTTACAGTAGATTAAACAATTTTAATGCCCGTTATTGTTATGATAGCTAATGCGAAAACTTGCAAGATGACCATAAGGAAGAAGAGTGAGTTGGTGTATGGGGATCCATCCGAGGTTGAAAAGAACAAATAGTCTCCAAGAAGGCATGATGCATGTTCTAGACTGACCAAGTTGTTCTAGTATTGACGTAACACAACATTACTAAGTGCCAAGAGAAGGAGAATCCCAGATAAAATAATGAACTAGGCTGCCTGAAAGAAATCGTTGCAAGATCAACTATTATACAATGAATCATAAGTAGAGAGTATGCAATGAAATTAATGGAAGCATAAAACATACCATAAAGAGTTGAGACACAGGATTTGTCAAGTGGAAAAACCATTATATCAGAAGAAAAATGTTGGGCATTGTCATTGATTAAGGGAGAGACTGTTGAGCATTGTCATTAAGTGTTGAGTTTTGGTATTTAATGTTGTCATTGATGTCAAAGGTTATTATAAAGATCCATGGTTCTTTTATCGATGTCAATCTAATATCATTAATGTCAAAGGTTCTTGTGAAGATGCTTGGTCAAGTAAACCTTGAGGTATGTGTTTGATGAGTTCCTATGCCAACATAGTGAGTGTTTTTGTATGAAAGCAGTAATGTGAGAGCACTCTTTGAAGAATGTTCTGATATCATTGAGATCAGCATGAGTAAGTACAGGTCAATATACCAAGTGTCAAGCATCTTGTAATTCTTTGTCTAGACCTTGTAAGATGATATGTGCAAGTGGCATGATAAAATGAGTGAGCTCCGAAGAAGAATTTGTATGCTCCGAAGCATTGCGTAAGCAATTCCGAAGATGCTCCGAATGAGCTACGAAGATGAGAATGCTCTGAAGAATACTTGACAGTGTTTGGGCATGAAAGAGGTTGTTTAAGTTTGTACATGAGGTGTTGAGGGCCTTGCAAATGATTAAAAGGTTAGCTCCGAAGATCTGTGTATGTAGTTCTGAAGATGCTATGAATATCCTTAGTCGAGCTCCGAAGATCTGTAAGAAGCTTCGAAGATGCTCTGTTGAAGATCTGAAGAAGAGTGAGTGTATGAGGTTGCTTGAACATACACAAGAGGCATTGGAACACATGAGAGTTTCAAGGTGAAGCCTACAAGGTGGCTAGAAGGTTAGATTTAAGGCCTAATGAGACTTGCAGGTCAAGGCTTAGAAATCAAAAGAGAGCTGGTAGCCAGATGAGGTATCAGGATCAGTTTCCATGGCATGAATGAGAAGGTGAGCATTGACATAGGTGAGTCAAGTTTTAAGTATGTGCATAAAGTTTCAAGTCATTGTTCACAAAAAAACCTTGAAAAAGTGTTTCAAGGTTTCTCGAGTGCACAGAATGAAGAGTTGTCTAAGAAGGTTTTTCCAGTGCTCGTTGGCACGTGCAGCGCCTGCATGAGAATCTAAGTTGTTCATGATAGATGAGGAAGGGTTCTAGCTCAAAGTTTCAAGCATTGATTTCTGGAAAGAGGAGCTAACTTTTATGAATGATCGTTAAGACTGGAAGATGGTTTAAACTCTCATAGAACCCTAACATTGACCCGATGTTGAAGATCTTGTTCTAAAAAGCTCAGAACGGTTTGATATGGCCAGACAAGTGATTGGAGGTTGTAGTCAACTCTCTTACGCATCTCCAGATGTGATTGATTTCTCAGGTGAGTGAGCAGACCCTACAAGAAAGTGCTTGTCTTTCAAAGATTTGTTGTAGTAGACAGAATTGACCGAGTCAAAGTTGCTCAGTGGATGAAGATCAAAGTGTGAGACTTATAGTTGTTCATGAAAGTTTCTGTACAGGTCCCAGATCTCCGATGTACAAAGTTAGTGATCCAAGTTGGCCAGTCGCTAATAGACTTAGTGGTGCAAACAGTAAAAAAATCAGGCAAAAGTAAAAAGATGATTCTCGATTTGTTTTCATGTAAGAGTGATGCATTGAAATGCATGATGATGTTGTTTGAGTCTTGAATAATCTATCCATGCTTTGTAGAAGCTTGGAAGTCAATGTAAGAGGTTAGAACATTGAAGCCAAAATGGCTTGTCTGACTGAGTGAAGTTTGCAAGACCAATAGTTTCCATTAGAGCTTATGATCCGTTTGATGGAGGTTGCTCTGAAGATAATATAAGATCATGTTCATACATTGAAGGCTCTTGAATTTGTTCAATCAGGTGTTGGATGTTCATGTTTCCTTGACTGTGTTTTGAAGTCAATTGGCAGTTCTGAGTGAGTATCTTGCAAAGAAGAGTTTGAGCTTGTATACCCTGAGTTGAAACATCAGATGAAATTTGTGATGACCCTAAGGTCATGAGGTTTCTGAATATGTAATTCGTTGCCATAGTTGTTTGGCAAAATTGAGTTTATGCCTCAGTTGTTTAAGACACAGTTTATGTATATGCACAAGCCTTTTATGAACAATGTCTTGAGAAAGGGTTCAAGTGGTGGTTGGACCTAAAAAGTGTTATAGACCTAAAGTAAAATTGGCTAAGGTCTATTGAAGTGGCATATGATGTGTTCCTATCGTGCGAGGTGTTTGGATATGCTTCAAGAATGATCAAAGGATAACGTGTTGTTAAGAAGGCCTTTTAGGTCTCCTTAAAGCCTAAAAGTAAAGTAAAGGCTAATTGAGCTATGGCCGACCTAATGTGTTGATCGATTCATGATTAATGGAGAAACCCGATTTACTCTAAGTGGAGTAACTCGGGTTTTCCAAGCCTACCTACTTAGGGCTTTCTCATGTCTAAGTCTTCGGACTTCTCCCTATTGAAGTCTTCGAACTTTTCTTAGTTGAAGTCATCGGACTTTTGCTTGTCCAAGACTTCAGGTTCTTCCTTGTCGATTACTTCGGCTTTGTTTTCTGCAGACAAATTGTCCGCGGGAATTCTTTTCCTCGGGCAAAATCTCCGAAGGAATTCCTTCGAACTTTTTGTCTGAAGGTTTTGTCCTTTTTCTTTTCCTTTGGAAAAACTTTTCCTAAGGAATTATTTGTCTTCTTGTCTTATTTTTAGCTTTTCGAACTTCTTTTGGATGAAGACTTGCTCCTTAGAAAACCCGATAAGCACCCTCAAAGACCAAATCAGACTTTTAGCACCTCCTTCAGATTTTGCTTAGTTGATTACTTATAAAAAGGAGTAGTTGAGCTGCCCCAAAAACCCGAAGTTGTCACTACTGGAAAACCCGAAGTCTTCCCAAAGACTTGTTATTCTCTTGCTTTGAAAGTCCCTCCTCCCATGCTTAGGCAAAATTTGATATGGGGGCCAAAAAATGGCCAATGGTTCTCTCCAAGAGTTGGGAGAAAAAAAATCTAAACCCTTTACAAATGTCTCTATAGGGCTTTTATACTTCATGCCTTGACAAGGTTACATAACTACTTCTTGACTTAACCCAACTTAAGACTAAACTCATCATTAACTTGAGTTTGCCCTTCTTTTTCTTTATTTTCATTTATTTCGGGGAACTTTTACAATACAGCAATATTGAATTGCTTTATAACATTTTTAACCTTTAGACCATGTAGGAACTTTGACATATGAATCGCACCTAAAATCTCCGAAATGATTTTGCACAAAATATGTCAAATTTGGGAGCTTGAGACCTAGAGAAAAAGTGATCTCTATCAAATTATATTTCCAATGCTTCAGACAAGGATTGAAACGGAGTCTAAATGCAAAAGATATGGCCAAACATTTTTTTGTTTGCATGTAACAAAAGATATTGGGTTTATGAGTCCCATCAAGTACATAATTTCACACAAAATCTATCAAGTTTGGGACCTTGAGACCTAAAGAAGTGATTTTCATCAAAATATCTTTACAACACTTCAGACAAGAGTCAAAACAGAGTCTGAATGCACAAAATATGTTCAAAACAAGATTCTGCAATTTTTGGTCTTTTGATAGACCCTGTTGGGTCTATTGGGTCTATCGGGTACCTTGGGTACCCACAAAACAAGACCTTGTCAGGTCTCTTCGATACCCATTGCACCACAACTCTGATCTACGCTTTTCACTTGACTCGTACCAAGGCTTTGAGGTTCAAGACTAACTTTTCACACCAGGTGTTTATAATGAAAATTGATTTGATTGACTTGGCGTACGCAATGGAATAGCAATTAAGAGCTTTGGATGAGATCAAAATTCAGGTAGAACTTACAAGAGTCTTGAATGAGTTCATTGAGCCTTGTCCACTGGAATATAGAGTCAGCATCTTAATTCTAGAAAATTTGCATTGTTTGTCTTTGATCTGCTTCCAATTGCCTTTTAAAATAGCGCAATTGGAAGTGTTATTATGAAATGCAATATTTCATGACAAAAGAATCCAAATTTGTTTAACCTTAGAATGAGTGAGTTTCGTTGTTTTTAACAATGAGAAAAAACATGATTTGTTTTATCACAAGCTTTACAAAGATACAATTTGTAATGTCCCCAAATGGGACTAATTAGGGCAAAAGGAGTTTTCCCCAAAATCCCTAAATTTAAAATGAAAATCAGCAAGCCTTAAATTGATAATTTAATTTTCAAAAAACTCTTATTTAATACTAGAAACCCTAGACGCCAAAAAGAGAGGGTTTTATAGGGAATTTCTGTCAATAAATTGTATTGAAATAATCTAAAAATAAACAGTAAAATTCCAAATTTAAATCCACATAAATAAATACCTTTTTCTGTACCTTCCACGTCACAAATAGATGAAGGAAAAATCAGATTTAATATCTAATTTTTTATTTTTGTTCGGAACATAAAAGATCTTCAAAACCCTTGCCAAAATTGCTGCCAACCTCCAAAAAATATAGGAAAAATACTAGCGACTTATTTTGTTTGGCATAGAAATTGTCAAATTGACCCTCCTAAGTCAATCGCTCCACTCTCAAGAAGCCTAAAAAAATAGCAAAAAAATAAAGGCACTAATCTTGTCTTCCATAAGCAAGAAAATCTTCAAAAACTTGTTAGAAATATTAATAATAATTCAACAAATTATTAATTAATTTTCCGTCTTCAAAAACCTTCATAAACTGTCTAGAATTCCACAATAATAATCAAAAAAATATTATATAAATTCAAATAATTATTTTGTGAATATTTTGACCAAATAGAGGTTTCAAACCCTAGCGCCAACCTTCCCAAGTGCTTCGCTCCACTTGCAAAATTAGTATAATAATTTAGCAAAGCCAAAATGCAAGTAGAATATTACCAAACCCTCAAGAACAAGCATCCAAACCCTCAAAAGTAGTTCGCCCAACTCCTTGGCATAAACAAGCTTTCCTTTCGCAAGATGGTGTCAAAAAACACTTTTTTAAGATTGATCAATCACCAAGTCGAGAACCTCTATTGGGCATGCATCCCAATAGTCTTCTTCACGCAGAAAGAACAAGAATATCAATTTCAGCATATCCTTCACTGTAGCATTCACCATGTATTTATAACTTTCCAAAAAGGTTGAACTACTTTGGGAAGATAAAACACCTTTCCTTATCTTCACTTTGGCTCCCATGCCAAAATCTTCTTTTTGAATAATATATTAATTATTGGCCTTGATTAAAATAGTAATTAAAATTACTTGAAAGCAAATAGATTAATATTTAATTCACTTAAGCACTTTAGTGGTAAAAACCACTTTTAAAATATTTCATTAATTAATTAATAATTGCTTTATGATAAAAATCACTATTTCGACAATTAATAAATAATCAATAAAATAGCATTCTCCCGAAAAGGGCTCCTTTAGTCTATCGAGAGATAGACTAAAGGTCGTCATCCTTGTTTATTTAAAAGAGAAAAATGGGTACATTACACAATTTTTAACATTTAGTAATATCAGGCTCATATATACCACAATGCTCATGATTTTTAACATTTTTAACCAAAGTATTAACAAAAGAAGCGTTGTATTGATTTTAGATCCAAAAGCACTATGGTGCAATGTCCTATGATGAGGACAATATGACTTCATATTAACTTTAAAGTCATTAAAACCAAGGCTTTTAAAGTTGGAAGTAGGTTTAAAAGAAAGACATTCAACAATACCATTTTCATCTTTACCGAGACCACCTCCATTGTAACCCATCGATTACATATTGTCAAACAAATGATAGAAAAATGATGTTGTAAAGAAATACATTCATTATTTGGAGAAACAAATAAACATATAGCATCAACATTACAAAATTGAAACTAAAACATAAAACAAAAGATCGTCTTTTAAATAAGCAACATATCCAAACAAACATTTGGAATTCTAAAGACAAAAGGATGAGATTTAAACAAAGCTCATTAAACAAAAAGTGATTCCAATTGCTGCACCAAAACAAAACCAAAAAAAAAATTGCAATAGCTTTCTATTTAACAAAAAACTGCATAAAATAAAGTATAAAACAACAACGCTAAATGGCAATAGCTTCTTAAAATCTAAATGAAATTCAAAGATTTAAAATATTTTTGAAAGCTAACACAGAGGAGAATAAAACCCAAAAATGTTTTAAACCCATATAAGGTTTATTGGGGTAGCAAGGGTAACATGTGGCCAGCTGATTGTGGAATACAGTTCAACCTATCGTATTGAAATCTACCTCTTAGGTTTTTCCAAATAGCAGTAGGACATTGAGAAAGACTGGGATGGCTTATTTTGCAATCTAATCAACCAGGACAGCTTCCTTTGCAAAAATACTTAATTGCATGCTTGCCATCTGACAATAAGGTTCCCAGGACACCTTGTATTGACATGTCATTTCTTTTACATTTTAATTGATGTTACATGATTTTCTCTTGTTAAATCGAATGGCCAATCCTTCTTGGCCCTGAACGGTTTACCTAGTCAACCTCCACATTATTCTCATCAACCTCAAAATTGAGTTTGACAGATAACAATGTAAAATAAAAAGCTTTCTTAATTCAAAAATAGTTAAAACCCTTTCGAAGAACTCTTAGACAATCTGGTCACTCGTTTCAAAAAAAAACCTGAACTGGGTTGCTTCAAATTTTTATTTAGAATGCCATATACTTGACATTGAGATTCAAATAAGGTTGAGCTTAGAATCCAAATTCAATGCCTAATGAAACTTTCAATAATATATAATGGCCAATATGTTGCCGAACATGAGCAAGAGGCTCAGAAGAAAGATTAAAGAAAATTTCTATCTTGCTATAAAAAATGATCTAGGCTAGGCCCCAAATTCCACCATGCTTTGAGTTTGAACAATTGATTTGTTTGCTTAGGGCCCAAGAATCACTCAACAAAATCTAGAATGGCCATTTTTATGAGTTCTCCAAACTAAATCCAATCCCCGAGGGTAATCAGAAAGTTGTTATGTGTTACAGCAACCCTAATAACTCATGTCCGGGACATTTTTGGTTTGCTTCTAATTAAGAAGCTGAGAAATAAAATGCAACAATCAAACCTTTATAAACCATTTTCTTATGCCTTAAAACCTTGATTTCTTGTCTCCAAGATCATTGTTTCCCATTTCTCATTATTTGATTTGAAATCCTCACTTTATACACAATTTTGATTTCTATTTAGCAGAAATGTGACCTTGAACTCTTCTAACACGATGGGTGCGCATGCAAGGAGAAAAAGCACCCCCAGACTCAGCTCAGTGCTAGATTAAAATGAATCAAGATTATGTGCTTTGTTAAGGTTTTGGCCTTCACAAGGATTCGTGCCCAAGGATGAATGCTATAGACAAGGGCACAAGGGAGCGCATGCATCTAAAATGGAGTTGGGACCACCGCGCAAGTACTCAGTAAACGCGGCCCAGTGCCCGTTCTGGCCAAGTGCTTGAAGGTCAACGCCCCCTGGATGGGTGATTAAGCAGTAACTATCAGGTGTCAAACCCCATCGAAAAGGACAAATCCAATTTGATTCACAAAAACAAAAGTGATCGACTCCGACTGACATAATAATTGAACTGGCGACTAATAAGACAAAAGAGCATGGGGACCTGCAACAAACGGCAGGACATGATGTCCAACAGATCCCAAGGAATCCCTCCAACCACCTCCAAGGAACCCCAAGGAAAGAGTCTCCCTATTTGCTGGGGAAATCCGCCAAAAGGCGAAGTAGACTAAGCTCTAGGGGATGATTGTCTTGAATCATTAGCTCTCCTAATAGGAGATAAGGATGCTCTAACTCTTCTTCTCCTAGGGGTACAACCAATTCAATAAACTGGAAGTCAGTACCTTATGAAGATGATCTTGTTTGTTTTGGCATAAGATGGAGAACTGATCTCTTGAGAACCAAGAATACTTGGAGTCGCCAAGTGCTTGAAGGGTGTCTTTAACACTGCAAACTCACTAAGCACCACCCAAGCTCTTAGTTGAACTATATAAAGTGGTCCCACTAGGCGTGCCAGAAACTGTTATCACCTAAAGCTTGCACCCTTGTTCAAATCATGGCATGGAAATGTTTGGGGCTCGTCACGAGTGCTTAGCGTGGGGCACAGAAGTATTGGGCTCAAACGAGCACTGGGCGCGCACAGGTACTGGGCACGAATGAGCACTTGGCACGATCGAGCACTAAGAGAGAACAGGCACTGGGATGAGCAAATCATCAAATTCCTGCAAGATGAAGCACAGTTCTCTATGAGGAACCAGTCACAGTTACAAGCCCAATATGAATATCAAATCATTCAGCTGAAAAGCAACAAGCTACCCAAAGGACTAGTCACCTTGGAAAACATCTTCAACACCGACGATCATCTCAAGGCCGAGAAGAGGAACATAACAATCATGGAGGATAATTGTGAGCAGGTGGTCATCTCTAATGGCAAGCTCTTAAAGATTGGAAAGGAATGTACTTAGCCTAAGAAAGAAGAGTTTACCCACCTTTGTAGAAACTATGATGACATATTTACATGGAGTTACCAAGACCTCAAAGGTTTCAACCCAGCCTTGGCCCAACACACAACTGAGCTAGACCTCGATGCCAAACCAGTTAGGCAAAAGCAAATGCCTATAAACAAGCTCAATAAGGAAGGAGCTAGCCAAACTCATAAAGGCCAATATCATATTTTCGATCAAGCACTCCTCTTGTGTAGCTAACTTGGTTCCAATTAGAAAGAAAAGCAGGGACATTAGGCTATGTGTGGACTTTAGGGACTTGAATAGCGCGTCCCTCAAAGATCACTATCCTCTTCCACCCATGGAGAAGATCCTTCAAACAGTAGCAGGGGCTGAGAGGTTTTCACTTCTTGACGGCTATTCAGGGTACAATTAGATACTTGTACAAGAGTCAGATCAGTTCAAGATCACGTTCACTACCAAATGGGGCACCTATGCATATAGGAAGATGCCCTTCGGGTTGACAATGTTGGGGCGACCTTCCAAAGAGCTATGGATATGGCCTTTAAGGGTCTCATCAACAAAATCATCTTGGTTTACCTTGATGATATCACTGTCTTCTCCAAGTGTGCAGCCAATCATTTGAGCCATTTGAATCAGAGCTTCGATAGGTGTAGGGAGTTTGGGGTATCTTTAAACCTTCGTTGTCCATGAGGGCCAATTATTGGGGCACATTATTTCCAAAGGACTCGCCACTGATCCAGAACAGGGGGAAGCTATCTTGTCGCTTCCCTTCCGCACCACAAGAACCTATAGAGCTTCTTAGGAAGGATAAATTTCGTAAGAAGGTTTACACTAGACTTCGCCACCCTGGTCAAGCCACTTACCTCTATGCTCAAGAAGAACGCCATTTTCAATTGGCCAATAGAAGGCAGGGATAGTTGAAAGAAATTAAAAGAGCTATCTCTCAAGCTCCTACACTTGTAAATCCACGATCTGATAGGGACTTCATCCTCTATACTTTTGGAGGAGATGAAGGCATCTCAACTATCCTAGTACAAAAAAATGATGATCAAATGGAACAGCCCATCGCCTTTCTCAACCAAGTGCTCAAGGATTATGAGCTGAGGTATACTTTTGTGGAAAAGCAAGTCCTTGTAGTCATAAGATCCCTTAAGAAGTTCAAAAACATGCTCTCTAACAACAAAAATCAGCTTATGATCTCACACCCGGGTGTGAAGAAGTTCCTATTGAGCAGGGACATGAGCGAGAAAAGAGCTGGTTGGATCACTAAAGTGATGGAGCATGACATTGACATCAAAATCACCAAGCTCGTAAGGGGTAAAGATCTATGCGAGCAAATGGCAGCCGACTCGAGCGGTGACAATAGGGCAGTCCTTGTGCTCCAAGAGGACCAACCAACTAATCATTATTCCCCTAGTTGGACCCAAAGCATGAAAGCTTTCCTCCAAACAAGCGCATATCCATAGGGGCTCGATAAGGCACAAAGGAGGCACTTCACGTTGCAAGCCATCCCCTATGTGCTCGTTAATGATGTGTTATTTAGAAAGGGCATCAATGGAGTCCTCTTGAGATGTATAGAACAAGATCAAATTGACAGGGCCCTTCAAAAGTTCCATGATGGACTATCAAGAGGTCACTACTCGCCAAAAACTACCATTGTCAAGATTATGAGAGCTGGCTATTATTGGCCAAACTTGTTTCGAGATGCCGAACTGCAAGAAGTGTGCCTTCTTTGCAGGCAAGCAGAGGCTAGCCGCCCTTCCCCTGCACCCAATAAAATTTGATTAGCCCTTCACCCAATGGAGCCTGGACTTCATTGGCATGAACAATCCTCCCTCAAACATTGGACACAAATGGATCCTTACAGCCACAAACTATTTCTCACAATGAATAGAGGCGGTGGTGCTCAAGGAGGCAAATGAGACAGCTATACTGGACTTCTATGAAGGTATAATCACTAGATTTGGTGTTCCAGCCACCATTATCTCAGATAACACTATGGCCTTCATTGGGACCAGAATCAGTAAATGAGCCGTCAAGTATGGCATCTATTTGAGGACCTCCTCGAACTATTACCCTCATGGTAATGGTTTGGCCAAGTCCACCAACAAGAACCTAATCTGTATCATCAAGTGAACCTTGGAGGAAAATCAAAGGACTTGGCACACCAAGCTCAAAATAGCCTTATGGGCAGATAGGATAACGCCAAAAAGAGTGATAGGCAACTCCCCTTTCAAGCTAGTTTATGGGAGAGAAGCAAGGCTGCCCATGTCACTTGAGTTGCCATCATTGGAGCTTGCCCACCAACTAGAACTAATTGAGAACAACCCTATGTTAGTAAGGCTAGAGAATTAATAGCATTGGAAGAGACTAGGAATCAAGCAATGCACACTTTGGAGCTTTAGCAAGTGCAGATGAAGACATTTGATAAAAAGGCTACTGATAGAAGTTTCAAAAAAGAGGAGCTAGTGCTCAAATGGGATGAAAACAGAGCAAAGGCTGGGTGGCACACAAAGTTCGATGCCATATGGAGTGGTCCTTATATCATAACTAGTTGCAAACAGGGCAATGCCTTTCATCTCTCAAGGCTAAACGGAGAGGAGCTGCACATCCCAGTCAATGGGATCTATCTCAAGCATTGCTCCTGAAAGTTCCTTAGAGTTTTGTATATGGTAGATTAGTTGCTTTTCTTCCTCTAAGTGCTTCTGCACAGTACTTAGTTGTTTTTCATTACTAAGTGCTTTCACACATTGTTGTTGTTCCTTGCTTTCTTGTTTTGTTTTGGGAAGGTCTCAATTCCTTAGATTATTCAACAATGG
The DNA here is from genome assembly GCA_037957365.1 of Torreya grandis. NCBI lineage: Eukaryota > Viridiplantae > Streptophyta > Pinopsida > Cupressales > Taxaceae > Torreya > Torreya grandis. The sequence goes on from JARHVA010000136.1 coordinate 3,639,904, forward strand.
GCCAAGCATTTATCAAACTCTAGCGCGTGCGGGATTTACACTTTCAAAGCAGGCAGATCTCCTAGGCTTCAATGACTCTGTGCCAAAGGGATTGCTCACAGACTATTGGTCCCCACTTCGCAGGCAAGTGACCCACAGAAGTCACTAGAATGTTGACCCTTCAAGTCACCATGACCTTGAACTCTTCTAATACGATGGGCGCCCACGCAAGGAGAAAAACCACCTCGGGACTCAGCTCAATGCTTCATAGAGCACGGTTCCTCAAGGTTCATAGGGAGTTCGTGAGGAGGCTAGATTAAAAGGAATCAAGATTATGCACTTTGCTAAGGTTTTGGCCTTCGCAAGGATCTGTGCCCAAAGATGAATGCTCAAAGACAAGGGCACGAGGGAGCACGCGCGTCCAAAATGGAGTTGGGACCGTCGTGCAAGTACCCAATAAATGCGGCCCATTGCCCATTCATGCCCAATGCTCATTCGAACCCAACGCCTATTCCCGCCCAGTCCCTGTTCACACCCATTGTCCGAAGGTGAAATCCACCTGGATGGGCGATTAAGCAACAACTGCCAGGTGTCAAACCCTATCGAAAAGGACAAATCCGATATGATTCACATAATCATAAGCAATCAACTCCGACTAACATAATGATTGAACTGGCGGCTAATAAGACAAAAGAGCGTGGGGACCTACAACAAATGGCAAGACATGACATCCAACAGATCCCACGAAATCCCTCCAACCACCTCCATGTCTAGATTGCAATCAGAATTCAATAAGCATGGGCTCTGACTTCTATTCAATCTTCTCATATCTATATTTCTCCAATGTAATTAATGACCCAAGGACTTCTCGTATCTATAAAAGTCGGGTCTTTCATTGTATAAGGGTGAACATTTTTAGGCACAGAAATGCTGCTAAAATTTGTCCTCCATGAGCCCTTTGTTGCCTGAACCCACTAATTAATGAAAAGACTGAGTTTCCCTCTCTCCATGATTCTTGCATTTTGTGTGTATTTTAATGGTTGTTGATCTTTGTTTGTGGACGTATTCTTCCTCGCATTGTTGTCCATCCATTCACACCCGTGTAGAACTTGGCTCTCTCTTGCATGTCGTATTATGTGTGCACTTGGGTCTTTGTGTGCTCTATTTTTGGACCATTTGTTGTCCCCATAGTGTTTGCATTGTGTTCCCACGCCTACATGTGAAATACTTATGCAATTAGTGTCTATTTTGGGGACTATGGAATAGTTTCTTGTTTGTTGCAGTTGCTTCGTGTTCATTAAGGCCGTAGGGGTGCTCACTCTATTCTTGGTGCATTACCACTTTTCCTTTCAGCAAACCCCTCACCCTCTCCCTTTTTCCTTGACGAAGATTAGGTTTAACATTAGCAATAGATTTCCTTTTTCACTTTGTAGGTCTATGTGTTGATCTTAAACCAGAGGCCCTTAGATTAGAAGGAAGTCGGCCTTTTCCGGAGGGTCATCCCAAGAAGCGCAAGATCCCACACCTTGAAGACAATCCCATAGTTGCACCGAAGCCTTGAACTATTCGCGCACGCAAGAAGTCTCGAACACGCCTAGTGTCCATTCGCACCCAATGCCCGTTCTGGCCTAGTGCCCGTTCGCGCCCAGTGCCCATTCCAACCTAGTGCTCGTTCACTCCCAATGCCTGTTCGCACCCGGTACCTATTCGAGCCTAGTGCCCGTTCAAGCCCAGTACTTCTATGCCCCACGCCAAGCACTCGCAACAAGGCCCAAGCACTTCCGAACAAGGGTGCAAGCTCTGGGTGATAACAATAATCACATTTGCTTTTAACTCTGAGATTGTCCCAGAGTGGAAAAGGATTGGAAATAGCATTTAGAGCAGAGGCCGTTCCATTCGCACCAAAAATTGAACGAGGGTGCAAGCTCCGGGTGATAACAATAATCACATTTGCTTTTAACTCTGAGATTGTCCCAGAGTGGAAAAGGATTGGAAATAGCATTTAGAGCAGAGGCCGTTCCAAAATGAAATGGCCCAAAATCAGTCGAAACATTTCTAGGTCATTTCAGCCTTTTTTTGTTGTTTCTCATTTACTCAAAAACTGCCATTTCTTGAGGTTTTCTTGGGTTCATGTGTTTCAGCCATCATTGCTTAAAACATGTGAAATCATGCTTATATTTATAGAAAAAAAATGGAGGAAATATACTATGATCCCAATTATGGGCTAGTTAACAACTTGATTTGTTGTTAAGTATTTGTACAACTAAGGCAAATAGTGTCATAGCATGGCTAACAACAATTCTTTGAAATTTATTTGAGTTTTATGCCCCTAAACATATCTAACTTGACACAATTATAACTTAATTCAGATTTACTTTTATTCCTGAAGGAGTAATAAAATATAGTGGATAAAAAGCTTTATAGTTTTACATATCATTCCAAGATAAAATTAGGGTTCAGATAGTTTCCATAATAATAACTTCCAGCAATACCTCAACTTCAAACAAACACGAATTTTGTTGATGTTTATAGCAGCAAGAGATATTTTTCTCCATCAAATTCAAATAATATTAATGTTAAAATATCTCTGGCCGACTTGCTATTTTATTATTAAAAGTCGTATCCTTTGGTGAAGAGCGGTGACCCTTCATGAAGAGACATCTCAATGTGTATATATAAAAGGCGTTTTCACCTCATTTGGTAATATGATTGAAGCAAGAAGAATTTGCACTTCAAGGAGGAGATCGATCACCTACAACAGATTGACATTTTGATCAAGTAAATTATTATCAAGGAGAAACCATATTATTTGTATATTCGTGCCTAGGAAAGGCACTACCTTTCATTACTGTGAATCAGTCTTGTGCTTGGGCCATATTGTAAAGCAGATTTCTGCTCTTATTCCTAAAATATATAAGAGATATATTTTGTTGGGTTTTTCTCCCTAGAGGAGGATTTTCCCAAGGTATATGTTGTGTTCATTGCTCTGTGTTGTTGTAATTCTTCTTAATTCATTTCTAATCCTAAAACTGACATGGTATCAAAGCAGGTTTAAGCAAGATCGTGATCAGATTTGAGTAAGCAGTGAAGTTATTTACTCATCTTCTCATTCCAAGGGAGTCTATCCAAGCCTCGAAAATGGTGATCGGTCTCAAGGTTGAAGATAGACTTGACGTTGCATCAAACTTCACCTCTTGGAAATTCAGAGTCCTTATTGCACTAGAGGAAAATGATCTTCTGGAATTCGTGGAGCATGATGTGCCCAAACCAACCGATGATGCTGAAAAGACTCAATGGAGGAGGAATGGCACTAAGGCAAGAAAGATCTTGATAGATTCCGTGAAGGACCACCTTGTGCCTATCATATTTAAGTTGAAGACGGCCAAAGCCATGTTTGAGACTCTACAAGGCATGTATGAGATTAATAACACCAGCAAAGCTCTTGCATTGAGGCAACAGCGTCATCACATCAAAATGGCTAAAGAAGAATCTATCATCTCCTTCTTCCTATAGATCACTGAGTTGAAGGATCAACTATGTGCCATTGGAGATATGATCAAAATTCGAGATCTGGGTATGTTGACTTTGAATGGCCTTCCTCAATCTTGGGAGCCCTTCATTCAAAGTATAAGTGGAAGATCCAAATTGCCGAAGTTTGATCGCCTTCGTGCGGATTGTATTCAAGAGGAATCTAGGCTAGCGGCAAGAGGAAATGGACGAAGTTCTATCAACGAAGAGAATCAGGTTCTTGCTGCTCAAACCTCAAAGAGGAAAGGAAGAAAAGGGAGAAAAGGAAAATTCAAGAAGAATAGAAACAAGAAATCAGATGTTGCTCCTAAATCAAAGAAGAAGGATCTCTCCCATATACAATGCTTCAGATGTGACAAGTATGGTCACTATGTGAGAGATTGTGCAACAAGACCAAAGCAACATGCTGCTACTGCAGATGTGGATGATGCCTCTTCTCAGTAGGAATCAAGAGATAATTCAATTGGATTTCTATTTATCTCAGCCCTATCAAGCAATGTCCCAACTGATAGTAGCACATGGTTGATTGATAGTGGCGCTTCTCGACACATTACAGGATATAGAGAGCATCTTTCAGATTCGGTGGAGAGAGAAACCAACCTTCAAGTAATAATTGGAGATGATGCTTGCTACTCAGTGAAAAGTGTTGGAGCCTCTTCTCTTCACTTAGATTTTGACATCTCTCTTCATTTGAGTGATGTCTTGTTCGTTCCAGGTATCAAGAGGAATCTTGTATCAATTTCAGCCTTGGAGGACAAAGGATATCAAGTTGCATTTTCTAAGGGAAAAGTTTTTGCTTGGCCAAAGAACTCTAGCATCAAGACAGCCCGAGTGATTGGTGTTTGGCAAGAGTCTTTATAGACTTTCCATTCGTCCAGTTCAAGCATTAATGCATGATTCCTCCAGTTCGTGTGAGCTATGGCATAGGAGACTTGCTCATCTTCACTTCAAAGCTCTTCCATCAATGGAGAAGATGGTCATTGGCCTTCCGAAGCTCAATCAAGAGCATGATGATACTTGTAAAGGATGTGCATTGGGTAAGAATACTAATGGTCCTTTTCATAGTAGTGAAAGAAGATCAAAATTTATTCTAGATCTTATTCATTCTGATTTGTGTGGCCTGATGTCTGTGGCATCCTTGAGTGGTTTTTGGTATTATGTAATTTTCATTGATGACTACTCTAGAAAGACTTGGATTTATTTTTTGAAGTCTAAGGAATCTGAAGAAGTGCTTGAAAAATTCAAAGAATTTAAGGCTCAAGTAGAAAATTTGTCCGGGAAAAGAATCAAGATTCTGAGATCTAATAACGGAGGAGAATACACTTCTGGAGACTTCCATCACTTCTATATTGAGGCAGGCATTAAGAGGGAGTTTTGTGTTCCTTACAATCCACAACAAAACGGAGTTGCAGAAAGGAAGAATAGATCTATAGTTGAGGCAGCCAAAGCTATGATCCATGATCAAGACTTGCAAATCTTCCTTTGAGCAGAAGCATCCAGAACTGCAGTGTATGTTCAGAATCAGACCTCATCATATTTTGGAGAATATGACACCTGAAGAAGCCTTCACAGGTGTGAAGCCTGAGGTTAGTCATTTGAGAATCTGTGGTTGTCTTGTTTATATTAATGTACCTAAAGATAAGAGAACTAAGTTAGAACCATCTGGTAAGAAAGGACTATTTGTGGGTTACAGTGAATTATCAAAAGCCTACAGGGTCTACATTCCAAGACAAAAACAGATAGAGATCAACAGGGATGTCTCATTTAAAGAAGATGTTGCATTCAAAAGATCTAAAGGTTCATTCATGGAGATAGATAATGAAGACCAGGAGACTCCTCAGGGCATGGATGTTGATCATACTCCTGAGATTTAGAGGGAGTTTACTAAACCAGAAGATGCTATTGATCCAGTTGAGCCTTTGGAACCTACTAATGGGCCAAAAAATATTGTCATAGGTCGAAAGAGACCTCTATGGGCTAAGAAAATAATGTAGGAGGCAGAAAAGTTTGCAGCTCCTAGAGGCACATTCAGAGAAAGCAAAAAACCACAAAAGTTTCCAGGCTATGTAGCATTAATGAGTCATCATTGAGTCTAAACCTTCCAGTGTTGAGGAAGCATCCAGTCAGCAAGTATGGAGAGATGATATCGCTGAAGAATATCAATCTATCATCAAGAATGATGTTTGGGACATTGTACCAAGCCCTGAAGGAAAATCAGTGGTATCTTCTAAATGGCTTTTTTAAGATCAAGCATGCAGCTAATGGAAGTATTGAAAAGTACAAAGCTAGATTTGTGGCCAGAGGATTCTCTCAGAAAGAGGGAATAGATTATGAAGAAACTTTTGCTCCGGTTGCTCGTTATACATCCATCAGAATTATTATTACTATTGCAACAGCAAAGGGATGGAGGCTACATCAAATGGACGTGAAGACAGCATTCCTTAATGGTGTAATTGAAGAAGTATACATTCAACAACCTGATGGTTTTTTAATTCATGGGAAGGAATCTCATGTTTGTAAATTGAAGAAGGCCTTGTATGGTCTTAAGCAGGCTCCTCGTGCTTGGTATGAGAGGATTGATCGATACTTGATAAGTTTGGGTTTCTCCAAGAATGATGCTGATTCAAATCTTTACTTCAAGATAGTTGATGGTGAGGCCTTAATCTTGGTTCTTTATGTTGATGATCTATTTCTTACTGGAGCAAAATATCTCATTATCAAATGCAAGGAGTTAGCTTATGAATTTGAGATGAAGGATCTAGGTTTTATGCAATACTTTCTAGGATTGGAAGTGTGGCAAAGACCCAATGAAATTATTCTAAGTCAAGGAAAATACACCATAGACATCTTGAAGAGATTTGGGATGATGGATTGTAAATCCATGTCTACTCCGATGGAAACTAATTTGAAAAAGTTAAGTCTGCAACTAGTTCAGGTCTAGTAGATCCTACTATGTAAAGGCAGCTAATTGGATTGTTGATGTATCTAGTCAATACTAGACCAGATATTTGCTATGCAGTGAGTGCTCTCAGTCAGTTCATGTGTGAACCTAGGCAGATTCATCTAATTGCAGGTAAGCATATCTTGAGATACTTGCGTGGCACAGTTGGATATGGCTTGAGATATACTTCCAGTACAGATCTAAATTTGCAAGGTTATTCTGATTTTGATTGGGCAGGGAGTGTAGCTGATCGGAAAAGCACCTCTGGATGTTGCTTTAGCTTGGGGTCTGCAATGATTTCTTGGTGTAGCAGAAAGCAATTTTCAGTGGCACTAAGCACTGCAGAGGCAAAATATATTGCAGCATGTGTTGCAGCTCGAGAAGCAATGTCACTTCAGAAGTTCCTTGCAGGATTGTTTGGAAAATCATTGGAGCCAACCATTATTCATTGTGACAATCAAAGTTGTGTGAAGCTATCTATCAACCCAGTGTTTCATGATAGAACAAAACATGTTGAGATCAAATATCATTACATCAAAGATATGGTCCTGAGGAAAGCTATTCAATTGAGATACATTTGCACTGATGAGCAGACGGCTGATATTCTCACCAAACCTCTCTCCAAAGTGAAGTTTGTGCATTTTGAAGACAAGCTTGGAGTTGTGGAGAATGAAGGCCTTGCTTAGAGGAAGACTCAGCATCAGTAATCTCTTGTAACTTGCGATAATGCATCTTTCTCTGTGACGGAGAAATTTGAGGTGAAAGCCCTTGTTAATGCATCTTTCTCTGTGACAAAGAAATTTGAGGTGAAAGCCCTTGTTAATGCATCTTTCTCTGTGACAGAGAAATTTGAGGTGAAAGCCCTTGTTCCACCCTCTGGGAGTAGCCATGGTGGATGTCATGTTGAGTGACTCAATGACAACATCACGTTGAGAGACTCTATGATGAATTCCTTGTACTTGTGTCTATCCATCTTCTGGGAGCAGCCATGGTGGATCTCATGATGAGATGACAACATCACGTCAAGTGACTCCGTGATGGGCACTTGTGCACATGTTCTTTCCATACATGGGAGTAGCCATGATGGACGATATCACGTTGTGAACTCTTGTACATCTCTGAGACGAGGATTATTGGAAAAATACCTCCCTAGCTAAGAGGGAGTGTTGATGTTTATAGCAGCGGGAGAGATTTTGCTCCATCAAATTCAAATAATATTAATGTTAAAATATCTCTGGCCGACTTGCTATTTTATTATTAAAAGTCGTATCCTTTGGTGAAGAGAGGCGACCCTTCATGAAGAGACATCTCGATGTGTATATATACAAGCCGTTTTCACCTCATTTGGTAATCTGATTGAAGCAAGAAGAATTTGCACTTCAAGGAGGAGATCGATCACCTACAGCAGATTGACATTTTGCATCAAGTAAATTATTATCAAGGAGAAACCATATTATTTGTATATTCATGCCTATACCTTTCATTACTGTGAATCAGTCTTGTGCTTGGGCCATATTGTAAAGCAGATTTCTGCTCTTATTCCTAAAATATATAAGAGACATATTTTGTTGGGTTTTTCTCCCTGGAGGAGGGTTTTCCCAGGGTATCTGCTGTGTTCATTGCTCTGTGTTGTTGTAATTCTGCTTAATTCATTTCTGATCCTAAAACTAACAAATTTTGTCTGCTCCTTGATTCAAATAGTTGTCCCAATTTAGACCACCTTACCAAGACCATGATATGGTAATATAACCATCCTTTCCTTTTTTGCACAATTGGGTGATATCAGTCTAAAACGTAAACCCATTACAAATGTGCAGATGTTGTGGCATATACCTTTCTCACTACATGACAAACTTCTTTTCGTAATGCACTCAATTGAGAAGAGTCCAAAGATTGCAAAGGCTGGCATCAACAGACACAACTACAAATCACCCATTGCTGAGAGGATTCAAAGATAAATTGCATTTTCTACACAATTTGTTGGGTCCTACAGACCAATTATGTGTGAAGGATGATAAAAGGCATCATCACATCATCGTTGTCATATGTCCTAGGAATGGGAGTGGTGGGGAGAAGGACCCTTGGTACATGATTTTTAGGTTGGCCTTGCTTGTGTCTGAAACCCTCTGACCCATTGTCCTTTCACATTATGGTAACCTAGATTTACAATACATATTTTCTTTTGCTCAGAAAAAACTATTTAATATGGGGCCATACCTTGTAAATCTTACAAAACCATGACATAAATTCATAGTTACCAAGTTCAGAAATCCGGATCCATTCGGAAGGGCAAAAAATCCGAAAATCCAGAATCCTTGAAAAAGTTCAAAAAAATCCGATCTGGAGTATATACATTTATATACGTGAGAATAGTTTTATAAAAATGTAAAATTGACAAATACAATGAAAAACATTAATAACGTAATATAAAATGTTAATATTACACAATATATATGGTTGCTGGGCATTTTTCCCCACAGAAAACCTTAAAAAAATAAAAAATTAAAAAAATGATTTTTTGAAAATAAACGGGGCCGACCCGGATGAACTTATCCGGGTAGGGTAAAAAATTCAGATTTGGCCGAATGTGGTAACTATGCATAAATTGTACAAAAATGTCATAAGAGGCACAATTGCATATTTAGAATAAAAGTTGAACACATTTCATGGAAAACTTATATTATCAACAGAACATTTGTGATTGAAGTGCTTAATCAAGAAAAAAATGAACAAGTCCTTCCAATATACTTTTGTATAAAGCATGTACACTACCTGGATAGGCTCAATCAAGAGAGCCAAAGACGTCGCAAAGGAAACCATGCCAGCCCCATTAAAAGCACCTCGGGCTATGATCCACGAACCCGCCAAGAACAAAAGTAAGGCAGTTCCTACATAGGCAATTCCTACAACTTCAGGAACGAATGCTTTCAGTTTCTTTTTGCTGAGTTGTGCATTTCGGTCAGCCTCAGCCAATTTTCGAAAACGCCAAAGTTCACAATCTTCAGCATTATAAGCCTTTACAATAACCATAGATGGAAGCACCTGAGCAGTTCCAATGCACGATATTAAGTTATTAGCATGTGCAACAATAAAATATATGAAATTCAGCACAAATGTATCCTTGAAACGGATTGGGTTTCAAAACTGTTAATAATTGCTCCACTTTTTCATTGTCATAATGAGTTAGGTTCAACATGTGATAAGCATGAAAAAAGGACACGTAGTTTTTATTGATTCAAAGAAACAAAACCTCGTGCCAAAAGGAGATTTTTCAGGTCAAATAAAAGCAATACAATCCATTACCTCGTTCAAGTAGGAAGAAATCTTGGCAATGCTGTATTGCCCCTTCTTAGATATGTGGCGGATCTTTTCCCCGAGAAAGGCAATAGCAAGAGACATACAGGAAATAACCTGTACCAATCAACAAATCCAGTTAGCCCAGAACTGCTTAAGTTGGTAAAGAGTGTGAGACGATAACAGCTCAGGAACCTTGTACTGGGAACTAATCAACAGAATGAGTAAATTTGGAAATAACACGTACAAGTAAAATAATTGAATTGTCACCTCACCGAGATCGTTGCCAGAGAAAGAATGGGACTGAGAAAAAACATGCGTAATGCCATAGTAGTTAGCTGAAGTGTACTTGGTACTAGAGTCTGCTTACACAAAACCAACAAATAAATATTATTTTTTGTATAGCTTAGATAACTAAAGAAGCGATGAATTAGAGATCATGACATTTTGTAAGAAAATATTTGGTTTATATGCAGTAAAACAATTTCATTTCAATAGGAAAAACATTAAAAATGCAATGGCAGTTAGTGTGAGTGTAGTTAGCATTGAAGTGTACACGTATGAGACCAACCAAACATGCTTGGATTTTCTGCATACAGAAAACCAGCAAAAATTGAGGGATACATAAGACAAACAAAGCATGCATCATTTCTATACGGCTCAAACGTACTCAATCTGCAGAAGACTGAGACTTAGATATCTAAGTAAATAACTGCATGGAAGGCATTGATTATTCATATGCAAAACAGTCTACTAGATAAAATTAGCAAAACCAAGCCTTTGTGCTGTAAGAAATCTTTTTGTAATCGTTCAATATCAATGTTGATAGCCTTCATACCTAAATCAACAGTTCAGCTCACAACCCTAACAAACTATAACTACCCCTTTATCCATAAATCCATTACAAATATAAAAGTGACACATAAACCTCCTACATCCAGAAGGGGCTAACTATGAATGTCCATGTTAATTAGACTTCTTTGAAAACTGCCAACTTGTACTCCTGGGCAACCATGAACACTCACGACTTTGAATGCTTGTACAATCTTATCGCTTGGACCCATGACCATTACAAACCTTAACCTCACCCTCATAACAAAGTCAGCAGAACATAAACTCTTTAACACCTTGTCAAGAGGCGTCTTATATTCTTGTCTTACATAAAACAATAAGATGAACACACACTCATCAATAGTTAAAACATCAGGTTTGGATGAGTGCTGAAAATGGAGTATTACTGTAACTCTTAGCAGATACATTGGAAAGAGCTAACACTCTATTGAAACATTCTATGCCACCTTGGGTATGAACAAACACTAAGCCCTACAATCTATTAAATAATATAATTTTTTTTTTTTTTTTCGAGATGGTAAAAATGTACCATTCACAATATACTTGATATGCAATAACTCTAGCATATCAAAGTCTGATATGCCAAATGGCTTGAGGATTCTCCTTGGCCAGCTAAGGGTGTGCTCCTGCAAATTACACTTTGAAACTGGCCATCATATCTTGTCGAGTGACAGGATCTGCCATCTCTGCCCCCTCCAAATGTTGAGACTCAAGACCAATTTATATCATGAGATTCGAGAGAGATACCATTATCTGTATAGGGAGTCGAGCAATTCTTTATCCACTTGGAGTACCATTCCTAGAGCTACCTAGCTAATCCCTTTATTCAAGAGGCTGTTGTTCTCACATGCGAATCCTTACAAGGGACTCCAAGAACTATAAGGAAGATTACTTCCTTCTTTCAGCCCATTACAAACCTAGAGGGAGATAGGTCGATGAGATGGCTTTCTTCTTTGTGTAACCAAAGCACCCCAACCCCTCAATCTCATTCAAGGGGGAGAAAATCCACTTCATTTCGGTGTTAGGGGCCTTCTCCTTGTCTACAACCCAGGTCATGTAGACAAACGCACATTACTAGATTTTTCTTTGCTACAACAAATTCATCAACCTTGGATGTTAGGAGAGGGTACAAGAGTACCCGACCTCCTAGGATTGTCCAGCATTGCCCCCTAAGCCTTGGACATTCCCTTTTGAGCATTCTTGGATTCTGCTAGGGCCCTTTTGGAGAGCCCATTAAATAAGGGAAAGACTGCCCAAAGGGTGGAAGCCCAAGGTGAAAAAGCAATAAATGAAGAGGCGGTTTAACAATCTCGCAGGGTCGAGACAATCAACAGCGGTATGATAGAGGAAACCCTAATCAAGGCCAAACATGACAAGCACTTGAGAGCAACTCGCTATTTCAATAGTAACATCATAAATCTCCTCCAACGCCTCACAACATACTTGAAAAAATAGTACTATTATTTATTCCTATTCTGATATTTTACTAGTAATAGGAACAAAATTGTTTACAAAACTCCACTATTTTGAAATAATTTTTCATAAGCTATTAATACTAAAGATAATTTTAGTGATTAATATTTACATATAGGGTATTTTTACCATTTTTCCTTCAAATAAAAATATTATAATTCCAAAAGATTGAAAAATGGGGATTCACCTCAATTTCTATAAATAATATTTTTCTTTTGATAATTCGCCAAATTTGTATATTAAACATATAGAATCTTAACGATATAGAAGAATATTTTTAGATTGTTTCTAATTTAATAATTTAATATTGAAGACAATTCACTGTGACTTCTCAACTTCTAAAAGTGGAGGGTTCCTTGTCAAATGGGATGAGCTCAAATGGTAAAAGCATGGGACTTCCAAAGGGGATTCTCAAACTCAAATCCCGAGGAGACATAATAAAGTATTGAAATTAGGTAAAATACCACACCCAGCTTGTTGGGTGTGGCCTACCCCAATGATTGAGGACGAGTAACAGTGCCCAGTGAATTTCACAGAAGAGACACCCCTCAGTCATGGCATCTAAGCTGAAGATCATTCCACGAGAGGAAATTACAAATTAATTCCTATTTCAAGCTAATCAATTCAAACTAAAAAACAAGCAGGATGTTTGAAAATAGATTGTCAGTGAAATTCATGAAAGAGATGCACCTCGGTCGTGGCATTTAAGCTAATGTTCACCAGCAACAGGAAAATACAAATTCATTCCTATCCTGAGTCACCAGTTCGTCGTTTTTAGCAAGCGTTGGGAGTCTGGGAATGCTCCGGGCATAGGAGCATATTTGATTCACAAACACCAACGCCTAGGGTAAGTCCCAAGCCACCCGAGTTCCTCTGGGTTCTTCTGCTAGAAAAACCCAAGCGAAACCAAGTGCACAAGGACAAAACCTAGGCATTGGGGTCACAAATCTGCAGGAAATCGAAGTCAAAAATGGTCAAACCCAGTGTTTTTTAATATTTTTATCATTTTTCACCAAAACCAATGAATATAAAAAATAAAAAACACATTTCTACACCCTAAATGACAAATGAAAACAAAAGCTAAAGCTAAAAACAACACAAATGATAAAAACAAAAAGACAAAAGCAAAACCACTAACCTCTTATTTTTCTAATTTTCTCATTGCATACTTGCATACCATATGTCACTAGCATATAATCACAAAATATGCATAGTATATGGTTAATGACAATGTCACTAATTTCCTATCTAATAGGCTATAATTTCTATATTTTTTAATTTTTTATATATTTTTTGTTTAGACAAACCCAAAGCAAACCCAAGGGAGGAAAAAAATTGTCGTACTGTTATCCTCAAAATTGAATTCCCGTGATTTAATTTTTAAACTCCATCATATCGAGCTTTCAAGTTTTCCAATGTTTTCGACCTTTGTGGAAGTTATTAAAATCTTCCATTCATTCATTCGAACTACTTCCCCACAAGTTTCCTAGCCCTTCTTGGTCGTCCATGGAATGACTCCCGTGAGCTCCTATTCATCCTTTGTGAGTTCGACCAAAGTCGATTTGTCAATTGTAATTTCCGAAGCATGTTTTCATGTTGGTCAACCTTTCAAAACACATTCTAAATCCTTTATGAAGCATAATAAGTCTTTGAGGGTTTTGTTTTAAATAAGGGTTTTATATAACATGTTACAGCCTTCATATACTAGTGTGGCCTTTTTCCTTGCATATTTGCATGTATTTTTCCCCCCAAAAGTCTGCTAGCATGTATTATGCACTTTAAAAACTCGTTAGCATGCATATCCCACCTCGAAAACCCATCGGCATGCATATTACGCCTCCCAAAACACACAATAAGTTACTTAGCAGCATTTTCAAGGCCTTTAAACATGTAATTTGATCTCCAAAAGCCTACAAAGTGTAAAACGAGCTCCAAAAGCCCGCATACCTTTTCAAACTCCCACTCATTCCTCCACGTGGCCCACAAAAGACTCAAGTCAAGGATTTTCAAAGCTTAATTCCTCACTAATTCGTGGTATATGGTTTTGAAAAGGGTTGTTTTCTTCTAAAATCCGCGGTATTCACATTTATAAATGAGGTGGTATTCATATTGATTCATGGGTTTACCTTTTTCTTAAAGTTCTTTCCCCCACCATATATGGTATTCTCATATACATGAGTGGTTTTGGCCTATAAATTCTTGTTATGTCTTTTTGAGGGTGGTTTTATGTAGAAACTCGTGATTTTGAATGAAGGGGTGGTTTTGGTGAAGAAGTTCATGGTTTTGGGCTTTTGAAAAGTGGTTTTAACTATATATTTGTGGTATTTGCTTTTTGAAAGGTTGTTTTACTCAAATAAACCTATGGTTTTGCTTTGTGCGGCCTTTTGAAAGCTCTTTTGTATGTAAATATATACTTATAAGCACGCCAACTTGCAAAACAACTTCTACAAGCACACAAACCTTCTATACCACCTTCTAAACACCTTGCCATTCCTCCAACTCAAGCAACTCTCTTGGACTAGGCTATAAATCTAATGGAAGATGTTGTACAAAAAGATAAATACAACAAGATGAATGCCCAGAACATTGCAATGGTCTTTACACCCAACATGACACAGATGGCTAATCCCTTAACAGCTCTAATGTATGTTGTACAAGTAATGAATTTCCTGAAGACGTTAATCCAACAAACCTTGACAAAACGGCAAGAGGTGGCACTGGATCCTATACCAGCATCTTGTAGAGATCCAAATGATGATAATGGCCATGATAGTGCATCACAGGTGTTAATGGGAAACTGTGAAGAAAGGGATGGCATAGATGAAGATGAATATGAACAGGGCAATTGAGAATCTTTTGTGGAATCATATAGCACTAGGAATCAATCAGTTAATGATATAGAGGAGAGTTTTTCAAGGATTGGTGAGAAGGATACCATTGATGAAAACATGTCTCTTTTCAATATCAAGGTAGACAATTTCAACTCAAGTGACGGTCCAGGTAATGAAATGAAGAAGGGTGGATGGACAAGGATCAAGGGAGTTGACACATCTGATGTTTTTGATGTTAAAAAGGGTGCACAGATGTTTCATTCTGAAAATAGTCATTGGAGAGCAAACACAAGTGAATGTGAGTCTCTTGTATTCATGAAGTTATATACAATTCATTTGAAAGGAACAATGGGGAAGCATACAAAAGGCATGTGAGTTATTTGACAAAATGCTCAATTGTTAACATGGTCCTGTTGAATGGCATGATTATAAAATTGGTGAGTTCAAGGAATTCCAAGAAGCAGCACAACATGAATAACAATGACCAACATGTTCAGAGTGATATAAAATATGATTGAGCGGTTCAAGAAAGATAAACAGCAAATGACAGAAGACTTGCAGCGTATGTCAGGGTGAAATGCCCAAAGGAGAAAGAAACCTTGACAAAACAAGCAGGAGGAGTCAAATCTAAGGTTCGTCACAACAAAAAGAGTCTTCTTCCCAATAACTACTTGAAGTCACTTTTTCTCTCTCCAACTTTCTGTTTTTCCGTTGCACTTTTGGTAATCACTTTAAAATGTCATATTTACGTTTTTAAAATTATAAAAGATAAAGTAACTGTAAAATAGAAATCTTTTACCAAAAAGGTGGTTATGAGTGGTTACAAGGTGGTTGCACGTATTGTAAGTTATAAATAAGAATTTTGAGCTCATTTGAAGAGCTTTTTGACAGTATGAGAACTTTTAGCAAGATGGAAGGAAGGAGTCTGTATGCACAGCGCCATGAAGAATCAATACATAAACAATTTACAGGACTTTGTGGCATGAATTTTTCTAAAAGAATGATGTGCATGATTATGCCAATTTATTTTGATTCTTCCTCTTTCAATTTGCTAAATTATTATTGTTAGGTAGTCAATGAATGCAAATATTTAAATGTAGAAGTTTTGTTGAGTCTATATTTGGCATTTTTGCTGTAGTGAAACCTTGGTGAGATTAAAAATAGAATTCATGTATGTTTTTACTGGGAAATACGAGGTTGTATATCTTTCTTTGTAATGCTATCCAATCTCCTTGGTGTATGTATCATATTCATATATTCAGAATACATCTTTCCCGTCTCATTTTCATGATAAAGGTTTCCTATGTTACAATTGCAAATCTTGCATTATTCTAGTGAGTTTCTATGTTTAGCTACCTAGAGTTATCATTTTTCTTCTTTGGGATTATTATAGCATTTTTTGTGTTTAACTGGCTAGAATTATCCCATTCTCCCTTCCTCCTTTCTTTTCTCTTTTTCCTCATTTCCATTATTCCCTTCATTCTTCAATTTTGTCACATTTCCGTACTTTTTGGTTTAAAGTATGATCCCCCACAGAAAATATTTTTACTGTAAATAGCTTTATTTCTTGCATCCATTTTTGTCTTCAATAAAAGTAACTCCGCCTTATAATATGAGAGGGACTTTGTCCCCACACTGTTGACTGAAAGTCCATATTTTGTCCCTCTAACAAATTTTTCAACCAACACATACCAGCAAATCCGGTTCTTCAAACCCGAACCAAAAACGTACCGATAACTTAGTTCTTATCCTATGCTAATCAATTCGATATTAAAAAATGAAAGAGATAGTTCCAAGATAGATCAGCTAATGGGAGCCATAGTAAGCCATTGCCTAACCAACTAATGAAAGCGAGCACCTACTAGCATTGATTCGAAATACAATACGATGCTATTGCCTTTAGTCGTATTGGAAATATTTACTCTGATTTTTGGATAGATAGGAGTTCTTTTTATTTTTTAAAGAGGCGAACGAATTAAACATACATTAAAGGGAGAAAGGAAAAAGCAACAAGAGCACTGTCTCAGAAACAGTTCGCTGATCTGATATTATGTTGCCATTACGAAGCAAAATTGTTCAAAAAATTCCACTAATTTTTATAAGCTTTGCTTTAAGATTTTCAAAGAAATGAGTAGCAAAAGAAAATTCGTACATGAAGAAGTGCATACACAGTATCTGCAGCATCCTTGGCCTCGGCAGTAATCCTGTAAGCAATATCTCCAGACAAAACCCCTCCTGCGCCTTCAAAATAACTCATATCTCTGTTCAAAACCCTCTCAAAAACATGGCCCCTTATCTCGTACGAAACATTCAACGCCGCCTCCCACAGCAAAGCCTGCTGAAAATACTGCGACACCGACTTAAGAACAGCCAAAGCCATCGCAATTGAAGCCTTCTTTCTCAAATTACACAAATCCCCCGCCGCTAAAAGAGCCGAAAGCTCTCCTATTCGAGGAACTGCGCAATACAGACATCCCACAGCAATAATCGCGCACAGCCAGGCTTTCAATATTGGCCTCCACTGTCTGTCCACGAAGGGTTTTATGAATTTATATGTGCGGCTGAGCGGAAATGAAATATTTGCTGCGGCAAAATTTGTAATAATACAGAAGTAGGGTTTTACATGAAAGGAGGCCGTTCGTCTCAATCGCGTAGGCGATGAACTAATCACACGTGCTGAACAATTTATATGATTAATAAGAATTGAAACTGTGACATTTTGGGACTTCACCGAGGCAATTGGCCCCAATCGCGCACCAGATGAACCAATCGATGAACAATAAATAGGACTACTAAGAATTGAACCTTTGACATTTTGGTAGTTTGAGAAATTCTGGCTATCGTGGGTAATAATTCGGGCCAGTGTATGAATGTGCCCACTGAATTTTCTCCTGTTGATTTGGCATGGATGTGTCTGCGGGGGTGCATGAAATTTATGTTTGCAGTTAAGCGCTGCCATTTGTGAGTAGAGATTGTTCGTAGGCCATAGGCAAAGGAGGACGCTGTAGGGTCCGAACCGAGACGAGGGGACAGCACTATGCAGGAAGCTTATATACCTACCGCAAGAGGAAAAATACATTTTTCTCCCCATTTTTATCTAATTTTCTAAATTGGCTAAAATAACCGTTGTTCCAAGGAGATTCGTTCCAAACTGCTTGGAATGAATTTACACCGTTACATCAGTTTTTAATTCTAAATTTTTGTTGTGAATTATAATTTGGTATTTATGAAGTAAAAAATTATTAATTATTTAAATAAAAATAAGTTGTCACTTTCTTAACTAAAATTTGAATAAAATATCAAAATAAATATTAATGAATTAAATGATGACATAAAAATAAATACTAAATATATGATTTAATTTTCAAACAATGATCCACATTAATTTTATTTGTATTTAAATATTTTTAAAAAGTGTGATTATAATTATGTTACGCTTATTTAGTTTTATGCACTCCTTGATTTAAGGGCGTTTAATGAATGGCTCCTCTCTCTTATGGACAAGTGACTTTTCAAATTTGAAATAGATGTAAATAAAAAGGATGAAACATCTAACCACAAACAACTTTAAAATCAAGGCTTCATTTTCCTATAAAATAATCCTTGTGGGTAGTACTTTTTCTTTAAGAGGCAATTACTATGACCAAGGTATTAGGCTACTTACCAAAATAGAAAACATAGACACTGGAGATGCCCTACGGTTGAAAGATGAATTGTACATGAGAAAGAACACATGGATGAAACAAAACCTCAAATAAATAAGTAGATGGGATATAATGTAAATGAATGTCCAAACTTTAAGAAAAAAATTAAAAACTACATGAAGAAAAGGTTTAGGATAGCCATGTGGAAGTCGGGGGGGAGGGGGGTAAATAAGGGCAAACTTCTAACATTAGACCACATAATTCAACCTAACTTATGAGCATTGAGAAAAAGGCATATATGTAAATTGAAATCAAATGGGGAGAAAATACACTCATCGCTCAAATAAGAACTAGTTCCCACATGCTCATATATGAGACGGGCAAAAAAATGACTCCAAATGAAGTATGAGAGGAAAGAATATATGTTCAATTCACCATATGGGTAATAAAAGCAGATAAATATTTCATTCTTGAAAGCCTAACTTACAAAGACATTTGAGTCAAGTATGCAAAAACATTAAAAGTGAGCCCCATATTAGAGTTATTTTTAGATACTAAGATAAAAGAGTTAGTGGAGTTGATAACCCAAATAAGTATTAGAATGAACAGGGTCTTAAAAAAATAACTTGACTTGGACAATATCATCATTTGTGGGCAGTTGAGACAATTGTAATAGTTTGTATTCCCATAAACTATTAAGTCTTGTGGACATAATTACATTCATTTTATTTTTTTGAATTAGGGGTTTCTTTTATGGGGGGAGGGGAAGTGTAGGGGGGTTGAATTAAATATAATAAAAGAGTTTTAATTACGTCCATGAGACCAAAGGGCTTATGGGATCACAATTTGTTACAAATATTTCAATCCCTTGATAATGCATTAATTGCGGGATGGTTTGATTTTTTAGAAGGTTGTTCCTTCTCTTATTGATTTGTGTCAGCATGTCCCCCAATGCTTTTATTCTCATATTTTCAAATGGTTCCAATGTGGCATCTACTCTAAATGTTTTTGTGTGTTTTATGTGGATGCCATTGTAGGTTGAGCATTTTAGGATGAAATATTTTTTCATTTCTATTGTTCTTGTGGTGCTAAACAATTACATTGTTTGTTCTTGTTCTTCTTAAAGGGTCACCCATCTACTTATCTCACATCTAACCTTTTGAAAACTAGTTCTTATCTGAGCTGCGAGTATCTTATCCTTTCATTTGATTTTGGCACCTATGTATCCTTTTTCATAGTGTTCATAAATCAAGTTGAATTTTATAAGATAGGGTTGTCATTTCCTAGTTGTTGTTTTTCCTCCACATGATTATTCAAAATCATTTCATTCACATAACTTTTATTTCTTTGATAAAGTTTGGGCATTCATTTATGTCAATATGGCATCTACTAATTAAATTGTGGTTTTGTTTAATTCATATGTTATTTTTGTTATGCAACTCTTATTTCTTTGTTGATTTAGGTCCTCTTTCATTCTGTGTGTTTTTGTTTAAGCCTAAATTGAGATGAGTCAGTATAGTTTAGGGTTAAGAATGTATAAATGAATAAGCACAATGGTGATAAACAAATCTATGGTAGGCTAATTAATTTGAAAAATCAGATAAGTAATACTCTGAATTTAAATGTTGAGATGTGCTAAAAATGGATAGTACATCTATGGATTGATTTGTAATATATCACAAATAAAAGGACTGAGCTAGTTTATTATGTGTATGCATATCTAGGTTGAAGCATACTAGAAGCAAACTAGATCTAGATTCTAGATCAATCATCAAATTTTATAATTTTGCATTATGTGGTCTTGGATGCTTACGTCGGATCTAAATGGTTTCATTGATACTTTTTTGATTTGGACACAGGGGTTCAATACAAAATAATGGTTAGATCTGAGTGTGACCACCTGAAGCCTTCTGGGTTTTTTGTTGTCTTTTTTTAAGTGTTTGGATCATGCACACATATGTCGCTATTTGTCAAATGATTAAATCTTGTCTCTTCACCCTTTGAGTGACTATGGTAAAAATGGATTAGTGGGCACATAGTGTTTAGTTACTCCAAGGACCACTCTATCAATAGACACTATCTACATAGCCAATACTCTAAAGAGAACTGCAAACTTATGTAGTTCTCCCCTACGTGTTGGCTTATGTGTGCATAAGGATGCAATGTGTGATAAACAAGTACATAAGGTGACCTAGCTTGTCACTTGAGAAATATGGATCATAAAATACTCCTTCAATACATCACACTTATAGATGGGTTGTCTCTATGACCAATATTAAAATAGAAAAGAATAGGGAAACTTTTTCTCGCTTGAATACTTGATTGAATGCCTTTAAATAAGTTGTATTGTGAGTTGTTGGGTATGTGCTAGGTGAGGAATAAATAAGGGTTGATGTGTGTGTGTGTGTGTGTGTGTGTGTGTGTGTGTGTGTGTGTGTGTGTATGTGTCCATTTTAGAAATATCTCACTTAAAAGCACTTAGGTTGACCATAGGGATACATTTAATTTACAAATTTGATGATTTTAGGGCACTAGACACTTAGTTTGGCACATGACATTAGCATCGACATAAGCATCTAACTAGGACATAAGTGTTTAGGAAGCTAAAAAATAAGTACAAATCTAAAACTTTCAGAGGATGATAATAGGCAAGTTTATAGTATTTTGAGCAACATAAAAGACCTAGTCATCTAAATAACATATGTTCAGACTAAGAGATAAATAATAGGCACAAGAGATAGCGGATGCAAGCCTTTCGATAATAGAAAAATATTAAGAATTGAAGGGTAAAACCATGAGAATTACTTGTCAAGTATAAAGTATTTTGATACTTTAAAATTTATATTTAGTGTCTACATTTGTCCCCTTTTAAACTAGTAATAAAATTGCTAGTTTAAAGGAAAAAGAATGTGTACCTAGGTATGTATAACACACCTTGTTTTTTCATAAGTCCCACTTGAGTGATTTATCAGTGTCTAATCTACAACCAATCTCGTGTTACATTATATAATTAGTGTCTATAATCTATAATTGAGATAATTTGAAATGCTTGAAATTAAAGAGAGCAAGGTTAGGAGTACACATGTATATCGATGTAGCCATCTTGCCTTTTAGCAATTTGATTTGAAGATATGTTTTATTGTGAAGATTTGGATCTGAGATCATGACAATATTAGAAATTGTAGGTGCAATTATATATAAAGATTGGAGGGTAACCTGCCCCCAACCTTGGAGAAAAGGTGAGTTTCCACCTGATAGTTGAGATTAGCTCAACTGTGTAACCCAATCATATTTATAACTTGGGGAGTGTGAATGATACAAGTCAACTCACACTATAAATCTAGTGTGGGTGAATGATTTAATCACTCCATCCTATAAACTCAGTAAGATTCAATGATGTAATCACCACAACCTTGCCAAAAGTGAACCAACTATTACAGTAGATTGGCTCAACAACAGTTCATAAAAGTCCATCCTAGTGTAAGCCAAAGTCCATATGAGTATTTGAAATCTGAAATTTGATTTGATTTTGAAATTTAAGGTGTTATTTTTCATAGCATATGAACCTCAAATATGTCTCAAGCTGAAACCTAGGTATAACAACGGTACCAATGTAGAGAATGTTGCCACAAGTGTGTATCTGAATCATATAATTATGTAATTTTGGCTAATTCATAAAATTTGTAAGTGAGGAAGACATGTTCTCGTGACATACCCCCATTAGAATCTTAAACTAAAAATTGGTATAACCGTGAAGAATGTGTTTATATAACATGCCCCCACTATAATCTAAAAATACTAAGTACTGAATAAGTGTGAAAGTCATGCCTTTTTGGCATGCCCCCACTGAAATCTAAAACTATGAAGGTGTGAAATCCATGCCTCTATGACATGCCCCCACTAATATGCCCCCTTTTAAGGTAAGGGGAAGTAGAAACTAGTAGTCACCTTACCTTGAAAGGATAAGATAACTATATAATCTATGATTGTATCATGTAACATATAAGAGTATCATGTCTAGGTAGATATAACAATGAGGTACACAGTATGTGATCACATCAAATCCTAATATGTATGACATGAATCATGGAAACATCTAGATAGTAATAGTATGAGCTTAATAAATAATCAAGTAACACGCATGAGCACTCAAAAGTAGATCAAAAGACAGTGGTCCAAGGAGATATCAAACTAGGGACATGTTCAAATGTTGCATAATCGAAGGGACATGACTTAATCAAATGTCCACAAGTCATATAAAGACATAATCAAATGTCCACATACAACAAACTATGACATATGTAAATTTCATAATAGGCAAACATAGGCATGGGGGCCATAATCAATAAAGCATATTTAAATGCTCGAACAAGCAACACAATGCAAGACAAGACACTCAAGGAAGTGCATAAATGGAAAGCATGGAGCATAAGCAACTAGCATAAACATATGATACTAGTACCTGGATATATGTGTTAGTAAAAAATGTTACGTACATAGCCTATCAAGTACTTGCAAGTCCCTGGATATATGTGTTAATAAAAAATGTTACGTACATAGCCTATCAAGTATATTGCAAAAGATATAAGCATGGATAAAGCCATGTGAAAGTATATAAGCTCAAACATGATAATGGAAAATGATCATAAAATGATATAACCTAGATGTATTGTGATCAAAGAAGTGGATGCTCCTAATGTCCAAATAACATGAGTAGAGGGGAGGCCCAACATTTGAAAGTACATAGATCATGTGCCTGGGTATCCCTATATCACACTCAAAAGATGCATGAAACACATGTGTATATGGAAATAAATGATATGTTATTTAACATGGAACTAACAACATAGATGCCAAGGAGCTAATAGAACATGTAAAAGCTAAAAATATTTCCAGATTTTTAATTTTTTTACTTTTTTGGTACTTGTGGAATATTTGAAAAGAAAAGATTGTCCCGTGAACTCGTCCAAAGGATGCTCATAGGTATCTCCCCACTAGGAACCTAGTGTAAGAACCTAGTGGTAGTGCCAAAGAGTATGTACAGGTGTAATATCTAGTGTTATAGGATCTATAATGATTTGCATATGTAAAATAAGACTCTGAGATCATGAGGAGACAATCTGAGTAGGGGTTCATGGAACCCATCGCGAAATGCTTTGTGGTTTCTTTGTAGTGGAGGCAATGGAAACGTGCTTAGGTGATCTAGATATTTGAATATGGTGTGTAGTAGAATCAGGGATTGTATCATGGTATTTTGGTAAGTTTGTATTTGGTATCTCTGCTTCAAATAAATGTGTACTTTTAGTTTTTTATTCCATGTATATGTTATTTGCACTTGTTTTGTGTAATTGATATTTAGATATGATAAATTGCATGGCAATATAAAATATTTCAAATTAATGAAACTTAAAATTTAGTGATGATGAAGTAATCACCATATGCAATGAAACCCAGTTGGAAATAAGAAAGCTTGAATGTAATAATCATGTGGTAATGGAACTTTTGATTTTGCTTATGTCATTGTAGATAAAATATTTATAAAAATATCCTATGAATATGTATGTGCTAATTTAGGCACCCAAATCTATTATGTATGTATGCCCCCTCCACATATCTCTTTATCTAGAGCTTAATAAACCAATGGTTCCTTAATAGGATTAGTAGGGGAAAGATCAATCTTGGCAGAGGACACACTAAGAAAAGGACTTCTACTAGTAGTTGTATTTAACAAAGTTCAATGGACCACGTGTTCTTTAAAATGATCAACATGGCACGTCTTGACCCTCTTAGAATAACTCATAGAAGAAGTGTGGGAAAGGGATCTAGATGTATCTTTTAGAAATGCAATAAGTCCCAGATCTACTAACTATATAAGCTTTTACTCGAAAGCAAAATGACCATTAACGTGGTGCCCATTTATACCATGATAAGTGTAAAAGTGTTGTCCTTTAACCTTTTCAAATCAGTGTCGTGTGTAATGAAAATTAGGAGGAAGCTTTATCATCCATTTATGTTATAGTGTATGTAATATATCATGTGGTCTATCTCAGTACCACTCAAATTGAAGTTGTTTCCTTTTTGTAAAGGCATATGGTTTAATCATAGGATGTGTTCTACAAGTATGTTCTTTTTCCCCTTATTTATTACCTTTATTGTTTGTTCTTTGGTATGCACTACTAATTCTGAAAAAGTTTTTTGAAGTGGTTAATGGCCCTTCTTGGGTTGTTCATTTTCTTTGAAAGTATTGTCTGTACCATGTTTACCTTGATGTGGAGAAATAGGTAATTTAGTTTTCATATTCATTAGAGCACGTGCATATTTATGCACATCCCAATATAAGGTTTCGAATGAATTCAAAGGCTTGTGCAACACTCTTTCTTTAAGTGGAGAAAGAAGACCCCTATTAAATATAAACTGCACTTCCAAATCTGAGGGGGTATAGTTTAAGGAATACAATACATCCTTAAATTTGATAACATAGTCTTGAGTGGACTTGTGCTCATTTTTTGTTAATATGTGCAAATCTTCCAATGGTAACTTAGGTAAGATATATCAATGAAAACTGTATAAGAACACATCTTCAAGTTTTTTTAACATTGATAAGGAACCATTTGGAGGGTATAAAACCAATCAAGAGCCTCTCGAGCTAAACTTCGATGGAAAGCCTTTAATAATAAGAATCCATCCTGAGTCCAATGTTCAAATGAGTGTGTATATTGTTTCATATGTGTAATAGGACCCCCTTGACTATTAAAGGAGGAGAACTTAGGCATGATAAAGTTTGAAGGATAAGGATATTCAAAAATATATCGAATAAGAGGTTGTTCATCTAATATATTCTTCTAAAAGGTAGCATCATGTAAGGAAAATTGTAAGTTAAGGGTATTCACTTATTGTTAAACATCTCCCATGGTAGTAATGACAGATAGCATATCACAAGTAGAGAATGGTAAATAGGTTGGGGTTTTGCTTGAAGGCTATAAACTACCATTCATATAAAACATAGGGATGATAGATTGTCTGCCACCCTCTAAAATAAGATCATCATGCATGGTTTTGAAACATTTTAGTAAAGAGGCAAGTATATCATTTTGAATGACATGAATGTTGATATCATTATCATTGCAAGGTGTTACTTTACTTGAAATTCCATGACATACAATAGTAGGAAAAATAGTTTCGCTTGTAAAAACATATTCTTTTTTAGCAGAAAATGCAAATTATGGAGGGAAAGAAACATTTTCTACTTCATTTGCAATGTTAAGAGAAGCAAAGATGCAATTTTCAAATTCATTTGTACTTTACAAAGAATGGAGAGAAAATGCATGCTACTCTCTACTTTTATGACTTTTAATGCAACATTTTCCTTTTTGTCATCTAACGCACTTTTTTTTGCGAGGGGGGAGGGGGGTTTACAAGACTTGAGTTTGAAAGAATATGAATCAAATGTACTTGGAAATTAAACTATATCTCTAAACAATGCATCTTTAATAATAGTTTTCTTAGGACTTTCGCATGCATTTTCATTTTTCCATTCAAACGAGATAGGAGAGGAAGTAGTGCATGCATTTCGATCATTGGAAGTTAGAGAAAGAGGAATAATTTCACTACTTTATTTTGAGTGATCCAAAGAAGGAACACAATTTTAAACATTGGCATCATTTTGTAGAGAGGAGACACATCCATCTTTTTCAACATTTGCATCATTGGAAATAGGAGAAGAAAATTTAACTCCTTCAACATTTGCATCCTTGGGAAGAGAAGAGGGGCATTCAATTTTTGATTCATCTAGAGAATGTATGCATGAAACATTTTGACTTTCAACAACATGAATGCTAACTTTGTGCATACATATTGTATCATTGTTATTTGAGGTACTAACGAAATTGATATTTTTTAAATTTTTTAGACTTTCATCATTAGAAAAAGAAGCAAATGAGAAGTAGGCTCCTCATATTCAAATTAAAGAGGAACAAAATCATACTCGTAACCATATGAAAATGTGTTCTGATTATCAACGCATTCTAGTTTTTCATTAGCATAGTTATAAGCAAAGGATGATGATTGAGAACTTTCTTAGATGTCATAAGATCATCATATGCAATGCATTGGTCATCGATAATATTAAACCAATGATCCAAAAAATGCGGCTTCCTAGGGTTTGTAATAGAAGTAAACATGGTGAGGAAGGCTACAAATTTAGATGCAACCACACATAGGAAAAGAACAATGCACAGGGAAAAAATAAAAGTAAGCATTACTTAAGCTATGCACATGTAATAAATAAGATTTGGAAAAAAAAATTAAAACTTTTTTTTTAGGAGAAGGTAAAACCATATATTACAATCTAGGGTTTTGTTCAAACATGTCAAAACTTTTCACCCTTACCAAACCCTAACTCTTCACCCTTGGAGTGACTATAGGAAAAATGGGTTGGTGGGCACATGGTGTTGAGCTATCCCAATGACCCCTTTGTTAATGGGCACTACCTACATAGACCAATTATTTGAATAGCGGCTTGGTAGTTATCCCCTGCATATTGGATTATATGTGCATAAGGATGTAATGTGTGTTAAGTAAGTACATATAGTATCCTAGCTTGTAACTTAGCAAGTGTGGCTCATGAAATGCTCCTTCAATACATCAAACTTCTAGATAGGTTATCCCTATAACTAATATTGAAATAAGAAAGAATAGGGAAGCTTTTTCTCAATTGAATGCTTGATTGAATACCTTTGGTAGGTTACCTTCTGAGTTGTTAGGTCCGTGCTAGGTGAGGAATGGATGGTAGTTGATATTGTGTGTGTGTGTGTGTGACTTATAAATATATCATGTTAAAGCACTTAGGCCGACCCGGGGGACATGTTTCATTCAAAATTTTGATGACTTTAGGGCACTAGACACTTAATTGGGCATAGGACACTAGCATCGACATAGGCATAAGTGTTTAAGAAGCTAAAAAAGTAGGTATAGGTCCAAAACTTATAGAGGATGATAACATGCAGGTTTATAGCATTTTGAGTAAAATAAAAGGCCTAATTATCATAATAACATATGGTTGGAATAAGAGATAAACAATATGCACTAGAGATAGTGAATGCGAGCCTTTCGACAGAAGGAAAGTCTTAGCAACTTAAGGGTACAACCATGAGAAATACTTTATACAAGACTGAGATGATATGTAATTCAGATTTAGTGTCCACAATTTTCAATTTTTTTCAAATAGTATAATAACCTGCTCATAGTTGGTATATCTAAAGAGAATGAATTATATGGTTTAATTACATCAATGAGAGCCAACAGATGGTCTATGAGACCACAATTTGCTATAGCGGTCTCAATTATCTATAGATGTACAAAATGACTATTAGATTCAAAGCTTATCATTATATTTTATTAATTCAAAATATAATTATATGTTAGATCAAATAGGTAGGTGGAAAGAGATTACACCTTGAGTATAAGTTATTTTGTGTCAATTAGATATAATACTTAACAAAAAATTATGCCATAAAAAATTAAAAATAATAATAAAAACTCAAGTGTCCACAAGCCACTCTTAAATAACTATAAAAAACTAATAACCATGCTAAATAAAGATATTAGTGCCACCAAACTGGTTACAAGTGGATAAGAGACAATAAACTATCAAAGTTATATCTCCAACCAGTCCAACCAAAGGGATGAACACTGTTAGGTATAGGCTCCTTACATTCTTATTCTTCATTATTTTCTTTCCCCTCTTTTTTGGTATGACAATGAGGAGGAAAAATTATTAAATTAAGGTAAGGAATTTTACCCTATGACATCCAAAACTATCCAATTCATAGTGTCTAACGTATGGAGATAACCAACCTCCATATCTATGTGTCAGGTGATTCGGTGGAAAGGAAACATAGAAAAGGTCAAATGTTAGTGAGCCCTGTGTTAACCCTAGTCACATCCATTTGTCCTTATCTTTACTGTAAACAATCATGTTGAAGCTACACTGCATTAAAAAGAGCATTGTTCCAATGGCCAATCATAACACATTTTAAGATCAATTAGATATTAAAGTCCAATTTAAATTATAGGTTAAAAATTTTCACCTGACCCTTGGTACCCCACTGCCTCCCCCTTCTGTTATGCCTAATTTAAGTACCCCTCCTTTTTTTTGAAAAGTCTCGCCATAATCAATTTTAGCATATGACGACTTAATGTTGTAACATTGAAATCTATCCACATGGGGCAACTTATTGCATTTTTTAAGTTTCTCTATGTATATTTGAATATGAAATATTGTTATGTTAAGTGATTTGAATACTTTTAACATTATTTTGAGATGACTCATAGCATGAGATTGATCAAATAATATCATAAGCATCTATATTACATTTAGAACTCTAATATGTTTACATATCATCTTTGCAGTTCAATAAATATGCAGTTGTGATTGTCATAAGTTGGTATTCTATATCTTGTTTAGTGACAATTAGCATTGCAATTTGTGACATAGTTTGATGTGCATAAAACATGTTTCAAGTTGCCATAAGGTGATAAATACTACAAAACATATTTGGTTTGTGAACTATGTGGTGATTTTATTGATAATTAATAATATGCTTTTATGTTCTTGATAAATTATCACATTGACAAACATGGGTAAGCTGAGAACAAGTATAAAATTATTAGTCTTGATTTATACACCTTTCTAGTTGGAATGCATAGCTGCATGATTGCAACATCCTATTTCAAAACACAATCTTGACAACTTTTTGCACATGGTTAAAATAATCCTCTTGTGCATTGCCAAGGTAATATACACAATGTTATGATCGGTTAGTTATAAAGTTGATATAAATATGCATAATGTTTGACCTTATGCTAGGTCTCATGGTCACTTTTAAGGTGTGAGACATATTTGACATGGTCACTTGGTGTGTTGATTATTTTTTAAGGTTTCAAAGATTATTATGCATGCTTTGGTTAATTTTTAATGTTTTGAAATACTTCAAAACTTTGCATATAACATCTTGGGTATATTTAAATCAATGCATAAATTGCATTCAATTTGATAGATTTTAATGCATTTAAGTAATAGTGTTCGAGGCATGTCATTCGTTCAAGTCAAACATGATGGGTTAGATTCGACGATGGGTTAATTTAACTTGGTTTTAAATGTTTTGTCCTCGCCTCAGTTGTGGATATTATGGCGACAAATTTGGCAATGGTAGTGAAATCTTGTTAAGTGTTTAATGACTATTTGTCTTGCTTTTAGCAAGCAAGAAATTTAGTATGGGTTGTCATCCATTAATTTAGTGGGCATGTCATCCCATTGGCACTAATTACCAGTTAAAACAAATGCCTTGACATAAAAGGCTTCATTTTCTTGGCTTACACACCATTTTGTCAAGCTCATCACAAAAGTCGAGTTTTGTAGGTTCACCAATTAGATTTATATGACAAATTTTGTTTGTTTTTGTCTCATTCCGATGCATGCATCTTATGTTAAGGTATGCAGTTGGTTATTTTTGTTTGAGAAATGCATTTGCAGTTTGCATTCACCGTGATAGAGGTTATGGACAATTAAAAGTTTTTTTGATGAATTCTTAGACAAAAATGCATTTGCATGTTGCTTAAGTGAAGTTTTTAAAGGAAGAAAGATGCTATCATGTACTTATTTTTGGAAATAATTTGAATGTATGATGGGATTATATATACGTTTCACCTTCATGGAGGTTTCAGTTTGTGAAAATGTCGAGTTGTCATGGTTAACAATCAATCTTGAAGTTTGATTGCAAATTGAGTATCTTGATGTAAGTTAAGTTTCTCGTGCATGCTTATAAAAGGTTTGTCTTACAAGAACTTGTGCATGTATATAATGGTTTTCTTTCTAAATTTTTTAATACATCACAATCACGATATATTATCGATATGATTATCATTTTCAGTTGAAAATGGATTTATTTAAAAAGAGTTCATATATATGTTTGTTTTTGAACCTGCATGCTACAAATCTATGATACATTTTTTAGTTTCAGTCACCTAAGCAGATATATTTGGTTTGGTATGGAGAAAATAATAGGTTTGTTTATTGTTTTATGGCTAAAAAACCTTTTGCACAGTGTGATATAATGGGTTTTATGTTTGATATTGTGGGTGCACTTAGCCACCAAGATGCTTCCATGGCCTTAGGGTTTGCATATTTCATTTAAAATTACTCATTTAGAAAAAAATTTAAAAAATTTTGCATTCAATATTCAAAAAAAGTTTTTTAATTGGTTGGTTATGTTTGATATTGTGGGTGCACTTAGCCACCAAGATGCTTCCATGGCCTTAGGGTTTGCATATTTCATTTAAAATTACTCATTTAGAAAAAATATTAAAAAAAATTGCGTTCAGTATTCAAACAAAGTTTTTCAATTGGTTGGTTATGGTTGATATTTTGGCACAAATAGTTATGGTTGCATGCATAGATCATATGAATGGCTACATTTGCTATATCAATGTGTGATGAAGTTCTTGTTTCTTCATAAAAAACTTTGATGTTAGATTTTTATTGTCTCAGGTAATAGTTGCTAAAATATGTTGTGAAGTATCATATTAAGAACATTAGCATCTTTTGGCAATCATAGTGCACTTTGTTGTTGGGATGTGTACATTTGTCAAAATAGTTTTGATTATGAGGTTTCAAATATCATTTTATGCATTGAATTCATAAATATTGCACTCATTTATAAGTTGATATGTGTAGACACTTCATTTTAACCACTTCCATGTCTAAACTGCATTCAAAATGACTTTCATAAATCGCATGTAGGTTTAGCCATAGATCACCACTGGACCTAATTTACCCATATAATTGTCATTTTAACCCAAAATCATAATGATACATCCCTAATTGGGGAAACACATTGTAATACATCATTAATTTTATTTAGTGTATCATGAATCAAATCAATCCTTTATAAGTGTCTTCATAACGAAACTAAGTGAATACTTGATTGATAAATAGAAACATTGCAAAAGCCACCATTCCTTTAATTGTTGATTAATCCCACTTAATCAAGCCTAATTAATCCTCTAATGGAAAATTCCATGAATTTGGAATTATCAATTTTCCTAAAATCAAAATTAGATTATTGCCACACATAGGTGATGTCACTCCAAAACGTCAATTGGAAAGAGAAAGAGTGCAAGGAAGCTCTTACACCCCTCTTATACACTCTTCCTCTTACACGTCTCTCATACACTCCAAGAGGACCAATGACTGCACTTTTCATCCATCATGCCTTCCACACTTCAAAAGGCCTTAAATGGCCTCTCTTACACACTCTATGTGTGTAATGATGGATTTAAGGATTGGTCCTCAACCCTCCATCTTGAGATGAGATGAACGATTTACAATGCTTTAGGAAATCTTTAAGTTGAACCCTCACACCTCTCATTTCATGAAGCTTCTTAATGTAAACTTACTCTACTGGATTATTACAAGGAGTTTCATCAACTCTCTCATGCCAAGCTAAAGCTAAGACTAAGTCTAGACAAAAAGAGGTGCTTCTCATGCAAGGAATCAAACATTGATAAAAACTTCTACATCTACAAGCCAAGGTCGACCTCTTTAGACTAATTTTCAATCAAATATTAAAGGGAGGTATAAATATTATTTTTATATTCTAAATTGAATTTATTGCTTGATTATCACATAGCTCAACCCAGGGATTAGGCTTGAGAAGTTATGTCTTTAAATTAATTTGGATTTGTTAACTAACAATTGACTACCCTCTCTTGTATTCCTGA
The DNA here is from genome assembly GCA_037957365.1 of Torreya grandis. NCBI lineage: Eukaryota > Viridiplantae > Streptophyta > Pinopsida > Cupressales > Taxaceae > Torreya > Torreya grandis. The sequence continues at coordinate 3,672,225 of JARHVA010000136.1, forward strand.
TCTACATAATGACATGTCCAATGGGACCTCTCGAAGGATTAGATGTATCTCACAACTTCTTTTACACCACTAACTTTCTTCTAGTTGCCATAATTTTAAATTTTATAATCCTCTCTCAAAGCAAGTTTTTCAAAGGTTCAATGGATGTGATACAAAAGTGTGTCAGCTATTAAATTTCCTTATAATGCTTGTGTGTTGTTACTTGACTGTTATGTCAAAACCTTGTTCATACTTGAGACCAAATCAAACCAACCAAATCCAAGTCCAAACCGTTTTTATACACACACAGTAAGGCATTACTCAGCCAAAATTACAGGTGAAACAAAAGTGACATGTTAAAACTTGGTCCCAATACCCATATTACTTATCCAAACCATGTTGTTAGACTATCTAATTTGAACCAAGAGTCTTCTCCTAATCCAAATTACCATTTCAAACCAAATTTGTGATTATGAACTTCTCGTCCATGTTGTATCATTATGTCATTCATTTTAGTCCAAATATAAGTGCCAATTATAAATCTACCTTCTTTTCAATTTCAAACCAAATTCTAATGCCAAATCTAATCTAGTTAAATTGTACCAAGACCAATTCCAAATTGAATTTAGGGAAACACCTTTGAAACATTTACAATGATGTGCCTTTGATTGGTGTATTCCAAATTGAATTTTACCTTGACATAGGCCAAACGTCTTATCTCAAACCAATTTCCAAGTGATATTCCAAGTGAGGTAACATACTAAGTCAAAACAACATTTAAAGGCATTTAAAACCTTTTTCAAGATGAAGATTATAAACTTGGGCATGCTTAAGTATGCACATAATGGGGCCATTTACAACCCCTCATTCTATGAGGAGGTAGTTTACAGCCCCTATGGGTATAATCACTATATAAAGGATGAAGAAGATCAACAATACCTTACCAATATGCCCTCTAATGTTGAAATCAAATAACATAACCCATACCTTCTGATTGTATCGCCTAATGTTAAAAAAGGCCAATACCAATCATACCTTTCACACATACCATTTGATACCGAGTGTAAGCCTAATCCAATGTATATTGTCAATGCACCACATAGTGATGAATATCAACAAGATCAATTTAATCGATAACTATTTGACAACAAAGATAAACACCTTGTTCGATTATTAGAAATGGGTTCCTGTGGAAGATTTTCGTTGTTTAGTTAGAACACCCAAAGAAACACCTCTTACATTACTAGATAACCAAGGTGCCTCTAACCAAGATCAAACTTTCAACCAAACCCTAGTGGTGTTAGACAAAGGAAAGGGTTAAGGATAAAGGAAAGGGTCAACTATTTGACCCTCCCACACAAAGCCAACTTATTGCTTCATAAATATAACAAGCTAATTTGGCTATAACTGCTTTAGCTAACTCTTTGGCAGCATTGAAAGTTCAAAATCCCACATTATTGGAGTGTAATCTTCAAACAAAAGAACCATTGGATCTATTTACTTATCCCATGTATAATCTAGATCCATTTTCCAACAAAACATTATTTGTAGATATGTTTAGCACACCCCCAATTAAAAACAATCTAGTAATTAACCCTGATTCAAAACTCCTTGTAGATTCTACCCAACATGTGGTGGATAGCTCCTAAGTAGCATATTTTAACCCACACTAGGTACCATCCAACATACAAAGTAACATTGTTGTAGGTTTTGCATCGAGGCATCTTGCACTATAAGGACTCACATTAAAAAATAGAGTATGTATACACACTTAGGCTTGTATCTCTTTTACTTTTGTAATTTATTTTCATTACATCCCTAACATAAAGTTGTGGGAAATGTAGACACTCAAATTTAATCATTAAGTGCTTAACGATATTTAATCTTGACATCTATACCCTCACCTAGTCTATTTATCATTTTGTTAACTTGAAATCTTTACCAAAGAATTTATTGTTCCCTTTACTACCTTACAATCACTAAAAACAACATTCAAGCATCCCTACTTTGCTTATAGAGTATTATCAACCAAATCCCAATAGTCTTTGTCCTTCTGGGACATAACTACATTAGGCAAATACATTTGCATTGTGGCCTTGTCCACTAGTGTGACCTTATTCCCAACACTCTAATGGTAACTTTTTTAATTTGAGATTTGCATATTACTCCTCTCATGCTTTTATCAAGCTAAATTAATGGAAATATTTCAAATATTCCTTTATATAAAAACATCTAGGCCACTCAAAACATCACTTGGATCATCTAACAATCCACTGCACATTAAGAAAAAGGCCACTAATCTTTCCAATAGGAATTCATAAGCATTATAACAATTGTAGGCCAAGTTTGAAATTGTTTTATTATAAGTAAAGAGTACTTATTGGAAAGAATTCAAGTCAATCTATGTAGTGCATTCATATATCTAATTAGTAATACTGAAATATAATTTATGTATTACATCAGTCTTGTACACTTGGAAAATATCCATCATAGTTGTATCTTTCAGTTGTAGACCTGCCCATTATCGAAAGGCTCACATTCACTATCTATTTTATGCCTAAACTGCTTATCTCTTAGTATGACCATTTTTATTCTAATGACCAAGCCTTATATAATGTGCAAAAATCTCTACATTGGATTATTATAACTCGCTACCAATTATGGACCTAAACCTACTTTCTAGCTTCTTTGACACTTGCATCCCAGACATACACCTACGTCGATGCAAGTGTCCACTTTTCCTACAAAGTGTATAGTGTCCAAAAGTCATCTAATTTGAAAATGAAATACATCCTAAAGGTCAATCTTAGTGTTTTTGTGTGAGATATTTCCAAAATGGATTGGTATATATATAAGATCAACCCTCATTCATTCTTCACCTAGCGAATACCAATAACTCACAAGGCAATGTACCAAGAAGTACTCTATCAATCATTCAAGTGAGCAAACCTACCCTATTCATCCCTATTTCTATATCAATCATAGGAGTAGTATCCCCATATGTTTGAAGCATTCAAAGAGTAGTTCATCATCCATATTTGCCAAGTTATAAGCTAGGTCACTACGTGCCTTTACTTATCACACATTGCATCCTTATGCACACACAAGCCAACACATTGGGTAGAAATACATAATTATGAGAATCTCTTCAAAGTGTTGGATATGTAAGCAATGCCCATTGATAGAGGTGTCCTTGGGGTAGCTCAACACCGTGAACCCGCTAACCTAAATTTCCCATAGTCACTCCAAGGGTGAATAAACTAGGGTTTGATCATTCGAAGAAGAGTGATAACATGTGTGCATTGTTTGTATACATCAAAATAAATGTGATAGAAAACCTATAAGGCTCTAGGTAGTTGCATTTAGTTGTAGTCAATATTCTATACATGACACCTATGGCAGGGTTAAACATTTACATCAATGCAACTGTCCAGATTTTACATAAGTGTTCCTTAGCCATAGAAAGAATATTTCTAGAATCCAATGACTATACGAAGATCACCTTCTAGTCCACTTCCAACCTATTCCAAATCATACTTGTATGATCTCAATAAACTAGCTAAGTATCATTGTTCCGTATTTATTGTAATATCTATCAATAGTTATACTTTACTTTTTTTAGCAATCTCAATTGTATAAATTCATAATACTACTCTTATGATTTTTATATTAGTTGGCCTACTCATTAGATTGATTCACCATCTTTGTGTAAATCTAATCCCCTTAACCCTAGATGTCCCCTTTTATAAATGTAGTGTTAAACATTTGGTGAACATGACCTCTATGTCTATTTATGCAAACCCTAAGATGCCCTAGGGTATTCAGCCCCTTGAGGTTTTTTATTGCTATTTTTTATATATTTATTATATTATTTGTATCTAACCCAGGCAATTGGTGTTTCTATAAAACACTTACAACTTCCTCGTTGTCCACCTAAGATGGCTCAAACTAATGAGATATCAAATATTATGCCTAATGAAAGTGCCAACAATGAATCTAAACAACATATTGAATAGGTTACCATAAAATATGTTTCTAGTCATGAAAATAATGAATGCAATACAAAAAATGAACATGAACAAATATATCAAGAGTAAGTAAAATATCTTGTTATGATCTCAAGATCTTGATGATATCCTAAAAACCATATCAGTAACCAAATAATTTAAAAACACAGAGGAATAACCAAGTGCATCTATTGATCATGTTATTAAGGCTATGAGACATCCCCATATTCATGTAACCCTCCCCTTGAGCACATCATTGCTCCATACTTCTAATGGGGGCATGAGTTATGTGTTTACATCATTGTTCCCCAAAACAACTCTTACTATTATTACATCCTCCACGTGAAACATTGACACTTCAACCCAGTTACCAGTTTCAATGCCTATATCAACTCAAACTATGGGTATACATCCTTTGGCAACATCTCAAACATCAAACCTTATTAATCAAAATGTACAAGATCTTGTCATTTTTTATTTGTCAAATAAGGTTACAAAGATTGAGCAATATTCTATGAAGTCACCTTATGCTATTGATTCAAAATAGGTGGTGCATAACCCTCTTGCACCTAAAATATCCACAAACCCCTTTTAAACTGGCTTTATTGCACATAAGTTCACATTTTATTATGGTAAGGGTGATCCTGAACAACATCTTTGATCTTTTTATGCAACGTGCCTTGATTATGCCTCCAATGATAAACTTTTGACTAGACTATTTCTAAGCAGTTGTTGTAGCATAAAATAACACCCTTTGGGGAGATTTCTTAGGATCTCTCACTCCTAGCTACAAGTGTTGGGACAACCTCATGCTGTGGGTATCTTGTAATGAGGTTGAACCTCTGGAGTAGGTCGACTTCCTGTTTGATGCTCACCTAAAACTAATGCTTCACAGGGAAAAGGGTTATAAAGGGAAAAGGGATCCTAAGGAAGTTAACTAGGTGATGCACCAAATAAAAAATGGGAACTCCCATAAGCTTGAACCCACAATAGATCTACAGAGGACAATATTAACTCACACAATCTCAAGATCAAGTTGATTGCATACGTGTTTCATGGAAGAGGTTCAGGAAGCAATGAATAAAAACAAAGAGGAGTTTCAAGACTCATTGAAAGCTCACATTAATGGCAGAAAGAACACTAATCCAGACCTACAAACAACATTGAAAACTCCCTAAACAAGGTCAGAAAGAAAGACCATGGATGAAGAAGATTCTTCTTCACACAATGCCATAGTGCACAGCTCACTAAACACAGATTCAAGGCAAAAGATAGGTAAAGAAAATCCTATATTGCATCAAGAGGTAGTTCTTATAGATGCTTGATAGGGTCGAGCCTAATCAAGAGGAACATACTTTACAATATCTCAAAATGTTCCCCAGTTCCTCAAAAATTTCCAAATCAGAGAGAACTAATTTCTCCAAATTTCAAATCGGAGAACCCTTTTTCAAATGAAAAGAATGTGATATATAGAAGAGGGAAGAGAAATAAAGACAAAAAGGAGAGGGGCACATTTTTCATGATCATTGAATGAGTTCCACGTTTCAAGGGATGCCCCAATACCCTTTGTCCAATCAGGACAAGTCCATCATCAACATTTATCCTTCAATGGCTCTATTTAGTTCTCAAGTTCTTCTCATTGGCTGAGAAAAGTGCACTGGAGGACAAGAGTTTGTTTTATATGGCGAGTCATGATCCTTTCAAAGATAAAATATATTCAAAGGTTTTGGTCATTATTGAATGCTCTAGCTATTTCTCCAATCTCCCAAATTTGCTTTGTGAAACTCGCCATACCTTCCACTTGGCTTCGTTATGAGGACAAGGTCCTCATATCTTAAAACTGACAGAGCCATGCCATGTGTGCTTTGAGGTGGTGGTTTATCAAAAGCATAGCTCGAGCTACTCTTTTCACTAATCACATACCTGCTCTATGTTTGGGGACCTGAACTTGAATTAACTATAGGTTTAAAACTAATCTAGATTATTGGTTTTCCTATAATTATAATAGACGACACACTACTTCATGCCTGGTCTTTTTTCATTCATTGATCTCTTTCCTAGATATTGACAAGTGTCAAGCTCACATAAATCTTGATGAACCTTTTGAGAACTTGATCAAAGGTAATGGCTACTTGTAGGAACTCAAACTTGATGTTTGCGGGCCCATCATTAATTCCTTTAAACTTTTATTTGGACCACTTATTTGGACTTTTCCTTTAAAAGAATTTCCTTGGGATATTTGTTTTGACCTTTTTTTTGAAATAATTCATTGACTTTTCTTTGGGCTTATTCCTTCGGAGGAATTTTTTCAGACTATTTGTTTCGACCTTTTGTCTTCAGACTTTTTGCTTGGACCCCTCAGAACTTTGAAAGTGACCTTTCAGAATTCTCAAAATGGTCTTTCAAAAAAAGTGTTTGTCTCTTTGCAAAGGGAGAGTACCCTTCAATTTTTCTATTCTAGACCATTTATCCCAAAAAGTACCCTTCAAAAACATATTTAGGTACATTGCTTCGAAAAATACCCTTTCCCTAAGAAAAGAGTCTTCAGAACCTTTCTTTCGGACAAATTATCCGAAAGAATTCCAACACTTAGTGAAAAAGAAAATTTTCGAAGAGAGAACACTTAGTCCCATACAAAGTCCAAAATAATGAACAAGAAAGACTTAATCGAAAGAGAGACTTTGCACTTAACTTTTTAGCTTGCAGGCTTATCCTTGAACACTGTCATTGGATCCTTAGAAAACCTTGCTTAGATCCTCTCTATTTACAAATGTTGGATCCATTTATACACCTTTGATCCACTACCTCATCAAACCATGCAAGAGATTTATGTGGGCCAAAAATGGCCAATAGGAGCCTCAAGGACTATGCTTTAAGGTGGTTCTATGATTTACCAATCCAATCCATAAAAGTATTCAAACCTATTGCGGATTAGTTTTTGGCACACTTCTCTATCAACATTATTGAAAAGGTATCTTATGCCTAGATTACAAAAATAAAACAAGGAACTGGTGAACCTATCAACGAATATGTCCGGAGATACAAGACAATGTTGGACAAAATGGCAAACCAAATGGTAGATAAAGAACTTCAAGAATTTTCAAGCAAAGCTTGCTTGCCCCATTACATGAATCCATTATTTTCAAAAAGTTCAAATCTTTCGATGACTTGTGCCATATTGTTAGAGATCGTGAAATGAAATTTATTTCATTAAACAGGCTTAAGTATGCAACAACACACCAAATACATCAAGTACCAAGTTTCATATGAAACCAAGCTATAAGGTCAACCTATAGAACCTAAAAAGGACACAAATACAACTGTTAGTGTAGTGTCACAACTACCTAATCAACTTATCTTATCTAATGCACCAAGGAGATAATTTACATCATTACTTGAGTCTCTTACTTCTCTACCTAAGAAGCTTGTAGATCATCATCTCATATCTCTCCCTCCTGCCATAAAGGTTGATATGAGTATACCTATACCTCATGGATATGATGCTAATTCTTATTATGACTATCACCAGGGGCATGGGCATTCTACTAACTAATATTATACCTCAAAGCATAAGATCCAAAACCTTTTTGATAACCAACTACTTATATTTGATGATCCTTCCAAATATTAAGGGTCACAACCTAGTGACCATCAAAACCAAAAGATGTTTAGTGATCCATTACAAGATCATTCTCAAAAAAATATAGAAATGCAAATGGCATATAATGCACATCCCCCTCCACCATATTGTGGGCATCCATTAGATGGGATTATTGGTACTTATACATGACATATACCTCCTATGGTTCAAATACCCTCTATTAATTTCAGATCTTCATTCATTATTTGTTCGAACATAAATTGATCACCAACCTATTCACAATGTTATGATTGATAATGGTGTTAGTGAAAATGTTTGCACTATGTCATACTTGCACATTTGGGATATACACATAATGATTTTCACCCTTCAACCAAAGTGGCCAGAGCATTTGATGGAACCTCACAACAAGTTCTTGGTAATATTGACTTACTTTTATAGGTTGGCCCAACGCATGTGGTCCCTACCTTCTTAGTTATACCATACACGCAAGTCTTTGATGTTTTATTTTGATGATCTTGGATATATAAAGTCTATGTGGCACTTTTCACAGTGCATGGGTGTATTAAATAAATTCATGCCAACAAAGTGGTCACATTTCTTGAAATTCCATACGAAAATCCACTTAAACAACAATAATCCATTCCAAGATAACTCATTATCAAACCTACTAAGGTTAATCCTTAGTGAAAGGGTAAGAAACAAACAATCCCCTTTCTTAGGTGACCCATACTTGAGAGACCATTGCATCAGACATACACAGTGGAGTAGTCAAACGAGAGCCAACATAGCTCATGTCATTGAGAGAACATAGATAAATTGTAGACATCTTTTAAAATGAAGGGTGGATGAGTTACTTTGAGATATTGATGGGGTTTGATGATGGATTTATAGAAGGGTTTACATAAACCCTAATAAACTATGTATCCAATGTGAAAGGGATACAAGTAGAGATATCTAAAGAGTTGCTAGCAGAAGTCAATGGATTGAAGCGAGAAAGAGAGCAATGGTGAAATAAATACAGTGCCTCCATGGTAAGAAACTTATTCTATGAATAAGGATAATAACTGTATTTCTCCAAACATTATACATTACACTCCTCTTTACCTTTGCCATGGGCTGAAGTTGTCTTGTATATCATCAAATATTTGACTTGTAAGGGTAGACACTCCATGATATATGCAAACCACTTCAAGTTTTTAAATCATTTTTAGCATGATAAAAAGATAAATATACCCAATTTCCAATTAAACAGGCTTAGGATAATGGTAGAGGAGTGTCAAAAAGGGAAGACAAAAGCTTTATCTCACCATTGTTTAATCCAACTAATCGTGCAAACATGTTTAAGAGATAAGAGGCCCAACATAACCTGGGATGAATTCCTAGCCATAAAATACCTACCCGATGATGATTAATAATAAGTGGTTAGTGAAAAACATGAGTAAGTGGCTAAGGAAGAACATGACATAACTAGGGAACATAATGTCGAAGAATAAACAAAGGTTATTGAAGAACAAGACGAGAAGCCTAAGAAGATAAAGAGAAAGAAGTTGATTGTATCACCTTATTGCTCAAAATATCAAGGCAAGAAGAGGGTTGAGGATGTCCTTCAACATTCATATGAATGAAAAAGTAAAATATCTCATCTCCATAGGCTTTAATGAGACAATCTCAGAGGATCGGGTGTAGGATAACCAAATAATGTACCTCTGTAAACCTTGTTGTAATCCACAAATAAAGTGAAGAATCCTTTGAAGAAGATGAAGAATTTTGTAAAGATGAGGAGGAAATTGCTAATAACTTTGATGGAGATAAATCTATCCCTTTTATTTTTGAAGTTCCATCTTTTGGAAAAATAGAGCTTTGGGGTGCTCTATAAACTATAATAAGAGAAGAAACGATGGAAGAACAACCCACTAAAAGTTAAATGGCTAAAAAAAAACTAAGAAACACTTGAACAACTAGAATAAGGAGAAAATTAGAATTTTTTATATTCCCTTAGGGAAAGATAAACCCTTAAGGCACATATATGAGAGTTAGAGGCTAAGGAAGATGGTTTGGGGGAAAAAAAAAGGAAGATGAATTGGATGCTTTGGCCAGGGTGGCAAGAAAAGAGAGTAGACATCTACAAGTCCCTAAAGTTTGACCTACAATAGAAGAATCTTGGATGGCTACAAGAAGGGTATACAGGACATTTTTATCCATTGCCACTCGAATTAAACATACTTTCTCATCCATTGTCATTCAAATAGAAATATTTAGTTAGGAGGAATTGTTCCTCATAATAGATGTTAAAATTCAAACATTACAACTCCAAAGGAATAGTCAGTTAAGCCTATTAAAGGAATTAAATGAGGCTTTGAAAAAGAAATACAAGGAATATGACTCACAACTCATAAGATTGAAAGAAAAGGTTGAGGATATGAGTTAATCGATAGTACAACTCATGAATTGTAGACCACCTACAAGGGTCCATGTTGTATATCTCAAAGAACAATGGGTAAAGTTTGAGTATATGAGAAGTTATCTTCATCTTCCAAAATTGGTGAGTGTTCCTAATTATTTCTTTAAGTTATATAACAATAACACTCTTAAAGATAAAAATCAGTTATGTGAGTTTTACATGTATAATTATGTTATTCCTCATGATTTAGAAGGAACCCAAATTTGTATTTGGGTGATGTATTATTCATAGCTTTTTCTTCTTATCTTATTAATGATAAGAAAAGAGGAAATAGATTAGTTGATTAGCATGAAAAAGAAAAGGAAACCACATTAATGATCAGAGGAGAGGCTACTCAGCTTGATATCATAGAACAAGAATGGGTGAAATTAATGAATATAAGAGAAGTAGTTGCTAGAACTAGGCAAGAACAAATTGAGGCACAAAATTAGTAGTTAACCTTAATGCAACAAACGACTTAAGAATCCTATAATTCCTCTACAATCATATGGAATGAATTAACTCCAGAGTTGAAAAATAAGGAGTCATTTTCACGTTATAACTACATGGCAACATTCAACATGGTTACCATGTATATTGATGTTGTGAGAAGAAAAAGTATAAGTTGGATTGCTATAACCTACCAACCCCCTCTTTTATGGTTTCTTGTTCCAAATTGGAGAGGAATTGAATAGTTTAATGAAATATATGAAGAGAGAAAGTAGAGAAGGATAAAATACAACTTTGGGATTTTCATAAAACAAGGATTAGGTGTGGCAGAGGCAAATGATTTTAGGACACTTTGCTCATTTCTACAAAGGTTTAGGTTGTTTGAGGAACAACAACATGCTTAGTTGTTGGGTGTGATGAGCTATGGAAATGAGCCTTTTTATACCTACTACAATATCTTTTTATTTACCTTCTAATATTGTTTCCAAGCATACAAAGTTGACTTTTGTATTGTCCTTACCACATAATACTCAATTAATATAATATACATTTGTTTATATTTTATGGCTAAAACTATTATTTCATGAATAAAGCTTGCATCATATACTTTTTATATTATTTTTTCTTTAATATATATTTGGTATGCTTAGATATTAGGAATTAATCATGAGTGTAGGGACATAGTTAACCCATAGCAAATCTGTAAGCCAACCTGTAACATCTGGGTAGGCCAACTCATATCACTTGTAGTGGTTGATTTTTGTAACCTATAACAACTAGTAGATTATTTGTTTCAACTCATAGCAACTACTAGGTTGATGATAACAACATTTGTATAAACCTATAATGGATCCCATGGCATATAAAAAACATAATTAGCAAACAAATAACGTCATGTAACAAATAAAGGCACAACTAAATAACCCATAGCAATTGCATGAAAGTTGTTTTAGTTGTAGCCTAAATGAAATGGTTCAACCATGAAACTAAGCTGTTACACCTGATGAGTTGTATCAATTAGTAAAAAATGAAGACATATTCCATGACAGAGAAAGGAGTTGGATAACAACCAAAAATGCCATCATTACTTCCTTCCTTATGGATTGTATTTCTTTGTTATTACAACCATGTAATTGACTACTATGTTATTTACAAAACCAACTGGTTTGTTATATAGCATGAGTAAGTTATCTTCATAGATTTCATGGTAACAATAAACTTGCGTACTCTATTTAACAAAAGTTGTAATAACTTAGAAATGAGTTAGAAGAAGAAAAAAATCATTATTATTATCAAATCATGAGAATTATAGTTTGAACTCTTTGTAATCTTTTATTTAGAAATACCCACATCGCTACAAGATATTTAATGCAAGAAGAATTGGTTTAAATTAAAGTCTTGTTGTGTTGAGGGAAGGATTGTAACTCATCTCTAACCAAGGAGGGCCTCCTTGTTAAGATTTGTGGTAAGGATCTTGAACTATTAGTATAGTTTTTATTTCTGTTGCGTAAGTATAGTTTCTATTTGAGTTATATGCATGTTCAGTTTCTTAATCAATACAATAAATATTTAATATTTGTGTGAGTGTTCTTAGTTATCAAGGAAGCTTCCAAATCTATAAAACAACAAGTGATTTTCCATTCCAACAAGTGTTCATTTCAATTAAAGCAAGTGTGATTTCCTTTCCAAACATTTTACTTTCATGCAATTTACTTTATGCAAGAGTGTTTCCTATATGCAATCTATAGTCCCTCAATCTCTGAAAAGAATTAGTGTCACATATATAGTGTGGATGCCTTGCCAAGCTTATGGACCCTAGGTTGATAATCAATGAAAGCAACATATTTAATAAACCAAGGGTTTGCCCCTCAGAAGAGGTCTATTAGGTTGTATGTGAGAGATTGGTTTTATGTCAGTTTAATTAGTGGTCTAATTCTACTCATCGTGTAGGGCATTATCATTTATGTGATGGCTTATGACGTTCCTTTTTATGGTTTCTCTTAGAATCTTAGGTTGTCTTCTTCATGGTGGTGGGATTTTCTTTTATCATTCAGAGATGGCTTCCATCTTGTCCTATAAACTCACTTTTTTGGGTGCTGGCATGCTTCTTAAGGCTTTAGTTGGATGTATTTTTTGTTTGTTCATGGTTTCAAGGCTCTAGCCATGGCATCCAAAAAGAATTGATAACATTGAAGGCCCTTCCTGTATGGTTGTCTGCCAGAGCAAAGGAAAGAGTCCTCTATAAATATTGTGAAGGAGAAGAACAATGAAGTGATCCACAAGTACTTCGTTGAAGACATGCACTCTTCTTTAACAAGGTTCGTGGAGTACCTTAAGCTAAGTCAACTTTCAAATGATTAAATCTTGCTAGACAAATGAATAAGGATTATAGTTGAGTAAGCTAGAATTTTGGAAGGATGCACTCTTTGAAGGAATTAAAGATGAGAAATTACTAAAATGGAAAAAAATAAATTTGTTTAGAGCTCAACTTGTGACTCGAATGGGTGAATGTGCCTCTAAAGATTGTATCTTGTAGAATATGAAGGACCCCAAACAATCAACTCCTAGATTGGATGAGCTTAAAGTAGCGTTAATAATCAAAGTGCATATTGCTCTGTTCAGAGTGAAGAATATACATGATATCCATGAAGGTGTAGGGCATATGGGTTTTGGTATCATGTACAGGCCTGATCAAGTGTGCTCTCTTATATAAGCCATGTCAATAGACGATATTTCCAAGGGGAAAAAACTTCTCATTGTTTGTTCCATATTAGAAATTAATGCCTTATACTTTATAATTTCACATTTTGTTGAGACTCTTTCGGCCTTGGTAATGAAAAATGAAGAAAGGGAATGAAGGTCTTATGGATGTGGATCCTGATTCCAACAATGGAGATGAATAGTTTTATGTAGTTAATTGTTTTTTTTTATAAAAAAACTTGTAGAACGTTTACTAAAAAATGACGATCCATATGTAACTCTTTTCCCTGAATTTTCATATTTTGGCTTATTATATTAATAGACAGACCATTGCCATTTTTTGAGTTATAAAAAAAAGTCTTAGGTTTTAAGTGACACTTGTTTAAGATTACCCAAAAAAAAACCTAATAAATATTTTTCGTATATATTATCTCTTATTTAATCTTAATTTGGGTACATGAATAAGCATCTTTCTTTAGCTCAATATTAAGGATCAAGGGGTGTCTATTTTATTTTTTATTAGGAGAACATGTAATCGATCTTATTTGACTTAATCTCAAGGATAAAGGGGCATCGATTTTATTTCCTATTTACATCTCAATTTGGGTGCATGAATAATTGACCTTAATCAACTTAGTGCTAAGGACTGAGGGTATCATATATATTTTCTATTAATTAATCTTCTTAGACTCAGTGCCAAGGACTAAGGGGTATCTAATTTATTTTCAATCAATCAATATTCTTTTGCTTAGTGCTAAAGATCGAGGGGTATCCATTTTATTTTCTATTAATTGACCTTCTTTGATTTAGTGCCTAGGAATGAGTGGTATCTATTTTATTTACTATTAACAAACCTTATTCAACTGCGTGTCAAGGCCTAAGGGATATCTATTCTATTTCCTATTAATCAACCTTTTTTGGCTTAATGCCAAGGGCTAAGGGTATACATTTTATTTCCTATTAATCAACCTTCTTAGCCTTAGTGCCACAGACTGAGGGGAATCCATTCTATTTCTTATTAATCAAACTTCTTCAACTTAGTGCCACAGACTGAGGGGAACCATTATATTTCTTATTAATCGAATTTCTTCAGCTTAGTGCCAAAGATTGAGGGGTATACATTTTATTTCCTATTATATCCTGATCTGGGTGCAAGAATAATCAACCTTCTTTGGCATACTATTAGGTATCGAGGGCTATCCATTATATTTTTTATTTAGATTTCAATTTGGGTACATGAATAATAAATTCATGTAAGACTTGAAGCCAACCTCGTCCCTTTTATTTCATATATCTCTAAACATTTGTACCTTGATAAATGACGTAATAGTTATGACATACCACCATACTCATTGACTGAACTAGAACCCCTTTGATGTTTTGTTTCCTATTAGAATATTTTTTTAAATTGAAGAATAAACATCCATATCTAGAACCTTGCACTGAGTACATATCAAGTGCATGAATAATTGATCTTCCTTAACTTAATACCAAGGATTTAGGGGTATCTAGTCCATGAAATTTCTTGGAACTCGAACCTAACATCATCCCTTTTTAGTATGATGTGAGATGTATACCTTGGTAGATGGCATGATAAACCTTATAATTCGCACCAATTAGACTACAACCCTTTTGATCTTAGGACATGTTTTGATGCATAAAGCACAATCATTTTTATAATTCATGGCCATGAAGTTTTAACCTTGAAAAATAAATGAAAAAAGTTTTGATTTAGACCGACTTTAGACCCCAACAAACGTGGAGATTGTGTTAGACTAACTTTACAAAGAAGTTAGTAACATTACTCACGAAAAACTAATCTTTACCCACCACATTTGCTATGTAATTTTCTCTATTTTACCCCTATTTTTCAAAAAATGGTTATGAATTTTTTAGATATATATTTATATATGTTTGGGCTCATTTTTTATTCAGAGGTAGAAAAATATGGAGCATGAGCATACTATAAATTTTTAGTTCAAGGTTAAAGCATTCTATTTTTTATTATGTTGTGAAAGAATTTGACAGAGCCTACATGACCATTCTTATTTCTAATGACAAAAATAATGCAAATAAAATATATTGGTAAGCTAAAACTTTCCATTAAGTCCAATTTGCTTAGGACTAAACCAAAAAAAATCATAAAAATAAAAAGGAACAATGTATAATTATTTGAAAAAATAGATTTCTCTAAAACATTGTGATAAATATCTAAAGCAAATACAAAACCCTCATCTTTAGTGGGTAAGTTTCAGATTTGATTCAAGGTGTTGGTAGGTACACATGTTTATTATTCTTCGTGTTGGGCTCCTTCTAATGCCGCCTATGGTAGGTTGGAAAAGCTTCTAAGAGATTTACCCTAGGCCAATTCTAAAGTCATAAAGGCTTTCACAGAGTTTCCTGGGATATTTGTTACCGGCCTAAAGAAGCAGGTGGTCTGGGTGTCATGGATATTAAGCTTCAAAGTATTACTCTTGGCATTAAATGGGTTATCCGAGAACTGGAAGGTGATGAACCCTAGTAGATTTTGCTTCATCATTGTATCTCTCAAGGAGTTCCTTGCGGTAGACGTTCATGGCAAGGCCTGAGGTTACATACTCTTCTCATCACCCCTGTTCTTGTTAAACTTAATGGTACTCTTATCATTCAGATCACTTAGAAATCTTTGGAGAAACTTAATCTCCATCTCATTTGGGTGGGGGAGGGTTTCAAGAATGGTCTTTACCTTAATTCTCATTCCCTTTGGTGGTCTCCCGCATTGAATTTTCACAATGTTCCCTTCACTTTAGTCCTTTAGATCAAAAGCTTAAGGCTGTTAAAAAAAGGTGTGAAAAATATTGGGGATCTTTTTTATAAAGTGGACCGGTCTTGGCTTCTTTGGCATCTAGTTCAAAATAAATTTAACATAAATAATGTAGATGTTGAGTCTATTATAAAGACTAAAGGCTCCATACTCGATGAATATCTTCACAAGATTGGAGTTAACTCCCTTACTCCATGGTGGAAGGATTGGCATTGGCATATGGCCACTCCTTTTATTCATTATTCTCCTCGTTTGGGGTATAATATTTTAGCTCCCCAGCATATTCAAGATGATACTCTCAATCGCTGATGAAACCTTCATTCCAGCCATGTGGTTTGGTATAAAAAGTTTACCATTGTGTGGGCTACTTTATTAAGCCTAAGAAGGATCATTTTATTTGGTGTATTCTTTATCAAGGTTTGTATATGGGTGACCACTTAAACACATGGGAGTTTCAAATCTAATTTGCCTTGTGTACTGTCAAATTGAGATAATTAAGAATCTTTTTTGGTTTTGCTCCCATGCCTAAACTGCATGGCAATGGATTCATACCCTTTTTTAGTCATTCATGCCTAAGTTTTTTACATGGATGATGGCTCTCTTGGGGGACTCCATCTAATTTCCTACAAGATACAATAGATTTTGGTAGAGTTTTTGTGCTAATATTCTTTTTCAAATATGGAAAGCTAGATATTATGCTTGTTTTAATCACAAGAAAATAAAATATAGTTTTTATGTTATTAATAAAGTTATTGTCATTTCTAATGTTATTATCTAGATTCAAATTTAGACTGATAAGGTTCATATGAAACTTAATCATCTCCAGTGTTTGCTTGATCACTAGGAAATACTCCATGTCTAGTTAGCCATGAGCCTCCAGAGCTTCCACATCTACAGTTATCCCCTAGTTGGTGAGGACATGGTATGCACTGACAACCTTTCTGGAACCAAAATAAGAACCTCTCTCTTCATTGGTAACCCCTCATTGGTCATCTCCTTAGTGTGATTGGTATCGTGGCTCTACTAGAGGTAGAGGTGATGAAAGGGACTAGGGCCCTCCCTCACAGGACAAGTATCTACAACTGGCTCTTATTATCTCACATGATCAACACAATGAAGAAAATAATAATCTTTTATAGAATGATGGATGGGATCCCTTACCTATGGATGAAAACCCCCTTGTACAAGGGGGATGGGGTGACAAGCTGTAAGATATGCCTCCTCCTCTAAGCCCTATGTTTGTTACTGTAATGCAAATGTTTTCTTTGATTGCTTGTGTTTTTACATGCATCTTTTTTGGTTGTTATGCACTTGTGATAGTTTGATGTGACTTTTTTATGTGGTAATTGTTGACCTTCTACTGAACTTGATATTTTTCAGAGGGTTTATTACTTTAGTTTGATTATGCTTGTGGGGTGTGACTTTTTCCACCTATTTTTTGTATGGCTAATATTATACCATTATTTGTTTATATTAATATAAGTATGCTCTTTAATCCCAAAAAAATACCTGCAAATGTGAAATTTAAGGAAGCCTATCGATCATTGCATGCACAATAGATTTGTGCAAATAGAATGACACGTTTAACTCTTTGTTGAAAATTGAAATCGTGACTTATGGAAGAATGATCAGAAAGCTAAATAATAATTAAAGGCTCGGTATAAACTTTTAAAAAATGATCCGCAATTTACTCAACACTACTTGCACATATTTTATCTATTGCTATCCATGTTAGATTGATTGGTCTTCTCCATGATAGCCTCTCTCCTCTTTCCCTATGTAAATGTTGAAAAAGAGTGCCATTTGGTATGCATTCGAATATAAGAATGTGTTATCTTCCTTCCTCAAGATAACACCTAAGTAGCCTTAAACACCAATTTGACATTGTTTACATGTGTGATATGTGTTATCAACCTCCTCCAACTTATCCACACCTCACTAAGTATCATCATATTCCTTCAACTTGTTTATCTTTCTTCCAAATGCTGACTTCTCCATTTCGTAAAACATTATTCGCCTCTCATCAGGGCATTTGGTTTGGTGTTATTAGATGGTAATTTAGTTCTAACTTAAGACTTTACTTTCTTAATTAATTGCCCGAGTTATTATATTCATAATTCTAACATATTAACTATAAATCATAATATATTAAAGATAAGTTATTATATTTATAACTATAATACATTAATATCTTTGATTAGTCTTTTATGTTGTTAAGGGTGAACAAGGACATCATTGGAGCTATTTTGATTGTGGTAGGGCTTCATGTCTGATGCCAGCTAGAATTAGTGCTACAATACTGTTGATGTGGGGACAAGACATTAGCATCCCAGAGTTTATCTTGTAGCTTATGTTCATTCATGTTGCAGATATATTAACACCTTCATAAATTATAGTAGGCTCAAGAACATATAAAAATGTCATAGTCAAACCCTTGGAAGAAAAGGTAGCCATAATTAGAGCCTATGTTTGTAAGCATCTTAGTTATACCTATTAGCCAAAAAAATAAAAATCTAAGGGATCATTAGTAAAGAAAAATATAATTTGGAAGCTGATTTAACTTTTTTGGGAATAATGGAGTTTTATTCTTATTTTAGTTAAGGGTTTGGATTAATAAATCAGTAAGGAATATTGCAATAAATACAATCTTGATTTATAGAATTTATTTGTCTTTTTTACCTTTCTAAAAACAATAATAAATAAGAACAAATATAATTTATCTTGAAACTAGACTGAGATGGATGATACAAAGGCTAGTATTGGTTGTGCAGGATTGGGACAGTGTCATGAATATGAATCTAGCTTTCATTTGACGAAAGGATAAGAGTGCTGAAAACAAGACACTTTGGGATTTAGTGTTGTTGTCTACTCCTGCCACTGTTGTCTAAACTGGTCACAAAGACCTGAAACTTTTTAGGTTTTTGTATTGTTCCTATATGAGCCTACTTGTGAACTCTTGAGTGCTAATTATCGACAAAACTTGCTGTAGAGTTTTTTAAATCTTAAAACCCTAACCCTCCATTATGCTTGATAAAACCGTGTTTGAATCACTTGAAAAAGGGGGGGTTAGTGTGTAAGATGTACTAAACGTGTAGTCCACACCCCTTGTGTGGGCACATTGCCTACATACCAATACGCTAAAGAGGGATCAAGCCATATGTAGTTCTCCCACCTAATGTGATTTATGTAATAGTGTAATGTAGATTTAAAAATACCAAATTGAGAGTGCTTGAGGTGGCTAGGGACTGATATGAGGGTTTGAGTGTGTTTGCAAATGTGTTGGGTGACTGTATGTAGAGAATAGGGAAGTTTGTCTTAGTATTTTGTTTGTATTCTTGCTTGCTTTATAATATTTGTCACCTCCTTTGTAAATGAGCTTTGCGTAGGTTTTTATAGGGAACCATTGGTTATGGGTTATGTTGGGTGAATATTTTGTTGACTAGCTAATTGGCGTTCAAAATAGTTCCTATCACCAAAGCATAGGGAGATTGGTCGTCCAGATGTGCAGGTTTACTGCATCACAAGGGGACAAATCTCTCTTCTCATCAAGGGGAGGTTCCCTATAGAAATGCAGGAGATCCAGGAGGCTATATACTATATATATATGAAGAAAGTAAGACACAGGGGTGGGACAAACCATCCATCTCTCTTCTTTCAGAGATGATGCACACAGACAAAGGAGAAAATCTTGACTATAAATGTTGAAGGCACCTCTCTTCTTTCAGAAGTGTCCTTACAGGAAACAGCAGGAGTTTCTTTCATGTAGTGAAATAATTAGTAACAGGGGTGTTGAGTGACCAACAACTCGAGAAAGAAAGACACGAAGAACAATGGGGGCACAAAGTCGTCCCAAGGCTCTTTACAAAGGAAAGGAAAATGCAAACACACTGAAGGTACTTATGGGGGCACAAAGTCTCTCCATAGTGGGCTTTCAGGACACCTTCCTGCTCACCTCCACTAGTTCTGCTTACCAAATTAAATGAATAAGGACACCTCCAGATGACACAAGTCAGAACAGCACAAAGTCTGGAAAACCTGCTTTCTCATTCAAATAACAAGGAAAATGAAATTACAACCTGAGCTCAAAGTCTCAATAATGCCTTTCAAAATGGGCAGAGTTTCACTTCTTGGTAAGGGGAAGATCTCCCTTTCCAAATGAGAGAAAATACAAACTTATATCAACTACCCAAGGATTGGCGCCTTTTTTCTATGGGACGGCCCATGCTGCAGTCAACGTCTTCAATGCATCTCCAGTTTGGTCTAGGGAGACCATGTTAAGAATAGTGTGCTGCCATAACTATGGCGTGTCCTTTCATTTGATATGTCTCTTCCTTCATATGGACTATCTGGTCCTTTGCATATTTGTCTTTACTACATGGAAGAAAACAGGCCGCGTCCTTGGTTTGGTGCACTCAAAAGTCTACTCGATCCACTATTTCACCTACTAGGAATAACTCTTTTGAAGATATTTTTGGTCCTTTGGTCTCACTCCTCTCTTCACTGCTTAAGCGCTTCTTTGCTCTTTATAGCCCTTCTTGCCTATGTCTGTAGGGGGTCCTTTATGTGTCTTTGACAAGTGTCAAGTTCCACTGTTATGAAACTCGTTAGAAACTTACAGAAAATGGGGTCCACGACATGTTTTGCCTGAGCAACTCCAAAAGGGTAACACGGATGCAAACACTTGTCATGTTCTGCTGAGTCATAACAGGACACGTGACGTTAGAAACCTTTGGGGGTTCTGCAGAAGATGACACGTGGTGGCTTTCAATTTGCTTTGTCTTTTTTCATCGGGCATTTTTCTATGAGCTTTTCTCTTCAGTCAGGATTTTCCTTTAACTGAGGCCGCCTTTGAGCTTTTGAACCATGTTGAACCATTGAACCATGTTGAACTATTGAACTTTGAACTATTTCGGTTCAAAGTTCAATCGGTTCATTGGCTTAATTCTGTGTCTCGCTCGAACACTGCTTCCTTTATCTTTATAAGCTTTGGTTGAACCTTTCAACCTTGAACCCGTTGAACCTTTTGGTTTAATGGCTCAATGGTTCATCCGTTGAAGCCCCTTTTTGTCTAAGTCCGTGGAAGTTCCTTTCTGCGTATTTGTTTGGGCTTTTTTCATCGGGCAAAAAGCCTGAAAGAATTCATTCGGACAAAAAGTCTGAAGGAAAGCTTCTGTGACTTAGCCGTTTGTTCTTCTTTGTTTCATCGAACTTTTCTCCGGGTGAATTCCTTCAGACAAAAAGTCTGAAGGAACTTTGCCTTGACTTTTATATGAGAAAATCTTTCTGAGAGAATTATTTCGGCCCCTTGGACTTAGCTATTTCCATCAGACAAAAAGTCTGAAAGAATTGTTCCTTTTGTGCCTTTGAACAAATCTGAATGAATTCTGTCTTTTCTTTAACCTTCGAACCAATGTTGCCTGCCCTCCGCAAGGGCACTTGCCTTTTTCGCTTTGGGGTGGCCCCTTTAACCTTTCAATTGAACCAACTGATTGAACCAACTTTGGTTCAATGGTTCATTCTTTGTTATTTGGCTAAGTCCTTTGTTCTTTTACACCAAGCGCGTTGAACCAACTTGGTTGTTGAACCCATTGAACCAAAGTGGTTCAAAGTTTAATGGTTCAATCCTAAGTCCTTTATCATTTGCCGATTGAAATCGTTTGATTGAATTGAGGCACTGAACCATTCCTGGAAATGACCAAGTGCTGGAAACTTGTTCTTTTGAGAGCTTGCTTCTTTCCTATAGAGTCCGTAGAAATCAACCTGTGTAGCCCGTAGAACTTGGCCTGCAGAGTCTGTAGATTTTCTTCCTGCAGAGTCCGTAGATTCAAGCCTGCAGAGTCCATAGATTTTTTGAAAGATTGAAAAAAAGGAATTTGAAAGCTCAGAACAAATTTTGAGAAGGGAAGAGAGAAGTTTTGGTCCTGTAGGACCAAGATAGCTCATATGTTGTTCCAAAAATGAGTGACATTTTTGGGGACCAACAGGTTAGATATATTCGTACTAGGCCGACATAATGAAGGATAGGGATTGGAAGGAAATGATCATTGGGGCTCAAAATGCAAATGGACAAGAGCACTGAAAATGAGACACTCTAGGGTCCAACCCTATAATCTAAGTATGGCGCTCTTGTCCTGCAGGCTCAGGACCTAGGGGAATAGGATTGGCCTAAGAAAAGCAGCCTAGTTGAGGTGGAATGACTGTTTATAAGGTTTCAGATGATCGATCAATAATGAGCAAAAAGATGTCTAGAAGGGTCACAGGAGCATGCAAAAAGGAGCTATGGATAGGGTGTCACAAGCCACTCTCAAACTACCAATTTAGACATTTTATATGACTACATAAGCATTCTTAAAACGAATAACATTTTTTTGTTTCTTAACACTTCGTGCACAATTGGTGAGACAGGGTCAAGAATAATGGGTTTGAAGTGAGGTACAAAGTAGGTCCCACCAATTTACACTCTTTCACTTTAAAAAACCCCGCTTTACCAAAACAAAAACTTACATCCCTTACATGAAACTTGTAGTTTTTAGTATGGAAGTTGTAGCCTCCACAAAGGATGCTATAACAACTGAGTGGTGCCTAATTTGAGATATGCTAGACCTCCATAACGCTTGTATAGAGTACATAAAAACGTGTGGGACTTGAACCCAGGTCCAATAGACTACCCAAAATTGGTAGCACTTATGGCTCTTGTTAGTGTTATTGAGAATCAATATCTATTTGCATATGACAATTTGTATCAATAGATTAGATTATATAAGAGGCATCTTTCGTTGAAGAAGCCTTTTCCATTTTACATCTAATTAATTTTAGAGTCATATGATTAGGTTTTATATAGTTAAAACAATGATAATTTTTGTCTAGTATTTAGACATGTAGTGCATTCTCTACGTTTTCAGAGGAGTCATTAGATATCTCACACATGTTTTCATTGAGATTACACCTATATCAATCATGTATTGGGTAACTGAAATAGTTGGGTGGAAATTATAGATTGCATTGATAGATGTGACAAATCACTGAACTTTGCACGTGTATTTGTCCAAGCCTCATCAAACCTATCACCTCATTGCCCCTCACCATTACGGCCTAGCTCACCTAAAAATCTTTCACTCCTTTCATGTTTGGTTTGGTTTTGCCCTTCCCCATCACTTCATTATTTTTTAAAAACATTATGAAAAAGATAATATAAAATTAACAATCATAAATTTCGAATAAGGTACATCCGTCACCATTATTTTAATTTATAAAACCTCTCTTTACTAAAACAACAATTAACACTCCCAACATAACTAAAAACTTTAAAACAATTATTAACCAATATAATACGAAATATATACATAAAACAACCTTATTATCCGTACTAATTAGAACACAACCCTTTTGATATGAGCAGGGGTTAAATTTGGCAGGCGTTTAAACATTTTTGATGTTTTTACACGTAAAAAACAGTCAGATTAAATTTTTGGCCGTATCAGCCAACGGGTGAAAAATTATTTAACCTGTCATTTTGACGTTCAATATGAAAAATTGACTATTTTTAAATTATTAATAAGAGTTTAAGATTAGGCATAAGACATGGTCACATGAATCACGAGTCAAGTCCAAATAGATTATAAGTTGTGTCACTTCATGGCTTCCCCAATGCCCATTATGAAAGCATTTAAATTTTAAGTATGATGGGGTAAATCAGGCGACCAAAAACTGCCTCTGCAATTAATGTTCTTGGGAAATCCGAAGCTTCTCAGAGAAGCTACCCTTTTAGTTGGCGGTCCAGCAAATAGGCAGGAACTACTGCAGGGAAAGACAACACCGGCTTCAACATTAGCGAAGTAGGAGGTACCCAAGAGAATGGTAGCGGCATATGTTTTTATCAGGGTTATTAAATGCATTCGGCGTCCTCCTCCAAAATCTTGTGGGTATCGATTTCCCTAATTGCACTATTTTTGCAAATCAACCTTATTTTTGATACACAATGCGTTTGGAAGGATTTCTGTAAAGGAGCAGTTATTCATCACCATAATCAGGGACTTAAATTCATTACATTCTCTCCCAATTCTAATCTGTATTAATTCCACATATTTCATCTCTTGTACCAAATCAAGGAGGATTTAAATATATGTCTACCAAAATTTTGAAAGTCATGTAGTTGGTTATAAACCTAAACAAATATGAGGTGGTTGTTTGCTAAATGTATCAAAATTTAAACAATCGAACTGTATGCCATCGATCAGGCAAACATTGTATGCCATCGAGCTATAGTGGCTAAATTTGAAGTCAAAATTTGTTTGTTATGAACATCCCGCATTTGAATCCCTTAGCGTTCTTTTCGTTTTTGCATTCTTGTCATAGAGGGGTAAGTCATAGAAGGAGAGAGCCTCCTCGTCGTCCTCTGATTCCATGATCAAATCTATGTGGGCACCATATTCTTCAAACAACTTAGAATTCCATCTCTCTAGAAGATCAACAAAACATAACACTAAGATTTTCAATACCCTATAGCTCATTCATGCACTTAACTACCTAACATTTTTTAGTGAAATTCTACATAACGGTTACAATAACTATATTTAAAAATGCAAAAGAAAACAAGGTGTAACAGTCGCAGTAATTAGTAGATTTGTTGAGTTCCACATTTTGACATGGGGATGTGATTTTTAGATTCAGATAGCAAAGCTTTAATGTAGTGCATGAGTCATGTGGGGCCTCCAGTGATAATACTGTAATTGAATTCATTTGGGGCTAATGGGTAAAGGCAATCAACTTCACAAGGATCATCAAGAATCACTGCATTTGTAGTAATGGGATGTTAGGCCGCAAACAAAGAGAGTTCACTGGCCACTAACAACATAAATTAACACCCATTGCCTACTCCTAGATATTACAAGCGGGACCTTAAATATATATATTTTTCCTTGACTTCATTTAATTGGAACGATGCAGATCCAAAATAAATTGGGACTTTTAGTATTGATATCACCTATACTATTTGGGATATAGAAAAGGTAGAGGTGGATACACAACGGATTGCACATGATAAGGAGGTGTTTGATATTGCTTGGGGAGGGGTAGGGATTTTTGATTTTGTTTCTGTTGATGGGTCTGTGAGAGTCTTTAATTTGAGGGTCAAGGAGCATTCAACTATCATTTATGAAAGTTCACAACCTAATACTCCATTGCTTCGATTAGGATGGAACAAGCAGGACCCAAGGTTCATGGCCATTATTTTGATGGATAGTTGCGAGGTGGTTGTCTTGGATATCAGGTATCCAATTGTACCTTTTGCATAGATCCAAAGGCATAAAGATAGGGTGAATACCCTTGCATGGGCTCCTCACAACCCCCGTCATATTTGCATTGTTGAAGATGATGTAGTCTCTTATATGGAAGTTGTCAGCGATTAGTTAGCCAGTGGTAGAGGGTGGAGGCCTTGATTTGAAACTAGCTTACGTAGAAGCTACTGAATAGATCAGTTGCATTGATCCTCCATGCAATCTGATTGGGTAACAATTGCTTTTACTAACAAACCACAAATATTAAGGGTTTGAATTTTGTTTGGCCACAATTTTTTTCCAATCAAACCCTCTGAAATGTATAACATAGTTTGACATGATTGTATGGTGTGGTAAGTTTTTCCTATTTTCTTATTTGAATAATTCCACAATACAAAATATTATTACAATTTATAGTATTTCTAATATTGTCACATACTAATATAAAATAGGATTTCATATTTATATAAAAATTATGAAAGTCAAATTGAGAGATGCACGTCATGTGCAAAATGACATTAATTTAAAAACGTCACAAAAAAAATTCTTACAATTTATAGTATTTCTAATATTGACACATACTTAATATGAAATAGGATTTCATATTTATATAAAAATTATGAAAGTCAAAATTGAGAGATGCACGTCATATGCAAAGTGACATTAATTTAAAAACGTCACAAAAAAAATTATTGACGGGTAGGTGGGACCGTCAAATTTAACCCCTGGATATGAGGGCATGTTTTGATGCTTTGGACAGCCGTTTTTATTTTATAATTCATGGCCGTGAAGTTTTGACCTTGGAAAATAAATGTAAAAAAAAAATTGATTTCTGAGAAAGACAATGTTTTAAATCTGGGTATTACACGAGGCTAAACTTCGGATGGTGGGAAGCCTACCCAAGAACAGAAATAAGTAATTATCACTGCGAAAAGGCATTCACAACAGAGGGAGATAAATTGAATTCAAGATGAGCATCGGGTACATATTCAGGGTGAGAATGGCATCCTTTTTCGCAGGATCGGCAGCCGCGTCTGGAGTGGGTTTATATGTACTACATGGAGATTATCAAGCCACCCATCAAATCCTTTCACAACAGGTAATAATCTTTACCCATCTTCTTCTTCTCTTTTTTTGATGAATTGGGTTTCTCTTGGTTTTCATTTTTAGGTTTTTCCAAATTATACACCAAGTGGGTTGTTCGAGACGCTTTTTTAATGATAAACGATTTCAGTTTCTTCTAGTTTTGATATTTAGGTGTTTGAATTGAAAACCAAGTGGGTTTTTCTAGTTTTGTTTTCAGGGCTTTTATTTCCTGCATAGTTTTTTAAAAATAAATAAATGTGTAATCGGGTCAATAGAATGTAATGTGGGTCGAATTATCGGTATGATATGTTTGCTTTTTGTGTTTGATTATGATGCATTTTTTCTTAGGATTTTGTCTGTGGGTTAGGTTTGTAGAATTTTGTGTGTTAAGTTTTTTTTTCATTTTTATGATAAAAGATATCAATACCGTGATTGCCAGACAAACGAATTGTTTAGTTCCCTTGATGGGCGCATATCGGAATTGGAAAAGCTTAAACAGAATGCAACGTCATCAAAGCAGCAACACCCATCTGAACAGGTGCGTAGAAAGAAGTGGAATGTATGGAATCTTGATTTTTTGTTTTGAGTTTACTGTAAATAAATAAATACGAGCATCAGCAATTCTTTTCTATTTTGTTTCCGGCCTATTAAATATTTTAAATATGCGACTAGAATGAAACTAGTAATTATATGTAAAAGAGGCTTTTGGATAAATGGTGTAAATAATTTTTTTTATTGATGTTTGTTATCGCATCCCATGATCTGTTATTAGAAAGAAAACTTATGGAGAACAACGGATCTGGGCTCTTTATACATATCACTCTGGTGAATTACAGAGATGCCAAACAAACAAAAATAGGTCAAATATTAATTTCAAGTAACGGTTACGATTATTAAAAAGGAGAGTAGGCTTTACAATTGTGCTTAAATTTTGTTTACAAGAATGTTTAATCTTATTAAAAATTTATTAAATATAGGCTAGGTAATAATGACAAAATCTTGATTGTGAATACCTTAGTGAAGGTAAAAGTAAAAAGGAAACAAGCTTTGACACCATCTATACCATGTAATTTGCACAATGCATGCTTGTGAACCTTGTTGGGACGTTGGAGATGTTGATATTTGAATCTCTTAGTTTTGACTGATATGCCATCTTGTTAGAGTGGATATGGCTGCCTTATCTTTGGGTCTTGTTGTATTGGACTACTCCAAGTATCAAAGCAAGGTTCATCATTTTAGTGTCATGCTGTTTCCTCTAACAATTTGGCGTGATTCTTTATTTTCTCAGTCAGGACTGCTTTGTTAAATCAAAATGACAAAACTATCTAGTATCAACTGATATTTTCAAGTTTGGTCTTTGCTACGGAAGGGGGTTGCCATATAAGAGTTTCAACATAACGTGGATTAGGATGTGGGTATGCTAGGATTTTGCCCAATATTCTGCTGACTGCACATCTAACGTCCCAAATTTTTTCTCTTTAAATCCTTCGTGGACCTGTATTACTATTATTATATATGCCCTGTAATTGATTGTTCCTTTTACAGTTTTTGACGGTTCCAAAATGTGGCATTCTCCTGTGAATAACTTCCAATATTCCGATATTTTCTTCCTATTTATGGTTGATAACAGCTTGGCAAATATCTAATATAGGAGAAAGGTTGAAGATAAAGATGGAGTGGCAATAGAACTGTCAGATGACAATTTGGGTGAATTATCATAAAGGGTGTAGACGTTAGAGCATTATGAACATTTTGAAGTAGCATTCACACAAAGAAATCTTGAAGAAGCTCTAAAATGCAGGACTGTGTGTTCTTTGTAGGGACAAAAGTTACGACCTTCTCCTTAAGAATCCACTAAGGAAGTTCAACGAATAAGGAAGGATTGCTATTCAGTGGTCTTTTAGAAGAATAGGTAAATTTGTAATACAATTATGAAAAGAATGGTAAACAAGGGTTCCAATACATTAGTTCAGTGCAAGAAGAATGTGCTAGCCACAACCTTAGTTGATAGAGCTTGTACCTATTTCAGAAACTGACAAGCAGAAGCTGCCCATTTTGATTGATTTACTAATGAATATCTGATTTACTAATTAGTACTGATTTAATAGTGATTTCCAAAGTCACAGGGATGGCCGATGAATAGGTCCCGTAGCCTTAGTTAATGAAAGTATTCCCAACACTATCAGATATAGTGATTGGTACAAGGAGTATCTTTGCAACACATTGAAGATGGAAAAGGTTACGATGTAAAGCAGGAATCTAGATAACTTACTTGTTCTTTAACTTGAAATTAAAGTGATTTATAGATAAAATATGCATAAGGTGGTTAAGGAAAATGCTTGTTTATAATTCATCGTAAGACTTGGCTCTCTCCTACCCAACTGCTTAGCCACGAGTTAGCATTTTATGCAAACTATCTTCTTCTTGATATCCTATGGTCTTACTAATTTCCTAGACTATATGATGCAAAATGAAAACTAGTCACATTGTCTTAAATTCTCTCTTGATTAGCTTAGACTTTGCTAACATCACTTATATGTTGAAATAAGCCGCCATATTCCTTAAGAGGACGATACACAGTTTTCTTTCTTTTAGATGTCGAGACATAGGAAGATTTAGTCTTCGAGTGTTCCATCTACTATGAGTTTCAAGGGTGATATTTTTATAATAGGGATTTAAAAAATTCCTTATTTGTAATATTCTACTACCCTGAGTAGAGATGATTGGCTAGCCACAAAAAGAATGTGCTAGCCACAACCTTAGTTGATAGAGCTTGAACCTATTTCAGAAACTCACAAGCAGAAGCTGCCCATTTTGATTGATTTACTAATGAATATCTGATTTACTAATTAGTACTGATTTAATAGTGATTTCCAAAGTCACAGGGATGGCCGATGAATAGGTCCCATAGCCTTTGTTAATGAAAGTATTCCCACACTATCAGATATAGTGATTGGTACAAGGAGTATCTTTGCAACACATTGA
Source organism: Torreya grandis (assembly GCA_037957365.1). NCBI lineage: Eukaryota > Viridiplantae > Streptophyta > Pinopsida > Cupressales > Taxaceae > Torreya > Torreya grandis. Next base: position 3,701,554 of record JARHVA010000136.1, read on the forward strand.
AGATGGAAAAGGCGACGACCTAAAGCAGGAATCTAGATAACTTACTTGTTCTTTAACTTGAAATTAAAGTGATTTATAAATAAAATATGCATAAGGTGGTTAAGGAAAATGCTTGCTTATAATTCATTGTAAGACTTTGCTCTCTCCTACCCAACTGCTTAGCCACGAGTTAGCATTTTATGCAAACTATCTTCTTCTAGATATCTGATGGTCTTGCTAATTTCCTAGACTATATGATGCAAAATGAAAACTAGTCACATTGTCTTAGATTCCCTCTTGATTAGCTTAGACTTTGCTAACATCACTTATATGTTGAAATAAGCAGCCATATTCCTTAAGAGGACGATACACAGTTTTTCCTTCTTTTAGATTTGAGACATAGGAAGATTTAGTCTTCGAGTGTTCCATCTACTATGAGATTCAAGGGTGATATTTTTATAATAGAGATTTTAAAAATTCCTTAATTGTAATATTCTACTACCTTGAGTAGAGATGCTTGGCTTTAACGAACACGGCTACTATAAATAAGACCATGATTTTGCTTGTCCATATAGGGATTGCATTCATATGGCCATTATCATCTTAGAAATATATCATATTGATCTAACAACATTATCTGCACATGGTATCTATCTAAATTGTCTCAATTTGGAAAGTTCTATACAAGAACAGATGGATTGGATGTGTAGTTATCTTCATATCTTAGATGCTCAAGTTAGAGTTTGCGTGCTTTCAAAATTTGAGTTATTTCTTGACAGCCTTTTTGGATAAAGTGGTAGTCTATTCTATGATATGCTTTCCATTGATGTTGTTATTATGTTATATTGAACTTTTAGCATGGCATTCAAATTTGCAAAATTAAGTTATAAGGCACTGGCTTAAACCTTTGACTCCTGGAAAGCTTTTTTGGTAGGCTAAAACATTTATTATTTTATTACAATAATTTTAATTTTATTATTTTATTAAGCAAAATTGCAATTAATTATTTACCGTCTTTCTCTGTTTGACATCTCTATAATTCACCGGAGTAATCTATATAAGGAGCCTGGGTCTGTACTTCCTACATAAGTTTTCTTCCTGATAATGGATCATGGGACGTGATACGAAAAGTTAATAAAAAAAAATTCGTCACAGTTTATCCAAAAGCCTCTTTTACATATTAGAGACTGAAAAAAATAAAATCTCTGATAATAATTATATGTTTACAGCCTTTTCTTTCTAGACAAGGGAACATATTTTCTGTTTCTATGCATCCCTAGCCCATTATTCTTTTTAATTGGCGATGTAAGGGTTGGAGGAACCTTTACCGAGTGGGACACAAAGGGGGCCCCACTTCCCCAAGCGTGGAGTCCCTGCACCTTTTCCACTGCATTAACACCCAGAGCCTGTCCAGCAGTTCCCAGGGGATTTGAACCTGGCATATCATGTGGTAACATGTCTTTACCACTCAGCCATGCCGGCTGGACTCATTCCTAGTCCATTTTACTCATCATGAAAATAAATCATTGTATTTTGTCCAAAGTTTGCCTGTCAAAGCAGCAGTGCCCTTAGAAACTTTGCAATAATTAAATTTAGGAATAAAAGTGTTGCCTAAGATATTTACAATTTGAGGAGTTATGTTCCAAGGAGCCCGTTGCAAAAGAACACCCAAGTTGTTGCAGGCAATCCCTATAACCAACGATCTTTGCCATTAACAATCTCAATTTCTCTGAAGCAAATACATTATTCTGGTAATATGACAAAATTTTGATTGTGAATACTTTAGTGAAGGTAAAAGTAAAAATGACACAAGCTTTGACACCATCTATGCCATGTAATTTGCACAATGCATACTTGTGAACCTTGTTGGGATGTTGGAAATGTTGATATTTGAATCCCTTAGTTTTGACTGATATGCCATCTTGTTAGAGTGGATATGGCTACCTTATCTTTGGGTCTTGTTGTATTGGACTACTTCAAGAATCAAAGCAAGGTTCATCACATTAGTGTCACGCTATTTCCTCTAACAATCAGGCATGATTCTTTTTTTTCTCAGTCAGGACTGCTTTGTTAAATCAAAATGGCAAAACTATCTAGTATCAACTCATATTTTAAAGTTTGGTCTTTGCTATGGAAGAGGGTTGCTATATAAGAGTTTCAACATAACGTGGATTAATATTTGGTAATGCTAGGATTTTGCCCAATATTCTGCTGATTGCACATCTAACGTCCAAGTTTTCTCTTTAAATCCTTTGTGGACCTGTATTACTATTATTATATATGCCCTGTAATTGATTGTTCCTTTTACAGTTTTTGACGGTTCCAAAATGTGGCATTCACCTGTGAATAACTTCCAATGTTCCCATATTTTCTTCCTATTTATGGTTGATAACAGCTTGGCAAATATCTAATATAGGAGAAAGGTTGAAGATAAAGATGCAGTGGCAGTAGAACTGTGAGATGACAGTTCGGGTGAATTATCATAAAGGGCATAGAGGCTAGAGCATTATGAATGTTTTGAAGTAGCATTCACACAAAGAAATCTTGAAGAAGCTCTAAAATTTAGGATTGTGTGTTCTTTGTAGGGACAAAAGTTACGACCTTCTCCTTAAGAATCCACTAAGGAAGTTCAACAAATAAGGAAGGATTGCTATTCAGTGGTCTTTTAGAAGAACAGGTAAATTTGTAAGACAATTATGAAAAGAATGGTAAACAAGGGTTTTAACACATTAGTTCAGTGCAAGAAGAATGCACTAGCCACAACATTAGTTGATAGAGCTTGTACCTATTTCAGAAACCGACAAGCAGAAGCTACCCATTTTGAGTGATCTACTAATTAACACTGATTTCATAGTGAATTCCAAAGTCACAGGGATGGCCAATGAATAGGTCACATAGCCTTAGTTAATGAAAGTATTCCCAACACTATCAGATACAGTGATTGGTACAAGGAGTATCTTTGCAGCACATTGAAGATGGAAAAGGTTATGACCTAAAGCAGGAATCTAGATAACTTACTTGTTCTTTAACTTGAAATTAAAGTGCTTTCTAAATAAAATATGCATAAGGTGGTTAAGGAAAATGCATGTATATAATTCATCACAAGACTTTGCTCTCTCCTTCCCAACTGCTTAGCCCCGAGTTAGCATTTTATGCAAACTATCTTCTTCTAGATATCTGATGGTCTTGCTATTTTCCTAGACTATATGATGCAAAATGAAAACTAGTCACATTGTCTTAGATTCCCTCTTGATTAGCTTAGACTTTGCTAACATCACTTATGTGTTGATATACAGTTTTTCCTTCTTTTAGATGTCGAGACATAGGAAGATATAGTCTTTGAGTGTTCCATCTACTATGAGATTCAAGGGTGATATTATCATTTTAATAGAGATTTTAAAAATTCATTATTTATAATATTCTACTATCATGAGTAGAGATGCTTGGCTTTAACGAACATGGCTACTCCTGATAAGACCATGATTTTGCTAGTCAATATAGGGATTGCATCCATATGGCCATTATCAGCTTAGAAATATATCATATTGATCTAACAACATAATCTGCACATGGTATCTATCTAAATCCTCTCAATTTGGAAAGTTCTATCCAAGAACAGATGGATTGGATGTGTAGTTGTCTTCATATCTTAGATGCTCAAGTTAGAGTTTGTGTGCTTTCAAAATTTGAGTTATTTCTTGACAGCCTTGGATCAAGTGGTAGTCTATTCTTATGATATGCTTTCCATTGATGTTGTTTTTATGTTAAATTGAACTTTCAGCATGGCATTCAAATTTGCAAAATTAAGCTATAAGGCACTGTCTTGAACCTTTGACTCCTGGAAACCATTTTTGGTAGGCTAAAAACCCATTTCTGGCAAATTTGGAAAGGTTTCTTGTATTGTCCAGCCATTTAAGGAGTTCCAGAAAGTTTCCTGGGCTGAAACTCATGTCTGCAGAAATTTTCTCTAGTTTTGAATACATTTTCCAGGAGTCACCAAAAGATTCTTATATTCTTTGCAAGAGTTTCCAGAAGTTTTTATTATTTCCAATACCATTTCCTGACAATACCCTGTTTCTTGCCATTTTTTAATGAAGTCTAGCTTCATGTGTCTGACGTTGCTTCCAATAGTTGCATTTTCAAAGTTTCCAAGTACCCATTCTAATTGTTGGTGCAACACAGATTAAAAGGATAAAACAAAACTTCAACTTGGTCAAGATCATTCAGTTCAAGATAATCTTCTTGGACATTAAGAACAGGTGGCATGTATTCAGAGACAACAGCAATGACAGTGCATTTCCACACATGAAGCTGGTCCTGTGTTTCCTGTTCACACGAACTTTTCCATCCAGTTTTCTGATTATCCTATCCTGACTTAATAGAATTCCAACCATCTGAGTTCTCATGGATATGATATATGGGGGAGCAATTTCAACAACATTTATCCTTTTTGCAACTCTGCCCCCTCTATTTGAATCTCTGAAGTCAATGAAGATTCTGTCGTCAGAATTCTCTACCAACTTTTAAACTTGAGCCATCTGGGCCGAAATGAATAGAGACCTCCACAATCACATAAAGCTGCTTGAATTCCAAAGCTAGCCAATCCAAAATATTCCTCATTCACTGTTGTTACAATCATTCTACTGTTATTTATAAACCACAGCTTAGAAAGTAAATTGGAGTTTGCATCATATAGAGATCTAATCCAGATGTTAGTCCAATAAATGTCTCTACCTATAACTTTTGAAAAAGGATCAACAGCAATCCTCCAAAAGTGAAATAAAAAGGGCATTAAAAAAATACATGCCCAACAGTTTCTGGTTGACTACAAAATTGTCAAATAAAGGCAGGATCAACAAGAAGCTTTTTCCAAACAAGATCCCATCCAAAACATGATTATTTTGGTTCAATAGGAAGTAACCAATTAGAGGACCAAAGTTTAAACCAAAAATACTCAGGCGTTTTTTTACTCCAAATACTATTTAGAATCTAGATACAGCCAATATCAGCAACGAGGGTACGCAAGCTTATACAAATTCTTAGTAGTTCTGTATCAAACCAATCTTCTTATCAAGCCATATAACAAATTCCTAATAAACCTTAGCCGTGTCCAAACATTTTTAAAATTTTGATAAAAGAGAGTTATATTTTCCGTCCTGAGCAGTGAGAAGGGCTATATCTTGAACTTAATTGAGTCCAAGATGAATCATTATCTTTCTAGGAAGCAGATTCCAATAGCTCAGAATTCATTTATTGTTCCATGCAAGTTAGAGCAGTGACCTGTTCCATTCATTTATTGCTAAGTAGCTGATACGGATACAGGTACGACAATTGGATACGTGGATACAGGGATTTTTTTTTGGGCTTGGATACGTTTTTGGATACGGCCATACAAAAAAATATATAAAAAATTAAAAATATAAAAATATAGCTGTATAAGAAAAATTAACCAACATAATATGCATAGAGGAAACAAAATAAGTTAAATAACCACAAAACATACTGATCATTCAATGCCAAATATCATAATATTCAATGGTCGAGCTTAGATTGATTTTATAACAAGACCATAGTGCAAATGTTACAACCTATGGACAAAAATAAAGACAAATCAGCGTATTCCTAATAACAAATTCCTAATAAACCTTAGCCGTGTCCAAACATTTTTAAAATTTTGATAAAAGAGAGTTATATTTTCCGTCCTGAGCAGTGAGAAGGGCTATATCTTGAACTTAATTGAGTCCAAGATGAATCATTATCTTTCTAGGAAGCAGATTCCAATAGCTCAGAATTCATTTATTGTTCCATGCAAGTTAGAGCAGTGACCTGTTCCATTCATTTATTGCTAAGTAGCTGATACGGATACAGGTACGACAATTGGATACGTGGATACAGGGATTTTTTTTTTGGGCTTGGATACGTTTTTGCAAATGTTACAACCTATGGACAAAAATAAAGACCAATCTTCTTATCAAGCCATATAACAAATTCCTAATAAACCTTTAGCCGTGTCCAAACATTTTAAAAATTTTGATAAAAGAGAGTTATATTTTCCATCCTGAGCAGTGAGAAGGGCTATATCTTGAACTTAATTGAGTCCAAGATGAATCATTATCTTTCTAGGAAGCAGATTCCAATAGCTCAGAATTCATTTATTGTTCCATGCAAGTTAGAGTAGTGACCTGTTCCATTCATTTATTGCTAAGTAGCTGATACAGATACAGGTACGACAATTGGATACGTGGATACAGGGATTTTTTTTTTTGGGCTTGGATACGTTTTTGGATACGGCCATACAAAAAAATATATAAAAAATTAAAAATATAAAAATATAGCTGTATAAGAAAAATTAACCAACATAATATGCATAGAGGAAACAAAATAAGTTAAATAACCACAAAACATACTGATCATTCAATGCCAAATATCATAATATTCAATGGTCGAGCTTAGATTGATTTTATAACAAGTACATAGTGCAAATGTTACAACTTATGGACAAAAATAAAGACAAATCAGCGTATTCATTATTCACTATATTCATATTCATCTTCGGCTGCGATGTCTTCATTGAGAGCTCCAATGACTTCAATGATAATGCTGATAAATGTGCTGATTTGTAAAAATGACTTTATAACAAATCACTGACAAATGTACCCTTAAATGCTCCTACATCAAGTTTAGTGCCTATTCCCCTTCACCATATTTTGATTTACCCTTAAAGTGAATATATGTTAATATATCAACTAACTTTGTGGTTGGGGCTTTTTCTTAATGATCAATATAGTTTTATTCGCTTTGTGATTTTCAGCTCACACTTCAAACTAGGTGTTTTTTTTATATGTTTGTTGAAAAGAGGAACAGACCAATGGATGGTTGGGCCTCTGGGAGGGCGTGGGATCGAAACCCACAAAGGACGTTCACTGTTACAGTCTCGAGCTCTTCTTCTCCCTCTGTTGTTTCAATTCCTGTGCACCTTGTGAATATAGATACTCCATGATATGTAACAGCTCCTCCTCATCTGATAGACTAGACTGTTGCAGCCATAAAAATACAGTCGGCTTATAAAACGAAAACCTAGTTCCTTCAATCATGCTACATCAGGCTACATCAGGCTGAAAATGGCAAAATGAATTAAATTGCGAGTTTGAACACAAATTTTGTGACTTTTCATGAAGTGAAATTGACAAAAAAAAAAAAAAAAATCACGTTTTTCCTGGCAGATATGCCTGGGATACAGGCAAGATACTCCCCTGCCTCTGCCGATAAACCTGGATATGTCTCTGGACGTATCCGGCCGTATCTGCAGCCTCCAGGTGCAGGGTGTATCCTGCCCGTATACCTGGTGTATTTGTATCCATTCCCATATCTTATCATATCCAGTGCCCTAAATGGCAGTATCCGGTAACGTAGATTTATTGTTCTTGAACTAGCTGGTAATCGTAAAACATTAAAAGACTGTTACATGCCAAGCTTTTTAAGATGACTTGAAAACAAGATACTCTGTGACATTAATTTTAAAATGTCCACAAATTAGACTACACAACAAAATGCTTATGAATTTCTTATTAGACTGAATAACTTGAACAAATATTGTTAACCAGCACTTTCTAAGGCTGATAACCAGTCAAATGGTTATTAGTCCATTTGGGTGGTAAAGCAAGTGCTTCATTTTTCACAAAATTTAAGCCAAGATTTCCCAATTTCCTGTCAGAAAGACACAAGTCCCCACTCACGGTATTTTTCTTATTACCTTTTCAATAGACGACAAAAAGTCCTTGGTCATATTTTTCCAACTTTTTGAAAGTGCAGACTGTCAAAAGACCAATATATATATGTTAAATATGTCATATTTGTGCTAGTTTTGACATATATCTGTTGTCTAAAGCATAGTATAATGCTATTAATTGATGGCATAATAATGATGGTTCTACGAGTTGTAGCATGGAATGGTAACAGAAACATGTCATGTTAGATGCTAAACTTTCATTTTAACATTTTAGTTAGATAACTTACATGTCAATCATTTTGGTGAAGGAACCTTTGAAACATCACTGAATTTGCTTATTATATTTGTTTATTAATAAGAAAGCAAGTAAAATGGGGTCAAGGTCAAGCCCTGACATCGATCGAGCTCCTTAACTTTTTCAATCTCCCTTGGTATCCTCTCCCTTGACCTAAAGGTTGAGTGCCCTCCTGCTGGTTGAGCCCTATCAGTCCAGGTGGTAAACAACCTGTTGTTGGCCGAATTCCTGAAGGCCCTAACGTTGATCTAAAGATTTACATTATTCTTGCATGTCCGGAGTTTTGCAATAATTGAATATATTTTCTTCAGCCTACCCACCGTGGGATGCAAAAATTGGACATCTGTTTGGACCATATGGCTACCCATCCAAAATTTGGTTGTCAGTCATCTCCTGAACGGGATTTGGCTGTCATCCTCAGTTGGCTCCAACAGTTGTCATCAAGGTGACGATTGCTACTTCTCCAAATAAGGTTAATTGACTTCCAGATACGGCTTCAACAAAATTTGACTTTTAAGCATTTCAAAATGTGCAAATTCACAATTGAATTTGAACCATATGAGCATGAATAAAATGACACTCATAATGAGTCTATGTTACCAGAAATGGAATAGTCACGAGGGCTGTCATGTTCCAAAATTTGTTTCCTGAGAAACTGTCATCTCTTAGGCCATTTTTTGGTCTGTGACAAACAGCCAGCCAAATCAACAAAAGACAATAAATAATCGGAAACCAATTGTGCCATTATCCAGTAGCCATTTCAACATCTGCCCATAATAATTCTGTCTGTCAATCTGTCCGCTTGAGCTCTCTATTGGGTCGGATTTGTTTTCAGTCAGTCTACTGTTTGGTTGGTATATTTGATTTTCCAACCAAAGGATGTCCTCTCGTGAAACTGAAAGTATGTGGCAATTAAGGATGTTCTCTTTGAATATTGTTTGCTCTTTTGTTAACTCTCGACAACGAATCTCAAAATGATGTATCTTTGTTCTTGTAGAGAAGGATGGCTTGTAATATTTTTTGTATAACGAAGGTTAACTTTAATTATTCTTGCATATTTATTGAAAATTGTAAATATTTTCTATCCTCGAAACCTTAGAACCCTTTTTCTTGATTCGAACCTGTTTGTAGTAACATATGTTTTGGTTTTCTTTTGTGTTAATTCTAATTCTAGGGTCTTTGAGCTGTTCATCATGTCTCTATGAGGAGTGCCATCTAGAATTTTTAATGTTATCGATCCATCTTTTCCATTGTATTCCTTTGGTTTTTTAGAAAATCCTACATGGGTACCTCTTAGAATGAACATGGATTATAATAGGTAAAATCTTGTCAATGTATGAAAGAATACAAGAAACTTCCAGTAAATGCAAATTTGATTGTACCTATGGGGATATAATTAAAATTAATTGGATATTGCCCATCATCCCTAGCCCTTTCATTAAGAAGTTAGAACCTGTAAAGTAATATATAGCACATTAAGTTTACACGCGCTTCATTGTTTGCAGTAAGCGTTTATCTTTCTACAAAGTTGGATTTCTAATCGAGTCTTGGTAGTGTCTTTGTTTGTAGCCTTCTTCAAGAACATTCGTTTGTGGATTTGATTAAGCCATTGTACCTTGAAAATTATAATGGCAGCTCCTCTGCCACGGCACCCTTAGTGCATGGGCTAAACATTTATCTTATATAGCTCGACTCTTTCCAAATGGGTAAGATTAACTGTTCTTTATAATTTTTTTTTGATATGCCCGAAGGCATTACATGCTCACTGAATTACATAGAATGTTGGCATCTCTGCCCATATTTCGGAAATAAACATATAGCAGATTTACAATGCTGAGTAAGCATACATCTAAATCAGTGAGCTCCTTTGGCTAAGCAGCCATGAGTAAGGGGCATCCACGCTGTCAAAATCACCTAGGGCACAATCCTGGCCTCAACCGCTTGACTCTCTGTGTCAGATATCTAGAGGGTTTTGTACCTTGGTGGATGGATATAAGCAACCATCATCCTCACCAGTCAGACTACAACCCTTTCGATTTCTTTATAATTTGAATTACACGATTGGAGTGTAGTTTGGACTGTTCCTTGGTTGTGTCATCCATCACAAGCTCCACTGGCCACCAAATATTTTACTGCTCATTGTGATTTAAAAATACTGTTCAACTTTATTTTGACTAGTATTATTAGATATGTGAAATTTCAAGATAAATCTTTTGCTTCTGAAGTTTACTTCATATTTTATATCTTCATTCTCATGTGGACTCTTGGAATACTTGCTCTTCCTTTTCTATTCGAGAAATGACATAATAACTGATTGGAGAAGTTAGAATTCTATGTACTGGAAGCAATGCTAATTTTTGTTGTTTCGTTCTGTCATCAGTTTTTTTTAAATTTTTTTTTATTGGAATGCATCAGCATTCACGGCCAAATATCAATGCCAGCAAAAAATACGGCTATAGACCAAAGTTCTTAAAACAATGCCGGCACAAAACATGGCTATAGACCAAAGAACTTAAAACAATGCCAGCAGAAAATGCGGCTATAGACCAAAGTACTTTAAACAATGCTGGCAGAAAACACAGCTATACACCAAGAGTCTGAAAACAACATAGACAGCAACACCGGAAGGAGGTGGTGGTGGATCATCTTTGGGAGGCAGAGCAGCCCAAGAAGAGGGCTCTCCCAATGCTGGATCTAGAGCCACCCATCCATCTTGAGAATTATTTAACGGAGCCAAGGGCGTTGACTGTTTAACTTACCAAGAGCCTAGGAGAATTGACTCATAATTCGATACAACCACCCTAGTGAGTAATGATTAAAGGGCATATCACAGTTCCAAGGCTAATCTTTCCATCTTGCTGTTGGTGGATGAAGGCTGAGTTTCTGCGCCATAACATCTAGCATGAGCTCCTGAATGCAAAAGAAAGAAGGCATATCAAGAGCTAATAAATTATACTTTCTATGCAGAGTGGGCCATGGAGTCCAGTCTCGAGGGGAGATAAGATCTCTCACTATGCAAATTCCTTTCTTGAACAGTCGAAGGGCTTTAATACCAGGTGTTTCAACAAGTGGAAGACTACCGCTGGACATAATGGGGGACCATCAAATATTGTAGTCATTGAAAGAAAGACCAGATCTAAACCCGTCCCCAACCCATTTGAGAAATGGTTTAACCATTTAAAAGGCTTCCTAGATACTTTTGGCCACAAAAGACCCCTCAATTTTAACAGGGGGCTTAGGTAATGAGCAAAGTATGCAATCCAGTATTCTTTGGACTAGTCTTGCTATTAGGGGCACATGTGGCAATGCAATGTTAGTGTTGACCATATTTTTGGTCCTGTTGGCCAAAATCGGTCTCTTTCCTTCCCTACTATCTTGAGCAGTCAGTCTTTTATGTATCCACCCTTCTGCAAATTGTGTTTTCTCCCTTTTGTAATAAGCCTGTCTCTGTAAAGAATCAAATGACTTGAGTCTTGTAGACGTCTCGGGTTGATCCATAGGCTTTTTTTGTTTCGGGCAGTCGGTTTGCACAAGCCTTTTGGCAAGGGAATGGCCCGGTTCAAAGAATGAAAGTCTTTTACAAAGTTCTAAAGACAAAGTGCCCTTGCAGAGGGCAGTCAAGAAGCAAAGTGGACCGTTCCAGCAGGCTGCAAAGGGCAATTATGGGCCTAAAAGTACTTTTGTGGAGGGCAGAGTTTTTCTTCGGAAAAGTGAGCAAGGCAAAGAAAAGTCCGAAGGAAATCCACGGCAAAAGGCAAAGGTCTTTCGGAAGATACAAGGTAAAAGACAAGATTTCTTCAGACTTTTTGTCCAAAGAAAATCCAAGGAAAAATCCAAAGGCACATTTAATTAAGAAGACCAAGGAGCCCGAAGGAGCTTGAAGGGCAAGTGCCCTTGCGGGGGACTCTTGACTGCCGAAAAGAGACCCTCTCCTCTCTTCTGAAGGGACACCTTCCCTTCGGGAAGGTTCAAATACAAAACGCTGAAGAAATTGCGAAAGGGGTGATGGGCTCGAGAGCGTCAATTTCAGGGCAACAAACTAGCCGTTGGCTTTCAAATGGCGACCGGCCTGCGGATGTCAAATTTACGATGATGAAATAGCCGTTTGGTTTTCGAATAGTGACATGCTCGCAGACATCAATTTTGATGGGATGCGTCGGCCATTGAGGACAAGCCAAAGGACTAATGCCTTCACGACAAGTGGCCCGAAAGAGCTCGAATGGTGCAGGCCCGACGGAATTCAAAGGGGCATAAGACCTGAGGAAAACTCAGCGACCCACTGAGAAAGGAGCCCGAAGAGCCAACAAAAGACAAAAAGATAGCCCGAGAGCCGAGTTGCCAGGAAAGAAACAAAAATAGTGAAAGCGCGACCACGCACACATATGTCAAGCGCAGACATGAACTAGTTCAGCCCAGGTGGCAAAAGGTGTCGGCACAAGGAGTTATTGCTGCAGATGAAATAGTCTTCACCAACTGGTCATCAAAAACACGAACATTCAAGAGGGCAGCCTATTTTTTCTTTGTTTGGCATTAATAGGCGGACAACTGTGCGAACTTTCATGGAGGGATGGCTTTGTCGGTTATGGAGAGTAGCGACCCATACTTTTGCAAGAGTGTTTAATATGCCCAGGCAGCAAAGTCAAGACTTGCGACAGCCACAACATGGTTCAAACAACAGACTTCCTCCTTCCTAGGCATTTAATGCAATATGGGTCGCCTTTTCTTGGAAAGCGCCAAACTCTTTCTCGAAATGCTATATATATTGTAACCTCTCAATTGAGAAGGATATCTCTCAGCTTGTATGGCGAAGCCCTGCATGATTTTACCTTGAATCAATACATAGCATTTTTACCTCCATTTGAGTTTGCACTTTTGCATGTTTATGGTTGTGTCTTGTGTTAAGTCATTTTCATTCATGCTTTCATAGAATGATTCCAACATGCCAAGTGTATTGTGAGTTCTTCTTTTGCAGGTCAGCAAGAAGTGTCCACATCAAAGTACAGGCGCATGTGATCAGGTTGCCATAGTGTGTCTTAGAACACCTCTGGTAGTTTCTTCCTCCTTGTATCTCTAGAGGACCCCCTAGCTCACTGATGCAGAAGAATTTCTCGTGTCAAATGAACTGTATATCAGTTTGTTTTTGGTGTCAAGTGTATGTCAAAGCTAAGTAGACCAACCATTTTGGTGCATCACTGCTTTAGTTTATGTTCTATTTTCATTATTTTCTCTCTTCCCCCCGCCCCATTATTAGCAGTAGTAGTAAAAGACTTCAGAGATGCATCAAAGGGAGCTAGCCCTTATCTAGAGATTCTCCCCTCAGTTTTGCCAGACCCACAGCAAGAGGGGAGTCTCAATTGTGCAGCGTGGAAGAGAGAATCCCAACCTTCTTTCAAGGGTGCAATCCACAGCATCAACAGTTTTTGGCACGCCCGGTGGGACTGTTTGTGCAAGAAGTTGAAGGATTTTTTGGTGTGTTCTTCAACCAATCAACCTTTGGAGGCATTTCAACCAACACCAATGGCGACTCCGAGTTGAATCAGTTGGTTAAGCAGTTTTGGTGCCATCAAGAAATCACATTTTGGTATGTATAATTCCATTGCTCAGCAGCATGGACCTTGTTTTCCTTCATATAACTTTGATCAAGCTCAGGTTGTTCATGGCATCACCTCAAGCAGCTCCCCTGGTTGCCCTTCACCTAGTGTAAAGGAGGTAACGCTGGAGTTTGAGAAGCAAGTGATGGAGATAAGCAGATTGGAGGAGCAATATAGATATCAGCAAGAGCTTATATACAAAGAAGAGTGCTTGTTCAGGCAAGCTCAGGGCTTGCAATCCATGAAGGAGGAAGTAGCAAAATGGAAGAGTCCATTCATTCAAGGCAGTCAACCTTGTGTGCCCCCTCCTATTCTAAAGAAAGCCCACTCTTGTGCACCAAATCTTTTTTACCAGATAGCACTTGCTCACTCTAGCTCATCTGATGCATTAATCACTCCTGCTCTTAATCCCTTGCACCTAGCTTTTCAACATCAAAGGACATTAGAGCAGCCTCCCATGGAAATGAACCTTCTCAATTCCTTAGGTTGTGAATCCTCATTTGAAGGGAATACCATGAACCAGCACGTCTCTCTTTTAGAAATTCTTCTTGTGCATGAGTAGACCCTTCCCAGTCTCCCTCAACCTCCTCAACTCTTTCGGCATAGGAGTGCCTATCGTGAACCAGCTCAGGACCTTGAAGAAGATAAAGTTGCTCCCTGTTCACAAGAGAAAAGTTCCAATCCCAAGGTCATGAGTTGGAAGCAAACAATAGAATCATGGGACAGGAAGGAGGAGGAGAAAGGTTTTGTTCGAAGCCTTGGAAATGATAAAGCTGCTCCTGCTCATGGTGATCCTCATGATCTCCAAGAAAGGCTCTTCCAAGAGAATATAGCTAGGCAAATTGCAGAGTTGGAGTCCAGAATGAGATTCCTTAGCCAGGATGTGATGGACGGTTTAGACCAAACAACAGATTCCATGTCTGAACACACCCTATCTACACTTTTTCAAGAGAGCTATCAAGCCACATCTGATATGGATGAAGTGCTGGCCAAATGGAAGGATGAGAATCATTTGATTCTAGCTCAAGGATTGCCTCCTCTTCCACATGAGTTTGTCCATCAACCCTCCACTCCATTCTTTCTCAAGGAGGAACCTGTTTTGAAAGAGGCAAGTGAAGAAGGGAGGATCCAATTTGTAGCTGCCCAGGAGGCTATCATGAGTGACAATGAGGATGAGATCATCATGGATGCTCCCTTTGAAAACATCATCAACAATGGAGAAGACACAGGTCATGCATACATGCGGATGTTTCAGCAATATGAAGAAGTTGACAAACTTTATCTGTCAACAATGGATGATGAGGAAAGTAAGCATGGTGAGCTCTCTCCTCCCTTGTTTGATGAACTTCCTTGTTGCTTTGATGAAGAGAATGACCATGCCATGGAACCCGAGTTGGAGGAGGATCAGGGGGATGTCTTTGAACAACTAGAGACTTGTTTTTGAGCAAGAAAAGGAGAGGCCTGTCCATTTTGATGAAAGCTTTGAAGAAGAGAGCCTTGAGCAAGAAGGTGATGTTCTGTGGGATGAGCAAGCAGTTTGTGATCTCATTTCAGACATCACAACGGTCACCCTTCTTCAAGAAAGCCATGAGGAAGCAGAAGATCAGTTTGACAGTCTCTTCAACGAGGCAGAAGGGAACAAGTCAATCCATGATGCATATCAGGGGAGTTATGAGCTAGATGATCCCTATGGTGATGAGCCAATAGCCATTGACTTCTTGGTGAGATACACTAACATGAAGCGCTAGCATGAGGCAAGCTTCCGAGAGCAAGATGAATACATGTATGTTGGAAACATGTTTGACCTTGATTCATTTGGATACAATCCAATCAAGGTGGTAGACAAGAAGAACAAGTCACCAAGTCTCCATTCCATTCAGCAACTTGTCTGGCACCATAAGTTTTCTTGCCATGAAGGAGACTTAAGAAGTTTTCCCTTGATCCAAGAGGGAGGCAAATATACCGGGTTAGCTGTACATAGTAGTTTGCTTTTAGTTTTTTTTTTCTTTCCCTATTTTCCCTAAGTGCTGTTTGCACAGGGGTAGTGTTTTTTAGTCTTTGTTGTGTGTGTTTTCCTTGTGTTTGAGGTAAAGCTTTGTTGGTTCATAGGGCTTTAGAACGCTGTTGCTAACTCTTTCAAGCTGCATCTTGACTCCATGCCCAATGGACTTTGAGGCTACCGGTCTTTTTAGCATAGCAGGCATGCTTCTTCTGGGAATCGCCAAATTTGTTGACCATTTTTTTGGTCCTGCAGGCCAAAATCGGTCTCCTTCCCTACTATCTTGAGCAGTCAATCTTTTATGTATCCACCCTTCTGCAAATTGTGTTTTCTCCCTTTTGTAATAACCCTGTCTCTGTAAAGAATCAAATGACTTGAGTCTTGTAGATGTCTCAGGTTGATCCATAGGCTTATCCTATTTCGGGCAGTCGGTTTGCACAAGCCTTTTGGCAAGGGAATGGCCCGGTTCAAAGAATGAAAGTCTTTTACAAAGTTCTAAAGACAAAGTGCCCTTGTGGAGGGCAGTCAAAAAGCAAACTGGACCGTTCCAACAGGCTGCGGAGGGCAATTATGGGCCCAAAAGTACCTTTGTGGAGGGCAGAGTTTTTTCTTCGAAAAAGTGAGCAAGGCAAAGAATTTCTTTGGACTTTTGTTCAAAGGAAATCCACGACAAAAGGCAAAGGTCTTTCAGAAGATGCAAGGTAAAAGACAAAGGATTTCTTCGGACTTTTTGTCTGAAGAAAATCCACGAAAAAATCCAAAGGCACATTTCCTTTGGGCAAAATGTCCGAAGGAATTCAAGAAGAGAAAGGGCCAAGACTTCAAAGAAAAAGACTAAGGTATGAGGAAAGATTTCCTTCGGGCAAAATGTCCGAAGGAATTAAGAAGACCAAGGTAGCCCGAAGGGCAAGTGCCCTTGCGGGGGACTCTCGGCTGCCAAAAAGAGACCCTCTCCTCTCTTTCGAAGGGACACCTTCCCTTCAGGAAGGTTCAAATACAAAAGGCTGAAGAAATTGGCAAAGGGGTGACAGGCCCGAGAGCGTCAATTTCAGGGCAGCAAACTAGCCGTTGGCTTTCAAATGGCGATGGGCCTGCGGACGTCAAATTTACGATGATGAAATAGCCGTTTGGTTTTCGAATAGTGACAGGGCCGCAGACGTCAATTTTGACAGGATGTGTTGGCCATTGAGGACAAGCCAAAGGACTAATCCCTTCACGACAAGTGGCCCGAAAGAGCTCTAATGGCGTAGGCCCGACGGAATTCAAAGGGGCATAAGACCCGAGGGAAACTCAACGACCCGCCGAGAAAGGAGCCCGAAGAGCCAGCAAAAGTCAAAAAGATAGCCCGAGAGCCGAGTTGTCAGGAAAGAGACAAAAACAGTGAAAGCGCGACCACACACACATAAGCCAAGCGCAGACATGAATCAGATCGGCCTAGGTGGCAAAAGGTGTCGGCACAAGGAGTTATTGCTATGGATGAAACAATCTCCACCAAGTTGTCATCAAAGAACACAAACATTCAAGAGGGCAGCGCGTTTTTTCTTTGTTTGGCATTAATAGGGGATAGCTGCGCAAACTTTCATGGAGAGATGGCTTTGTCAGTTATGGAGAGCAGCGACCCATACTTTTGCAGGAGTGTTTAATATGCCCAGGCAACAAAGTCAAGACTTGTGACAGCCACAACATGGTTCAAACAACAGACTTCCTCTTTACTAGGCATTTAATGCAATATGGGTCGCCCTTTCTTGGCAAGCGCCAAACTCTTTCTCAAAATGCTATATATATTGTAACCTCTCAGTTGAGAAGGATATCTCTCAGCTTGTATGGCGAAGCCTTGCAGGATTTTAACTTGAATCAAGACATAGCAGTTTTACCTCCATTTGAATTTGCACTTTTGCATGTCTATGGTTTTGTCTTGTGTTAAGTCATTTTCTTTCATGCCTTCACAGAATGATTCCAGCATGTCTAGTGTATTGTGAGTTCTTTTGCAAGTCAGCAAGAAGTGTCCACAACAGAGTACAAGCTCATGTGATCAGGCTGCTATAGTGTGTCTTAGAACACCTCTGGTAGTTTCTTCCTCCCTGTATCTCCAGAGGACCCCCTAACCCACTGATGCAGAAGAATTTCTCGTGTCAAATGAAGTGTATATCAGCTGGTTCTTGGCATAAAGTGTATGTCAAAGCTAAGTAGACCAACCATTTTGGTGCATCACTGCTTTAGTTTAGGTTTTATTTTTAGTATTTTCTCTCTCTTCCCCCTCTCCCCCCATTATTAGCAATAGTAGTAAAAGACTTCAGAGATGCATCAAAGGGAGCTAGCCCTTTTTTAGAGATTCTTCCTTCAGTTTTCCCAGACCCACAACAAGAGGGGAGTCTCCATTGTGCTGCGTGGAAGAGAGAAGCCCAACCTTCTTTCAAGGGTGCAATCCACAACGTCAACAGTTAGAGCAAGACTTTCCAAGCTTCGGGTTCATCAATGGTGCGAACAACCCATTTGGTACACAAAGCAATGTTCTTTTTGTATTTGTCAATAATACCCACACTTCCTTTATCTTGTGGGAGGCAACAAATATCCCATGCCACTCTATGGAAGCTTTGTGTTTGCTTGGCATTAGTCCAAGTAAAATCTCCGAGCAATTTTGCAAGCCTATCATAGGAAGCCTTGGAGGGTGTCCAATAGGAAGAATAGTAGACATGACTGGTAGCAAGGATTCTAGTGCAAATTTGAAACTTTCTTGCCAAAGTTAAGGGCTTGGTAATCCGGTAGGTAATTTTATTTTCAACTCTTTCTAACATATACCGCCACAACTTGCAGGAGTTATCAAAGGCAAATGGACTGCCTAAGAATTTGAATCTCTATCCTTTGTTGATCCATTTCCATTGGATTTTTTTTAACCAATCTAGCACAGGGATCATACTTCGTCGAAAGCATTAGGTTTTGACCCACTACAAAATTGATCTAGAGGTATTGCAAAAATTGTCAAGGCAATCCAATGCTTCTTTGAAAGAAGCTTCATTTTCTATAAGATTAAGGGAAGAGTCATTTCCAAAGTGGTTATTAATAAGTTGACTCATCCTATTGGGAAACACAATTCCTCTAATAAGCCCTTGATTGACTATGTAGGCAAGAAGATAGCCAAAAGATTTAGCGGCTAGAATGTAGAGTGCAAGAGCAAGTTGGCATCCATGTTTGATAGAGTGGAAAAGGTCAAAGTTCGCAAACTTGTGGCCATTAATTGTTAAACAAGCCGAGGTGTTAGGGAAGAGAGTTTGTATAGTTGAGAGAAAAAATCTCCAAACTTTAAAACCTTTAACATGGCGAGGATAAAGGGTCATTCAATACGGTCATAGGCTTTTTCAAAATCAAGTTTCAAAAACAAAGTCCATTGTTGAGAGGCACAAGCCCATTCCATAACTTCCTAGACTGCAATCATGTTATCCAAAATGTTCTGAGTTTTCATAAATCCCAATCATGTTATCCAAAATGTTTTGACTTTTCATAAATCCCATTTGTTTTGGTCTGACAAGTGTAGGAAGGATATGTCGCAAGCGGAGTTCCAGGGCTTTAGCAATGATTTTATAAGAGACATTCAGTAGGGTAATGGGTTTCCAACTAATAAGAGCTATGAATTTTTTGCTTTAGGGATAAATTTAATATTTCTTTGATTGATAAGATTTGCTAAAAGTTGTGTGGGCAGATTCACGATAAACTTGAAGCAAGTCCGACCCAACAAACAACCATGTGACTTTGTAAAACTCACAAGGGAAACCATCCACATCTGGTGCTTTATCATTGGCCATGTTTTGCACTGCTAGAAAAGCTCATCCAAAGAGAGCTTGAGCCGATGGGCGAAGCTTGCAAGGAACCACATCCATATATTCCTGCAACACTTGAGCCCTCTCCAAAGTACCTTCATGGGCTTGAATCACCCATTTATAGTGGTCCAGAAAGGCCAAAGAAATTTTAGGAAGATTGGCAAGGCGGCCATGCACAACATTGACGTCTTTGATCTGCTCTCTAACTTGCGTGGCCCTTAAATATTTGAAAACATGTTTGGATGCGCGATCTCATACTTTGAGCCAATGTCAATGGGCTCAGATATGAGCACCTTTGGCAACATGTCATTCTGCAAGCTAAAGCTTGTGTTTGAGTTTAGTTGCCATAGTTTGCAACTAGATATTGAATGGGCTTTGTTTAAGTTGTGTAGTAATGTTCTTTGGCCAAGGCACCATTAGCCCACTTTTGAACCCTCGCCACTTGCATCCCATGGTGCCTAATAAATGAGGCGCTATGAGTGATCGCATCATTCCATAGGGGCCGGACGTGGCATAAGATTCCAAAGTCGCGCTGAGTCGGGTGGTACCCTCATGAGTAAGGATTGATGTGTTCTTAAAAAATGGGTACGTGGCACTTTATGCAAACCATCTTCCCACTTTAGTTGGAAAGTGATGGGACTATGGTTGGAGAGAACAATCTCTGGGTGGATTGTGACAACTTGCTTGTTGGAATTATGAAAAGTGAACACGTGTTACCTGATGAGCATAACACGGACAAGCCTTTCGAGAACACAATCAGATCCGTCTTGCAATAGACCATGTAAAGCAAGGATTTTGGCCTAATGATCGTCATAGAAAGAGAGGATTTGACAAACCCTAATTGTTTTTAAATAAAACCAAGTTGTATGCTCCCACACACACCACTGAATTGGTAGAGCACCTTCCTTGTCCTTGGGGGACTCAATCATATTGAAGTCTCCACATATGAGCCAGTTGGAAATAGGCAAGTTACCGACCAACCATTGCCATAATGACACTCTTTTTGGGCTGTCATTAGGCATGTAGACATTAATGAGCTCTAAAGAACGACCATTAATGTCAAATATCCATATTACATGATGCGACGTCTTTCACTTGAGAAAATAAATGAAGGGGCAAATTTTGGAGAAATGAATATTCTATCGCTGTCACGTTTGTCTATGTGTTAGACGGAGTATTGTGTGGCCTCTGATCATATATACTTTAGAGAAGTCTGCAAAAGAAATCTTGCAACCTTAATGTCCTGCAAACAAACAATATCTAAGGCGCTAAGTTGTTGACATGCAAACCGCTTAGAGAATTTTTGAGAGGACTTTGTGAGACCATGAACATTTCATGAGGAGGAATCCGTCATATGTTATTCTTGTTGGTTATCCACATACCCTTCCTTGGTGTCTAACGCTGCAAACTTGTTACATAAAAGAGGAAGCTGGTTTGGAAAAATAAAGTCTTCCAATGAAATGGAGTAGAGCTTGGCCCCATTTTCTTCCCTTGGTGAGTAGCTACCACTGTGAGGCGTGCCGTGCGAACACTTCTAGGTTGGAGGATTTGTTCGTTGTCCCAACACTTGAAGTAACAACTTGCATTGAAGTAATTGAAGAAGCTTGTCTCTGAGAGTTAAACGGGGGAGCTTGGGTCTAAGGCACAAGGCTAGGAAGAGGAGGACTATACTCAACCTTTTTCACATATTTTTGTTGTTTATTGTTGGAGGTGGTGTTAGCAACTTTAGGGTTTTTATTCTCCATTGTTGCTTTCTTGTTATCAATAGTAGCCCAACCGTCATTATTTGTAGTTGTTGTCGGATTTTCAGTGGCCGGTTTTTCATTAGCCTACTGGGTGGACCACAAGAGGACAATCACGAATCTTATGGTTGGGGGCTTGACAACGGAAACAAGTTTTGGGAAGGTTAATGTAAGTGACCTTTTGGGAAGGAAATGCTCACTCCCCACTTGAATATTGATAAAGTCTTTTACGTCTTTTGTGAGGTCAACCTTAACAAAGATTCATTTGTTCAAGAGAGCCGAGTACAAACATTTCATCTCATGACATATAACATGCCCACTAGGTTGGACTATTTGGTTTTGGAAGGCCCACAAAGGGAACGAAAACCTAGACAATGCAATCCAAATGGGGACTTATAGTAATGCTTTTGGTGGCTTTAAAATCTCAAGTTCAACACGGCAAAATGATCGATGTGTTACGCGTGAACTAATAGCAAGACTTGGCAACATGTGAAGGCTCCTTGAAGGAGAACCAAAAAAAAACCCTTTGGTAAGGTTGTGAATCCCTCCTAACATAATCCCGTTGGACTCCCAATGGTGTTTAACCCAAGTTTGGAGAATATTCTTAGAGGGGATACGGCTGACATAATATGCAATAAAGCTATGAGATTCATACCTATTAAAAACATATCAATAACATCATAAGCTATAAGAGCACATCTACAGGTTGAGGGGATTGATAGAATCATTACTTCGTCGTAGATCTTTGGTATAAATTTCCGAGCTTGCTTTGGTGCCATGTTCCCCACCAACTGCAACAATAGTTGCATCTGGTTGGTTTAGAGCTATTTATATAGCTTTGGGTGGGTTAATGCCAAAATTATTGTGGGCAAGGCGTGAAAAATCCCACAGAAGCGGTATGGCAGAGTAGGCTTGAAAAGAAAGGATGACCTAACACAGACATACAACACCCTAGCACAGAAAGCTTCTACAGATCCTAACTTTATCCTTTTCCCTTGCATTAATTGAAAGAAGACGATATTGGTCATCCTCAGTTTTGACTTGTTAAGAACAGAAAATTGTGCTGGAGCTAATGCCTACATTAATCGTATCGAGTACAGGATGGCTTAACTAATATATTTGCCAATGCCTGCTAGCTGTAAAGCATTGAGTGAATTTTGTATTTGCATATGTAAATAGCTTTGCAGAAGCGTTTAGACAACTTTATTTTCCTGATTGAATCAGTGTTAATCCATATTATTTAATTACTTTGAATTACAAAATTTGACCTTTTTGACGAGAAAATTGTTTTTTACAGGTTGCCTAAAAATGTTGCTGTCTTTTTAAAATGCAGCAATGGTGTGGTTCTTTGCAATTAGAATGTCACAACTTTTTTTTATATGTTACTGGATTAATGTCGCCAAAGAATATTGATTGACATTTTCCTGGAAGTAATTGAGGTTTAACAGGGTTCATCTAAACAACTATTGAAAGTTTTTGCTTGTAATCATATGATGGGGGAATAAAGTATGATACTGTATTCCGATCTTGAGTTCTGCTTTGGTTGGTTGTGCTTTTTGACAAACAATGGAAAAAAAGAAGCAAATCTATGCATATTTTGAAAAAGAAAATGGCTAGTTGAAAATGATTTATACTCTGGCTGTAAACTTGTCTTATTCCGGCTGTAAACTTGTCTGATTCCGGGTGTAAACTTGTCTGATTTTTGCTTGTATGGAAGATAGATTTTTGCCTCTTGGGTGTTATACTTGTAGGTGCAGATAGTTGGCAATTGTGTCTTCTGTGTACGTCTATTACCTGGCAGATTTTCCACCTTGTAACAAGACAGCATAAAGTGAAGAAAATATTAACTTTAATATTGTGATGAAAAATGGCATGTGTGCCCTCAGCTATATCGCAAAGCAAAAAAGAATGTTTTGAATTCAGGAACACACACAAACCGATAGATGTATCTTCTTTAACAACGAGTAACAATGCATTTCTTGAAGAGAGTAACTGCATACCATGTGTGGAATAACTAAATGGAAATTTCGTTATAGGATGGGAGCGTTAATAGACAAGGGATTAGTTTTCAGACCTTTAACAACAAACAACTATATATAGAGAGATTTGCTTCTGAGTTTGTTGATGCATAGTCTACTTTGTAGAGATGATTGCTAGAGTTTTTTGAATTCTTTGCGTCTTCCATTTTTGTAAGAATTAGTACATCGTGTATCAATCAACTTATTGTTCAGTCCCTGAACTTGCATACCTACAATGCACGTGCTTTTTACCCTCAAAGAATAGAGATTCACCAGTTCTAATTACCAATGTTTTGGCATGGAAGTCTTAATGCTAAAAGCGTCATTATCTCTTCCATGTCTTCCTTTTCTTAGGACCGGTAGTGAAAATTCCTATCTTCCTTTTTTTAGGACCACGAGTGAAAATTCCTGAAGTTCTGGTAACATTTCTATGACATTCTTTTCACCATTATGTAGTAATTTGGCATCAAATTCATGATCTTGCAAATAATTCTTGGTATCAGTATTGCATTGAAGTCAACCTTTATAATCGTTGAAGAATTTTCCAAGTACATTATGAGGGCAGCATTTGGTGTTTTATACAATGACATTTGTTTGCCCACACCATGTTAGGACATTGTAAGAGGCATTTAAAACAGAATCACTAATTATTCTAGATTCAACACTTTCTTTTCATCATCATCTGTTTTTCGAATCTGTTATTTTATAAAATTCCACACTTTTTAGCAATCAAGTTACTCCTAATTTTATGTTTTTGAATGGAGTTAAAGACTTGTAATATCAACTAGCGATCAAAGCTTGCACCATTAATAGCAAAGTGAGAATTGAATCTATCAAAGTTCCTGGGGTACAAAGGCGTCTCACACTTTTCAAAATTTTGATGTCATAAAACCCTCCAAATGCTTGACATCATTAGGTTGTCAAGGAAACAAATACCCCCTTTATGCTTTGAGAGGGAAGAGTAGCATTGAAGTCCCTATATGATCCTACAAATGTCTCTTGAATCCTCCCTTTCCATTGATTTGCTTTGTCCTTAATTTCCCAAAAGGCATCAACATTCATAAACATAAACACTTGCCACAAACTCAAGCAATATGAACCATGGCTTTCCAACATTTCCCCCAAAAGAGTTGCAAAGCTCCATAAGTTGGCCCTAAAGAGTAGCATCAAGATGTTGGTCCCTAAGGGATTATTATAAATTTACTGTACCACTAAAGTAGAATCACGACAATAGATAACAATATCATTGAAATAAGAGCAACATAATTAAGCATACGACCGAACCACTTCGAGGGGTCAAACTCTACAACCTTATAATAAAAATGGAATTTACAATATAATGAAGTATTAACTATTACCTCCTATATATATTACACTAATTATTCTATGGAGACTACCTAGGTTGACCCTTCTGTCAATATGAAGTTAATTAAGTGATCATATGACTTAATTAAAGATTATCCTAGTCACAAGTTGGCCACACATATCTCAATACATGCTATAGGATAAGAGAGTAGCATGCACCCCCCCTTCAACCAATCTTTGTCCCCAATGGTGACCATCCGTGGATGCTTTTGTATAAATTTTTTGTCCTCTTATGTAGCATCCTCTCGTTTTCCACTTGATAAGACTTTTGGTGATCACCCTCATCTATAGCCTCTTGAAACAAGTTTGTATAATATCTTTTGGTTCCAAGATGATTCTTTCTTCATTAATTTTTGGTAACTCTGTTTAGATGGGAATATTTTGGCGAACATCGAATACATGAAATATTGGGAGTATTTTTGTTGATTGGGGCAGTTGTTGGTGTTGAGCATGTTCCTTAGTGGCTTGAATTTTTGGTTGTACGTTAAAGGAAGAGGTGATAAATAGTTGTTGGTAATTAGAAAATGTCCTAAATAGAGACCTTTTGGAAGAAGTCTCTCTTAGGGGGACTCTTTATTGGCATATCCTCAACAACAATTGAATATTTTTCCGACCTTAATGGAAAATGTAGTGGTGTTTGCGCATTTGACTCTTTTTCTTCCATTGAAAATAGTTGTGTTGTGGGCCACAATGTACTTGGAGTTGGATTGGACTCCCTGGAAGGTTGGGTTGTGCATTGATAAATTGTAGCTGGTTTTGCTGATTATTTTGCAAGGTAATCAAGATCTTTGCCAATTCTGTCGTGATGTTTTTCATAACTCTTTTGATAGTGATGATTTCTTCTCTAATGTTGTCCACATCTCCCTTGCTAGGCATATTAGATTGTATGCTTCGCACTCTATACTCAAGCTAGCTCACTTTGTGATTTATCAAAGAAAATCCTGAAACAGAAGATCCACGGATTCTCGTTTCTAACCCCATCTCCTCTTTGTAAGGAGTTTTTCGTAGAGTTTTTAAATCTTTGCCTTGACACCTAATGTGTTGTACTTCCATACAAAGTCTGCCCAGCGCAGAATTCGATTTCCACCTTTGACCAAATGGTTTCAGACTTAGGTTGGTCTCAAATCCAAATTTAAAAGAATAAACTTCTAGATTTTTGCAAGCTTTCCAAAAATGTATAGAGAGCAAAAAAAATCCTAAAACTACTGCTTGTAGAGTGTTAGTAACACTTTAATTTTGCATGAATATGCGCATTGTGCAAACTATGTTTGTGCAGGGTGCTAAGTAGGGACTTGTGCAAGTTGGTATGGTTGAGGAATGTTGTGTGGAGATTTTCTTTGGTAGTTGTGCAAAGTTGTCAATGTGTGAAGTGGTGTTGCACAGTGGTAAGTCACATAAAGGTGCTTTGAGGAGTTGTGCAACATGTTGAGTTGTGAAAGGTTATTTAAAGGTGAACTTACACTTTTCGAATTGAAGTTGTGAGATTGAATGGATTTTAGTAACTATTGGACGGCGTGTGCTCTGATGCAACCCTGTTGAGGAGCGCTACATGTTCATCACTTGGTACATCGGTTGTTGCATGCAAGATTCCTTTGCATGTAGGGCATTGCAAGCGAAGTAACGTGCTGAGAATACACGAGTCTTGTCATCATCTAATGTAGAAAATCGACCTTGAGTTTCACTGTATGTGTAACAAAGGTTGTTACATGTTAAATATGCATGGTTGTGTGCATGTATAATATACAGTAAGACGTATGTGCTATGTTTCTAACCTATCGGGATAAGAATAGTCGACTTGTGGCTTACTTATCCCTCTTTGATATTATATCACATTTCTCTATGCTTTTATTGGGTTAGTAGGTCAGCCTATGGAATAACCATGGCCTAGATAGACTATATATAGGAGGTTGTGGGTAGTTGTTTATCATCGTATTGGAGTATTCATTTCTTATTACAAGCATTTGGGAGGTTGCCCCCTCAAAGTGGCTTATCTATTATTCATATTTTCTGCTATAGTTTTATATTAGTGTGATGCATTTCTATTATTCTGCTTATTTGGTGAAGTAATATCATTACAGTATGAAGGTCACAATGCCTTGTAACTAATAATTTGTGTGAATAACAAGTAGGTTTTTGTGTTGGGTTTTTTATTCGAATGGGTTTTCTTAGGATAAATATGTCTTTGTGTCTATACGTGCTTGTCATATTATCTTTTTGGCTGGTAAGATTTGTAATTACCAATATATCCCCCCTACAATCAAGTGTTGTGTACAAGCTATTTTTGACAGAGTAAAATTTATGAAAATCACTAAAATGACAATAATTCAATAAAAGTTGACCACAAAAACTTAATTTTTTTAATTGTAGCTTCCTTGAATGATTCTCCAACTTTAGTAAAAAAATTCCTAAAATTGTGGCTTATAAAACAAATTTAAGAAAAACTTTAAAGTCGTCATAACTTGCTAAAAATGATCACGCAATCCTAAATGTTTTTATTGTAGTTTCTTTGTATGATTCTCAACTTTAGTAAAAATATTTGTATTGTAGTTTCTTTGAATGATTCTCAACTTTAATAAAAACATTGCAATGGTTTGTGAGATGTAAGCAATTCTTCAAAATTAGGGGTTTGAGCCACATTTTTGCTTAAATCAAAATTTCAATACCACTTGTAATAAAATTACTATATTATTAAAGTAGCATCACAACAATAGATAATAATATATTTGAAATAAGAGTAGAATAATGAAGTATATGATCAAACCACTTCATGGAGGCAACTTCCACAACTTTACAATAAGAATAGAATTCACAATGTGATAATAAAATACTAATCAATACTTCGAATACATAGTTTAATTATGCTATGAATATTATATAGGCCAACCCTACCACTAATATGAAGTTATAAAAATGATCATAAGTCTTAATTAAAAATTATGCTAGCCACAAGTTGACCACACATATTCTAATACATGCTATAGTCTAAGGACATAGCATAAGATGATGGGAAGAGGTACTTAAGAGGATGTTTGTTAGCCCAAAGTTGTGTTTTTGAGTTGAGATTCAGTGACTTCTAGTGTTTTTGAAGCTTTCTCTTTGTCCTTAGACAATCCACGCCTTCTCTCCTATTTGTTTTCTTATTAAAGATTTCAAATCTATTTCCATTCCTCTAGAAGTCACCACCTTGTGGTGGTGCAATTGTTTCTTTGAAGCACAATATGTCCATAGAGACAACATTGTGCCAATAAAAGAGAAGAGCTTCGCAGTGCAAAAGTTTTATTTGTCGTCAAATTCCTAAGATGAAAATTTGATTCTAATAGGGGCTTACTAAGACCCTTTTCATTAAAAATACATAATTAGGATGTAATCTTTTGCTCATTAGCCAACTAGGATAAGTGGTCTTATAGGATGTCTTATTGCGAATAAATGAGAGCTTAAATGGTTAGCCTTAAATCAAAATGTTGGAACATGGGGAAAATGTTGGAACATGGGGACTTTGTTGGATCAAAGTCCAAATACCTTGTTTTAATGAGAAGCCTTGCTTGTGTCAAAGTGCAAATGCCTTCATTTGATCTACAATTGTAGTTAAAGTGGCAACACAATACCATTATCCTCGAGTAGTATCCCTAAACTTCCTTCAAGTTGTCGTGTTTGTTTGATCCAATCCTCTACAAAATTGACAGTGTTTCATTTGCCCTTAAATTTGTAGATCATAGCATGATTATGTAGATGGACCATCTATTTTGCCACCAACTAGTTTAATCACCATGAAGGGTTTGGCTCCACCCCTATGAAGACAACCATTTTGTTTTTGGTTTTCCCTTGTTTGTCTTTTTTTTGCTCATTTGAAAGACACATAATCATTGCTTTTGATAGCGAATCACCCCTCCTCCCTGTCGGTCCCATCACATCATCTTTGAAGTTTTGGGGTGGACCGTCTTGACCTTGTGGGGGATTTGCCATGGTAGATCAACAAGAGGGTAGACCAAATTTGGTAAAAAAACACATGGTCACAACACAAAATAAAACTGTAGCAAAGCTCCCTTAATTACATCTAAGAAGTAATCTAACAAGCTTAGGTTTTGATTGGTTTAAACCTTAACTATTCCTTAAATTCCACATTCAAGTAGCATAAGTTGTATAGTTCTCAAATAAATTAGTATGTAGACACTTTGGTTTGTGGTGTCATCTTTGGTGACACGATGTTTTCATTGTCTCATTCATTCTCTTCACACTATGGGTGTGGTTACTATGTATCTTAGTGCATGTATGTACGCATTATTTTATTTTTAGATATCGATCAGAGGATTACATTCAAAACTTTTTGTGTGAGTGGCCAACATTGTTTTATTACAACAAGAGTTGATTCCTTTCACCTCTCTTTAATTTGTTTACACAATAACAAAATGAACTATTCTGTTTCATTTGTTTACACAAAAACAAAGCAGACAATTGCGATTATTGCTCACTTCCATACTAAAGGCTATATTGGATGCTTATTTTTTTTATTATAGTTTGAAACCTTAAAGATTTAGAACAAATTGCTATATTTTTCTAGACTTCTAGGGCATGCTTTGGATGGTTTCTTCACATATGATCCATATCAGTTCTGAAAATACTTATTAGAACTATATGTGGACCATTTTGTTTTTAAGAAGTCTGAAATCTTCCAACTAGAACGCGTGTAGCCTTTTGATCTTATATGTAAAATAATATACACAACCATCGAAAGATACATAACAAAGTGGTATAAGTTTTATTCTTTTGTTATTTTTTGAAATCATTTTGGACTTATATTCTTTATGGAACGAATTATTTTCTGATATGCATTATTTCGAAAGGTCAACAAAATGCATTATTTTGAAAGGTTGTCAAAATACATTGATTTCATATTATGTTTCAAAGTCATTTATTATTCTATATTGTAGAATCAAATCAAACTGTCTTAAACCCAATTTGTTTTAAGAGAATCACAAAGAAAATAAATATCATCATCAGCTTATTTGACCCATATGTTGCTTCTCTTAACCTATATAAAAAAGCAAATTTGGATTCCACCACCTTTTGTTTTAATATATAAATCCTTACATTAATTTAGTTACCAAAAGATCTAAAGACAACTTAACATACTACTCTATTTTAGATTTTTTTTTCTAAATGTTGAATTTGAGAGAGGCAAAC
Organism: Torreya grandis; assembly: GCA_037957365.1. Taxonomy (NCBI): domain Eukaryota; kingdom Viridiplantae; phylum Streptophyta; class Pinopsida; order Cupressales; family Taxaceae; genus Torreya; species Torreya grandis. The sequence continues at coordinate 3,731,268 of JARHVA010000136.1, forward strand.
AAAGATCGGAGAAAAACTCAAAAATGAAGAGGGAGAAAGGTTTATTGTATTATTTTTCATTCAAACTATAAATGAAATGGGAGAATACATAAAATCAAAGAGATGATCAATTGAATGATAACCTTTAATTATAAGGTCAATTAATGCATCTTCCCTTATTAATTTTTTATAAAGTATATTGGTATTTGTTTTTGATTGAAAACATACATTATATTTCTATAGATTAAATCTATATTACAAGTTTAAAAATATATTACAAGCTCGATATAAAAACACTATATAAGTTACACTTGGACCAACCTCAGAAGCAAAGTTTTAGCGTTTGGGTCACAATAACATCATTACAAAATTACATGGAAATAACATCAATAATGACCAATTACCATAAATAGTAAGGAACATAATACTAGGCCACCAACACAACTAACCCTACAAAGTGAGGAGACGACATACTATTTGGTTCATCTCCCTAACCACCCCCATGGGGGTGTGTTGTGTCAGGTACGGACCCCCAACCATATTGTTTTGCATTTTTTTAAAGTATCTTTCTCTATTTGTTGACGAAGAGGTGAAATAACTAGAGATAATTTGGGTATTTTGCCTTGCCCATCCCAACTAGAGGGAACAAAACAAGAAGGCCCATCACCAACGTAAGGAGAAGGCCACTTGCCATGGCCCTTCGATGGTGAGAAGTTGCAGCGAGGAGGATGGAGAACACAAAGTGACTATGTGATTTGTGTAGAACTTGTATCCCTCTGCTCCTAGTCCCTCAAGGGGGGTATCGTTGAGGAGAATTTGGAGGCACCCTACTAACAATACAAGGGGCACTGCTCCAATGGCCAATGAGAGTATGAAGGTGCTCCACCTCCAACACCACTTTCTCCGCTTGCCCTTGAATTTGTAGTATGACATTAGTAAGCATTGTAATTCTATTCACAATAGATAAATCTTTTTATATATTCTCTTTATTAAATATAGCAAAATTTATATCTTTCCATAGTTGAAAGAGAATCTCAATTCAAAAAATATGTCATATTTGCTTGAGTTTTCCAAGGGTCATAACATAATCCCCCAATAGGATCATGTCCCAAGAGAAGGGTTCTGGTCTGAAGGGATTAAAGAAGATGTGTATCCACTTCCAGGCATGCTAAGCTCTAACATAGAACCAAAAAATGTGTTTAAGAGACTTGGTTTGTCCACAAGGAGAACATTTAGAAGATCAGATCCTTATATGAAGTAATCTGTCACCCATTGGTAATTATTAGGAGAGAATGCACCATGCAAAGAGAGCTTTTTTAGGCTCCATAACAATAAACCAGATAGTTTGGGATCTTCTATTCCAAAGAAAGGGAGAGGTGTTAATATTCCACCATTTATTTAGCTTCTCCTAAGGCACAATGTTGGGAGTTAACTATTGATAACTAAGCTGGGGTTTTTACTGAAGCAGAGGAGTAGAAACATTGTAGTTCCAATCTTTCCACCATTTGAGTGGTAAGAGCCCCCCTCAACATAAGGTTATGTCAATAAATCACTAAGGCATCATATTAGTAAGTGATTTTCACTACCTTAGAGTTATAATGTAAGGTGTAGTTAGGCATTGCCATCTGAATCTCAACAATATATTCAAAATCCTAATTGCTGAGATCAAACTCAGTTTTTAAAGTGTGCCAATTGGCCCAAGATTTAGTCATTTTGTAAAAAAATTCTAAAATACTATGGATGCATTTATGGAAGAGCTGAAGAGCTTTGATCTTAGGAGTTTTTTCCAAAGGTTTGCCATTAACAACTATGACTTGGGACTACCATAAATAACAAGAATTGATAGATAGCCCTGATTTGAAGCTATCCCATTTCCAAACAAGCCACAAATTAATTGTTTCATAGGCCTTTTAGATACTTTTAGCAACAAAGATACTTGTAATTTTGATAGGAACATGGACAATAAGTAATGTTTGGAATACGAAGTTCTTCCAGGACCCTCGTTCATAAGGATTATCATAGGAAATTTAGTGCCCAAGAACTTTCCAAGCTTCTTTACCTTCAATGGCCCTTGGGATACATTTGGCACCTTATTTGGAAATGTCAATAAGCCCTAGCCCTCTAACCATTTTGAGTCTACAACAAATGTCCCAAGCTACTCTATGGAAGCCTTTTTTCTTCAAAGTAGGCCCCAAAAAATCTTTCAACAATATTTCAAGCTTCATGTAGGCCCTCTTTAGAGGGAGCCCAACCAAATGAACAATAAACATAAGTCGCTGCAAGAACTTTGTAATAGATTTGAAACTTGCCTACAAGGGAAAAATGCTTGCTTATCTAGTACAAGAGTTTTTTCTCTACTCTTTGGACAACATCGTTCCATAGTTTGTCTTGGGAAGCATGGAAAGCAAAGGGAATGCCCATAAACTATAACATTTCCCCATGGGAGATCCATTTCCATTGATAAACATCAATCTAACTGGGTTTAGGGCCATAAGATTCCATGTAGCACTAAGTCTTAGCCGAGTGAATGTTGGAGCCAATTGCAAGACATAAAATTTGGAGGCATTCCATGGTGTTTTTGACCAGAATCTCATCTTCCAAAACTATAAAGAAGGAATCATCAACAAATTGGTCATTAAGAAGTTGGTCTTGAGGTGAGTGGGTGAGGGAAATTCCCTTCACTAGCCCTTTGGAAGCATAATCCCCCAACAAATATCCAAACTCTTTCGTGACTAAGACATGGAGAGAAGGGACTAAAGGAAAACCTTCTTGATAGATCTGAAAAAGATCAAAATTCTTAAATTGATGACAATTAATTGTGAGACAAGCAAAATCATCTTGAAAGATGGTTTGTACAATATGCACACATAGGGGGCCAAAATCAATGACTTGAAGCATAACAAGAATGAATGGCCATTCAACCCTGTCATATACCTTTTCAAAATTAATTTTAACAAACAAAGCTTTCTGTTGGAATGTGTGAGCTCATTCCATCTCTTAGATCGTAATGATGTTGACAAGATTATGTCTTCCTTGAATGAATCCCATTTGCTTAGTGCTAAAGCCTTGGCAATAATCTTATATGGAACGTTTAAAGGGTTATAAGCCTCCAATTGGTGACGAGCTCAAAGTCTTTAGACTTGGGGATGAACTTGATAATACCTTTGTTAATGAGCTTTCCGATGGAGCCATCAACCATAGCTTCAAGGTAGACCTTTTGCAAATCAAGATCAACACAATCCCACAAGGTTTGGTAAAACTCACATGGAAAGCCATCAATTCCTAAGGGTTTTTGTCATGAGAAATACCACTCACCAAACTATGAAGCTCTTCAATTGAAAGAGGCCCATCACAACGCATTCATTGACCTAGGGTGAGCTTATAAGGAACCACACCAATGCATTTTATCAAAGTAGAGTCCATTTCTTTTTTAGGGGCTTAAGCTTGAAAAACTTGATTATAATGCTGAACAAAGTCTTGCAAGATGTCTCGAAGACTAGTTAGGTAGTCTCCAACTTCTTTGATGGCCTTAATTTGCATAGTAGACTTTCTAGCTCTTAGTGTGTGGAAAAATCATTTGGAAACCCTATTTCTAATCTTCCGCTAGTGGATTCGAACCCAGATTTTAGCACTGCAACTTGATGAATCTCAACTAGCATGATTTTTGTCTTCGCTTAGCAGTTTTTTTTGTAGAGTCTTATTCAAAGGGGAAAGTTATAATTCTTGAGAAAGTCTGTTGAATCCCCTCACACGAATAGAATTGGATCATATCCTTAGCATGCTTAATGGTTTGCCAAACAATCGTAGGAAGGTGGCAATTCAATCAATGGTTGCTTCTCATCAATCAATCCAACTAGAAACACCGTTAAGTTGACGAACTAAATTCTAGACCCTTCTAATATGCATGAGAGTTCTTTCATGCCATAGATAGGAGATGTTGAGATAAAAATGGTTGTTGAAGGTCTTGACAGGGAGGAGGCTTGGGGCGATCATTCAATTTGAAAATTTATGGGTTGGTGGTTTGTTAGAAGAACACCTGCAATCACACTTATTGCCCTGTGAAAACACTTGGTAAAGTAAAATATATTGTGTTCAGAAATGATAACTCTATCCAATCTCTTAAGCACTCTATCAAGTCCTTGGAAAAAAATAGACCGACTGAACCAAGGGGTAGTAGGAGAGGTTTTGCGATAATGATTAGGGTCAACAAGCCCTAACTTGTTTCATATATAGAACCAAGCCTCTCGATGTTTAGCACACCATCTCATGGCATGTCCCCTTTGCCCTTTGCAGATGCCACCATGTGGAAGTCTCCACACAATATCCAATTAAATTTTGGGGGTTGCTCCGCTAACCACCACCAAAGTGTTGTTTTTTTCATGGCATCGTTGGAGGCATAGAGATTAACTCATCCAAGGAGCTGCCCATCTAGATAAAAAACCATCCAAATTGCATGGTTAGACTGGTCCACTCCCCTATACATAAAAAAGGAGGTAAAAAGTGGCATTATCAAAATAATCACTCCACCACGTCCCATGTCCTTGTCGGACATGTGACAAGCAGTGTCAAACCAAATCATTTTGGTTGCTATTGATGGGTCGTTTGGCACACCAACCCAGACGAGATAATTACTAGTCCAGCCTCTCCTAAAAGGACACCTATAGGGTTTCCCCAAGGTCTGTTATTGCCAGGTCACGACGTACTTGGTGAATTAGTTGGTTTACGTAGCCAGGTCATGATGTACTAGGTGAATTAGTTGGTTTAAGTAGAACTATTCCAATACAAGGGGTTTGTGCTAGTTTGGAATATTTAAACTTGGATTTAATGTTGTTCTAGTCTTTTAATGGATTTAGAGGGAATGCAAGTGTTGTAGTCTTGTTCATGTGGGTTTTAGTGGATTTCGAGAAACAAAGTTTCATCTTCAATTTGGCTCGTATGATTAAAATCAACATTTACAGTGTTTTAGTTAAATGAAATATGACTGATTTTTACGGATTCATTGCATTAATCCATTCAACAATGCATAAACATAATAGCAATGAAACATAGATAAAACAATAAAAGTTGATTACATTTAAATCCTACACTAACCCTAGCTAACAGATTTAATAAAAAAATACAAAAGAGAAAGGGAAAAGAGAGAGAAACCTTATTGTCATGTAGCTGCAATCAAATCCATTTGAACAAATGCACACACAAACTAATCTTTGTCTAACCAACATTCACACAACCACAAACGAGAATTAGTGCCAGAGTCTAAGGTTCACGCCATGAAGAGGAAGCCCACCACCATCATATTACACATGCAGACAATGAACTGAAATCTCCACATATATTAATAAAAACATTTGTTTGAAGCACAAATAAGGCTTACATTTGTCATTAACTACAATTTTGGCAGCATGAGGGAGAGAAAAATTAAACTAGGAAAATATAAAAATGATTGGTCCAGAATGTCTCCAATGGAGGAAAAGTGAGCCAACTCCTATAATCGCAACAAATGCCCATATATAACAAACCCAATGCCAAGAGGAAGAGGGGTTTCCCTCCAAAACGTAGATACCTCCATTAAATGCAACCACCAACCAATTTTTCCTTCCAAGAGCAATGCCCTTTTTACCCCAAAGCTTGAAAAAGGGACAAAAACAAGTCAAATATTGGCAATTAAAAGCTCCCTTTAACAAGCAACGCACGAAAATGTGAACAAATTTTGCACCAGGGAAAATTTCCAAAAATTGAAATCACTAAAATGTTCGGGTCCAAACGAGCTTTCTAATGACACAAATGGTTCAAAAAACACAACCAAGTGAAAAGATATCGCAAAAAAATTGAAAGAGGGTAAAAAATGACCTCCTAAACCTAATCAGGGTTCTAGGAGGCACATATACGTTTAAAAAAAGCACTTTTTGAAAATTATAAATCCGAATTCTAATCGAGGTTCGAAAGCTCAAATAGAACCAGGGTGCGATTTTTACAGGGCCTAGACCTAATTAACATGATGTCGTCAAGGGCATGAAGTATCTAGACCTATCTAGGGATATATACTTGTATATAATTACGGGGAAGCCAAAGATTTCCCACTGACCAAGACAAGACATAGTCCATACTTAAGCCCTGACTACCACTATGTTCAAAGCAACAAAACTACTCCAGACCTAATCAGAGTTTCAACTCCGATTAGGTCTAGGAGACGACAATCACGTAGACAATGACCTAATTGGATAAAAAGCTTTGGGTATAACTATGACACAAAAATGACCCTTCTACAGATGTAATCAAACTTTGAAGTTCAATTAGGTCTATGGGACTTAGAGAAAGCCACCCAAGACCAAATCGACAAGAAGACCTGATTACAATTGGAGCAAGTAAGTTTGGACCTTGAAGACCTAATCAAGGGTTGAAACCCTGATTATGTCTACAAACTGAGATATTTTTTTGATGAGTTACAACACAACAAACTGGGGTTTTCAACAAGTTTTCTCATGGACTTGACAAGTGTAATAAATGCTTGAAAAACCCATTTTTAGACAGAATGTAAAATATGATACTTTCTTGCATGGGCTTGGTCGTCTTAATGGGACAGGTTTTGGGGGTTGATTCGGCAACAAACCAAAATGACCCCTTGGAGCATTTTGAGAGTGTTAAGAGAGCAATATTTTCAAATGCACGCTAGGAGGTGAAGACTCTACTTTCATGCTAAGTGTTTTATATGAAGTTTTCTTGCACAAACATGGTTTATCTAACAAAGGTGGTTGCAGGACCATGTTTAACATGCAAACCAAGATGACCCATTGAGGCAACTTGAGAGTGATAAGACCAACTAGTCGTGAGCACAAGCAAGAGGCAAAAAAACGAGGTTCCCTGATTCTGGAGGAATGAGGGTATTTGTGCAAGCAATAACAACTACCATTTGGAGGGAGATATTGGTAATTTTCACTTCTTGCAAACAAAAAATATGCAGATCTAAAAACTTCTGACAACTAACCCTAATCTTGTAATTATGAGTCGAGTTAATTAAATAATGTGCATTTCATGAATAAACATTTTTTGGAAACTATTGACGTGCATAGTTTCTCCATAATGGCCTTCTAACACTACAAAGTGGTTGCTTAGAAAATTTGTTGCTAACCTTTAGCGAGAAAGTCCGGAAGCCACATAGGTTGCCATTCACTCTACAAGTAATCCTCCTCGTTTTTGCCAAGGGGATGGCTTTGTGAACATCTCATTGGCTGTCGACGAGGAGAAAAAGGAGTTTCCCTAGCCTTTGGAGCTGATACAAGTACTATCGGAGTTAAGGACCCTTGTGACTAAAAAATGAGAAAATGGGAGTTGAAGACTCTTGAGCTTTAAAAATCACTTGATTACTTGTGGAATACTTGCCACAATAGATTTATGGTGTGCTTGAGGAGTTGGAGGTGCATGTGTAGCTTGGGTTTGAACAAATGGTGGTGGATTTGGGATAATGGTGGCCATGATCAGTTTAGGGTAGTGGCAAGGGACCTATTATTACAATTATTTGGTTATTCCATTGATCCATGACTTTTCGAACAATCATTAGCTTTTGTTCGGGGTTTATTTAGTTTGCCTATAGCCGTAGTTGGTGGAGTGGCACGACCTATAAGAGGGAAATATTTAATCTTGTGGTCCAAAGATTGACAATGGAAACAAGTATTGGGAAGGTTAATGTACATCATGCATTGGGTGAAGTGTTGCTCTCCGATCTGAATGTCTATGGTTTCACAAAGGTCATATGTGAGGTCAACCTCCACATAGACTTGATGTTGTGGTTTTGAAAATGTAAAACCTGGCAATTTTGAAGCAAATGAAATGATCTAAGGATTTAACGATTTGTTCTAGAAATGGAAATAAAGGCATAGGCAAGACATGCAACTCTACCATTATCAGGATTTTGAGCTTGGCCATAAAGGCATATGCATGACATGAAACTCTAAACCTAGTTGCATCAAACAATGCAAATTCCTATGGGGAGTTCATTAAATAAAAGAAAAAGTTCCCAAAGAGTATATTTTCAAGCTATAGGAAATAAAATGCTAATCAAAACTATGGAAAAATCCTATAGAGGTGAATAAAAAAATAATGGTATGACAACAGGGTGAAAAACCCTAGGGCATGGTAGACATAACAAGTACTCCATATCTCATAAAATCTTTTATTGAACAATCTATTGTATAATAGTATATTTTCATATTTTGCATTTATTTCCTATGTGAATGTATTTTTCCTACACATTACTTGAGTCACATTTATGCATGTTATATTAAATATACTAACACCTTTCGTTAATGGTCATCTACAAAAAATGAAAAATTTATCCCCCAATTTTATAAACTTTTCAATATATAGAAGTTTTGTAAACATATTTGTCGCTTTCTCTTGAATTGGACAATATGTCAACTTAATAACTCATTTATTGACGAGTAAATGTTACTCAAATTTTCACCCTTGTAGAAGTAGTTCAAGCCTACTCCAAATTGAGTGGAACATGTGATTACACCTAGGCCTGTGGGTTGCATATAGTAGGGATAAACCTATAGATTGAAGGGATAGCTCCCTTGGTTTGTCTATTGAAGCTCATCACCTAAACTACTAGCTCATGCAGATGAAAAGGGAGAGAGAATACATCAAACAAACCTATCCTACTGAGGTGATGCACTTATTGTCACTTGACCATTGTCAACCAATTGAAAGTACACTTTAAACACAAGCCTAACATGCATATACACTATTCCAAATTTGAACCTTGCACTAATATTTCTCATGGAGGTTTGTGAAGGAATCTTGAGCTAGGAGGACTAAACACAAGGTCTGACATGACACTAGTGGAGAGACAACTCACTAAAATTTATGAAACACTTCATTAAAACACATCAAGAGACTTGCAATAGACTTTTAAAGCTGAATATGAATGCATACAAGGACAACATACTAAGGAAGAGGATCTATCACTTAACAAGATCAACTAGTTAACAAATACATTGAAACAACTCATGGAGAAGGTAAACTAGATCATTATTTATTGCTCAAAGGTTTCAAATGAGTAGGGCTTTGCCATACTCAGGTGGAGGATACAAACTTGGTCAAAAGTGGCTCAATATATAGCACAAGTGAGAGATAAGAGAAGAAGGGCGTAGGAGAGATAAAGTAGACAAATGCCATATGAGTTACAAACAAGAGAGGAGTTAGGGAACTGCCTCAATAGGTCCAGGATGACATGTGTAGCTCCTCTAAAGATGCTCTAATTCTCCAAGCAGCATGGGAGTTGAAAAGCTTGCTTGACACCTTGACTAGCTTCTTAAAATTCTCCTTTGTCTTGACGTGTTGAAGAAACAAGTGGCCTTCTTGATGGTCAGATCAGTTTCTCTTACCTCTTTGCTATGCTCTTGACACCTCTTGGCTGACACCATCAGTTCTCTTTGACACATCACCTCTTTCTCCTGCAAGGTGTTTATAAGACTCTTCATCTCCTTAGGCCTATTTTGCACACAATTGTCAAAACTTGATTTCTTCTTCTTCAACTCATCCAAACTTCACGGATCATCTATTCACATCATATGGGACCTACACGAATCCATTTTGCGGTCTCAAACTAGCCCCGACAAGTCATTCTCTACCAATTGCCTCAAATAGGCCTCATTCCTTGTAGATCTAAAATGATGCAAACCTCCTTGTGTAGAGAAAAGTATAGAGGATAAAGAGAATATAAGGACATATTCAAATACCCAGTGTGGCCTTATAGTGCCAAGTTCAATTTCATGCTCTGAGAGTGAGTGGAGATATCTCTTTTTGCCCTTTCTCTCTCCTAACTAGGCCTCAATTAGGCCTCCCTGCCAAGAGAGTGAAAAATGCTTCTACAAGCTCACCACACATTCCAAACCCAAAACAAGTGTGTGAATTCAGTTAGACTACATCCTCACCATTCTCCATGCCAAATTTGAAGATTTGACTCCTTGTAGGAACCTACAAAATAGCAAAAATCAGTCATTTTAGGCCTATTATGTATAGTTTCGTATAATACTGTACCAACCAATGGCATGGGATGATGATCAGAGGAGTCTTGAACATGTTTTGAGTGGTTTGTAAGTTTGTTTGATCCATCTGGAGGCATAAATCTTTATTTCTATCTCATTGGGTCCTTATGGCTCTCTTAGGTAACCTGAAAGTGCTTCAAGTTCTTAAGGATGATTCATAAACCCTGGGGCTTGAATCCTCCAACCAATTCCACAAACTTTAAGTACATTAGGGTAGCAAACTTTTTCTAGAAGCTTAGGGTCCCGTGCAACATGTGTGATCTGTACCAAGCAAGAGAAAATGACCTCTCAGATTGGAAGTGAGTATTCTAAGAGGTCTGAGAACAAATCCACTTCATCTCATTGGTTAAAGCCTAGGGTTCTTATGCCAAACTATCTAGCATATCCTAGGGGACTATATTCTCTTGTTTCCTCACTGTCAGAAGGTCTATGATCTCATGAAAGGTTTGTTTAGACCCTTCACCATCTTCTCATGTCCCCAATGGTCTTAGCTCACTCCACTGAATCCTTCACCACTCTAGGACTGATTGTCTATACAGACTGTGCATGCTCTTAGGACTGCTAGGAGTGAAGAACATGGTCTGTCAATACTCCATACACTTCTTGTTGATTCTAAGGCTCTTGTAGAGTGAATTCATCACTCTCCATTGGTCTATCTTTCTCTTTGAGATCCTCTAAAGTCTTTCAGACCTTTCAAATAGACAACCTTCTTGAGATGGTATGTAGACTATGTTGACAGGGTTGTGACCCCTATTTTGGTTCATCCTCTCCTCAATCTTGTCTTAGAACTTACTTTGGTCTCAATGTATTGATGGCATGAGTTCCTTGATTTCCTTCAACATTCACACAAATCACCATATCAAGCTTTGGAGAAGCCTTGAGTCACTTGGGTAGACTGTATGCCTATGTGTGTGTTTCTTTGAGACTGGTCTGCCAACGTGGTATTTTAGGAGTCTTGTTTCCAACACAAGACCTATCCTATCATGATGTTTGATAATATAAAACCTTATTCAAAGCCTAGAAACTCTCATTACCTTCCAAATCATCAACCCAATGTTATTTAAGACTTTCTCAATAGTTGATTGTAGGTGTGTATGAAGATTTCTGAGTACATCAGTTTGGAGTTGGTCTGCAGTCTTGATGGTTTAGGAACCCTATTCAACATCAAACTCTTAACTCAATCATGCTATTGAGATAGCTGAGTTTCTCATTCAAAGCCTTGAAACCTTTGTGTTTTGTTCTACATTGCCATCCAAGATCCATTCTCTTAACTAGTTGGTTGTAGGGTTAGTTTGAGAGAGTTGATTGTGTATACAGTCTTGACATTGATCTTGATTTCTCAAGTCAGACTTCAATCCTTTCAAAGACTCTTGTTTTATGTTGTTGATGTCTCAAAACACTTTTAATATCTTGAAAACTCCAAACTCTATCACCTTACTGTTTAAGACAACCTTTCTCAACAAGCTAGTTGTAGGTGTCAATATGAATACTTTGACTGTGTTTTATAACCTTATGACTCCTTATCACTCCTTGAGTTCCCCAGTGACTCTATCATGTTATTGATGCCTTGAGATTGTCTTGAAAGTATTGAAGCTCCTGTACTTTGCCAATATCACTATTAAGGCATCTTTTCTTACCTAACTGTAGGTGGCTGTCTAGAAGGTCTGAGTTTGATTGTGTATAGTATTGAATTGCCTTTCTTCAACTCCACCATGACATATTAGTGCCCAACCCTCATCAAGAGCTCATCCTTGATGCCTTAAAGTTTGTTAGCCTCTCAAAACACCTTCAAACCTCTTATATCCACTGTCTATACACAAAATCATGTAGGTGAATATTAGGAGCAGTTGACTGTGTGTGGTTTGAATTAGACCTCTTTAACTAGGTCATTAGTTGTTTGAAAGTGGCCAAACCATCATCAAGATCTCAATCTCACTGTATTACCAAGATCAAAGCATCTTCAAAGCATATTCAAACCGCTGTACTCTTTACTTTCACCTATAGTCTTGTAGGTGATGTTGACCATTTTTCCCCACAGGGCAAAATGGTTCAACCCCCTATAGCCAAAATATTTTAGTAGGGGCCTTTTATAATGTCATTGAGAATGTTGCAGAGACCCTATGGGGTGTCAAAAGTTCTTGGAATAGATATGGAAGTCCATGGAGTTCATCCGGTCCTTCATTGTATTCATCTCGACATTTTGGGTCCAGTGGTAAATAGTACAAATAGGAAATTTGTAGGGGGCCATATCTCGCACATATGGATGAATCATAGGAAATTGGTCATATGAGTTTCTTCCCTTTTATACCAAGCTCATATGCGTCAAACCTCAGGTCCTCCATCCAAGCACATCAAATGTTACAAAGGTCCAAAGTTGGCTCCTCAATCACTTCCTACTCGTTTTCCCATAGCCATTTTCAGGAAGGTTTTAACAGAGCCGAATGAGCACTTTCACGAAGCAATATCTCGCATGTGTAGTAGTTGCAGGAGAAAGTAGTTACATGGGTTTCTTCATGTTGGTCCTAGCTTGCTTTGCACCAAGTCCGAAGTCCTCTGCCAAATCGCAAATAGAGTTATCCATATGCAAAGATGGGCTTCTAGGCATTTTTGCTAAGTTTCCCATACTTAGTTGTTTGAGCTCGACCGTCACCAGGACGTCACGCAGAAGCAGTTATGGACCAACCATCTTGAACTTTGAATATCTTTGCTTTAGAAGCTATTGGGACTAGCAGATCAAATGGGTTTGTCCCATTTGACCTTAATAACATCTGCTGAAAGTTTGATGCCTCCATGATTCTCGCACTTCAACATCCAAGCTTTCAAAGTTGATAAAAAAGCATTAGAAGTTCGTGCAAACATCAAGTTAGAGCTCGGGCAAAAATCTAGTTGCGATTAAATTTGACGTTTCGCGAGACGTCAATCAAGTTCTGTAGAACTATGAATGACGGTTGCGTGAACGTCAAATGTAAAGATAGAGCAAGACAGTCCTTTTAAGCTTAAATTTGACAGTCGCGCGAATGTCAAATGACAGGAGCGAGGATGCCAATTTTAAGACCATAGACTAGCCATTGGCTTTCAAACAGTGGGTCCTGACAAGATCAACGATCCTCGCTCGATTGTACATCTCAGTCTAATGGTGCGAGATGAGTCAAACAGTCAGATAGCTCGAGGGGTCGACACATGGCACAAGTGCATGAAGCTACAAATTGACAACAAGATCTTGTGGATTAACGCGCATTTGACATGTGGCGTAAGCAGAGACAAGATTGACATTTGAAAGAAGATCCGACCGCTCGTGGGCATTTGTGCATAGGCAAATCGATGGAGCGGGTGGATTCAATGTGTCAACGAGCCAAGTCGAGCATCGACAACCAGTGAAAATTAAGGTCGAGAGCAATGACGAGCCCAAGATTCTCAACGAGGGTTGAGATGCCATTTTCAACCATGAAAGAAAGGTTGTGCAGAGTCATCCCGACACCATTGAAGCTGGGTCAAACACCATAGAGTGGTCAATACGATATAGTCAAGCATAGAGAACATAAAGGGACCACCCATGTGGCTAAATATGGACATCTTGCTTGTAAGTTTGCATCATAAAGGGATCCTTCTCTAACTGTGTTCACCATTTTTAGCAGAAGGAGCTAGCTTTTCAAAGGGTGCCACAAAGGCAAAAAAAATGGACCCGAACAGTTCATCTAATGGACCAACTGCTTGGAAGTGACCTTTCTCTCCATTGTGCATGCCATGACAACTAGTCAGGAGCAATTGACAACAAGACATGATTCTAAATGATGGATTTGAGTGTTGTAACTGCACTGTTACCAAGACCTAGCGAGAAACAACTTGATCTTGTTATTGCAACCGCCATGGACTATCACTAAGAAGATATTGTAATGATGCAACAGACTGGAGTGCTTTGGATCAATTAGGAAGGGTTTGAGTGAGATTGATTCATGGTGGTAGTTGTAATCACTTTTCAAATAGATTCGAACTGGTTTGATTACCTTTTTGAGCGCCAAAATGCACCCTCTCTTGCTTCCCTTTTGCTATAAGTATAGCTTTCGAGCTATTATTTTGGATCCCTCTCTTGGGCATGACTAGACTCTGCCAAGATTGAGCCTTGTAACCTCTTGAAATAAATAAGATGACTGTTTTCAGATTTCTGGACATTAGCCTAGTGTGTTCATGTCAGCTTGATTTGTATAAGTGGTAGTGCCTTCTCCCTTGCCAAGTCTTGATCTCATGTAGCTGATAGATTATCTGGTTGTGCAGGTTATGTTTAGTGTTCAATGTCATTTGACTGAAGCCAATAGTGGACATGTTGACTGGATTAGGGCCTTGAACTAGGCCTCTCCATCATCTCCCTTAGGTTTCACTCACTTGATGAACCTCTACATGAAATGTTGATGCATGACAGGTATTTGGGGTCATAAATCCTGTTATTTGTTTATGTCTCACTAGTGTTTTAGAGGCTCAAGTATGAGTGGATGGACAATATTCATGGTGCATCAGCACAAGTTAGAATAGGTTTTAATTTTACAACTGTTTCTCCCTTTTCACCCTAACCGATTTTAGGTTTTAGAAGCAAAGGTCCAAAATGATGCATCAGAGGAGCTAGCCTTGTTGAAAATCCTAGGGTTTAGATATAGGAAACCCACGACCTTAGACCATTACCATGTTAGTCCAGGTTTGAGGGTAGGACTTGAACACTCCTCCTTTAAGCTAGGGTGCAACCTGGAGTGATAATAGTTCTAACACGCCCGGTGGGACCAGGTCCAAGAGAGTGGAAAGATCTTGGTGTGTCTTTCCTCTAATATGCTTTTGGAAGCAAGCACATTAGCACCAATGGTGACTCCAAGTCAAGCTTTTGGTTATGAGTAGACCAGGTATGTCTCAATGAAGTTTCTAATTAGTTTTTGCATCTCATTTGATATATGAGGTTAATATGAACAGCTATGGTTGTTACTCCTGTTATCCGCCCTCTTATCAACATCCCCAATATGATCCTTATTATCCATATGAGTCTTATCAACCCTACCATGAGCCTTATCAAAGCTATGAGGAGCCTTGTCAGGTTTCTCATAATCCTTATCATCAAGGATATTTCCTTGATCCTTCCTACGAACAACAAGCCCATCATAATACTGGTCCTCATCAATCCTATCATGAGCCATCTATACTAGCACTTAAGCGGACTTTGATAAGCCTTGACAAGCATGCACTAAAGTTGTGCTCCCAAAATTATTATGGCCAAGATGTCCCTACTCACCAGGTTTATCATGTGAGTCATTACAATGAATTAAAGAAGGATGGGCCCCTATTGAGAGAGCAAATTGGAACAATCTCATAGGTGAGATGATGGATGTAGGTGGTTACTTTCAAGAAATTGAGGACAAGCTAAAAGGCCTTGAGGAACGACAATTCCAACCTTACCAACCTTATGTACCTGCATATACACCACCTCAACCTTCTTATGTGTCACCCAGCCCTCCTCAAGAGGCCATTCCAAGTAACCCGTTGAATGTTCCAAGTTCTTCATATGTTCCTCAAATCTTTCCTTCTTAGAAATCTATTCAAGGGAACTATCAAAGAAATGAAGAACTTGTTGTGGAACAACCTGTTGTTTGGGTCCAAGACTCCATCCTTCCTCAAGAACCCCTTATGAAGTCCTTCAAGGTTCCAAGCTAGAATAGAGTGGTGAAGTCATGGGGTGGGCAAAGTAAGACAGATTTGTAATTGAGAGCCCAAGATAAATAAGGATATGAACCTTTGCAAACCTCCCTCATCCCTCTTTAAGAGCCTTCTTGTGTTCCTGACCACCTTAAAGAGGAGCTATTTCAAGAGAATCTAGCAAAGCAAATCAAAGAGTTGGCGCTGAAGACAAGGAGGGAGGCAGAGAACCAAGATCATAAGGCTAAAGAAAGACCTTTGTGTTTCCCATCTTGGAACCAAGTCATGCAGTCAAGCAAATTCGAGGTCATTCAACCCCCATCCCTCCCTTCCCAAGATCCTATGTCATTTCCATCTTGGAATCCATTCAAAGCAATCGGCAAAAAGAGGTGGTGATTGCTGAAGTTAGACAAGAGACCTTGTAGTGTCCACTCCTTTTCCCTAAAAAACCCAGAGCCTTTTCTTCATGGAGACTCATTCACTAGGCAAAGAATCAGGAAGAAGAGGTGAAGGTGATCCAAAAGGAGCAACGTTAGGAGCAAAATTAGGTACATATGGCAACTCCTTTGGACCTCTCTCATCTTGTTGAATATTTTTAAGGATATGTTGTGCCACTCCTTGAGAAAGAGCCTCTCCTCTATGAGACAAACTAAGAAGATGTAGCTAAAGAAGCAGAAAATGAAGGTGACTCGAGTGACCAAGAAGAAGAAATCATGATTGGGACACCTCTTGGCAAGGGAAAAAATGCTTCAATTTTCCATAATGATGCAAAGATGGAACAAGTGCAAGAGGAAGTTGAGGTAGAGGCTAGGATAAAAATACAAGAACAAGTACATGAGGAAGAAGTTGTTGATGTACAAGAGAAGGATGTCCCAGTTGGACAAGTTGATATTTTCCATGAGTTCCTTGATAACCCAAAAATTGCCATTTATCATGAAGGACAAGAGCTTGCAAGTGAGGAACACGCTGAAATTGAGAGCATGCTTAGTCATCAATTTGATATTGAAAATGAAGTAATGTTTATCGACCAATCTGAGATGTCAAAAGAAGGCTTGCAACTTCATGTTTGCTGTCGAGAAATTGATATGCTTGCCTTTGATATTTAGTTTGAAAATACTCCAATTGAACTACAGCTTCATGAGAACAAATCTTCTGATTTGTTTGATATATTTCATTTAGGTTTCTCTTTACCTGAATGCGGTCCATTGCAGGATAAGAGGAGTGTTGTCATCAAGCAACAGATAATTGTTCTCTCAGGGGATGACATGTTTGAACTTTTCAAACATGGTTATCAATTTTTCTCTCCAACTTCAAACATCTCTCTACTCTTGAAAAATGAGAGTGAGCTCAAATGGCCTCAAGAAGTCACAAGATCAGGTCCATCCCCCTTGTAGGTCAAACTTAACAAATATGTGAAAGGAGACAGATCAAGCTGGTCTATATGTTCATGATCAGTAGTTCAAGAATGAGAAAGAATTGAAGTTGTTCTTGCAAAGTCCACAAACTTGGAAGGAGTATGATTGGGTCTTGGACTCATGTCTACAATTTGTGCACCTAAATTTGGCAGTAAAAGAACCAGTGTATTCCATAAGAAGACATAAGCATCCAATTGCTCATAGCTGTAGAAGAGAGCTGTCAAGAAAAAACAAGTATGCTAGACAAAATAGTTTCCCATTTGACTCGGGTGAAAAATACCTATAGATTGCAGTCATGTACATGTTAGATTAATTTTCATGTTTTCCTCTAAGTGTTGTTTTCTGGCACTTTTGTTTGTTGTCCCTGTTTTAGGTTGTTTCCTTTTCAATAAGTGCCTTGGGCAATCTGCTCTGTTTTGTTATTTTTTGGTCCTTGTATTTGTTTCAAGAGAGGTTAGAGCAGTATTTACAGTCAATATGTTGGACCCAGGGAATAGATTCCATGCCCAATGGACAAGATTAGGCAACTGGTCTAGGTTCCTTTTGCATAGACAGGCATGCAACCCCTAAGAAATCGCTAAGAATGTTGACCATTTTTTCCCACAGGCCAAAATGGGTCAATCCCCTATAGCCAAAATATTGTATAGGGGCTTTTTATAATGTCATGGAAATGTTGCAGAGACCCTATGGGGTGTCAAAAGTGCTTGGAATAGATATGGAAGTGCATGGGGTTCATTCGGTCCTTCATTGTATTCACGTTGACATTTTGGGTCCAGTGGTAAAAAATGCAAATAGGCAATTTGTAGGGGGCCATATCTTGCACATATAGATGAATTAAAGGAAATTGGTCATCTGGGTTTCTTCCCTTTTATACCAAGCTCATATGCACCAAATATCAGGTCCTCCATCCAAGCACATCAAAAATTACAAAGGTCCAAAGTTGGCTCTTCAGTCACTTCTTGCTTGTTTTCCCATAGCCATTTTCAGGAAGGTTCCAACAGAGTCGAATGAGCACTTTCACAAAGTAATATCTTGCATGTGCGACAATTGCAGGGGAAAGTAGTCACATGGGTTTGTTCACGTTGGTCCTAGGTTGTTATGTGCCAAGTCTGAGGTCCTCTCCCGAAGTGGAAATAGAGTTATCCATGTGCAAAGATGGGCTTCTAGGAGTTTTTGCTAAGTTCCCCATAGTCATTTGAGCTCGACCATCACCAAGACGTCATGCATAAGTAGTTATGGACCAACCATTTTGAACTTTGAATATCTTTGCTTTGGAAGCTCCTGAGACCAGTGGATCAAATGGGTTTGTCCCTTTTGACCTTAAGAAATCTTCTAAAAGTTTGATGCCTCCATGATTCTTGTGCTTCAAGATCCAAGCTTTCAAAGTTGGTTAAAAAGCATAAGACATTCGCATGAACATCAAGTTAAAGCTTGGGCAAAAATCTACCTGTGATTAAATTTGGTGTTCCGCAGAATATCAATCATGTTCTACGGAATGATGAATGACGATTGCGTGAACGTCAAATTTAAAGACAGAGTAAGACAATCCTTTTGAGCTTAAATTTTATAGTTGCACGACTGTCAATGATAGTTGCGCGAATGTCAATGACGGGAGCGAGGACGTCAATTTTAAGATCATGGACTAGCTATTGGCTTTCAAACATTGGGTCCCGACTAGATCAACAGTCCTCACTCGATCATACATCTCAATCCAACGGTGCGAGATGAGTCAAATAGTTAGAGAGCTCTAGGGGTTGACACATGGCACAAGCGCGTGAAGCAACAAACTGACAGTAAGATCCTGTGGATTAACGTGCGTTCGACATATGGTGCAATTGGAGACAAGATTGACATTTCAAAGAATATCCAATGGCTCACGGGCATCCGTGCACATGCAAATTGATTGAATGGAGTCAATGTGTCAATGAGCCAAGTCAAGCATCGACAACCAATGAAAATTAAGGTCAAGAGCAACGACGAGCCAAGGATTCTCGATGAAGGTTGAAAGGTTGTTTTTGACCACGAAAGCAAAGTTTTGTAGAGTCATCCTGACACCGTTGGAGCTGGTTCAAACACCACCGAGTAGTCAATACGATACAGTTAAGCATAAAGAACATAAAGGGACCGCCCATGTGGCTAAATATGGACTTCTGGTTTGTAAGTTTGCATCATAAAGGGATCATTCTTTGACTGTGTTTGCCACTTCTAGCAGAAGGAACTAGCTTTTTAAAGGGTGCCACGAAGGCAAAAAAATTGGACCACAACAGTTCATCTAATGGACCAACTGCTTGAAAGTAACCTTTCTCTCCATTGTGCATGCCATGACAACCAATTAGGAGTAGTTGGCAACAAGACATGATTCTAAATGATGGATCTGAGTGTTGTAACTACACTGTTACCAAGACTCGGCTAGAAACAACTTGACTCTGTCATTGCTACCACCATAGAGTATCACTAAGAAGATATTGTAATGATGCAACGAACTTGAGTGACCTGGATCAATTAGGACGGGTTTGAGTGAGCTTGATTCACGACGGCAGTTGTAACAGCTTTTCAAATGGATGCGAACTAGTTTTATTCCCTCTTTAAGTGCCAAAAGTCACCCTCTTTTGCTTCCCTTCTGCTATAAGTATAGCCTTCGAGCTATTATTTCGGATCCCTCTCTAGGGCATGACTAGACTCTACCAAGATTGAGCCTTGTAACCTCTTGAGATAAATAAGATGATTGTTTTCAGATTTTTGGATATTAACCTAGTGTGTTTATGTCAATTTGATTTGTATAAGTGGTAGAGCCTTCTCCCTTGCCAAGTCCTAATCTCCCCCAGCTGATAGATTGTTTGGATGTGCATGTTATGTTTCGTGTTCAATGTCATTTGACTGAAGACAGTAGTGGACATGTTGACTAGATTAGTGCCTTGAACCATGCCTGTCCATCATCTCCCTTAGGTTTCACTCATTTGATGAACCTCTACATGAAATGTTGATGCATGACAAACATGTGGAGTCATAGATCTTGTTATTTGTTTATGTTTCACTAGTGTTTTGGAGGCTCAAGTATGAGTGGATGGACAATCTTCATGGTGCATCACCACAAGTTAGAATAGGTTCTACTTTTGCAATTCCTTCTCCCTTTTCACCTCAACCGATTTTAGATTTTAGAAGCAATGGTCCAAAATGATGCATTGGAGAAGCTATCCTTGTTAAAAATCCTAGAGGTATGGTCTAGATATAGGCAACCCACGACCTTAGACCATTTCCATGTTAGTCCAGGTTTGAGGGTAGGATTTGAACACTCCTCCTTTCAACTAGGGTGAAACCTATAGTGCTAATAGGTGATTCTTACTAAGCATTGTTAGCTCAGTCATCGATGACTTTAAGACACTTGGAGACCTTCATATGTCCATGACCTTTGCTTGGAACTTATTACAATGTTTTCATGTATAAAACATTCACTTGGACATTGACAATCGTAAAATTTATTGAAGTTCTGGATCTATAGGTCTATAGACCTGGAAGTTTGCAACCTTGTGTAGGAGCATTTGAAAGGAACAAACATGACTGTTGGGATTAAGAAACCATGCATTTCATTAAATTAACATACTTGGTTAGGAAACACATCTCTCAACTCTTGGAGATACACATTCAAACCATTCAAATCACCTTAACTACTAGACACACAAAATACAATTTACAATGGAGATATGCGAACATTTGAATTTAGTACGGATTGTCTGACTAATCAGAAGGCTCTTGATAGATTGAGAAGAGAGTAAAGGGCAATGAATAAACCCTCAAATGCATCAAAACATCTGGAGAACTTCTGGAACACAGAAAACTAACAGTCACTTCAAACTGCTCACAAGAGACTTTTCATGCCAAAAAGACACCCACATGTGCCACCATGATGAATAAATGTGTGTGAGGCATCTAAAATCATTTGATAACTCATTCCAATTGGTTTCATATAGCCATGAATTCACATTTTTCATTGGAGTGACATTAAACTCAGCCTCTTATGGTTTTAATCTTTCAAAAAGTAGTTTGGCTTCTTAGCGATTATTCATACAACTAGAAGCACCAATCTAATAATCAATGATGCAAATTGGAGGCTCATAAGGGTCCGAAACTTTGACCAAAATATTAACCTTCAATTCTACCTGTACAGCCTGTAATATCTTATTGAAGTTGGCCTTCGTTAGCTTGTGAATGAAATGATGGTAGAGAGAATAATATTTTTGCAATTCTGAGAGTTAAAACCTTTTCCAAAGCTTGTTTCTGACTTGTATAATCCCAAAGTACGCTCTGAAGTTGTTTTCATATGCACATGACTTCAACAAGTCCATACAACTTCTCTAACTCCTCAAGATGGCATTGAAAATCAAGAATTTGGCCTTTTTCTGACATGCTGATAGGTGTAGCAGTTATGCAATTGATCCAAGCTCCTTGAAATGTGTGTGGTACATATTTTTAATTTGAAAAAACTTTGACATACGTAAAGTTAGCCAAAAATTATATTTTCATGCATTTTTAACACACTCAAGACTACAAATGAACCTTAAACACTTCAAAACTTTATGAAATATTGTGATAAGATGTTTAAGACATATAATGACATTAATAAACCCCTAATTATCTATGACACAATTTAACCATGACTTATTTCCTCATGACATGTCTAAAGCACTATATGACCACAACATGATTTTACCTTAAGTTCTCCAAACTAACCTTAAACCATGCTAACAAGGTTAAATGAAGACTCTAGGGCCAATATAGAGTTTGAAAAGACCATATGACAAGTTTGAATTTATAGTGGTTATCAATTTGACTTGGGATCAAATTTGGTCAACATTATTGACAATTCATAGGGGTAACATGCCTACAATGCTAGTAGGATCAATAGCCTTGCATGTCCATTGGGCAATGCAGTCTTTTGCACTCAGTTTTAGATCTAAATAGACTTTGAACATGCCACAACAAACTGATTGACCTTCACAACATAAAAAAACAAAGGCAATAAGACAAAACAAGACAAAACACACACATGTGCTATCAAGCACTTAGGAAACACAACAATAATATAAGCAAACTAGACTATATACAAATTATCTCGAAAAGAAATCTTCCTCCTGAATCAAAGGAAAAGCTTGTACCATTTTTTGTTCCATGAGATGAAGGATGAAAAGAAGCAAATTGTCTTTTGAGCCTTGGTTTTGATGTCTTCAACTCCTTCATGCTTGCCAATATTCTTGACATGAACTCAAATGCAACAACAATAGCTGCAAACATTTCACCTATGAATGTCAATTCCTCTTGTGACTCAACCATCTTCTCATGATACTCTTAAGCTACAACTTGACCCAATGATGTTTTATCTAGGCATGCTTCCTTGTCATTCATGACATCTTGAATGAGATCAAACTTCTCATCAACTGCTGGAAGCTCATCAAGACTTCAAGGAGCTTTGCATACCCAAGCCCATCTTCATCGTTGTCTTCAATGAAGACATCTTGTTTTATCTCCTCATGCACATGACCTTCAACCTTGCAAAGGCCTTCAAGCTCTTGGAGAAGTTCAATATGCTACTGCCAATCATCTTTGCATTCTTTTTCTTCAAGAACCATAACCTCTTCAAACTCATCTTCTTGATCATTGTGTACTTGATCAACTTCAACTTGATTGATTGAAGAGTCTTCAAATTCAATATTGGCTGCAACTTGCACAAGTTTGGTTGGCATAGGATCTTCTTTTTGGAACACACCATCAAGAGGCAATTCATCTTTAAGAGTGTTTTCAAATTGACCAGTAGGGTGTGTAGGATTTTGAAGGGCCTTAAACTCATCACATATGTCTTTCAACTTCTACCATAAGTCATTTTGTTCCATGGAGTCAACAACAACTTCATCTTCTATTATTTTTTTAGATTCAACCTCTTGATGTTGCTCATGAGCCTCAACCAACTCAACTGATGTGAAGTTCTCCTCAAACACCTTCTCTTCCATGTTTTGATGAATTTTTTTTTGAGCAACTGTAACTTGATCTTGATCATCTTTTTTTTCACTCAAGAAGATGAATTTATGCTTGTCTTCACTAAGAGTACCTATAACGAGTTCTTCATCATAGACATTTGATCCATTCTCTTTATCAGCTGTGAATTTGGCTTGATTTTCTTCATTTATCTCCCATAGGATGGGTTTTCCTTCAATAAAGGATGTGGTGGGAGGGTGATGGATATGTTCATGCGTTGGAGAGGGAGTATGCAGTGTAATGGATGGCTCATAAATGGGCTTGGGAATGAAGGTTTCTTGAAAAGACTCTTGGGGAGATGACAAGTTGGTTTGGGCAATAAAAGAGACATTATCTTCAACAAGGGCTTTACTTTCTTCATAACCTTCTTGAGGCTCTTCAACAACTGCTAATTGATCCTAAATATCTTGACTTTCCCACCTCTCCAATCTATCTCCCGACCATTGGATACATTTTCTTGCCAAGTACAATTGCTCATTGATAGTGTATTGGGTTTCCTCTGTCACTAACATCCATGTATTTATCAACTTTTGAACTGAATCTCTCAACCACTCTATGAGATGAATAGGGATCACATCAAGCTCTTCATCCCATGTTCTCGTCTCTTCTTCATTCTCTAACAGATTTGGCATGAGTGCCAATAAGGATTTGGCATGAGATTAGATTGAAGTAGGAGGAGGATAGTAGGGGTTTTGGTGAGTTGCAACACATTGATTGGATTGCCTAATTAGAGCGTCTAAGGCCTTATATCTTGCTTCCGAATCAATGACATCATCTGATTCTTCATGACAAGGCTTATAGGAATCATGTTGAGGTTGATATGGATCATAGGGATGATAAGGAGACACTTTTTGATACTCTTTTTGATAGTCTTCCTCATAAGCTTCTTGATTGGCTTCTTCATAGCGATCATGGTCATATGAAGGGAGGGTAGGTTGACCATAGGACTGACATGGCTCATAAGGAGGGTAATAAGCATGATAGGGCTATTGAGGCACATAGTTAGGGTCATGGCAAGGCTGATAAGGAGGTGTATAGTAGAAACTCTCATCATACCCAACCATCCCAATTTCACTAGTCAAATGAAAACACAAAATATTAGCAAATTATTGTCACAATAAGTACCTGAGTTGCTATAACCAAGTGATTGCATTCTGACTTGCCATTGGTGTTTGTTGAATGCTCCCCAAACTTGATAGGTAGAATAACACCAAAAATTCTTCCACTCTTTTGGACCGTAGTCCTATCAGGCATGCCAGAACTATTGTCACACAATTTTGCACCTTTGGAGAGGTATTTCAAACGTACTCCAAATTGAGTGAAACATAGGATTACCCCTAGGTCTATGGGATACGTATAACAGGGGTAAACATCTAGATCAAAGCGATAGTTCCCTTGGTTATTATATTGAAGCTCATCACCTAAACTACTAGCTCATTCAGATGAAAAGGGAAAGAGAATACATAAAACAAACCTATCCGACTAAGGTGATGCACCAATTGTAATATGACCACTGCCAACTAATTGCAAGTAAATTTTAAACACAAGCCTAAGCTGCACATACACTAGTCCAAATCTGCCCCTTGCATTAGTATTTATAATGGAGGTTTGTGAAAGAATTTTAAGCTAGGATAACTAAACACAAGGTCATGACATGACATTAGTGGAGAGACAACTCACTAAAACTTATGAAACACTTCAAGAGAATTGCAACAAACTTTGAAAGTTGAATAAGAATGCAAACAAGGACAACATACCAAGGAAGAGGATCTATCACTTAGCAAGATCAACTAGTTAACAAAGACATTGAAACAACTCATGGAGATGGTAAATCAGATCATTCTTTATTGCTCAAACATTGTAAATGAGTAGGGCTTCATTATACTCAAGTGGAAGATACAAACTTAGCCAAAAGTGGCTCAATATATAACACAAGTGAGAGATAAGAGAAGAAAGGCTAGGAGAAAGAAGGTAGACGAGTGTCATACAAGTTACAAATAAGAGAAGAGTTAGGTAACTGCGTCACCAGTTTTAGGATGACATGTGTAGCTCCTCTGAAGATGCTCTAACTCTCCAAGTGGCATGGAAGTTGAATGCTTGCTTGACATCTTGACAAGCTTCTTGAAACTCCCCTTTGTCTTGACATGTTAAATGACAAGTGACATTTTTTATGGTCATATCAGTTTATCCTACCTCTTTGCTCTGCTCTTGACATCTTTCAGTTAACCCCATTAGGTTCTCTTTGACACATTACCTCTTTCTCTTGCAAGGTGTCTAGAGGACTCTTCATATCCTTAAGCCTATTTTGTACATAAGCAAAAAATAAAATAGCTAATTTGATCAATGAAATAAATACTAGAAAGAGAATATAAACTATGAAAGAAATCTGTAAAAGAAATTAACATAATAAACACAATGAACAAACTAATTTGAAAATAAAATGATTTATATTGAAAAACAATAAAATTTATAATTAATTTATAGATTATTTGAAAATATATGTGATAAACACTAAAAAATCAATAATTTGTCACACAATATGTGAATTATTATTCGTTATTCAATAAAAGTATAAATGTAATCCAAACATATGATTATTTTACTTTGCAGTCATCAAAAGTTAAGAATCTTGGTCGTAATAAAAAAAATCAATGTATAAATCAAATAATCAACATGCGTATACCTTATTGTACCAAGCAGTACACATCATCATTAAAGAATGTGTTGTTTTCTCTTCTTATAAATAAACTCGATCTCGGATATTTATTTTACAAGATATGACACAATATGAAAGTTAAACTTGGATAAGTTTGTGTCCCTGTGCATGTTTCTTCCATTTGAATTATCTCTTCATATCTTTTTAAGGTCTTCTTTTGAATGTTAATTATACTTTAAGTTATAACTAACCTTTAGTTAACTTAAAATAAAGTTAACGAACTTTATTTAAATTAATTTATTTAATTAGACCTTTCATAGATAAGTTCATAAAGTGAACTTATTTAATTTCAAAATGAAATTTATAAAGACTCTATACACAAAATTTCAATAAGACAAAACAAATCTCTAAGAGGTGGGGACCAACTTAACAACTTAATTAATTAAAATTATAAATCATTATGTGAATCAAACAATCATAAGTGATTATTCTAAAGTAAAAAATCTATAAACATGACCAAATTATCAATTTTTATCTTCAAAAAATGATAAAACAACAAATTTAACATTTATCCATTCATTATTGATGCAAGCAAAATGTTAATTATTGAACTAGTATTGAGAAATATACTAAAATTACACATTTTATATAAGTAATTAAACTTAAGTATCATTTTAAAATAGAAAAAAATGAAGCAACTACCATGATCCACAAAATCTACTACAAAACTAGTCACTATCCAAAAAAATACCAATATAAATTATCAAGTATGCTTTGAATAGTCTAAATGAAATTGAAAAATAACTAGTTTGAAAAAGTCAAAACATAAAATACTACTCATCATCAGAAACCAAGTCTAACAAATGTGCCTCGTATTCAGTTAGATACTTAGTATACTCAAGATGTGTCCTAGGTAAATTCACTTTAGTGACACCTTCATATTCATTGTCCACCTTTAACTTGGTCATCTTGAGAACATGTGTTAACAAAGGTAGGGGTGAAAGGATACGAGTGCGTTTATGACTAAAAGAAACAATGTTATTAGAAAAAATGGAAACAAAACCTTGAGTATTATTCCAATGAGGTATCTTAGTATTTGGTGGCATCTGATCAACTTGTACAGGGATTTCATTGCGGGCAGTAACATTTGGAAAGAAGGAATTGACAAACTACATCCAATTAGGTGAGATTACCACTTACATTTGTGGTGTCCCCAAAATTTTACAAATGGAATTTTGGGCTACCCTTATTGAAATTTTTGCCTTTTGTCTTATGAGAATATATTGTCCTTGTCAAAACTCAGTTGCCTGAATAAGACTTAGTCTTTTGTAGTTTTCATTGTAATTGCTTTTGCTACCAAAATTGCTTCAAATTGTTCCAGAAGGTGAGAAAATGTCTCCCTGGGTCATTATAATATAACCCATTTTTTCATCTTCGTTGCTAGGCCAACTCGAGTTGTCTAAGTAGCTTTACTTATTCAAAAAGGTGAAGTAAGTTGTCTTTGCAAACTCGAGTTATACCATCCAATTTAAATAAGAATTGTGTAATGACTTTGTTTCTCATAAAAGATGAGTAAAGTAGATTTGTAACCCTGCAAAGCACTAATCAAAAGAACCCGAGGTTTCGAAGTTAATTCAATTCATTAAAGTCATAAGTAAAATCAATAAAGGTTCGCAAGTTCAAAGTATTCATAAGCTTAGACCAAAACGAGACTATAGAATTATTTGACTTCGTAGACCAAATTAAGCAAAGCAGTTCATGAAACTCAACAATCGTCAAAATGCTTATGTGGCTACTCTTACACGTGTCACTTAGCTATCATTAATGCATGGGTTAATAAAAATATTAAAAAATCCACCTCATTTCCCATGTGGCTTTCGAGTTTGTAACCTAGGTGTTGCCCCTACAAATCCCAAGCGACACTGTTTTGAGCTTTTGGAATGATTTTGGTGTAAAATATTCACAACCCATTTGCAGTCAAGGCATTTATTTTGTTTTCCCTTCGGTTTCATGTTTCTATTTTGGGTGTTTATCTCATTTTTCCTCTAGTAAAATTTCATTCACCATTTTGAAGGCTTCTCTATGGTTTCTTGTTTTGCTAGCAATTGTTTGTCATTCTTGCATACATGATGTTGAAAACTTTGTACATTCTTCAAAAACAATTTGTATGTAAAATATTAAGCAAAATTCCAAAAAGATAGATTTTTCTGTAAAAACCTAGAATTTGACTTAGATTATCTACCCAGGCTCCTCATGACTTGTTACTTACTCGGAGTCCCAAACTCGAGCAACTGGTCTCAAGAAACCCAAAGTTCCCAAGGGGCATTGTTTGCTTGGATTTTGAACAACTGATTACTTACCCGACGTTCTGACTATCCCTTGCTTTTGCTTCATCGGGTTTTCCAACCAATGTAACTTTCCCAAAGAAACCCGAAGTTGCAAATGCTTGTCACTTAGTCAAAGTTTTCAACTTTGAAGACTTAGGAAATACTTAGACCTTCCTAGAATTACGACACCTTGTTACTTAGAATGAGTTTCCTAGAGTTTTCAATGTTTATTACTGCTAGAAATTCTTAATGCCTGAAACTTGCTTAGGATTGTTACTCAAGACAACAACTTAACTCATTTGTTCAACTTTTTCTAAACCAATAGGAATAATTACCGAGTTTTTAAGAGCATTTATCAAGTCTTTCCAATGTTAGTTACAACAAATATAAGGAGTAAAAGAAGAAGCAACTCTGATTGAATAAGTTCTTAAACTTGCACTTGAAGAAGTTCCAGGGCCAAGTAGGAGGGGAAAGACAAAAGAAAAAAAGAGTTGAGAAGTCAAAAGAAGTAAAGATGAAATATGAAGACAAGGGATATCCCATTGAGTCTTGCATTGCATCCAAATTATCTGAAATCAATGAAATTGACATGGAACATGTTTTCATAAATGAGCTATTGAAAAGGTCTAAAGCCACAACCAAAACATCACTCATGCAAGTAATGATAAATAGTGGAATCCTGCAAGCTGCAACTTTCCCAAGCTTTGCACAACTTTCTAAATTTGTTCTAGAATACACCGAGTATTATGATTCTCTCAATAGAATAGTAAAAGACACTGTAGACAATGTGGTGGTCAGATTAAATGTTCAGTATTTTGACTACTGTTTGAAAATTCTAGCAAGACTTAAAGTACTCAACTTATCAATGGAAAAAACTAAAAATCAATGGGAGAATAAAACATCAGATTGCATCAAGATAATGAATACTACTTATTTGAAGAAACCAAAGCAACCCTTAAGGTTTCCAAAGCAAATAGTGAGGTCTTACTTGGTCCAAGAATTTGATGACATCACCTAGTTATTGTGTAGAATCAATGGAGAGAAAAATGCCAAGAACTTTTCTACCTGGATGTTTGTTTACATAAGGGCTATTGATGTCAATAGAATGGTCAAAAATTATAAGTGACAATATTGATCAGCAGTTGAGTAATGTATTACAGACTTTTGACTTCAAATGACTTCATATTTAGTGTATGTTGCAGCATCTAATGGAGCCTTTTCTACGCTGACTACAAAAGGGATGTTGGCAATAGAGCCCATCTATGAAAATTATCCTCAATTGACTCCTTATGAATACTTCAAGCACTATAAGAGGGTAAATGATGCATTCTTTTATGAAATCATTTGTAAATTGAATGTTGCTTTAAAATTTAAGAGATTATCTGATACAACTTCGATGTAGTTTTCTATTTTGGGTGTATTTTCATTCAATTCTTGAATTTCACATATATCAGAGTTGGTGGTTTCACAGGGACACTAGTTAAATTGCCAAGGTACCTTCATTATAAATGGATTCTAATAGAATTATGTAGGCAGTTGGCTGAATTACATGATCTTCAATCAAAAGTACACTGTTCTTCAGTTGGTTTTCCTATTATTATTGGCCACTATTATTGTGCAAGCATTTATAAGGCCAAAAATGTACAAATAGAGATGTATCATAACTACAATCAATCTCATTTTGACGCTAGATCAAATTTTGATTGTAGAGGCATAACACAAAACATAGTTTTTCTTGAATATATGCATATCCTTGCTCTAGAAGACTTCTAGATTGATTGCAGGGATGAATTTGAAGTGAGAAGAAGGGATAACAATAGGATGACTGTTCAACAGATTCATTCTTTGATTTGGTTGCAATTCCTGAAGACATGGAAAATGATGGGCAAGTAATTCATGATTCTTATGATGCAATGGTAGGAGATAATGTTCCACTCCTAGAAATTGACTACACGAAGAATCAAGTAAAGACTATTGCTGAGAGAACTACAATGGTTCTCTCTATGACTTCAACATGGCTTCTTAGTAAGGGCTACTGCATGAAAGAACTAGTAATGATAGAAATTGACCAAGTAAGTCACGAGAGGAAAATGATGCAAGTAGAAGGTATTCAAGAGCCCAAGAAGAAGTTAAAACTCAAGAAGAATATTGATGATACATACTCCTTGGTAAAAGAAAAAGAATCATTTCAGCCAGTTACCCCTGCATCTATGGTCTCTTCTACTCTTACTTCTACCACTCTTACTTCTACCACTCATATTTCTACTACACCCATCACATCTTCATCTTCATTACTAGTGAAAAACATACATCCAGTAGTGAAAGAGGTAGATCTATACACACTCATACCACCTTCAAAGTCTCTTAGTTTCAAACCCCCTAAGAAACTTATTCAAGAGACTGATGTTCCTCCTCTACCCCCATCTTCTCCACCTACTGTTCCACTTCCACCTCCTTCTGATGATCAACCCACCATTCTTCATGTTCATACCCAAAAAGAGCCATAGCAAGTAACTACTAGAGAAGTGATCTCATCTCACGAGGTATCACAGTAAAAGGTAATAGCTGAACCTGAGAGCAAAACCACTAGAGAAGTTAAAGAACATGAAACTTTTGACAAAGATGCACAAAAAGATAAAAAGACAGAGAAAGAGAAAGATGAACAAATAGTTTCCAATATTGTTCAAGGTATTTTGGATGCAGGTAAAGTTCCTTCTCAAGAGATAGTGGTGAGAGATAATCAACAACAAATGGTAATACATTCAACGATTTCCACTTGTATGGATTTCTCTTCATGGTTGGCATGGCAAACAACTCTTGAGTCAAAAGAAGAAATTAATTTGGAGGAGATACACTTGTAGTTTCTAAAAAGTCTTGATCATAAGGGTAAAAAATCCAAGAGTGTTAAAGTGAATTCAAAACGTATAATTGAGCCTTTAGATCAAAAAATTGTAAAATTATTAGTTCGTCCATAAGACAAGAAGAAAAGTGAGGTCACTAAATAAGACTTGGCCATTAGAAAGGTATCCATAGGAAAAGTCACTACAGAGGGCCTAAAGTAGGACACATACCCTTATCAATACTTTTTTTCAAAAGCTTGATGAAGAGAAGGTTGATAAATCCAAGCTAAAAGAACAAATTTGTAAGTTGTGTAAAATAATTGCCAAAGTGACAAGATTTGCTCCTCAATGATCATTACTTTCAGGAGATTATTTGATCAATAAACAATAACTGAGGTAGGAAGCTGGTTACAAGACCAAATTAATTGATGAATGGATAGAGAAAATGATACAAACTACACATAAATAGTTTCCTGAGGTCCTAGGCACTTTAGCTGACATTGAGAATAAATTGGTACAATTGAAAACAGTGATGGAGATTAAAAGTGAAAATGGAATATCTGATTTGCAACAGGAAAGCATTAAACAAATAGATGCTTTAAGTGAAAAGATTTTGATTGAAGAAAAGATTGTTCCAGAGGGATCAATGATGAAAGCAAAGTAGGAAAAACATATCATATCTTTTCGCATGTGTATTTTTGGAGTAATGCTTGAAGAAATTGAAACTCTGAAAGAAGATGCTCACAATGTGAAAGTAGATCTGAAAGATTGTATCTTCTATCTCCTTAATGTTTGGTCTGAAGAAACGTAAAAAATATATGAACAATTACATCAACAATTCAAGCAAGTAATTGAAAAGGCCACGACTCGATTCACAGCGAAATCTATAAAGGAGTTAATAAAAAGTCAAAAATAGGTCAAGACACTGGACCTAAGCTTGAGAAGGTGAAAAGTTATTGTAAAATGCTAGAGAATAAGATGCTGAGATTGGAAACAGAAAGGCAATCGATTGCCAAGTCAAATGATGCAGTCATTCAATTCATGATGTCTCAACACATCAAGTACAAGGAAAAGTGCATAACAGAGGTTCATGAATTGGAATGATTTCTATTGCTTCTCTTTTCAACTATTTTTTCTATTTTCTTTTATTTTCTTCAGAAATGTATTTGAAGTAATTTTGTTTTAAGTAATTACTTTGTAAATAATATCACTCAAAAAAGTTACTTGTAAAAGTAAGTTGCTTTATAAAATGTAAGACTCAAGTAACCTGGCTAGATGTCATTACTTGAAGTCATTTTGTAAAAATAAATTACTTAAACGAGCTCTATGAAGCATGAAAAGATGTTGTATTTGATCCAAATAGTGAAACCAAGAAGTGCTATATGTCATCAGTCATTGCATGTCACATCGAAGAAATTCAAGGAAGACGTCTCTGAATGGTTTTCATAATTTATCATAGAAAATGAGGAATTCAAGGAATTGTCTCGTAATTATTTTTTATATCTGAAATAGTATAAGTATGGGTGAAGACCTACGTGCCAAAAGACGGTAATTGTTAGAAAAATAATTGTAATTGTTATGTAATGAGACTAAGCAATCTAAAACTTTGCATTTAGATTTCTGTATATTTTTGTATGAACTTTGCTCAAAGTGAATAAGAAGAAAATTGGTTTCTTAATAACTTTGCATCTAAGGAGATCATTTGGTGTATTTTGTAAAGATTAAAATGGTAAACTTTGTGTTATCGTTAAATCTGAGCATGAATTTCAGTTTCTTTAATCATTTGCTGAAAGAATTATCATATTTTATATGTTTATCTATTTGTATAGATACAATAAGCTTTGCAAAAACTACTTGTTGTGAAGTACAATTTATTTCATTCTCACATACTCTAGTCTTTTAATTCTCGACATGCTAAGAACTTCTTTGCATAATTTCTAAATCAGTTGTTTACTTGCTGTAAAATCACTATGTTATGGTTCATAAATTTTATGATTAAAGTAATACCCGAAAATAAGATAACTTGTGCATGATTTGTATAAATTGTGAATAATTGAAAGTGTGAATAGTTAGAGTATATAAGCATAAACATACAAGAGCTTCACCTATAAATGAAGGGGATTTAATCCTATGACTGGCTAGGTACTTTTGCTAGCCTACAAAATATCTAGCCAACAATTTACAAGGACATCTCCTACCACAAAGAGTAAAATTATCTCCAAGAAACATATTCAAAATATTTATAAATTAGGATCACGAGAATTAAATGGATACACAATTGTCGTGAATGAAACTTTGCATAAATGCACTAGCAGCGCTTCCAACACTACAACTCTAACTTGGTAATTATCTTGAGTAATAAACACATTATCTTGTTGTTGGATTCCTCTAACCCATACATTATTTCTGTCAAAACTGTGATATCCATCACTTCAACCAGATATATTGTTTCTATGTAATGAAAAGGAAAACTATAAGAGATATTTTAACTTTATTACCATAGATTGAAAATCATTATGCAAACATTTTTAGAATGAACTATATTTTTATAAGTCAAACTCATTTGAATAATATATGAAAAAATGTTTGTATGAAGACCATTTGAAATCATAAACTAGTTTTAAACCAAATAAAACAAGTATTATAACTAAAGCATTTGTGTAGGAAACATCTGAATCATTCACTGATAATCACTGAACTAAATTTTGTAAAAACTAGTACTCTTAAGACTTCCAAAAAAAAAAAAAACTTGTATGTTATTTCACTCAAAACACTTTTGTTATTATTTGAAAGTAATTTTTCAACTTCAAAATTTTTTTACGAAAATATAAATAAATAGGTGCATACCAAGGCAAACTTCTATATTTTCTTTAGCCAATTGAAACGATTCAATTATATCATCTTATATCAGTTCACAATTTACAAATTATTCATGCATATTAATGGTTTTCATTTCATTTTTTTGTAAGACATTGATAATAGAATGATCATTCTGACTTTAAAAACACAAATATAATGCATGTAGGGTGTAAAATCTATATTTTGACCAATTTTTTTTTGAAATAATTACATGTATATGTTTATTATCTCTTATTTGTATGCAAACTAGTTGTAAAAAAAAAAACTTGATCAAAATTATAGATAAAGATAAAGAGGGTAGAGTATCAAAATATGACTTGAAAAAAAGTGATAACCATATTCCATGTTCAAAACAATTTGCATGACATTTCAAACTATTCTTTTTCTTTTTATTCCATCCTTTCAAAACATACCCAAAGAGAAATATATCCAAACAATCAATCTAGTAGAACTTGAAACCTTATATCCTAAAAACCCATTTTTATTTTCAAGAAACTATCATCTTTTATATGGACAACTAAACAAAAATTATAAGAAAACTAACTCTTCATGCAAACATATTGAAGTATCCTAAAAAATTTATTCAGAAACCGAATGAAAAAACTACATAACATATTTTTGTGTTAACAAGAAGCCATTAAAAATGCATATAGGAGTTCAAATCCATTAAAAAATTTTGCATGAAAAGAGATTTTATTTTTACATTCTACTAATTATTCAATCTTCCAAGAATTATTCCCAATGTTGTATCATACTAAATTAAACAACCATGTTTAAAATCCAAACCCTTAGTACAAACATCGCATCAAAACTAAATTCTAAATGCCATAGAAAAGACTGTGTCACACCTAGTGTGACTGCCATATAAACCTCAAATACAAGTGCAAATGTTATAATGAAACCCCAAAACACTAAAATTAATGGTGCATCAATACTATCAACTGAGTATAAATGTCATTGAAAGCCAAACCTAAGTGCAATGCCCAAGAAAAACCCAAGACTGAGTGCAATAATGGCTATAAAATGAGTGTAAGTCGAGCCAAAATCCATGTTAGAAAGCAAATGCATGTCGAAACAGATACACATGTTTTCGTTCAAACATAAAAACATATTCTAAACATAGCGAAGAAGACAAGATTTAAGATAGAAGCCATTGTGAAATAATAGAACCAAATGTAAATGTATCACACGTAGGATACAAAATCCAACTATTATATTTGTATAAGAAAACCATGTTCTATATTTCCATTCCTTCGAATATTTCAAAAACAGAAAAAAAAAAAAAAAAATGCTATCTTTTCTAAGATTCATCTCAACTACAACAGTACACTTGTAATCAGAATATAAAAATGCATTTTTACCTCTGCATGAACTCAAAAATGTCTTGTAAAGCTCATAAACCAAGTCAACCACCTCAGAAAATGCATCCTTACTATATAAACCTTAATATCTTCTTCAAACCATATGAAATCTCAAATATTATCACTAGCACAGTAGAAAAATATGATATCTGATCCAAAACCAAGTTGTTTTGTTTATGATGTGTATTGATAGAAAAAGTCAAAAGAATTCTTGTTTAGAGAGATAAAAAAGTGAACTCAATAAGTACAATGTGTAGACAAATTATATTATTCTGATTGTCACTATTTCAAACTCTGAGCATGCATATTAACCTTATGAGAAGTGTGTTGGATACAACAAACCGAATTTATTGTTTAACCGAGCACAATAACAAAGATTTAACAATCACTTTAGAAGAAATCAAAAATGACATTTAACAGGTAATCAGAGATGCAAGATAATATTCAAGTATTAGATTCAACCCCTACCATGTAAAAATTCATATATGGTACAACAATCTATAATAATGTAGGATTGCATTATTTTAAAAGTTTTTAACTAGGGTATTAAATTTTTTGGTAATAGAACCTTTCAAATATTGTGTACTGACTTATCCCAATGATCATTGCATCCCTTATATGCAACCCTGTTTTCAAGAATCCAAGCAAAATGAGGCACCAATATTTACTTCATCTCCAATGTTAACACCACCTAAATATTTCAACGAATACGGTTTCGAGCTCAAACATTTACAAAAAATGTGATATGTAGGACAAGGATTGGGAAACATGCACAAGGCATTGCCCATCCCATTAAAACATCACTCATAAATGATGACAAGGTCTTGGTTATACAAAATATTCAACAATATATAAGAAAGGAACAACCACATAAGCTACTATTTATACATGATTCTTGAAAGCAAAGTTACCGTGCCTAAAAATTGACATAATGAAACACACACAAAAATAGGCTGATTTTTTTGAGGGATGTGCAACACACATAATGCATAACTTCATTGCGTATTTGCTAGACAATGGTGTGTCACAAGATGCACAATACATCAAAACATCTTGCATGCCTAAATAACATGTAAAGCAATGCACAAGTGGTTGCATGATTGATACACAACCATACTATCCCCACTTGCTCTAAACAACCTATAAGCTAAAAAACAAGCCTACAACTCTAAGCAAAC
The DNA here is from genome assembly GCA_037957365.1 of Torreya grandis. NCBI lineage: Eukaryota > Viridiplantae > Streptophyta > Pinopsida > Cupressales > Taxaceae > Torreya > Torreya grandis. Next base: position 3,767,629 of record JARHVA010000136.1, read on the forward strand.
TTGATAGGCCCCATGACCCTAAGACCCAAAATTAATGTTTGGATAAATTGAGGTGGGTTCTAGCAACCACTGGGTCAAACTATACTCTCTAACTTTTAGTAGTGCTAAAAAAACATCTTTAGGTAAATTCGACCAATCACAGGACTTGGTTTGCACTTAAGTCACAAACCAAGTTTAATTTCACATTGACTTGACTTTAGGAAAATTGCTACTAAAATATCAAATAGACATCATATGACCTCAAAAGGTGCCTAAAATATCTCATTTAGTCCATTTGATATTGGTGTACCCAATCTCCATCGTTAGATCAAATTGGTCTCAATCGTTAGATCTCGCCAAAGTAAAAGGTGACCTAAGAGGCCATAAGGTCTCCAAATTATCCATTAAGTTGAAAAACATATATTTTAGAGGAGGGATGAGGTGTTGGAGGATGACTTTTCCATAGTCATCCCTTCTCTCCTTCCTCAGTGCTGAATGACTGTCATTAATGAAGTCTTCAAGCTTTTGGCCGAATAAAAAAAAATCATTTTTTTAATAACTTGATAGGAATATATATTCGTGAGTTTTACAGGTGCCTATTTTGATAGAATGCTCAAATGAGGTGTTAGTCTCCTATATTTATCGAAACGGTCCCAAGAGCTTCAAACTCCTTCACAGCCAATAATGTTTTCCACAAGGTAAAAATTATAATCAATATATTTTTATATTTTTATTTTTATCTTAGACTTGAAGGGGACCTAAAAACAACAAGGGTTCATTTTTGGGTCAATTTGTTTTAGGCCTCCCAAGAGCCTGTGATAGCCAAATAGGCCTCCCTGGTAAAAATCAACACAAAGTAGAAACTATGATGTTTCAAGTCTCGGAACCAATTCCAAGTGGGATGGGATTAAAATTTGAGGGGGTTCCTTTTTGGGTTTCACTGCCTTTGAGCCACCCAGTCTCTACAATCACGGTTGCAAAACCGGTCCACTAGTTTGCAAAGGAGGTTTGAGCCACACTTGAGTAAAAAAGGGTCAAACTAGGAAAACCATGTCATTCCAAGTCTCAAAACTTAAATTGTGTGGAATAGAAATAAAAATGGAGGGGGGTCCATTTTGGGGTCACCCAACCTCTGGGCCACTAAGCCACCACAAATGAAGGATGAAAAATGGGTCTTCTAAAAAGGTAATAGTTCTAATTTTATAATTTCTTGTTGTAGGTTTATAACTTTATGAAAGATAAGGTTTTAATATTAAAAATATTAATTTTAAATTATAAATTAAAATTTAATTTAGCATGACTGTGTGGTTTAAAATAAATAATAATAAATTAAAAATCAATAAACTAGACTATGTTAAAAAAAAACTTTTGGTTAACATAAAGTTGACCATGCAAAATGTAAAGGGTGAAGGTCAAACTTGGTTGACCACTCCCTTGTCTTTATTATCCTTTTAACTGCGATCAATCATAAGACAAATTTAACAAACTACGGTTTATAACTGCTTAACATTACCACTATCCCCTTTTGTTGGCCTTTAGGCCTAAGATAGTATGTTGTGCAGTCACATGGGTGACCACCATCCCTAACTAAAGAGGTGCTCTAAAAAATGGTATAGTGCCCTTAGGAAGGCCCTATTTTGTTTAAAAACTACCCTACAGATAGTCATATTTCAAAATACATATTGGGTAAACCAAGAACCTAAAAATTACAAAGCGAATTGCATTGGGTCCTAATTTTTTTGAAATTTAATATAAAATTAATTCAGGCACTTGAATGCCTTGTATTACATACAAATAAATTCAATGAAATTTAGATTTTTTACAAAGGAAAAGAGTCCATTTTAGTAGTCTCGGCTTAAAAATTCATATATTCTAAATAGCTGCACATAAAAATGATATATAAATTACTATGGAATCCTGAGAAGGCTGACTATTCGAAAATGGGTAGTTAATGCAAAAATCTCACTAAATCACCAGTTTGGATACTAACCTTTTTTCTTCTCAATTTATCTTAAATACATAAAAAATGGTTTATTTGATTAAAATTCAATATGTAAAAATTGAAATAAAGCAATAAATTAAAAGAATAGAGAACAATACTTAGCAAATTGATAACGAAGTTTGTCCAACTTGTATCACGTCTTTGAGTTTGCTCAAATTATGAGCTGATAGATTAAAATGATGAAAAATATGTCTTATTACATCAATTTTCTCCCAATGAGGGGCTATTTCTCCCAATAAGGGGCTATCTCTCCCAATACAAGGATAAAATTTCTTTGTACTATCTTTAGGAAGTCTTTACAATGACTATTGGCCTTCAATTTGCTACTCCTGCAATAAAAGACAAAAAAACTTGCTTTGTTCTCCATTTTAAGAGAAAAAGTTACTTTTTAAATGTAATATTCCTCCTTTTATAATGTTTTGGAGGTTTTTGGTTCATTCATCAAATCTTTAATATTTTTGCATGGAAGGAGGGTTTCGAATCCCCTTTCGAATGCCTCCTTATCCTTTGTTTTTAGCAAAATAATCCAAAAATTTCAAAGAATAAATATAAATTCCTTTGTTTTGTCCACTAAAATAGGAGTAGACCATGTGGTAAAGGCTCAAAAATAGGCTTATGAGGTGAGGTGTTCAACTCCCCACTCTCACACCTTGCCTTTTGGCACATTTGCTAAACTTTAATCTCACGTTGATTGGGATAAACAATAAAGAAGTTTTAAAAGGCATATTTCTCGCCTTGTGAAGTGGTCTTAGGATCATCCTTTGTCATTTGTGAAACTGTAGTCCCACATTGATTGGGATAAACAATAAAGAAGTTTTCGAAGGCATATTTCTTGCCTTGTGAAGTGGTCTTAGGACCATCCTTTGTCTTGGTGCTAAAGGAAATGAGATATCATTTTGTGGCTTGAGTGCTACTCTTTGAGTGCATTGTGGGATTTATCCCACATTCATTGGGATATGAAGTAAAAAAAGCTTTAAATAGATTCATGCTCTCCTTTTACTCGGCCATAAGATACCATGCTAGACTTGCCTTGGAGTGCGGTTTGGTGACTCCACATGGGTTGTTGATTTGGATCCATGTTGATGTTGACTTGGAAGCTTTATGTAGGCATGGAGGTTTGCTAGAATTCCATGTGATGGCTTGAATTCTCTCCACTTGTCTTGAGCACTAAACTTTGCAACATTAAAGGATTTAGTCCCACATTGGTTTTGGGAAAGCCTTTAGACTAGTTTATATGCAAAGACACTTCCATAGCATAGGGAATATAAATGGTAGGGTCCACCTCCTTACAAAAAGAGGACCCCAACTGATTGATGGGCCCCCAAATAGTAAATAGCATAGGCCCTACACTAGCAGGTACTTTGCCAAATACCAGAGACCAAAACCAAACATAATTGCATTCGCTCTCTACCACATGTCATCATGTGATTGGTCCATGTGTCATTCTCTCTCTATAAGATATGATTGGTCTAGCTATAAAATCCATATAAGGCCAATTATTGGTTGACTCAACACTATGTGTAGACTGTATATTTATTACCTATGTGACTTTACCTTCAACAAGCCATAACTTTTGCATATGGTGTCAAAATGACTTCGTTCAAATTGCATTGGAAAGATCTCGATGGGATATTTAATGTACAGGTAGTTGTAGCATAATTTGGAACCATTTGAGTTGTTAAATGTGAGGATCCACCTAGATCACTGACTTTCTAATAAAATTTAATTAGGGAAAATTAGGTAATATTAAAATTGCATAAAAACTATAAACACACTATGGTCCTTCAGTGGACTCATCTATGAAATGAAACAAAATATATTGTCTTGCTTTTCTAAAAATTTTCCATAGTAACATAGAGTTATAAACTGAAACAAATCATTTACAATAGAACTTTCATGTTAACATTTCATTTCAATAAAATTCCATGTGACAAATTCTTTTTCCTCCTCTCTAACGAGGTCTAAAAACTCAATAAAGCACTAGTTTACGCAATGCACATCATGATGATAAATTCACATTGAATTGCTAATTTAACACATAATATTACATATTTAAGGTTTTCCAGTACCCAATATAATTTTAACAATAATTACAATTTTTAAGTCACAATATTTCTCCAAACAATCTTCACAATAATTATGTAAGGTTAACCGAAGGAAGGGCTTGCCTCCCATCCTTTTTCCATCATCAGGAGGCTGTCCTAATCACCCCGAGCCTAATAATTCTAGCTTTGGGCATCACCACATCATGGTTTACGTAAACAAGTTGGTAAAGGAGGTTTAGGTAGCAACCCTATCAGGCAATAAATGATCACTAAGGGAAAATAAATCAAGGAAAAACACTCATAATGAAATAATAACACTCAAATAGCCTCAATCAACCAAACATAAGAAGAACCTTACTCACTCCTTTGTAGACAATAATTTCTACTCTCTACGCTTGGGGTGAAAGGGTGAGAACCTTGGAAACAATCCATTGTCTAAACCCAAATAAGAATGCATACATAAAGAATTCAATACAAACTCGTTTGGGTAGCATAAAAATACCATTTTAGGACAAGAGAAAGGTTGTAAAAATATCCAAATAATCTAGGATGGATGTTACATCTCTAAGCCAAAAAGGTAATCAAACTACATGGTGTCCTTAACACAAACCATGGAAAATAAGTAGAGGAAGAGGGTAAGCCAAATTAAATTACCCCTCATGAAAAATGTACTTAAGAGAAGGGAGAAGATAATATAAAGAAGGTTACAATGAAATTTTAGTGGTTAAGTGAACCTACCATGGCTCCACCTCTTGAATCCATTCAAGAACTCCATTTACAAGTCGTAGACACTAGAAAACACCTATTCTCAATACTCATGCTTCTCTCCTCCACTTATAGTTTTTCCAAACATTCATAATGAGTAGAGGAGTTCCCACAAATAAGGCTTTCCTTCCTTGTATAAACTAGAGTCTCCCTTTGTAATCAAGTGGTATTTGAGTGCTGAGGGCGCTACTTGAGATAACCTTTTCCTAGATTAGCCCTAGACATATCCTATTAATGAACATATTTTTTAGCTCATGTCTTACTTTCAAGGAGGATTAAGGTTTACATCATAAATCAGCTATTACAACAATACAAAGTTTCAATCTTTGTGTATGTAGGAACAAAATCCAAACACACAGTCCCTAGTGCACTCAAAATTTTAGAGTAGTCCTACATAGAGGACACTAAAACCATTTTTAAGACACTAGAGCCACATGGCACTAATGTCCAAGTGTGGCGCTACTACCAGGAGAGGATCTAACAAAAATATTTGGTTGACAACACGTTTGTATCTCAGTTTTCAACACTCAGATCTCCCATATTAGGGGTTTTCCAAATAAGTCTTTATTTACATATATTTATTACTATTTTTAAAAAATCAAAGCTAGTCAAAATTTGTAACAAATCAATGGTTTTTTATTTCATTGATTTAGACTAAGCTCATTAATCAAACATTTGGTGAACTTGACTTACTTTGAATATTGCTTAAAACCCTAGTTTTGCATAGGGTTTACCTTCTCCCAATTTTTGTGCACTAAATTAGGATTACAAACTTTTGTTTTTTTAATTTTTTTGCAATAACATTAGGGTTTACTTTATTTAAATATAATTTAAATTTTTGTATAGCAACCCTAATTCAAAACCTTAACCCTAGATGCTCTTAGAGTTTGTATCCTTCTTTTTTCTATTTCCATTAGCTACTTTAAATTTTTCAAATTTCATATATTTTGTTTTAGCAACTCTATTCGAATTTGTTTACTAAATGCGATCTCAAAAAGCTCTCTCTTCTATTAGGAAGAAGTGTTAGATTAGGGGGTAATCCTATAAAACATATTCAGATTCCTGTTATCCGAGCCTATAACATGGATAAGGGACCTATCATAACTCACATTATTCATCCTTAAGACTCTGATTATGTGCATTTCAATGATAATGCATCTAAAGATGAACAATACAACCCAAAACAAGATGATATACAAATTGAAAATCAGGACACTCTCCCTCCACTTAATAATGATGACATGGTTATCAATAAAGATGAGATATTACAGAGCTTCAAAGATAGAATTCAGGAATAGCCCCTTGATCATGCACAAATCCTACAAGCCATATTGGAATCAAGAACAAAATAAACAATGGTCAATCTTCAACTCCCTTAGCTAATAATGTTGTTATACCTACAATGGGGCCAACTCAGCTAGCACAACCTAAAATCGTAATTCAACAATATTCAGTGATAGCTACATCTCTTGTGGCTAGTTCATCCACTCCAGATGTACAATTCCTTATGCATGAGATTCACACTTTTCAAGCTAAGGTGTTACATCTCAAGAATGGGGCCACTAGGCCATCACATGACTTGGATTCTCATATTCTCTTACATACACCTTTTGCACATCACATAACGGCAACTCCTTTGCCATCCAATTTTGTAGCACACAAGCTTACATTATATGATGGCAAGGGTGACCCAGAACACCATCTCAGAACTTTTCATGCAACATGTTTGGATTACGTGTCTAATGATTGGCTTCTCATAAAGTTGTTTCCATGCATTTTAAAAAATTATGCCCTAAATTAGTTTTATGATTTACCAAATCAATCTATCACAACATTTAATCCTTTTGCTGACATGTTTTTAGTACACTTATCCATCAATATCAATGATAAGATATTATATGCCCAAGTGGCACTGTTGAAATAAAAGTCAAATGAATCCATCATAGACTATGCCTTACTATAGAAGACTATATTAGCCAAATTAACTAGCCCCATGCCAGACAAAGAGCTTCAGGACATATTTAAACAAAATCTTTTACCAGCATTACACAAAGCTATCTTGTTTAAGAAGTTTCTTGCATTTGCAAATTTGTTCCACATAGTAAAGGCAAGAGAGGTCAAGCATCTATAAATGGGCAAACTAAAATATACCAATGGATCATAATCAAATATTAAGATTTAAAATAATCCTCCATACAAGGTAAGGGGCATTGAAAACAAGAGTGATCAAAAGGCCATAGTCAATGCAGCTTCTGAGCCATCTCCTGAATTGGTTTTATCCACTCCTTAGCACCAAATCTTCACAACCTTCTAGAGTCACCAACACAGGTTTTACAGTAGCTCTTGGAATGCAATGTCCTATCTCTCCCCCTATTAAATAGGTTGATATGACATAACCTCTTCCAAATAACTATTATTCTAATACATTCTGTAAGTATCATAAGGCTCCATGCCATACAACAAATAGATGCATAAGCCTAAAACATAAGATACAATATTTGATTGAGGCTAATATTATTGATGTAGACACACCTACATAGGCATCGAAAGTATAGTAAATAGAAATTAAGGCATAAAAAATCTTCTTAGATTTGTTTCTAAAGCACAAAATGAATGATGTAGGGAGCACATAGAATGTTCAGTAAATATATCAGGCACATCCACCACCCACTTCATATCATACTATTAAAAAGGAGGCACACCCATTTCACAACATTATTGGCATGTACCATACTACAGTTTCACCTAGACCACTCATCACATTCTCAAAATAAGAGATTGTCTATGATGATATAGATTTACATGCACTCTTTATACGAGCATACATAGATCATCATCTAATCTAGAGTGTTAAAGTTGAAAATGGGTCAAGCATTAACATGTACATTATGACACTTTTGCCGCATTTGGGGTACTCAAAGTAGGATATATTCTCCACAGACACAATCATTAATGGTTTCAATGGTCATGTTTAGAGCTCCATCAGGGAGATTGTGTTTCCGTTACAGGTTGGACCAACACATATATCCACTCAGTTCTTAGTAGTACCTAGTGCAAGAATGTTTGATATGTTATTGGGTAGGCCATGGTCAAAATAGATATGATCCATCCCATCTATGGTCCATAGATGCCTGAAATACATACACATAAATCAGGTGGTCAAAGTTGAGGGTCTCCCATATGAGTATCCTCTACCTATCCCAAAGATAGTTACAACACAGTCACCAATTATAGTTACGGCACCATTACCATATATAACACAATTATCAATTACAGATCAAAGCACAATTCTTATGCACACATCATAGAGGTCAATAGATCCGCCAGTGCATGAAGTTTACTCTTACATTATCGACACATACGCATACTCTCCCATGGAGACCATTATTAAAAAGAACCCTATGTTTGGAGATGTCATAGATTGTAGAGGGTCTTCTTCCATTCAGTTTATGTTAAGATCAATATTATTGGGTTCTTGGGGTTCTCAACATAGGGCACTTATGTCACCTAAAACTTATACCAGATGGGTTCCTAAGACACTTAAAGTTCATAGGACACCACAATTAGTGCTACAGATTCATATCACCACTACAAATATAGATACAAACACATATTTCTCACTACAATAGATTATGGAATCACAGTTTCCCTTTCACATAACATGCATGATCACAGTTCCATTATTTGACATAGGTCACAATGATAGTGAGTCTCCCATAAGATTCATCGGTTAGTATGGTTCCTACCCTCTTGTACATACTTTTTTCTCTTGCTTTTTGTACATAGTTTATTTGCATTTGCTTGTACATAGCTTATGTCCAAAACATAATATAACATGATAAAACATAAAAACATTCAAATATTACTCAGAAAACACAAAATTTATAGATTGTATGCATTGTTATATTTATATTTCTTATATTTTCCAGACACTACATACATTAGCTATCTTAGTAGAGTCAATCTTATCATACATACATATTTCACTTGTTCTTGTTGAGTGCTTGCAAATTACTTACAGGACTCAGGTCAAAAATAATATAACATGACAAAACATAAAAACATTCAAATATTACTCAGAAAACACAAAATTTATAGATTGTATGCATTGTTATATTTATATTTCTTATATTTTCCAGACACTACATACATTAGCTATCTTAGTAGAGTCAATCTTATCATACATACATATTTCACTTGTTCTTATTGAGTGCTTGCAAATTACTTACAGGACTCAGGTCCACTACATTGATCTAGAATTGCTATCAACTACCCACTAGGGGCATCTACAACAATTTAGGGTTATTCGTTTGACACATTCGCCAACATGTGGATATCTTAAACACAATTTCTACTACTAGGTTCTATCTTTACATTATTTACATTCTAGTTTTTGCATCAATATATCTTGATATTGATCATTGTTACTCATACTTAGATTTTTTGATGATTATCGCTAGTTTAGACTCAGCATATGTACATCCTAGCTCTTACATAGATATGTACTACATTCATACATGCTTTCATTTCTAGATTTCCTAGGTTAGACTTGATTGTATTTTCTATGCTTCTACTATTTGAGAAAATTTGAATATGCCATTATTTCTTGGCTCTACACCACTTCTATTCATGTATGCCTTGGACATGTGCCCATGTCCCTTGCATGTGCTTTCCTGATTGTGTATGCAGACATATAAACATGTCCTTGTATGTCTTTTTTTTTTTCATATTTAGTGACATGTGCCCATGTCCCTTGTACTGTGTCCCCTTGGCCTACTTTGCATGCCTCATGTGTTTTGTATGTATGCTTTCTTTTATGCATCATGGTCATGACAATTGTCTTTACTTGTTACACACCCTAGTTTTTGATGCCATAAGGGACCTCATGTATCTACCCTTCCTGATTGGGTGTCGTGATGGACATCATGCCCCATCCTCTTAAGTAACTACTTAAATTTATTGTTATATACATTCATTACATCTATCTTGACACCCTTGTCCAATTTTAGACACAAAATAAATCTTACATTACATACTTATGCTTAGATTCTCTTACATTCCAATGTTATTTTTGCACATTATATTGGATTATAATGCAGTTATCATATATGCTCCAGCTACCACAAATTTTGTAAATCTATTTCTTTTGAGGACAGTTATTGCACATGTTCAACAATTACCGTCAATACAGGGGGAATTCATAGGGGTTTGTCACAGAGATCATGCTCCTTACATTGCATTCACAGAACATTTTTTAACACACATGCTTAGTTTTAGAAAGTCAGATATTGGTAAAACACAGAAAAAATAGGGAATAAAAAATTAGTACAGTGACTCAGATTTTAGACCAGACAGACATTAACGCCCCAATAGGGACACTAGCACCACATGATGCTACTTTCCAATATATGGAACTACTATCCAATAGCCCCAATTTTAGGTTAGTTCAAGTTAGCCAAAATAGTACAATAGGAACAATTCATGTTTGCACAGATACAACTACAGGTTTGATAGTTATACTTAGATTTTTCTCAGATTTACACTAGTTCAGCTTAGATTCATATTAGTTGCTCAGATTAGGGGCATTATGAGTGACATGATCATTCTCATATTTATTTTAGATACTTAGATACAATCATTACAATTCAGTCTAGAATATTCATATATTAAATTAGGGGCATGTGCACGGAACATTATTTTCATATGCTTAGTTATGCACAGGTTGTTCAAATGGAATGACAAATTCCATGTCATTATCTATGTTGTATACACTTGAATTAATATTTTAGTTTATCACCAGTTTCATGCTTTACTCCATCTGTAGTGGTTGGCATTCTCAAGTGGCCAAGAGTTGCTTAATGTACTTGAGTGGCTGTAGAGCTGACATACACAATTAGATATACTCAGTTAGATATTTATATCATTTTGCATAGTTTAGTTTCAAATGCATCTATTACACATAGGTGGGAAATGGTGTATTCAAAGCCTACTTGAGTTCTTGAGCCACCCATATGAGAGGTTTGGACACACTTTCAATCCAATCCAAGCTATTCACAAGTCATGATCCACCAAGCAGGGGTGGGCAATGATGGAGTCAAACCCAGATTGATTTTTGAGCCACCCATACATGAGGATTGAGCAAACTATCATCTCAATCTAATATATTCAATAATTGGATCACTACATACACACACACACACAAGTTATTAGTAGGTTCATGCATTGGTTCATGTACCCAATGAGGTGTATTTGTTCCTTTACTCTTTCCTATCTCTTTACTCAATTTTATTTGGTTCCTTCTTTATTCAACATAGTCACTTGATTTTGATATCTCTTAAATAAGGACTAATTTATGCGTGTTTCATTTGTAGGTCATGCTTTGAATCATGCTTCATATATATAGATTTAGTTTCACATACTCAAACTCAGATTCATAGGCTTCACTTCCTAGGTAAGTCCAGATACATTTTTTTCTTTATATTAGTCATTTCAATTTTCTACATTTCTAGCATAAAGGGGGGCAAATGTAATCACGTAAAAGTAGTATTTGAGTGCTAAGAGTGTTACTTGAGACAACATTTTCCTATCTTAGACCTAGATATATCCTACTAATGAACACACTTTTTAGCTTATGCCTTATAAGGAGGATTATGGTTTGCATCATAAATCAATTATTGCATGCACAATATAGAGTTTCAGACTTCATACGCGCATGAACATAACTCAAAAACACAATCACAAGTGTATCCAAAATTTTAGAGTAGTCTTGCACAGAGGACACTAGCACCATTTTCAAGACACTAGACCTAGATGGCGTTACTATCCAAGTGTGGCATTACTATCCAAGAGATGATCTAACATTAGGATCTAGTTAATGACACTCAGTGTTGTTTGTATCTCAATTTTCAACCCTTAGATCTTCTATATTAGGTGCTTTCTAGATAAATATTTATTTGCACATATTTATTACTATTTTTAGAAAGTCAAAGCAAGTCAAAATTTGTAACACATTAGCGGTTATTTATTTCATATTATTTCATTGATTTAGACTACTCAATGCTTTAATCAAATATAGGATTTACATAGATAAACACTAAAAGGTTAAAACACCTGTCCAAAATCCAATAGTACGGTGACATGTGTCCCTTCCTATCCATTGGCTTATGGTTAAAAATTCTTCCCCTCCTTAACTCCACCTATAAGCCCATGTGGGCAAGCAAGAAAGCCTATACTTCAATAAATGAGATCACTATTCCATGCCATAAATGGCACATGGGCTGCCTCAAAATTCCTCTAAGGCTTCTTGAAAGACTTTCCTACCTTCTTATTTGTCCAAGGGCAAATATATGGACATAAAATATCTAAAACCTACTTTATGACTCACTCAAAAGTTGGATCTCTCAATCCATCTTAGTTTTGAGTCAAAAGGGGCCACTTAAGTGGCTTAAAAATACCTTAAGAATGAAATAAAACTCTTAAATAGAACTCCTAAGGTTAACAAGAAAGCTCTGAATAGTGTCCAAGGGGTTGAATAATGCAAAATGGTTTAAGGACACCTATGCACCTGATTAGGCCACAACAAGGTATAAGGAGTGGTTTGGATCATGGTAAGGTCAAGTATATGTGTCACCACTCTACCCATGATGTGCTTGTGCCCCATTTAGTCTAAATTCTCTCATTGGCCTCCCATGTCACCTGCACAACATTACGCACATAAAATGATCTACCCTAGAATCTGAATTTACAAAATGTAAATAGTAAAGTGATCTCAATAAACACAAGGTGCACATGACATATCAAAGGCATCACATATAATGGTAATAAATTCATATCAACCATCTAAACATATGCATGATCAAATACATGTTTAAGAAGAACAATTCTAGTAGTGTGGAATCGATACTTATGAAAAAGGAAAACTAAAATAACAGAGCTAAATTGATATCATAATGAATAATATATCATCTAATCTAAGTATAATTATTATTTTTAAGTTAAAGATAACATCTCATAACATATAAAATATTTGTCTCAGTCATAAGGACTCAATAACATCTCATGTCTTAATAACACATAAGGTGTGTCTCAATAGGATGTGTGTACAACACCAAAAGTCTAATGATAAGCAATATGAAAGCTTGGGGTCTCACATCCCCCTCCCATTATGTAGACTTAATTTTAATACAAATTTTATTAGTGTTTAAAAGGCAAGGAATAATGGATAGTCATCATCAACCAAACCCAAAAAACCAATTCAACCATAAAATTGACTTTCTTATGGAACACAAAAGACATTACTCATGACAGCCAACAAGGTAAGGCTCACAAAATCCATGCACAATGGAATCAAAAAATGCCTATAACATAAACAATACACTAAGATTGGAAAAAGTCACAAGATTCACATTCAAGGTATTACAAAATCCATAACTAACTCTATTTATACATAATTCTTGAAATCAAAGATATAGTTAATATATGCATTGACACAGCTGATACCCATGCATATTTTGGAGAAGGCAAATATCCTAATGTACATATCCAAGTATATGGCCCAAATACCATCCCTATTATGCCATATATGGAGGATAGATTAGCTCTAATTAATAAAGAGACAATAGAATTTCATTATATAACATAAAAGTGTCTAAGACTAGTATTGTTAGTAACTATGTTACAATAAGACGAGGTAAAATAGTTTCAACAAGTTCTACATGATTATCCATAATTTTTCATTTAGGATTATTTACATATGTCAAAAATTGACCCCACAATAACATTGCAAAACATTATAATTATCACGATGCCAACCGAGTGTAACAAAAGTTCAGAAAATACATCCAAAAGTAACTTTTTTGGTTAAAGATGAAATTTAGAGATTGATAGATGCAATATTTATTTGAATCCATTGATTACCCTAAGTGGGTCTATAATATAGTACTAGCTACAAAACCTAATGGATAGAGTCAATGTTGTATATATTATCGAGACTTAAGTAAAGTTTGTCATAAAGACAACTTCCTATTACAAAATATTAAAATGATTTTTGAATCTATAGTTGGTTATGAGATGTTATCATTGATGGATGGTTTCTCATGATACAACCAAATAAAATTTAATCTGACAAATCAAGAAAATAATTCATTTACTACACCATGGGGACATTGTGATATGTAGTCATGCCCTTCAAATTAAAAAATGTCAGGTCTACTTAGCTATGAGGAATGACCCATATCTTTCATGACTGTATGCACATAATAATTGAAGACTACGTAGATTATCTACTTACCAAATCGTGACAATGACATAATCACATAATGGATTTACAATAAATTTTTGAACATTTACAGAATTACAATGTATGCTTGCATGTTTAGAAATGTGTATTCATGGTCTATTCAAGGAAAATATTAGGACATATATCTCAATGGGGCATTAAATCAGATCCAAAGAATGTCAAAACTATTTTAGATATCCATCCACCAAAAGAATTAAAACAACTACAGTCCTTAGAGGGAAAAATCTAAGCAGTAAGATATTTTGTAGCTCAAGTACTTGATAAGACACAACCCTTCACATGATTACTAAATAAAGACACAAAATTTGAATGGGATTCCAAATGTCAACAAAGTTTTGATACAATTAAAGATTCTCCACTTAATCCACATATTCGTATGCCCCTAATGCCAGACAAACCTTAACTATTATACATCTTGATCCTAGATCATGCCTTAGGGTATTTTGACATAATACATTGATGATAACAAAGAATGGGCCATTTATTATATCATTCGTATAGTTGTTCATTATGAGATAACTTACAATACTATGGAAAATTTATGCCTAGCCTTTATTTTTGTTGCATAAAAATTATGATGCTACATGCTCAACAATGAGACACAAGTCATCACAAAGATGGATTCGCTCAAATTCCTCATTTTAAAAATCACATTTATCAAGATGCATAACTAAATTGGTAATGTTGATCATGGAATTTAATCTAAAATTCATAACTTATAAATCTGTAAAAGGACAAGTTATTGCAAACCACCTAATCACAACTCCATTAATAAACACACTACCAATCAATGACGATTTGTATGATGACTTTACTTTGTATCACATTGACGATGACATTTGAATCATGTACTTTTATGGATCTAAATGTTCTACAAGAAACGGTGTTGGCATTATCGTGGTCACTTATCGCGTCCAACCTATGCAATTGGCGTATCGTTTTGGATTTTCATGTACAAATAACCTAGCCGAATACAAGGCATTTACACATGGATTATATGCAACACACAAATTATAGATAAAATCACTATGGGTATATGAGGATTCTCATCTAGTGGTTAATCTTGTTTTAAACATTTACCAAACAAAATAAGAAATTATAATCCCATATAAAGAAATGGTATAATAATTACAAACATACTTTGATTCTTTATTTATAGAGAGCATACATCGAAAAGACAAATGGCATGTTGATGTCATGGATACTGTAGCTTCTATGATTTCCATTGAAATCAATGATGATCACACAATTTTTACTATTTGATAGCTACAACATTCATTAGTCTCTATAGAATAAGTAGAGCCTCTAGAAGTACTTGTAGTTACTCATAGTGCAATACATTTGGAATGGTATACTGACATATATAAATTTTTATACAAGGTTTCCATCTTAGAAAATGTAACATGTAATGACAAACATAAATTATAAGGTGTTCATTATGTTGTAGTTGGAGGATATTTATTTAAAATATCATTTCATGAATAGTTACTTCAATGCCTTAACCGCAATAAGGCTAAGATTGCCTTACTAAAAGTACATAACAGTGAATGTGGAGGTCATTTTAATGGATAAATAATGTCTTACAAACTTTTGAGACAAGGGAATTATTGGCATACAATGGAACAAGGATGTTAATAACATGTTCAATTATAGTCACAATGTTAGAAACATGTAAATTTGAATAATGTACTATCACATGAGTTACAATGTATTGTCTCACCATGGCCATTTTTATTTCTGAGCTTCAACTTGTTTAAAAACTTAAACCTAGAATTATAAGAGGATCACAAGTAAATTATTACAATTATTGATTATGTCAAAAAATGGGTAGATGCCATACCATTAATATCAACTACAAGTAAAGATATACATAAATTCTTGTTGGAAAATATCATCTCATAATTTGGACTACCATTAACCATCGTTATAGATAATGGATATTCATTCAAAATAAAACAACCAAGATATTCTATGTGAAACAAAAGATTCATCATAATTCCTCTACACCATGTCATCCACAAATGGACAAGCACAATAAATAAATAAAACACTTGCAAATGTATTGAATAAAATAGTTTCAAAGCATGGGAACGATTATCACAATGACATTATTTATGCACTTTGGGCATATTGCACAAGCATTCGTACACTAAACAAAGCTACACTTTATTCTCTTGTTTATAGAACAAAAGTAATTTAACCTTTAGAACTTGATATACCATATTTGCGTGTCTCATTAAAAGATATTATCAAGGATAATGAATATCAAGAGAAACCATTGCATGAACTAGAAATGCTAGATGACAGACACATACAGCCTATCAAACATCTCAATGTTTACCAAGATCATATCAAGAGGGCATATGGAAAAAAAATTGTAACTAAGAATTTTGAGTTGGGGTCTTTGTATTAAAATATAATCACAAGTGAATTAAAATAGAATCACAAGAAAATTAATGTAGATAAGAAGAGAAAATGTAAATTCGAGCCAAGTTGATTGGGCCCTTTTGTGGTTACATAAAAGGTGTATAAGGTAGCCTATTCGTTAGTTACACTAGAACAAAAACCTTTGAGGAACCCTATGAACATCATGCACTTGTACCAATATTACACATAAGCATATTACTTTCAAAACTACGAAAACAACAAATATTTCAATAAATATTAAAAAAAATCAAAATTTTAATAGAAAAAATCAAGGTCTGAGCATGACATGTTTGGGAGATGGAATATTATTTTCATACATACATTTCATATTATATGAGCACAATGCAAGATATATAAGTTACATATGGAATTTTAGTTTGCTTACTTCTAGACTACATCGGCCAGTCGAACATCATTTTATGTTATTTTCCAGACTGAATCAAATAGCTCAATACCATTCTATGTTATGCGATAATTGTATCATCCACTCAATATAATTTTATATGTCTTCCCAGCTGCATTGACCAATCTTATATAGTTCTAATTTTTATCTAACTACATTAACCAAATTAGCTTGGTTTATTTTCTACTACATAGACAAGCCCAATACAATTAATTTACCTAGTTGGCACTAGTTCTACATTTTTATCACTAAACTATATCAAACAACTTGATACAATATTTTGTTCATATCCAACAACTAATTGTATTGGCCTATCCAATACCATCAATTTTATGTGATCAACCTTCTTCTTCTACATTAGATTTTCATCCCCCTTCACCATGATGCCACGTCTTATAATCTCCTTGAAAGCCTCAACACATTCATATTATATGAGCTGCATTTTTATCCTTGCATTATCCACCATTAAGGATAATTCCTCATAATGCAATATCTCTCAAAATCACGCTAAATTTATTGAATGTAACATGGTTGAAATCAACAAAACTAATGATCTATAATATCCCACCCATTTTATTAAGAACCTAGATGACATCACCATTTATACTCCAAACAAGAATGGAAGTCATAACAACCTTCCCCCATCCACTACAATAGTTAGGGATACCAACACCAATATTGGAAATCTTACCCCAAAAACTAATGTTGGGAATCCCCCATCTAATCCTCCAATAACTTCCAATCCTCCTCCAACCAACTCTAATAAAAACCCCAATTCTAATCCTCTTTTAGATTCATCACAAGTTCTTGCATAACCAGTTTAACAAATGGCCCTTATGCAAGTTTATATTAGCAATGAAATGCTCCAAATGCAAAATCAAATTGTGTAAATGGCTAATCAACATGCTCAAATCATTGGAATCAACCAAATCAATATTACATCTCCCCTCCTCTTAGATATTCTAATAGAAACATCATTTCTCAACCACCAATGTATAATAAGATGCTTCAAAATCTTCAAAATGAATCTCTAATTCCCTTCATTGTGTCCATAGATATTGGAAATATTTTCCCTGAATCTCTAATTCCCTTCATTGTGTCCATAGATATTGGAAACATTTTCCCAACTATCTCATATTGTGGGAATAAAGATCCAACTTTGCATCTTAAGGCCTTTGGCAATCTCTATAAGGAATGGTTTCAAACTAAAATTATGTTGCTATTAAGCTTCTAACCAAAACCTTTGTTGGTGATGCACTAAAATGGTACAACCAACTTCCTCAACGTTTCATTACACAACTAGAGGATATAGTCAATGCTCTAGTTAAGGAATTCCAACACAACAAACTTCTTGAAAATAACCTTAGAAATTTCATCAATGCTAAGAACTCCCTACTAAATCTACCCATAATTTCATCAAGTAATGGAAATCATTAGCGCGTAAATCATACCATAACATGAGTGATGACAATCTTTTCAAACTCTTTGTTATCACTCTGAAGGCCCCTCTTCAATACAAGTTTAGGAACTTCTCTCCTCAAATCTTAGAAGAGGTTTTCAACTAAGAAAAAAGACAATATTTCCTTATGGCCCAATTTGAAACATCTCAATATACCAAAAAGAAATTTTTTCAAACCAAAACCAATTTCATTAACGTTAATCCTTTTCAAAATAATCCTCCCCAATCTAAAATAGGATTACCTAAATTAGCTAATCAACTTCAATCCTTCCCTCCTTTTAGTATGTAGGAAATTAATAAGTTGTTATCTCCATCTACACTACTACCCTTCCATCATGGGATGACCCTAACTAATTATGTTGGTTCCAGGTTGATATTGATCATTCTCATGAAACCTATCGAGCACTCCAAAAAATTGTGTTAAATACCATCTTAGGGGAACTTTTGATCATGATCTCACCACCAAAGAACATCATAACAAATACCTCAAATCATTTAAGAACCGATCTTATAATCTTAAATATACAAACCAAAAATCTCCAAAATCATCTCAACCATCCTATCCTAATACACAACATTCAAATGAATTCGCTTGTGCTATTAATGCTAACTATTATCATTATTACACCAACTCCAATTTTTTGAATGTAGTAAAGGTTAATTACCATCATAAGTGTGCTCATAAAAATCCATCACTAAACCTAAGAATCCTTCTCTCGAAGAACAACTTATTAAAGACACTACTAACACAACTACATCATCTTTCGGTCCACCACCTAGTGATGAGCCTAGTTCAGCATCAGAGCCTCAACCTAACACATCTAATGCTTCTACTATCATACCTCCTAAAGTCACAATTACAAGTCAAACTAAATATAATTATGGCTCTAACCCTAAATCATAATGGAACTTCTTAGATGAATTTAATTCCATGCATTGTGAAATTCCTCTAATGGAACTAATGAGACCATCCCCATATCATTTTAAATTTCTCATGCAACAATTATAAGACATCAAAGAATCCCCATCTAGCAAACTTGAAAAACTTCCCAAATCTTATGAAGGTCTTGCACCTAAAAAATTACATGTTATTGGAATCATTTCTCAACCTTCTTCCTCTAAGAAACTTTCCATAGAGTTTCCAAAAGAAGACATGATTAGTGGTGAGAACCTATTTCGAGATAATGACCTAGCTCTCCTCATTAAGATTGTAATAAAAAATATTTTTAGTAAGATTTTTTTTGGTGGACAAAGGTTTAATAATTAACACCACTCCCCTTTTGTTAATCCAACAACTTGGATATTCCAAAGATGACGTTAAACAAACAAGACTCGCACAAAACCCAATGAAAAACTTCTTAGTTACATTTGGCTCCTTCTTACTATTGGACCTAAAATACTACAGATCAAACTAATTTTTTTCGATATTTCTCTAGATCATATAATCTTATTTTAGGTCATCCTTAGACTCATTGCATGAGTGTTATCACCTCTTATATTAGCCAATGCATTAAGTTCAATCATGATGGTAAACATTACGAGCATGAAGTAGATCCCAACCCATGGGGTCTCAAACTATATAACACCAAAACACAATATTGCATCCTCACCACTTCCCCACATCAATAGGCCTCTTCTCCCTGAGTTTGTCACTATGCATCCCAAACTCCAAGTCACTCTTGAAAATTTTGTTTGAGGGACCCAATGAGTTACAAACTATTTTCAATGGCACCAGATTACCTCCTTACATATTTGAATGGTTCCCTCCATATCTCTTACCATGAGATAGGAACATTCCTTTGATGAATGATGATACTAAAAATCCTCGTACATGCAACACCCATGAATCTTTTTACAAAAAGATGACTTCATATGCAATGATTTTGGGGTGTAAAAACTATCTCAATATCCTTTATCTTTATCTCCTTGCTCTTTTAGTAACATTGGTGTATCTACTAAATATATTTCCACTAAGACCGCTCAACAAATCACTTGTGCTTAAAACATATCTCCATCATATGATGATGATTATGTTATTGCTGAAGCCCAATCATAGAGCTTGGATGTAATTCACTATCATAAAACCCTTGCTAAAATGCATGCCTTTAACTAAGACGTTTATTTATGTTATATCTCCTCTGATTCCAGTGATGATGAGAATGGCATAAAACCTTAAGGTTTTGTTCTTCCAATCAGCCCACCTTTGGAAAACACTATGTGGGTTGTATAATAGATTATTGATTTTATTTTTAATTTTAATGGTAATGGCCAGCTCGATATCATTTAAAAATATTCCAACATTGTTGATAGTATCGACCAACCTGATGTCATTCAACCTATCACTCCACTGCACAATTGTATTTGATAACGCAATACAATTTAATATTTAGTTAATAACTACACCGACCAGTCATTACCAAGTGCCAATACAATTTTGTTAACATATTTACTTATAACTATATTAACCAGCCTGATATAGTCAAAATCAATACTACCTCCACTAGATGTACTAACCATGTCGATATAGTTTAAATGTGTCCTATTGTACCAGAGTGTATTGTCCAAGCTGAAACCATATAGAAAAAATCAACCACTTCTACTCCAGATCCAAAAATTACGTTAGATGCTAAAGCCATTATTGTATGATAGATTCATTTAGAGTTTGACTAAAAAACTTAATAAGATTATTAACCTAGAAATAGATGTTAACTATTTTAGCCCTTTACCTACACTTCCAAGCAATGAATCTATCATATAATTACTTCATGCTAGAGAGCCTCAACTTCCTCACCAACATCACAAGCTTCACCATCTTAAGAAAATGGCTCCCCTCTGTATTAACTTCATCACTATTTTTCACTTTAAGACTAATCTTATTTCTAAATTTCCTTCTACTCCATATCACTTTCAAGATGGAAACACAATGCTTATTGAAGAAACTTAAGAAGTTAAATTTGGTACAGCTATAAATCCTTAAGTTAGTACTTATATTTAGTGAACTTCATCATTAAGAGAAATATAATTATATCTTTTTTTTAGATAAATATCATAAAGTCTTTGCTTGATCATATGAAGACTTGTTTATCATTGACCCTAGCATAGTTATCCATAACATGGTGACATAGCTAGATGTGAAACCTGTACACCAAAAGTAATGGAATTTTCCTTCTAAGGTTTCCAACTTATGTCACAAAGAATTTATGAATTTAAAAGACACTAAGTTCATTCGAACTATAAATTACCTAGGATGGGTATCCAACATAATACCCAATCACAAAAAAGTCACTATTGTTATTTGCGTCTGTATTGAATTTCATTATCTCAACTTAGCATGTCCTAAGGCCAATTTTCCATTACATTCAATTGATGTTATTGTTGATTCCACAACCAATTATGAGATATTTTTCCTCACGGATGGGCTTTTGGGGTATAATAAGATTCATATCACCCCCGAGGATCAACATAAATCCACCTTTACTGCTAAGTGGGGAACCTATTGATATGTCAAGAGGCCTTTCAGCCTTAAAAATTTTAGAATAATTTATCAATGTTCAATGACCTACATATTCCATAATCTCATCCATAAAATAGTCAAAACCTATGTGGATGAATTTATAGCCAAATCAAAGCATTGTAAAAGCTATCTTCATGACCTTGTTATCATATTTGATTGCCTTATCAAATAAAAATTTAAGCTCACTATGAGGGATTGATGTAGTTCCCTCCAAAATTAATGTTATTCTCAATTTGCCTATACCTAGATCCTTTCCTAACATCTGCGCTTACCTTAGGAAACTTGTGGTAATTTGTAGATATGTTCCTAAGTTATCTTATTATACATATTCAGTAAACTCCCTTCTCAATAAAGGTGCTGCACTTGAATGGATCGATGCTTGTCAACAAGCCTTTGATAACATGAATAAATCATTACTTCATCCTCCTACTCTAAAACCACCTTCAAATGATCACCCTTTCATCTTGTATACCTCATCAAACCCCATATTAATTAGGGCAATGTTTTGCAACAAGATGAGTTAGGAAATAATATGTAATTTGCTATATCGATCATGCCTTGATATATTATGATACCTACTACATGAACGTGGAGAGTGGCTATCTTGAAATATACTTCACTACTAAAAACAATTGGGACTATATGTTTAACCAGACCACCTATGTCATCATTCATTCTAATCCCCTTCACCATTTCTTCTCTAAATAATTATTTCGTAGAGACTAAATTGGTAAATGGATGGTGTTATTTATGGATATTAACCTTAGAATCATCACTAAAAAATTATTCAAAGGCCAAGTGATTACTAATCGACTTGTTGTCACACACATACCAACTCAGCAACACCTTCAAGATACTCTTCCAAACAAATATGTACTCTTGATTGAAGGTATTGACCAAGTTGTTTTACTTAAAGACTACATAATTTCACACGTGATCTCAAGGATCAATCCCTTAAAGATTCAAACATAGTAGTCTCTAAACCTAAATCATCTATAAAAGCTACTTTGGAAGAATTACCCAAAGTTACTAATGATCTACATGAGGATACTTGGACACTCCACTTTGATGGAGCTAAATGCCTTCAGGGCACTGGTATAGGATGTATCATAACTAACCCTTATGGTAAAATCATTCTCTAACTTTTAAATTAAACTCTTATGTTGCTAATATCATGGTGAATATGAAACTCTCATCCTAAGGATGCAATCAATAATAGATCTAGATATTCCTTACATGCCTTGGGAGATTCACAACTTATATGTCACCAAATAATGGTGATTATCAATGCAAAATTGAAAACCTTATTGCATATCATCAACTCACTTATACTCTTATGAAATACTTTGCATATATCACCATTCAATCAATTCCATGAGAGAAAATTTCCATATCCAACTCTCTTATTTCCTCAACCTCTCTCTTTCATCCTCATCAGGCATTGCATGACTCGTAGTTCTGATGAGGAAATATACATCTATCTCAACACCTAAGGATGATTCTCTTATTTTCCACATTGAATCCATTACCACTCAATAGACCACAAGGTATAAATATATAATCCAACTTATTGAACATCACACCTACCCTCCCAATGTTGATTTTTGTGAAAAGACCAGATTCTGAAAGCAAGCCTATAAATTTGTACTTAGACATAACATTCTATATTATCCTAATGCTAAAGATACTATGTTATGTCACTCAAGATTAAATCCCTTCTCCCCTTGAACAAGCACATGGGGACATTTGTGGTGGCCATTGTAGTGGACAGACTACAACTCACAAATGCATATGGATGGGATACTACTGGCCAACTCTCAAAAAAGATGTTATCACATTTATAAAGAAGTGTGATCCTTAAAAAATTCATGATGATCTTGTCCACTCTCCTCTATCTAATATTTAGGCCCTTAAATATCCTTAGCCATTCTCTATGTGGGGATTTAGATCTCATCGAAAACTTACCTTGGTTGCGAGATCGTCTTGTTTTCATTATTATTACCACATAGTACTTTATGAAGTGGGTAGAATTTATGCCCTTTCTTAATGTCACTAGCATCACTATATCCAACTTTATCCTCGATCAAATTATATGTTGCTTAGGAATCCTTCAAATCATCATACCTAACAATGGTGAGAACTTAAAAAATAAATACGTGAAGCAATTATGTGCAAAATTCAAAATCACGCATAAATTTTCTACACGTTATGACTCTAATTGAAATGGCCAAGAAGAAGAAACTAACAAAATCCTTAATAATATATTGTTAAGTAATATCAGGGATTCTCATTTAGATTGGCATCTCAAGCTATATTTTTCACTTTCAGCTTATCGTACTAGTATCCCTACTACCACCAAGCAACTCCATTTTCTTTAGGTTATGGTTTAGAATCCATCTTACCACTAGAAGCATCTATTTGTACATCTTTCTTCATGATATGATTCTTAATAAAGAACTTCATGAATCCTAACTTTGTGATTTAGATATCGATAATGAATAATGTATGAGTGATTTACAACACAATCATTATTACAAAAGTCACATAGCTAAACAACATCACAATAAAGTCAAAGTCTATACTTTTGATTTTGGAGACCTAGTATTACAACTAGATTACAACCATGACAAAGAAGTAACATACACCCAAAATTGGTGGGGTCCCTGATAAAACAAGTTCATATTTTACAACCTAAACACACATTTTATGCTCAACACAATAATAAAATCTTTCTTCTTCTTCTTTCATATCAATTGATTCATTCAGGAAATTTACATTATGATAGGAGTTACATATAAATAGTGTGATATGCTCATACAAAGGAAGAGATAATACCAACCTTCAATCCATTATATATCTCCCTTAATCTCTCATGAGGCCATTATTATCTCAACACACTCCTAATATCTCTCTAGAGATAAACCATGTGATTTGTTCTCACAAATCACTCACACACATTATTATACTTTATGCTCGCCTAAATATACTAACCCATACAAAATATAATGTTATCACTTACATGGATCTTCTTAACATTCTCCCTTAGTGAAAATATGAGGAAAACAATAATCTCATACTTGTAGTGTGCCATCTTTGTTTTCTCAGGATCTGGATAGATTTTGTAGGAAAACCAATAACCTCAAGTATGGTTTCATAAGTGGTTAATCAACAACCAAAACATGATGGTTTTATAAGTGTCTACCCAATAACCAAACACAATCTTTTTACAAGTGGCTATCCAACAACCATAATATCATGATGTTGCAGTAATTTTATCAGCTCTCATCACTATCTTACATCATGGAAAAATACATATACATTATGCTTATTACAATTTTGAATAGGAATATCATTTTTGTTTGTATTCACTACCACACAATGGACTAATAACTAAAAACATAAGCCACCAAATTAGAATGTATCCCCATCATTGGTGATTAAAGAGTAGATGTTGAATGTCCTCTTACCTCCATTGCCTCCATCCTCCTATAAATCACTACTTATAAAATTTGCTTATGAGGCTCAATTTTAGAATGCCCTCCACAAGATGTACATCACGTACAAGTAATAGTACATCAAGTTAAAATTGAGGCAATTTTTATTTTTATTTTTTGACATTGAGACTACTTACAATTGATGCAAATAGATGATTGACTCATCAGAGATAAAAATGACTAGAAGCCATTGGATTTTTAATAACTAAAGACAAATAATAAACAAATTAGACTATAACACTAAATATCTTGAATAAGACATTTATTTTATTTTATTTTATCTAAGCATAACTTTTGTTTGAACTCAACATTGAAATAATGTTAATTGACAAATTCAATACACTATTAACGTAGTCAACTATTTAACTATAGACCAATGATTTTCACGAATTATAGTATAAACAATGGAACAATTGAAAAAAAAATTGACTTTGAAACATGGTTTTGAAAGCAATTTTCTAGGAGGGTTGGCAATGTTTTATCGTTCCCTACATTGACGAGAGCTTACATGAAGGATAAAGTTGTGAATAGTGGGGGATCTGAGTTATGCCCTAAGTTTTTAGGAATTTAATTTGTGCCTCTTAAGGTTAAATTGAGCTCAAGTTGTAGTGAAAGGCAATATAAAGATCAAATTTTACTTTATACCAACAAGAAAAACACAGTAATAATGATTTGCCCATGGAATCCATAGTTTTCACCCAATAGATATGGCATCCACTGAGCAATAAAAAATATAAGACAAAAATCACCACATTATAGCATAAAACCCATAGCATTTTACCTCAAAATGACTATATAAATTGATATGGAGGTTTAGATCTACACTGAGCCATGGGGAGGTAAACTTAGTAGAAGATGATATGGGATTGTCATGTATCCTATGTGGGGATCAAGATGTAATATGGTCAATACCAATCTCAGAATCAATGCAATGTAGAACTGATAGATCAAGGCACATGAGGCATATGATTGCATAATGTTGATAGAATGAGGGATGTTGGTTGATAAAGATCGACAAATGTGTAGAGTCAATATGACTATCATCTACCTAAGTGGTTTGGATGATATTTTAACTTGTTGCAAACTCTCACAAAGTCAAAAACATGGAAAATTGAACATAGTTTAGAATTATATGGATAGAAAAAATTTAAAAAAAAAAATCAAAGTCTCCACTTCCTATTTGTTCTTCAAGTTTTGTTTTCTCCTTCCACCTAAGAATGCCTACAACTACATGATGGATCTTACCCCTAAGATTGATTTGAATAATGGATAACTCCTTTAATTTTCATGCACTAAACTTTCTCACAAAGCTTCCATCCACAGGGGCATTACATAACAAAATCACTCCCCCTTTACAAACTAGCAAGCCATATTTGGGAATCACTTAGCTATGATACTAAATGATAAAATAGGTTCATATTTTACAACATAAACACACATTTTAGTGCTCAACACAATAATAAAACTTTCTTCTTCTTATTCTTCTATATTGATTCATTCATCTGAGACATTTACATTATGTTAGGAGTTACATATAAATAGTGCAATAGCCTCCTACAAAGGAGGAGGCGATACCAACCTTCAATCCCATATATATCTCCCCTAATACTTCATGGGGCCATTATTCTCTCAACACACTCCTAATATCTCTCTAGAGATAAACTACGTGATTTATTTTCACAAATCATTTACACACATTATTATATTTTATACTCACCTAAATATATTAACCCATACAAACTATAATGTGAACACTAACATGGATTTTCCTAACACTGCCTACCTATTTAAAGACATCCTTTGACATAGCACTTATAAATTGAAAAAAAATAAAGGACATATCTTCAATGAACCAACCAATGCTCAGTTCTTGAAGAAGTATTATCTTAAATTTGTGTTCTTATCAGTTTCATTGGATGTATGTTTTTCCATTTCTTACACATATTACTTGCATGCTCATAATTAGTTTTATATATTTTGTTAAGCTAACATTTCTTATAAGTTCAAATTTAAATTTCTTATATTTCAACATTTTTATACACACCTTTAGGTTTCCTTTCGCATTAGCCTCAGTACCTATACTTGGTTCTTAGTCTCTTAGCATTTTTTCACCTCTTTGTTTTTCAATTTGTGAGTTGAATTGCAACACCTTAGGGAATACAACTAGGGTTTCCTCACAAACACGTATCCTTTTTATGTTTGTTTTCTTATAGTCATTTTATTTCTACAATTAACCATTATTTCCCTTGTGATTGTTTGGTCTATTTTATCACCATATGCACTATTTGGGTATATTTTATCATTTATATGTTTCATAATTTCATTATACTTGTTTATCTTGGGGGTTCTTAATTTGTGAGTTGCATGGTAAGACCCTAGATAACACAACCAGGCCCTCCTTACAAATGCCCATCATTTTTTTACACAGATTACCTTTGCTCCTAACCTTAGCTTGTTATCTTCTTAGAAGAATAAGACAATGGTTGATATTAGTGTTTTTCCTCACTTAGAGTTATTCATATTATCTTGTGGTAAAACTATAGAGGTATATCTTTACATCCTCATCCACATTTTACATTTTCTTATGTTGATGCTTCATACCTACATGTCACTATACCAACTTCCTTTATACTTTTTTTGTTGATCGGGGCAACTCAATTATTTTATGATCATTTCAATGATTCCCTATTTTTCACTTCTTTTTGGGCTTACTAAGGTTGGTTTCAAGATTGTACTCTTTTTTAAGGTGCAATTTTAGGATTCTTTAAGTTCTCTCTTCCAGTGACTAAGTCTAAATTATCTTGTGATTATCATCTTTATCACCTGTGGTTGATTATTTTTCCAAATTTGTATGGAGGAGGAAAATAGAAAAAGGCAAAAAGAAACGTTAAAATCCATATCATAAAACAAGGCAATCTTAAAATTCAAATCACACCAAAAGATGTAAACTTTTTGGCACATATCGTATTTTATTCAAATTTTAAATTCCATAATTGGTCTTGTGATTGAGCTAAGGTCCATTGGGGTGTGTTAGGCTAGTAGAATAAGGCAACAAATTTCATCTCATCATTATATTTTCTTACATTTTAGTGTCACTAATTTTTTCACACAAATACCCAATCTTCTTAGGAGACTGACGGCTCTATAAGGGGTCCTAAAGAGTCGGTAACATGTCATGATAAGGTAGAATAATTATATCTTTCATGCATGTTAGCCTTCATGGGATGATATTTATGTTTCACTAGTTAGCCTAAGGTTATGTTTTCTATGTAGGGTTCTCTAGAACCATTGATGTTGAAAAATATTAGTCTTGCCAAATTTATTTGAGTGTCTTGTTTTTGTTAAAGATGATGTTTTCACCTTGGTGATGCCCTATTTTCTCTCCCCTCCATTCTCGCCTCCCTCCTTCCCCTGCCGCCCACCCTGCCTTGATAGGCAAGTTTACTTCTAAATCTTACCCATCTTCTTTACTTTATATTCTTCATCTCTTTTAGACGTGGTAACAATACGATAGTTTTAGTTAATTTTTTTCCATCTTTAGAATAGAATTTGCATCTTTGAATTGTAAGATTCTCCATTGGTCACTAACTTATCTTCCCAGAATTTGTCTTGGTTATTTTGGGACCTTGAGTTTTCCATTCACATTCTTTCACATCTTTGTTTGAGTTTGGTTTATTACCTCTATTACATATATGCTTATATCACAAATCAGTTCTATGTGTCCCTTATTTGATTTGGATTGTTACTTATCTTACTTGGAATATATTTTTGGGCTGTTCGTTTCTGATTTGCCTTGTATTGGGTATTTTTCCTTCACTCCATATAACTAGGTATTAATTATGTGCTAATAACAATTTTACCTATAAATGGCCTTAACACCTCATTCATTAGTCTCATGAAATTACTAAGAGTGTTGGTCAAACCAAATAGCATAACAAGACACTCATACAATCCATCATTATTCTTTAAGGTTGTTTTTCACTCATCACCCTCTTTAATTCTGATTTGATGGTATCTACTCTTGAAATCTATCTTTAAGAAATATTATGCTCCACTCAAATAATCCATTAGATCTCTATTCTTGGCAATGAAAACTTATACTTGATAGTTATCTTGTTGATGGCTCTAGAGTCTGTACACATTCTCCATTCTCCACCTTTCTTAGGAGTTAAGACTACTAGTACATCACATGGACTTAGACTTTCTCTAATCAAACATTTATCTAATAGCTCCTGTACTTACCTTTTGATCTTTTCATTTTCCTTAAATGTCATTATATAGACTACTTTTTTTGTCAAATAATCTCCTAGAATGAGATCCATATAATGGCTTATGCTCCTTATTGGTGGTAACTCAATAGGCAACTCATCAACCACTATATCCACATACTCATCTAATAATTTTTGAATTTTCAATGATAAATTAGTCTACTTAGTAGTTGTAATGATTGTCTTAGTCTTAGAAATCAATGCACAACCAACCTCTTCTTCTTTTATCATTTGTAAGAATTATTTTTCTCTCACTAACAACAATTTAGTATTGTTTTCATCTTCACTGCCATCTTTCAATGGTGTCAAAATATGCTTCTTACCATCTTTTTCCAATGTATAGATGTTACTCCTTCTATCATATATATCCCTCCTATCAAATTGATAAGGTCTACCCAACAACACATGGAAAAAATCCATAGGCATAATGTCACAAAGTAATTAATCTTTATAACTAGCAATCTGAAAATCGACCTTACATTGCTCATTGACTAGTACTTGATGTCCCTTTTGGAGAAAAGATACTTTATACAGTTTAGGATGTGTCAATCTTTTCAATCTTATTTTTTCAACCATTTTTGAAGAAAACAAGCTATCTACACTACCAATATCAATGATTTTGTCATAACACTTACCTTGGATTTGCATGTAGTCCTAAACAAAGTCTTCTTTTAGGTCGATTCCTTCACTTCTTTGTTTGGCTTTAGCAATACTCTTTTTATCAATAAAGACTCTCCCACTTTAGCTTCTTCCACACGTGATGGTGATCCTACATTTTATTCTTTAGCTTGAACAAATTGATTGCTACCTTTAATTATTATGTGGCTTGTTTATGGATTCTCAGGACATTCATATCACCTATGGCCAATATACATGTTACATTTGAAACATTTTTTCCAAAAACTTCTTCCTTTGCCTTTTGTATATGGTCTTTTTCCTCTGCATGGGTAACCTCCTCTTGTAGTGTTAGCTTGACCTTAATATTTGTTTGCTTCTTCATTATGAACTTGTAAATGACTTCCACCACCTTATTGTCCTTTAGCTCTAAAATTTTTGCATCTTTCTCTAAATTGTTGAGTTTCTCTTATAGCCAACTTCTCTTCTGCCTTGAGAGCAAATTGATAAGCCTCTTTCACTGATATTGGTAACAATAAACTGATTTCATCTTGAATATTAAACCTCAAATCATTGATATATCTTGTTATTTTATCAACATCTACATGACCAGCTTTGATTGCAAGCTTGTAGAATTCTTCAATGTAGTCCTTTACACTCATATATTTCTACTTCAAGTTTTTTATTTTCTTGAATAAGTTTGTTTAGTAGTCTACAAGTATGAATTTTGACTTGAATTTAGCTATCATATTGTTCCATGACTTGATTTTCCCTTCACCTCTTTTCCTTCTTTCATCTTGAACATTATCCCACTAAAGAGATGCATGTCACTTTAACCTAATACAAGCAAACTTGACCAACTTGTCTTTAACTATTCGTTCATAATCAAAGTATATATCCATTGTAGTTATCTAATCCATAAGTTCTTCAACATTTAGGTTGCATCTATATATTGGAACCTCTAATTTAGGATTGGAACATGCTTCTAAGATTTTCTATGATTGCATTTAAGATTCTTTCTTTTATTTTTCTTTTTCTTTTTATTTTACCACCTCTTTTTATGGTTCTTCCTCTATATTACTCACATCACTTATCATTGCACCTCTTATTTGAGCAATTTATATTGCCTCCAAATGTGCTTGTAAATTTCGCATTTCTTCCAACAACACATCTCTTGGTTGTCTTTTTGGATCTCCTCTAGCACTACCTTTGGCTACTCCTCTAAGTTCTATTTTGCACTTCTTATAATTTTATGTTTCACAACCTACACTTCACTCTTATTCATGAAGTATCTTTCTCCTTATATCACTTTGAAGTACAACCAAATCCTGCTCTAATGCCAAAAATAATAGAGAGATTAAGGAAGAATGGACTTGAAATCCTTCTTGATAGCAAATTGTAACCAAACAAGGAGTATTTATGATATAATATCTTCTTGTATATTCATTACACATTTACTCAACCCATCAATTTTGGTTACAATTGAGATTTAACTTAAAAATACAAGAAAAGAGGGGTTTTAGCCCTTCTATTAGGCCTATAGGTTGATAATCTTAAATAACTTTCTCTGGGTGATCAAAAATTTCAAAATCACTTTGAAAACTTAGCATACATCCTAACAATTATTTCTACCAACTTTAATAAATTTTTACTATTTTGATTTTTATTTATAAGGATTTTTGTGCTTCAAAACCATGTTTTAGGGTTTCCTAATTGTGCATAAGCCGAGAGCATAAAATCAACAGAAATTTAAATTTTAAGACCTTATTTTGGAATATTTCAATTGGAAAAAGTTCTCCACATAAATATCCTAATTTTTTATCCACTTTAACACCTTGAGCAATCTCAAAACATGATGAAAATACTCTTTTTAATTATAAAAGCACTTTTCTTGACTATAACAAACCTAACTTGTATCTTGAGACCTGAAAAATGAATGAACACCCTTCACAATAAATAAAATGATTCCAAAACAATAATAATATTCAATTACATGAATTCTCAGATTGACTTTAAAATAGGAAACTCAAATATAGCAATCTTGCATTGTTTTTAGTGTAATGTGTTACACAATGCAACCAATACCCCGTTTTCAAAACTTTTCTTTAATTTTGTGAATTCTTGGTCATATCTCCTTATATTTTTAATTCTCTCACATTATCATACCTCTCCTCATTCTCTCTCTTTCTTTAGAAACTCCTAAAATTGTCTAACTTGGTAAACCCAACTTAAGACTTAACCTTAATTTTGTTTGACATAGTCACATATGAGTTGAGACGTTTGAACTATTATAAAACATGTCTAAGACTGTACTTGACCCCTCCATGAAGGATAATGGTTAAACCAAGCATTATGAGATGAGAAAAGCTCTTAAAACACCCAAAACAAGTTTAAAAATTCAAATTTTTAGTTTTGGTGGGAAAATTGAAAATAAGTCAAAATGATCAAAACAAAACAAGGTAAAGCATGGAAAAACTTCAAATAGACAAAATATGACCCCGAAAACCTATTCAAGATCAAAGTTTTAAGAAAGAATAATAAAACCTAATACTACTGTATTAGATTATTATGACTTTCATCTTGATGGGATCATTGGTTAGCATGTTGCATTTTTAAATATTCTAAAATTTTAAAAACATTCAAATAATTAACCAAAAAAAAATGATTGTACATAACTTCTCGATTGTTTCATCATGTTATTTTTATACTTTTTGTACGTGTGATTGATTTGATAAATTCTTATAATCCCTTCACTCTTGTTGACTTTTTTGGCCTCTTGGCTATTCTTTTTCACTTTGTGAATAGTTAAATGTAGTGCTCTATACTACCACCATTTGCTATTCACCTCATTTTCAAACTCTAAACAGAGTAAATTGCATTTTTGGTCAAGAAAAATTTTAACCAGTATGGGATAGCATCAAATGCCATTACTATCCAGAGTTGATCAATCTTATCTTGTACCTTTTTCATATTCATATCATAAATTAAGCACAGAAAGCCTTAATACATCTTATTTTTCGATATTTCACTCAGTTTTAGTATACACAAATAGCACTTATTCATGTGAAATATTTCTTTTTTTGTGTTATATTGATCACATGTGTGTCTTACATACATTGACAAATGTACATTTGATTCAATGAGAATTTAAAATCATTTTTCCATCTATTTAATCAATTTTTTGATTGCATTTTAAAGTTACGATTTACATATATAGTGGGGGCATCTTGCCCATACATGGCCATGCTATCATGTTTAGTACACACTTGACATTGACACATGTTGCATATTTTTTAGATCTCTCTCTCTTATTATAGTTTAAAATTCATGGTTATCACTAGTGTCTTTGGTTTTCGTTTCAAAATACAAAAATTAAAAAATATATATATATTTCAAAAATATAAAAACATTCAAAATATTTTAAAAAAATTAAAATTAGGACCTGAGCATGATTAGACACCTAATTTACATCATTGTCATGTGTTATTTATTTCATGATTGGTAGATAACATAATCTTTTTCTATCACACATACATTTCATTTGTATTTATTAGTGTTATGCATGACATACAAATTTTACATGGAGTAAGATGTTGGGCTTGTCTCTACTTAGTGGCCATGTTAAACTAGGGGCATCTTATCCAAACAAGTGATATTATTTACAAGTGTTACCATTTTATAACTCCTATACTATCGAGCTATATACTCTTTACAAATGTCTTCTTAATAAATTGATCTTACATTGTGTACATGGATATACTATTTTATAATATCTAATCACATTACGTATATACATTATAGACTATTTTTCTAATTATATACTCCATTGATGATATTACTTGTACATAGTAGATTAGAATCTTGTTTTTCTATTGTGTTTGGCCATTGGCCCTTGTGTGCAATTTTTTAAAACATCTCTATGAGATCCCGTTTCATATGTGTGATATTTGAACATGTCCATAGCTTGCAGGGCCTTTGGCCCTTTATTTAGTGTGACATTTGAACATGTTCCTTAGTCACAACATTATTCATGTCCTTTACATATGGACCTTGGCCTTGTGAGTGCAAAATTTGATTATTTGACATTTCAACATGTCTCTTGTATGTGCAACCCTTGGCTTTATTATATGATTTTGTGATTATTGTGTTTGTGTGTTTGTTGAGCTTGTTAAGTTTGATGAGGGAAATGATCCATATCATGCAATAACTAATGCATAATAATCTACTTTTATAATTCACTATTACGAGCTTCATTGATAAAATTTTGTAGGTCTTGCCTCATATGTTACATACATGATTTGAATGTATATATCTTACTATGTTTTCATACTTTTTACATATATTACAATACTCAACGCTTACATTTTAATATGCGTGATATAACCAAAAATTATTTTTAGATGGTTGAATTTTAGGAAATGTTCCCTCACCTCAAAAGGGGGGCATTTAAGTGGGTTTTTCATACATGAAATAAGCATGTTCAAGTAAAATAAAAATATTTGATACATAATAGAGTCTCAAAGATTTAAGAATGATTCAAAATTCAGCCATTAGTACAAACTGTGGGGCATATGCAGTAAATTTGTAGGAATAAAATACAATTTAATAAATAATTTAGTGCATGTTATAGATTCATGCAAAAACTTCAAACAAAATTTACAAGTTACATTTACATTCAATTATAAATTTTAAAATTATCACAATGGGGACATGACACAAATTCGTGCCATATTTTTAGTACTACTTGATATCTATGAACATGGTAGGATGGTGGATGTTCTCCATTATATTTTGACCATGCATTCAGGAACTAAAGAACAAAATTACAAGCCATTTATAGTGGTTGATAAAGCTAAATTGCATAATGCATAACTTATAGGTTCAATGCCCTCTACCATTATTGTGTGTGAATCCATGTTGGATTCTAACTCATTTCACGTCTTAGGGTTACAAAGATTAATAAAATAAATTAAGGTTTCTATAACCCTCAATCAGTTTTATTTTATATACAATTTCAATTCAAATCGGGGCTTGATAACCCTCAATTTTGAAATTTGTTTAGTTAAGGAATCAACCTCTCAAAGTGTTTCATGGGAAACACCAATTATCCAATGCTTTAAGAAAGCATCATATTCAAGCAAAGTTACAAAATAAACATTTATCTCACACACAAAAGTGTACTCCTTGTTATTTTTAATCTTGTCAAATTTAAGTTACATTTCAATTTTCATTTCACATATGGACATTAACTATTTTTATAGCGTTGCAGGATTTTTTATGGAATACCTTACATGTTCTGGAGATTTCTCTTAAAGTAAAAGTGTTTTATACACACTTGTGGATATCTTTCATTTTTCCCTAGTAATTTTAGTTTTAAACTAAAGGGGGTGAGGGTTTATGGACTAAAGTGGGGCAGGTAGGTAAAAGCAGTCATTTATATTTGGTTATGCATACTTGATAATGTTAATTTTATGTTTAATTTCACTTTAATTGACTTGAGAACCTAATCTGGACCTATTTAACCATGTCACTTTATTCTAAGCACCTTGTAGACACTATAAATCTGCACACAATGGTTTCAAATATCGTAATTCCCCTGGACCACCTTAAGACCCCCTTGGACCCAACCATTGGTCTTTTGACTGAAAACTAGGTCTAACCTAAGTTAGTTGACCTACTAGCTGAGACCCACCTTTTAACCAACCCTGCCTTTGACCCCTAATTGTTGACAGTCAAGGTGATCATTGACGAGCACCTTTATCGTCGACGGTCAGGTTCCACCATTTAAAGCAACTTAACACTACCTTGATTTTTATGTAATTAACTCATCTAAATTCACGTGTGTGCCATTACATGCATGAGTTATAATTAAAAATCCTAATTGAACCTTCACTTGAACCTCTCCTTCTTATAAGAAAAGAGGAGCATGAGGTGAAATTGATCCATAACTATTAAGAGCTTTTACATCTAAAGCTTCTTTTGTAGGTATCCTTCCAGCAATCTAACGATCCAACCATCACATCAAAGACCTGACTTACCATCGTCCCTTGGTCGACATCAAAGTATCATTACTTTGTTAGAATCATGCCAAACTCCATCAACAAGCCAACCACCTCAACCATTCATTGAATCAATCTTCTGCAAGCTAAGAATTTATTTTCCATTATTCAATTACTTTATTTGTATTTTACAATCAGCCCAGTATAAACCCATCTCCTAGAATTACCTTTTGTGATCCCATCAATCTGACTTTCATCAACCCAAACCCAACACATAGTAATTGTTGATGGTTAGCTTGATTGTCGATGGTTTGTCTAACCATCGATGGTTGCCTCAACCATCGATGGTCACTGTGGCAAAAAAAACAAGCTATTGTCATCGACCTACCTTCAACCAAATCTAATTTGTTTTTCGTCTACCTGTTCATAGACCCCTAGCTTATTTTCTAAAGCACACTTGATCCATTTAGCATTAGTATTGACTTGTTTATTGCTATATTAATCATTTTAATCTATTTCTTTATCAAGCATTTCTTGTACTTAATTTCAATATCTTATGTGATTGATGTAAGTACTTTATCTTTTGTTTTATAAAACTAATTGTTCAAAATATGTGGATTGACAGCCCTTAAGGAAGCTCGTGCTTCTAGAATCTAGCTAGTGCTAAGCAATCCACCCAACTATATATCTAACCAAGCATTTACTTTAGTGTTGTCTTATTTATAGGTCATCCTCCCAAGCCAAAGAGGGTTTCTTTACAATCATCTGATTCAATGCGTGCACAACTAAACATATTTTTCAACCATACCAATATTTAGTTTTTTTCTTTATTTTTAAAAATATAAGTTAAAATTCACTGAAACATTCTGGTATGCCTAGTGGGACCTGAGTCTACTTAAGTTTTCATTTTTTTGCATCTATATGTTCTCTGTATTATGTGCTTATAAACGACATCAAATTTTCTTTTGGGTTTAAAATTGACTACATACATTGATTCCCTACAATTTTATCTCACATAGTTTTAATTAAATCAAATTAATTTAATCATAGCATCACTTTTGTTACACACACTAAACCAAACCACCTACTTCAATCAAATATCAAATAACTTAAGACAAGGCTCGACTAAGATTTTATCACCTAGCGGTCACCTTACCCTTTCTCGGCAATCCTACTTAGAGGTCATTACCAAGGGGAGAACAAACTCAGCTCTCTGATTGAGTATAAACTATAGAAATTGGTATATACTAGCTAAGCACTCAACACCCTTATTGTTGTGGTGTGTGAAGTGAGAGGGTAGGCCCCAATACCAAACCATGTATTAATTTTCAATATAGATATTTTTTGAGAGCTTGAACAACTTGAAACCAACCATAGACTTATTTTCTAGTACCCATTCTATAAAACAATTTATTGAAAGCTTAAGGCATAAGCCAGAAGAGAGACTATAGAAATTAACATACTTTTTAAAGTGTGATTACATTCGTTGATCATTTCTTGCCTTCTCTCAATTTGAGTGATGAGATTGTTTATGTATTCTCTCCCTTATCTTGTATGGTTTTAACTCACCAGCAGTGGAAGAACCCATCAATAAATCAATCAACCTCTTCTACCTCCTCATCTATGGAGTACATTTCTAAACCAGAGAACTTTCCTTGTCCTTTGGGATGTCCTTGTTTCCCTTGATAAGTCCCCCAAAGGGATACAGACTTTGCCACCTTCTTAGATAATAATCTTATGTCCCTTCAGCATTATCTTAACATCATGCCTCATCGTACCCCTGCTTCAGTTCCTCCTATGAACCCACCTTACAACATGCTTACTCACTTTATGGGAAACACTTATATTTCCATAGTCACCACCCAACGACTAACTACCCAAGCTTTTTCATCTACTAATAATCCCTTCAATACTACTATAGAAAACCAATTTTCCCAACCTGCAAACACCCTTATACCTTCCACCCCTACCAACAACTCCTCTACCTTGGGAGCAACCCAACTGCTAGCCACCTATACTCCCCTTACCATGGGAGTACCTATCACTAGCATTGCCAACCTTCCTTCAGCTACCCTCAATCCACTAACCACTACCCCACTTTAAAATCTTGTAGTGCCTATACCATCTACCTTACCCCAAATTAGCACAAAGTTCACTACCCTTCCTTTAATTTCCAACCCAACCACCACTTCTACCCAACAGGTGCCCATTGCACCAAACCCAGGTTATATCCCTAACCCATAAGGGCATGTACCTCTACCTACTACCCAACCACCTGCATCCACCTACCCCTACATAGCATCCATCTAACCACCTATGTCCACATATCAATATGTGGCAGCTCCTCAACCTCTTACCAGTTACCAATATGTCACCCAACCACCACAACAATATGCACCTTACAACTCCTCAAGTGCAAAACCCCAAACAAATCTAATGAAAATGATCATGGATAAAATAACTACCTTAGAGTCATCCATTTTTGGAGCTCACAACATTTTATCATATGACCAGATATGTAATGATCCCATCCACTTGTCTATCCCCATCAGACCATATCCTCCTTAGTGGGAGCTCCCCAAGTTCTCTAAGTTTTAGGGTAAGTAGGATCCCTAATAGCACCTTAGGGTATTTAGTCATGCATGTTATTTCATAGCCTACAATGTTGCCCTCATTCTTTGTACATTCCTTATGTCCCTATCTAATCCAGCATTAGATTGGTATAATTCCATAACCAAACACTCTTTGTTTTCCTTCACCCAGTTGGCCCAAATTTTCTTGGATCACTTTTCAATAAATATCTCCAAGAAGGTTTCCGTCACTGACTTTTACTCTATCTAACAATTTTATGATGAATCTATTGTTAATTTTTTAGCCCATTGAAGGAGCCTAATCAATCAACTTTTCTTCTCTTTACCCCAACCCGAACTGATAAAAAAAAATTCTCAAGCATGTGCCAAGCACATCTCTTTGATGTTGCATGTTTAGAGTTTTAGAACCTTTGACGAAGCTTTTACCATGGTGTGTAAGCTAGAAAATAGATCCATTGATGAAGGAAAGTTAAAATTGAAAAATAAAAACTCTACCTACAAAACCAATGAGGCCTCTTCCTCTAAACCAAGCAACCAAACCAATACCAATACCAATACCAAAATTAAGGGAACTGTGAATGTAGTTGTCCTTAAAATCATTCCTCCACCATCTGTGAGTCAACCAAACTCCTCTAACTCCTTAAAACAAAACATGAGAAACTAGAACTGAAACAATTAGAAGCAATTTACTTCGCTTGGAGAATCTTACGCTTCGATCCTAGAGAAGTTACTGAAGGATAATATCATATAACTTCCTCTTATCAAACTGCCTCAACAATTTGATTCTTTCATCTTGGACCTAGCTAGTACAATGAGAATGACCTATGTGATTTCTATCGAGTAGTTGGGCATGATGTTAGTAGGTGTAATACCTTCAAAAGCGTTGTCTAATCCCTCATTGACAAGGGGGAGCTTGTGTTGGATAACCCCAATGCACCTCCAAACCAAGCCCTTAACATTTTTAGGCAACCTTTTCCCAATCATACACCTACCAAAAATGAGAGCAATAAAGTTGAGTGTTCTTATGATGCCCATACCATCAATATGGTTCTTGACACACTTATTGCTAAAGAACCTACAACACAATCTACTTGTTCTTTGCCCTCTCCACTTATTGAGGTAGTGGAGTTACCTTCTCTTCCTTTAGAGACCCAAATCAAGGAAGCACCCCTTTTTCTTCCTCCACTTATTAAGGTAGTGGAGTCACCAATCCCTCCTTCAATTAACATACAAGAACAAGCAACCATTTTACCTTATCCCTTAACTACCGAATAACTTGCCACCCCTTTGGAGATCATTCCCAAAGAGGAAGCTACCATGTTTGCACCTCCCACAAAGGAATCACCCATTCAAACCTTTCATCCTTTTATTGTGGAAAAAGATGAGGTCACCATTCCCCTTTCTCAACCTCTAGGTTTATCTTTCGAGTCCACTATCTAAAGAACAAGACCAATCTACAAACCATTCTCTAGATTAGTTCAGAGATTGGAATTTGTCTCCAACCCTAACATGGATTGAGCCACCTTTTGGCAACAATTACGACTCCCTTACATCACCAAACAAGAACCTTCAACAAACTTGTTGGCAAACCAAACCACCACTTATGTTATCCAACCCCCTATCCTATTAACCAAACCAATAAAAACCTCTACTAACCCAACCACTTTTCAACCATCTAATGCACCCAAACCCCAAACAACCAAATCACCCTCTCTAACAAAAACAACAAAACCAAACAAAAACCTTGGAGTCTTCCCTATATAGAGCCCTAATCACCCCTCCTTGAAACTAGAACTTACCTTACCAAACCCAACAACCAAACACCAAACCAAATCAACCAAGGAGGCAAAGCCACCAAAATACCAAAGGGCCAAACTTCTACCTCCCTCAACCTTTACCTCTATCTTGGGACCTCATCCTTCCACTTTGATTAGGAAGTCGATTATCTCAACCAAAACCCAACCACCATTATTGGTTACACTAGTACACTTACTTTCTAACACACCCATCTTCACCGAGCCATCAATAACCAAATTACCTACCCTAAAACCTCCTACCTCTACTTTATCAACTTCCACCTTACCAAAAACAAAACCATCAACTAACAACACTACCTTACCCAAACCTTCCACCACCAAGCCCATTTTCAAAAGAACTTCCATCCCACCAACTAAGGCCAAAACCTCTAAATCCCCTCCATATTTAGCTGAGTCTTACGTAACCATTTTTCAAAGGTTACTACAAGCTTCTTGTTTGACCTTACCCCCTATCAAGCCATTTGACCCTCTTATCCCAAAATCCATTTGGTATAACAACTGCCAAATGTGCTCCTATCATAGGACACCTAAACACGACATGAAGAACTACAAAGCTCTCCAAACCATTATCCATCAGCTCTATGATGAGGATGATCTATTAATAGAGGAACCTCTCATAAGCTTGTTGCAAATCCAACAACCAACAACCACTACCCAATGTCTTCTTACTCCCCCACTCTTACCTCAGAGTGATGAGGAAGCAAACCCATCTCCTACCTCAACTCTTCCATCTATCCATACTATCCATGTGGTCACACAATCACACACTCAGTAAAAGGATAAGGGGAAGGTCAAAGTGTCCATTACATGAACATACCCATAATCCACCTCCCAACCAAGTCAAAATCAAGTGCCTTCACCTTTAGCCAAACCCAAGATATCTATCTCAGGGACCTCCCAATCCAACCCCTTTGGATCAATCAGAAGAGTGGTTCTCAAATAACTCACCCAGAGCCTGACAAATATGAGCTTATATGAGTTGATTTATACTTCACCCCATCATTGCCAAGCAATGTTAGAGGCATTGTAATCAATAAAGGTCCAACCTGAACACCTTCAGCCTCACGCAGCCTTTGTTGGCACTCTCCAAATTTCCAACCTTGTCACCTTTAAGGATTCAAAATTACCTTCTATCCATCCTGATGACCCAGATCCCCCTCTTTTCATCACTGCCTACATCAACTAAACCCATGTCAAGTAGGTCACGTGATGAGGGAACTAGTATTAATATAATCTCCTCTCATGCCTATGACCAACTCAACCTACCAAACAATGTCATTTCTGAAACCTCAGTCATCTTCCAATCGTTCAATGATACCATGACCACTACTTTGGGAACTATTATCCTTCATATCCATTTAGGGCCTCACACACTCCCTCAACTCCTCTTTGTAGTGGAAGGAAAATTTTAATACATTTTTTTGTTGGGATGACCTTGGATCTGCTCCATAGGTTGTGTTCCCTCTACCCTTCATCATTGCATTAAATTTGAGCACAAAGGTCATGTTGTCACTATACAAGCTGACCCAAGCCCTTTTTCATCATGCAACATGACTTATTGACCCAATGATAGTCTCCTAACTCCATCTAGCACACCATCATCAACCAAAGACAAGCCCTCAACCATGAAAGAGAAAGTCATACCCTCTTCTACCAATGAATCATCAACTAGCTCATCCATCCCCTCTGATCAGATCCCTGCCTGAGACCACTTAGAATCCACATTTTAATGTCTTTCACTAGGAGAATATCACCTCCTCACCCTTGATGCTTTCCCTACTCCCCAAGAGTATGGGAAAATTGACCACCAACCCAAGTATGACCCCAATATCAAATCCATTGTTCCTATCAGACCCTTAAACTGTCAAACACATTTCATCTATGGGGGACTTGACAAACCACTTGACTCTTCTACCACCGCCTCTTCACTTTGACCATTCACCTCCATCTTCTCCTATCTAGACAAACCAATTTTTACCAAGACATATCTCCATAGGTGTGCTTGGAAATGATTTGGTCTTGGATGATTTGAGCATGGCCCACACAAGTTGATTTCCATTGAAACTAGAAATCCTGATGAGAAACATGGCCTCGGTTTCATTATACCCAACAAGCAGAGAAATAAACCACCTACCACCACCATTAATGAGGAAGACATCCCTTCCCCACCAATATCTTCTCCACCTGAGTGTGGCAATGATGACATAATCCCACCTAACTTTTTTTGTCAACATGATCAGTGTCAGACCCCTAACTTATCAAAAGGAAGGGGCAACCGTAACCATCCCTTTGACCCATCTTGAGATGATAGGTGATGACTCTCCTACTATTAATACCATTTAGTGTCAGGATGATGATTCCATTCTCACCTACCTTGGTGCCCCAAATTCTTCTATCCACAAATCCCTTCCTCTTGAGACTTTACCCATGTTAAACAAATCCACCATGGATATCAATGTGGGCACTCTAGACAACCCCCTCATTCTCAAAATTGGCCAATCGCTGAATTCTGAGAATCTTCGAGACTTCCCCTCCTTCTTCCAAGACTGAAGCATAGCATTTGCTTGGTCTTATAGTGACATGCCAAGAATTGACCTCGTCATGGCCACACACAACATAGTCACTAACCGTAATGTCAATCCCGTCAAGCAGAAACTTTGATGCATGCACCCTTGCATAACCCTTCTTGTCAAAGAAGAGCTTCAACATCTATCTATCAATTTCATTCTACCCATTGACTATCCCCATGGGTCTCGAATGTCATGCCCATCACCAAAGCCACAGGGGGACTACTCATTTTTGTGGACTTTCATGATCTCAATATTATTTGCCCAAAAGATGACTTTTCTATACCAAGCATTGACCATCTAGTTGATCTTATAGTCAGCCTTGAGATGTTATTTCTCATGGATGGATTCTCAAGTTACAATCAAATCCTAATTGCTTCAAAGATCAGTACAAGATTGCCTTTATCACCCCATGGGGGACCTTCTGCTATAAGATCATGCCTTTTGGAATAAAGAACATTTGTGCAAAGTGCCATGACTTACATCTTCCATGACCTTATCCACAATATTATAAAGGACTATGTGGATGACCTCCTTGGGAAGTTCAAATATCGAAAGGATCATTTGGTTATTCTTAAGATCATCTTTGAGTGACTTATCCATTGCCATGTATACCTTAACCCCAAGAAGTGCATTTTTAGGGTCTTGTTAGGAAAACTTCTTGGCTTTATCATTTTCTTTCATGGAATCAAAGTCGACCCTACCAAAATCAAAGCAATCTTTGACATGCTTCCTCCAATCAACCTCAAACAACTCCATAGTTTGTAAGAGAAGCTCCAATCCATTCATCACGTTGTCTCCCAGTTCTCAGACCCATGTCATCCCTTCTACCATCTTTTGAAGAAGGATGTATATTTTAAAGTGGAATATCGATTATCAAAAGACATTTGATTCACTCAAGCACCTTTTGTATCCACCTATCCTCACCCCTCCAAAGGATGGCCAACCTTTCTACCGTACATCTCTGCCACTGACCACTCCCTAAGGGCAATGCTTGCTCATCAGGATGAGCAACACAAAGAGCAAGTCATCTACTACATAAGTCACACGCTTGTAGAGTACAAGACTCATTACACCCACATCGAGAAGATTTATTTAGCCTTTGTCTTTGGGGCCACCAAACTTTGCCACTACCTTCTTAACCATAAAACCTATGTCATAACCAATACAGACCCACTCAAGTATATGCACTACAAACCATACCAAAACCAACGTATGGCCAAGTGGCTCATGCTTTTAGCAGAGTTTGACATTGAGTTTCTTCAGCAAAATTCAATTAAAGGGCAATTCATTACTAACCAATTGGTCGAAGCACCATCAACAGACAACCAACCTCATCCTCTTGAATTCCTTGATTAGTCTATCACGACCCTCTCTTAGGTGGACTCTACCTATCAAGTCACCATGTTCTTTGATGGATCTAAGTGTCAATGTGGTGGGGGAGTTGGCATCATCCT
The DNA here is from genome assembly GCA_037957365.1 of Torreya grandis. NCBI lineage: Eukaryota > Viridiplantae > Streptophyta > Pinopsida > Cupressales > Taxaceae > Torreya > Torreya grandis. The sequence goes on from JARHVA010000136.1 coordinate 3,812,329, forward strand.
TATTCCCTTTAATAGTGACCCTCTTTCTTTGTCTTTCAAGCTTGATTTTGAATGTACGAACAATATGGTTGAGTACGAAGCCCTAGTGATAGGCCTTCAAACCGCTTTAGCCTTGGGAGTCAAAATAATCAACATCTCTGGTGACTCTCAACTTGCGGTCAATCAAATCAACGGCTCTGTCCAGTGCAAGAATGATGTTTTGCAATAATACAAACAACTAGTTGATAAACTCTTAACATCATTTGAAAATTATCGCATCAAGTCAACCTTGTGATCTACATACAAGTTTGTCAACACCATGGCTTCCCTTGTCTCTCAGATCCCATCTGTACCCTCTAACTCTAAGCTATTTATCATTATCCATAGACTTACCAAGCCTTCCAATGGCAAACCAGATTCTCCCACCATCTTCAATGTGGAGGAGACCCAATCTAAACTTTGGTATTAGCAGACCGTCAACTATCTTAACCTTGCTATCGTTCCTTTTGGTCTTTCCAAGAATGCTCAAAGAGAGTTTATCTAGAGTACCTCACATTATACCATTATGGGTGGGATTCTTTACAAACATGGCTTTGATGGTCTCCTCTTCCATTACCTATGCAGTCACGAAGCCTCTCATGCTATCTGAGAAATGCATGATGGGATACATGGGGGACACTTTAGTGTCCTCACCATGATTAATGCATCCTTCACCTTGGCTATTACTGGCCTACCCTTAACCAATATTGTTGTGATTATGTGAAAAAGTGTGTTAAATGTCAACAACACACCAATCTATATCATGTACCTAGCCATAGTCTTCATGTTTCCACAAATTTTTAGCCCTTCTCATAATAGGGTCTGGACCATACTGGTGAAATTAATCTCTATTCTTCATAGCGACACCATTCTATCATCATCATGATTGAGTATTTTACCAAATGGGTGGAAGTTATTCCTCTAATCTCAACCAAGGCAGAAAAGATTGTTGACTTTATTAACCATCACATCATCTGCCATTTTGGTATTCCTCACAAAATCATCACTGACAATGGTAAATCTTTTAAGAACAAGCAATTCCAGGGTCTTTATGATGCATTCAATATTAAGTTTCTCCTCACCCTATCACCCTCAAGTGAATGGACAAGCAGAAGCCTCTAACAAAACTCTTAACAACATGCTCACTAAAATGTTCAATGCATTTGGTTGGGATTGACGTTTGCACATCCCCTTCACCTTATGGGCATATCATACTAGAAGTCCAAATCCCATCTCTTTGCATATCTTTGTAGGATCTCATTTCTAAAGATGATTATCGTCAGCATCATTTAGCCCAACTTGAGCTACTTGATGAGAATTGCTTAGCTACCCTTACCCATCTTCATGTCTATCAATAGCACATCAAATGTGCCCATAACAAATACCTTAGAGTGAGAGAATTCAACATTAGAGACCTCATCCTAAAGGAAAATGAACATGTCACCAATATGGAGAAAAGCAAGCGAGGCAAGTTTGATTTCAATTGGCTTGGACCTTATTTCATAACCCATAAGTATGGATCAAGAGCTTATCGATTATCCTCTCTTGAAGGCAACCCAAAACCTGATCCCCTCAATGCTTCGCATCTATGTCATTTCTTTTGTTAAAAGAGGATCAAACTCACCTTTTGTCTAACTTAAGCTTGTCTATTGTTTACAAACCATCTTCATCTCCCTATTTTAGGGAAAACTGATTAAAATTGAATCATGTGATTACCCACCATAGTCATAGCCTAATATTTAACAATGGGTATCATGGCTCTACCCATGGCATGATTCTCATAGTACTTTCACCCCTTTCATAGGACAAATTCCCATGATCGTTGTCACCTAAACCTCTTTACACCTAATCAACCTTCTTATACTTTTAGTTTTGCCTTCATAAATGTGAACCCTTAAACCTATATAAGTAAGTCTATGTCAAGAAAAATCAAACAAAGAAAGAAAAAATCCAAACTAATAGCAATCATGGGTCATTCCTAGCATTCACAGACTGCTCCTTTGAAGGACAGTTGTTGCAAGCATATTCAAAACTATTCCAAGTAAGGTGGATTGCTCCCTTGAAGGATAGTTATCAAAGGCATTAAACAAAGCACATAAACTTAGACCACTCCCTTGAAGGATGGTTGAGTAAAGTGTTTGTCAAAATAAATAATTTCTTGTAAGCTTCTCACATCGATCAGCTTCCCCAACCCCAAGTAACAAAAAAGTAAAAATCAAAAGACCCATTATCAAATAAAAGCAAAAATGAAAGAATTTTTGAAAGTCAAAATCAGCTCTCATAAGCAAAATAATCTTGAAAATTGACTCTCATGGGTAGACTTCCTGCATTGATCAGTATACACTTTGTATGACATAGACTTGTTTATACTGACTCTTTGAAAAACTACAAATGAGTCATACCAGTCTCACAAGAAGGTTCCATCTTTCATCCATCTCCCCTTTATAAACTATAAGCAAGGGATTTTGAGCTCACTTAACATTATGTGATCAAGACACCTTTTTTTACCAACTAACGAATGCTAATGCAAAACATTCAAAGGGATTATGTTCCTTAAGCCAATCCAACTTTGATTTTGCTTTAGTCTTTTTCAAAGAATAAGTATCATATCCTCTTCCTACCTGATTATGATTAATTGATATATTCACTAAGACGTTTGTATCTTGATTATATTCTTTATTCTCACATCTAGTGTTGTTAATTAACTCACTTTATATGCTCTACCTGAATCAAAGTAACAATAACCATAATCATAATCACAACATATCCACATATATCATAAGTAAAAACATACATCATTAGTATATCTATAATCATGTGAAAATCAAGTATCCATGAATAATAAATCAATCAACCATTTTCGCCACATGTCTAAATCTAAATAATAAAGCATATACTCAGTAAAATTTAGCATGTCATAAACATACAGTCATAAAGCATAACCATGAAGAAAACAAGATACATCTCATTGTATGCCTAGCTAGGTGAGTCTACATCAGTATCCGATATCCATAATATAAGCATAATCAATATAGCATCATCAATCATCAATATAAACATCACATCATAAACATTAACATCAAAGCAAGCCATAGACCATGAGCAATAAACAAGGATCATAAATATAAATTGTGAGTCTAACATCATAATGTATACACCAATATACATGTCTCTCTCTCTCAAAATGTACATCTCACCGAATCAGCTCACAAGCAAGAATCAAAATGATATACATCAACATATAATATACCTAAACATGTATCATGGTTGTGCCCCTGGGGCACCACTATCCCTTGGTGCATCATTGTCTCCTAGTGCATGTCCCCCTATAGTACCTATCGATCCACCTACATAAGCATCCCACTGACCTAGTGTCACCACACTGGCACCCCTTGCCAAACTCTCTCTGTACTCACCCCATCAAGGCTCATCAGGACATTGCCTCAATATTATAGCCTCATAATAGCATAACTCCTCCACTATAACTAGGTATCATTCCATAGGGATTCTACCCAATGGTCTTATATATATTGTGGATCCTCCTCCTCTTTGTCTCAAAAAGTCTCTCTCCTAGGTAACCAAGGCTAGTGAAGCTCTAGCATGGTCCCTATCCCTTGTGAGTGTCACCACCTGACCCTATAAGGTAGCTACATGACCTTGTAAATCTATAACCTATGATTATGCAGGGGCTAATGTCGCTCCTACCTGTGCATCTAGGGCATCTCCCTAAACATATGCCCTCTAGCACCCTCTCCCATCTAGGCCAACATCCATTTGCCTCTTGTAACCATCATCTCCATCAAAATCCATCATCATGTATAGATCCTGGTACCATGCAAGGTAACCATCTAGAAAACCTGCATCATCAATCATTGGCCTCACAAGTAGCTCTTCATGATCAAGTAAAGTTTGTATGAGATGTGGTTCAGGTAATAAGACCTTTGCATCATACCACCCATATTTAGGGCATGGGCTCATGATACCCTGAACCAGGCTGAACTATCTCCAAAACCCGTCAAATGGGATGAGCTCTACCTCCCCATCCCACCTAAAAAATATCCACTTATAACTCTACAAAGATAAAGTCTACCTCATGTATCTGGCCCATATTAGAAACTAAACATATGGTCTCCAAATAGCATCACCAACAACCAAGGTAGCTAATACACCTCTAAACCAATTTACATTATGATCTCCTCTTCCTACACCTGACATGACAAAGTCACCTCTCCATCACATAAAACCAACTGAGAAATCTATCTAATTATACCCAACCTATGGTATCCCCATCGACCTCATCACTCAAATGTGCTCATAGGCCCAATAGTGTAGGACAAACTTGATGCTAATGTCATACCTTCTATGCACTCTAAAGCACCACAACTCCTTGTATATCTACACAAGTACACAGGTACCTGTGTAAACATTATGCATCTTAACATCTTGACCAACACCCCCAACAATAGGTATGGAAACCTCCTATTACTTGAGTCTGAAAGGACAAAGCATGATACAATCATCATCATCATAGTAACCAATCTCCTCTCACCCCTCACCTTCTGATAAAGCATAGAGTAATTTAAGCCCCCGAATTGCCACCTGACATGATCTTGGTCATCTCCATATATCAGTTCCAACATCTCATCTCACTCCTCTTTCTCAATGTGGTAAATTGGATCACCTTGTAGGGGTAGTCAAATGATCCTATGGATATCCTCTGGTAGGATCATAAGCTCACTAGTTGGTAGAAGGAAGGTGTTCATGGTTGGATCCCATCTCTCAATGAGGTCCATGATCATCATTGTATTATGTGGCACATGCTAGTAGTGTCGCATCGCTCTGAGCCCGACCTCCTCCATATGGGCCCAATCCACTAGGGTCATACCCTAGTGGATCTCCACAAAGGTGTAGGGAACTCGATTATGCATTTGTATATACTCTTGAACCTATAATGTTCGATGGAAAAACATAACTTAGTTCCCTATATTATGATTACCTATGAACTTTGCTCCTTCAACCTAACTAACTTTACCCATTTGACTATTTCTTCAACTCCTACCTACTAAACCTAACATTTAAAGATGTCAAGCTTGAAACCATCAATATTACCCATAAAATACCTTACAACACTACTTGCAACTAAAGCTAACCTATTAAACCTATCAAATGCTTTAAGCTTAACTTTAAGCTTAATGTTTTAAACATTATCTATACCCCTTTTAAACCTAAACTTTTTTTTCAATTGGGTCAACCACTAGTGGTCATTGTGACTGTCAATGGTCAGATGTTCATTTCCTTATGGATGTCAACTATCAACGGTCAATCTTGACCATCGATGATCACTTCTGGTGTTTTGCTAGCAGAACTCCCAAAACCTAATATACCCAAAATACACCCAAAACCTCCACAACCCAACATATTCACCGCAAATTTTTCTAGTATCCCACCCCTACCCAATTCCTAAATTGATAACAAACTTAACCCAAACAAGCAAAGCCCTACCCCTAGGACATAACCTGGTCAAAGCCCTTTAAAACCTGACCATCCAACAATCCACTTCCAAACTAAATGTAAATGCATTTACAATAACAAGCTACACTACCTATTTAATGTACCACCTACCTCATTCCTTGACCATCATCAAGGAGCAATACAGGGACCCATTGCTTGTCTTCATCCATATTCACGCACAATCTATATCCTCATTGGTTCACTCAGCTTGCTCATCCACCTCAGCGATCAATCACCTCCTCCACACTCACCATCAGTAATTCTAGTGCAAAACAACACAAAGGCCAAAAATCCAAGTCAAAATAGTTCTAATTAGCAAAATGACTCACCTTTTTCTTTTTAACCATCAAAATTTTAGGGTTTACCCCATAATTGTTGATGGTCAGGGTGACCATCGATGATCACATTTAGACCCTATGACCGTCGATGTTCATATTGTTCCACTTTTTCATTTTTTGCCTCTAATAAGCAAAATTTTAACCAGAACCAAATCAATCACCCTACCATGGAGACTACCTTCTCCACCCACCCCAACCACCTCGCCATTGGTCCATTTCAACCCAACTAGCATGCATTTTTTGATGACTTTTACCTGATCCCTTAACCTCAATGACAACATTTTGCATGTTGACCTTTTTGAACTTGTGCTACCTCACACATACTTGGCCAATTGGTGTCTTATCAGGAGTACTCCCTACCTTGGATATCGACAACTTCACCTGATCAGTTTATATTTTCATCATGAGCACTTCCTTCGATATGAATGGAACCATAGACATTACCTAGGAGACTTGCATTTACTTGTGTACCCAACTGCCATGCCTAAATGTAGTCACACAATCCACTTATCACTTATCCTTCTAGTACTAACCTTTATTTTTACCAACTATTACAACCTAGTCTATGCATGATCTTGGTTATTGTACCTTTATCATACTTTGTGAGCTTGTTTGCACTTTAGTGCCCAACCTATCACCCACCTTCATGACATTTACCTTCGTCATCCACTACCCACTCATCAAACCCACACCTAATTTTATTTTTACCTCATTGACTCCTAGTTTGAGGGGGAACACCTTCTCCCATACTTGGGACAACCTGACCTTCAACCCGTAATCCATTTTTTGTTTTGTAGCTTTTGGATAAAAATTGCATAATAAAAATGAGAAAAATGTAGACACTAAAAATCCACACATGATGGTTTTGAATGTTATAATTTCCCTAGACCACCTTAGGATCCCCTTGGGCCTAGCCATTGACCTTTTGACTGACAACCATGTCTAACCTAAGTTAGTTGACCTAATGACTAAAACCCGCCTTTTAACCAACCTTGGCTTTGACCTCTGATCATCGATGGTTAGGGTGACCGTCAATAAGCACCTTGATCATTAACGGTCAGGGGTCGAAGGCAAGGTTGGTTAAAAGGTGGGTTCCACTATCCAAAGCAAATTAACTCACCCTTAGCTCCACCTTGATTTTTTATAATTAGCTCATCTAAATCGACGTGTGATCCATTACATGCATGAGTTATAATTAGAAATCCCAGTTGAACTTTCACTTGGACCTCTCCTTCCTTCCTATAAGAAGAGAGGAGTAGAAGGTGAAACCGATCCACATATCAAAAGCTTTTACATCCAAAGCTTCTTTTATAGGTATCCTTCCAGCAATCCAGTGATCCAACCATCATGTCAGAGAGTTGACTTTCCACTGCCCTTTATTCAACATCTAAGTACCATTACTTTGTTAGAATCACACTAGACTCCATCAATGAGCCAACCACCTCAACCATTCACTAAATTAACCTTCTACAAGCTAAGTATTTATTTTTCATTATTTAATTATTTTATTTATATTTCACAATCAGCTCAGTACAAACCCATCTCTCGAAATTACCTTTTATGATCCCATCAATCTAATTTTTATCAATCCAGACCCAACACATAAGAACTATTGATGGTCAACTTCACCATCAATGGTCTGTTCAACTGTCGACAGTTACCTCAACTACCGACGATCGCCTCACCTGTCGATGGTCATCTCAACCACTAATGGTCATTATGGCAAAAAATAACAAGCTATTTTCATCCACCTACCTTCAACCAAATCCAATTTTATTTTTGTCTACCTATTCATAGACCCCCAACTTATTTTTTGAAGCACACTTGATCCGTTTAGCATTAGTATTGACTTGTTTATTGCTATATTAGTCATTTTAATCTATTTATTTATCAAGCATTTTTTGTACTTAATTTCAACATCTTCTATAATTGATGTAAGTACTTTATCTTCTATTTTATAAACTTAATTATTTAAAACGTGTGGATTGACAACCGTCAAGGATGCTTGTGCTTCTGGGATCTAGTCAACACTAGGCAATCCACCCAACTATCTATCTAACCAACCATTTGTTTTAGTGTTATCTTATTTGTAGGTCATCCTCCCAAGCCAAAGAGGAGATCGTAATAATCATTTGACTAAATATGCGCACAACTAAATAAGTTTTTCAACCATACCCATATTTAGTTTCTTCTTCTTTTTTCAAAATATAAACTAAAATTCATTGAAACACACCTATATGAACCCATCCGTTTATAAATTTCTATCTTACTCCTAAAAAAACCTCTAGATTTCTAAAAACCCCTCTAAAAATCTATACAGACATTCCATATCCCAAAATTCACACATTTCCCTTTAGGATAAGATCAACCAAGAGGGGATAATAGTGGTAGTTGGTTTTGTCCCCTATGGGTTGATCCTATCCTTCAACCTAATAATGGTCACTTTTCAAATTTAGACCCCCTTTTATAGGTTGGTTTGTATATTTAGGATAAGTAACATGAGATTTTTCCCTTTTGGATTATTATAATGGCACATCTAAGTCACTTATTCTATCATTTGGTAATTTCATTATTGAGACATATTTATACTATTACACACTAAGCAAAGTTTTCCTACTCTTCCAAATTATTGTTCTAATCATTACAAATAGTTCTTAGCCAAGTCAAGAGTTTGTTTTATCCCATCCAAATAAAAGCATTGTCAAGTATTCAAGCCATCTCTAGATGCTTATATGTAGTCAAAGGAGCACAATGGCACAAAGCACTCTAAATGGGAGAACTTAGTGGGTTTGATTTCAATATTCATAGTTTTAGATATGTAGGCAATAATAAATCATTTTAGGGTTGATTGGGATCATTTTTGTGCTTTTGAATGTCATTTTTATTCACACATACACATTTTAAGAAGCCATAAATGATCATGCCCTGATTTATTTATTTTCTAACGGAGAACATTTTGACCAACAAATTACAATAGTACCAGTTGATCGTGTTCCCTTTTAGATGTTACTATCCCTTGGAAATTACACTTGCATTTTGTATGAAAATTTCAAATTTAGTCTCTATTAATTAGTTATAGGCACTATTCAATTTCACATAGTCATATCACATACAACAAACAACTAAGTATTTTTTTGTTCATAGTTAGTCTTCTTTCATGTTATCATGCTTTGTCAATTTCCATGCTTCTACTTATTATAAGTTATTTTATAGTACTTGCTTTACTTCAAATCAAATTTTCTTAATTAGGGTACTACACATTAATTCTAAATTCTAATAAAACACATACATAAACATAGTTAAAATAAAGGTTAATACCTAACATAAATGTAGATATAAAAATTTGCATATGAAAACAAAAACCTACATATGAAAATGAGTGCATGTTTTAACTTTTTAGGACTAAGTGAATGTAAATCCTATATTATTAAAGGGTTGAGTATACTAAATCAGGGTAGAAATATGCAATAGATACAACCATTGATCTCTAATAAAATTGACTTAATTTGACATTTTAAAAAATGACAATAAATAATATAAATAAGAACTTAGATGGAAAATGACTGAAATAGGAGATCTATAAGCTGCAAACTGAGACAAGGGATGGTATGAGTGTTCCAAATAAGATCTAGGTATAAAAACCCTTCCTAGATAATAGCACCTTAATTGGACAATAATACCATGTGGTGCTAATGTCTCGATTTTGGTGATAGTGTCCTCTATACAGAAGTGTTTTGATCTTTTGATTCCACCTGTGTTTGGGTCTATCAAGCTTGTTCCTGCACACACAAGTTATAGATCTTTGTATATGACCTATTTTGATTAATTTTATGTGTAAACCCTAATCGTCCATGTTGTTAGGGCTTTCAATTGATACAAATAGTAAAGTGTGTTGTTAGTGGGATAAGTTGGACATCCTCAACACCTTGACATGATGAGAGTCGTCTACATACCAATACTTTGAAGAGGGATCAAATCTGATATAGTTCTCCCCACCTAAGTGTTGGTGAAAATACAAGTGAAAATAGTATGAATATTAACTTTAGTGTGCTTGAGACTGAAAAATTAAGTAATTTGAGCTTAGGAATGTTGTAGATGGTTGTATGCAGAAGTGGGGCATAATAGGGATTGATAACCTTAATTATGCACAACTTGTTATGGGTTTGTATGTGTAATTTGCATCTCATTTCCATCCAATGGTTAGAGGCTTAAAAGTCATGTATATATACAATTTTGGTGCTTGTGTAAGTCTTAAAAGAGGTCTAGGCAAACCCTAAGTGGTCTTAGATTTAAAAAGATATCTATTGGTGTAAAAAAGGAAGGAAAGGATAATAACACCAAAATTAGGACACTAGCACCATGTGGAGTTATTGTCCTTATTATGGTGCTAGTGTCCAGTGGTAAAATCTGAGGCACTAGGGGCTAAGATGTCAATATGAGGGTCTGGAACTGATATGAGGATGTCTAGGGATGCATGTGGCCCACATGAAGGCTGGATAATTGTGAAAATAGGTCATAAGATAGGTATAGGGACAAGTTAGGGATGGGTGGTCTTAAGTAGTAGTCTTAGCAATCAAGTGTCATTTTTAGTTGATTATATTCCCCCCCCTTTATTTTAAAAATGCAATAAAATGAAATGACTAAAATAAAGGAAAAACAAGCGTACCTAGACCTACCTAAGAGGTGAAGCCTGTGAATATAGATCTAAGTATGTGAAGCATACTCCATTGCATGTCCTACAAATGAAACTAACATAAATCAATCTTTACTTAAGAGATATCAAAAGAAAAGACAAAACTAAGTAAATAGATAAGAGAGAAGAAAGGAACAAATACACCTCACTAGGTACGTGAACCAAAGCATAAACCTAGTGACAACTTGTATGTGTGTTTATATATAGTGATAAATCAGTGAATAACCAGGACTAAGATGAAAGCTTGATCAATCTCCATGTGTGGGTGGCTCAAGAACTCAATCTAGTTTCACTCCATCATTTCCCACCCCTACTTGGTAAATCATGACCTATGAATATCTTGGATTGGATTGATGGTGTGTCCAACCCTGTCATGTAAGTGACTCAAGAACTCAAGTATGCTATGACTCCATCATTGCCTACCCATGTGTAGTAGATTCATCTAAAACTAAAATTGTGAGATGTAGTTAGAAATGTGTAATTAGAGATGTGTAACTGAAGATGTGTAACTAGAGATGTCAGCTCTAAGACCACTCAAGTATACTAGATAGCTCTGGGCCACTCCAAAATTCCAACCACTAAAGATTAAGGCATGAATATGGTGTATAACATGGAACATGGTGTCTGATGTGTATAACATAGAGAATGACATGGAGTTTGTCATTCCAACTGACCAACTGGTGTATAAGTAAGCATATGAAAATAATGTGTCATGCACATGCCCCCAAATCTAATATCTGAGCAAATGGATTATAAATTGAGTTATAATAATTTGTATTTGAGTATTTGAACTGAAATGAGAATTATCATGCTCTGCATAATTCCCCCAATCTGAGTAAATTGATTTAAATCTGAGCTAAAATGAGTTTTAAAGTGTAATATGGAATTGAACATGTGCAAACATGAACTGTACCTAATGTACTTTTCTAGCCAATTTGTAATTTTCTAAAATTGAGGCTACTAGATAGTATCACCATATCTTAGACAGTAGTGCCATGTGGTACTAGTGTCTTAATTTGGACGCTAATGTTCAAGTGTTCTGATTTCTATGCAACTGTAACTGATATTTGTGTCATTATTTCCCATTATGTTTTCATGAATTTGATTTTTATATTATGATCCTATGTGCTAAATTGTACTATGAATGCATTCAGATAGTTTGATCTTTGTGACAAACTCCTATGAATGCCCCCTCTTTTGAAGGTAGTTGTTGAACCTGTGCAAGAACTGTACTCAAAAGAAAAATCTCTACAAAATATGTGTTAGCCAAAGACTATATGATATCTACATAATAAACCAATTTAATGTGCAAAGATAACATCAAAATGTAGGATAATCTGAGCATAAGTGTGTAATGTGTGATGTATGTGAGGTCTAGCATTCACAAGGTTGTTAAGATAGATATAACAATGTATGTGAATAGCAAATCTGAGTAATAAGTGAATAGCTACCTAGGGGGATGGGTCATGATGTCCATCATGGCACCCAAGTAGGAAGGGGATATGCATGAGGTCTCTCATGGCATCTAAAACTAGAGCGTGTAACAATCAAGAGACAAGTGTCATGGACATGATTCATATAAGAAAACATATATACAACACACATGAGGCATATAAAATTGGCCAAGGAGACATAATACAAGGGACATGGGCACATATCACTAGATCTTAGAAAGTAAGACATATAAAGACATGTTCAAATGTTCACAAATGCAAATAACAAGCAAGTTGGCTTAAAGCCACAGAGAAGGACATGTTCAAATGTATGCATACATAATCAAGAAAACACACACAAAGACATGGGCACATGTCCAAAGCATACATATAATGAAAAGAAGTGGCGTAGATCCATGGAGAAATGGCATATTCAAATTCCCCAAATAGAAGAAACATAGATACACAATGAAATCCAAACTAGGAAAGATAGAAATGTATGCATGAACATGTAATACAAATCTATGTAAGAGCTAAGATGTACATAGGTTGAGTCTAAATTAGTAGGCAAAAAACATGAGTAGGTTTATCATGATCAATCTCAATATATAACAATGTTAAATCTATGATGTAAAGTTTAGAAAGATGTAACATGCCAATTGAAACTATGTATAGGGTGCCTCCAAATGTGTAAATGTGTAAAATGAAGAACTTGTGTATCTGTGTATATGCCCCTAATGGGTAGATAATATCAAATCTAGATCATTGTAGTGGATTTGAATCATATAAGCAATCTGTAAGCACTCGACAAGAATAAGTGAAGTATGTATGATAAAACTGACTATATGAAGATAGTGTTTGGAAAATATAAGAAGTGTAAACATGGGAATGCAGACAATATATAGTTTTTATGTTTTTTGAGTAAATATTTGAATGTTTTTTGTGTTTTGGCATATTATATTGTTTTTGTATTTTATGGATATAAGCTATGTCCAAACAACATAAAAATGAAACAATATACAAGGAGCAAGAAATAAGGAAAATATGTACATAAAGAGAGGAACAATACTAACTAATGAATCTCATGGGAGACTGACTATCAATGTGGCATGTGTCAAATAAAGGAACAATGATCATACATGTTTTATCAAAAGGCAATTGAGGTCCCAGAATCTATTGTATTGAGTGATCTGTAATTGGCACTACATGTAAAGTGGCACTAAGAATCTATGAAACTGACTGTGGTGCCCTGTGAACTAGAGGGGTCTTAGGGACCCTTATAGTAGAAGATTGTATAGTTGGCATAAGTTCACTATGTTGATAAATCTAAGAACTCAATAATACTAATCTTGGAAGAAAATGAGTAGAGGTAGGCCCTCAATAATCTGCAACATATCTCTTACATAGGGGTCTCTCTAATAATGGTCTCCATGTGAGAGTATATGTACATGGTAACAATATAAGAGTAGACCTCACCTACAGTATTGGATCCATTAAACTTCATGGTGTATTAATAGGAATTATGCTCAGAGCTATAACTGGTAAATACGGTGTGACTGCTTGTAGGATAAGTAGAGGATACTCATATGAGAGACCCTCAACTATGATCACCTGATTTGGATATATATATTTAAGGCATCTATGCACGATGGATGGGATGGCTTGTAACTATTGTATCCATGTCCTACCAAATAACATGTCAAATATGCTTGCACTAGGTACTACTAAGAATCTAGTGGCCACATGTGCTAGTCCAACCTATAGTGGAAGTATAATCTTCCCAATGGAGCTTTGAACATGGCCATTAAAACCATGAATAATTGTGTCTATAGGATAAATATCATGCTTTGAATACCCGAAATGTTGTATAAGTGTGATGTTTCACATGTTAATACTTGACCCATTGTCAACCATAACACTCCGAATAAGATGATGATCTATGTATGCTCGTACAAAGAGTGCATATAAATTTGAATCATCATCAACGATCTCCTGCTCTAAGAAAGTGATGAGTGGTCTAGCTAGAACTGTAGTATGATACCCACTAATAATATTGTGTAGGGGGTGTGCATCCTCTATAGTAGTGTGGTATGATGTCAGTAGTGGATGTGCCTGATACATTTAGTGAACACCTAAAGTTCTCCCTACCTTATTTATTGTATGCTTTGGAAATGGATCCAAAAATATTTTCAATGCCTTATCTTCCATTTTTGAACTTTGGGTGCCTCTATGGGTGTGCCCACATCAATTATGTTGGCCTCTCTCAAATCTTGTATCTTATGTTTCAATGTGATGCATCAGTTTATAGTATGTCCAGGTGCACTATGATATTTGTAGAATACATTGGAATCACAACTTTTAGGAAGAGGCCATGTCATATCAACCTCTTTGATGTGAGGGAGAGATATGACATTGCATTCTAAGAGTTGTTGTAAAAATCATGTTAGTGATTATAGAAGGTTGGTGAAAACTCTTCATGGAGGAGTTGATAAAACTAGGTGAGGAGATGGATCTAAAGCTATGTTAAATATGGCCTTTGGATCACTCTTATTTTTAGTGGCCCTTAATTTGTATGGAGGCTTACTATAGATCTTAGTAGTTGATCCTGATCCACTTGTATATTTATGTTTGCCCATAGAGAGAAGCTTGACTTCCCTTTCTTTCACTGTGTGGCATAAATATGTGAAGGTTGGAAATTTATTGAATAAGATAGCTTCATATAATGCTGATAGTAGGTTTTGTTTGAAAATGTATTGGATCTCTCTATGTACTATGGGGATAGTCAACTTTTCCAATATAGTTTTATATCGCAAGATATATTCTGCAATAGGTGTTATCACTCAATCTTGCACCCTAAAGAGGTTTTTTAAACCTCATCCAAATTGAGTGAAACATTGGATTGCCTCTAGGCATATGGGTTGCCTATCACAAAGATAAACCTCTAGGTTTAAGGGCTAGCTCCCTAGATTAGTCTTTTATAGCTTATCACCTAAACTACCTATTTGCTTGGATGAAAAGGGATAGAAGGAACATGAAAGTAACCAATTCTAATGAGGCGATATGCCAGATTGATCTCCACTAGACTACCATACACTTTCCCTACGAAAGATGACTCACAAGACTAGCTTCAACATCTTAGATTGCTATAACATAAGTGTTTCAAATATGGAGGTGATACGCATTGCACTCCTCAATGCGAATGAACAAAAGGTCTGATTATAGACACTAATGCTATTCCTTATACTTAGAGATAGACAAATACACTAACTACACTTCATGTGACATGTTAGAGAGAGAACTACTTGCACCAAACATGAAAGAGTAAGGAGAACACAAGGATATATAGTTATCACTTATCATTCGACTATACACTACACACACTTATACAAGAAGATATGAACTCAAAACCAAATTGTAAATCTTTATTTCAATGGAAAATACAATATTCAAACTAGCAAGGCTTCACCATACTAGGTGTGGATTCATTACAAAGCCAAAAAGGCTTGCATATGTAGAGCACATGAGAGGAGAGATAAGAAGAGAAGTTCAAGAGTCATAAGACCAAGTGTCGAGAATTGGAAACCATTTACAATTCAAGAGAATGAGTTGGAAAAGAGGTTAGGAAGTTATCATAAACATGTGTCAATCTGAAACATAGCACCTTCCTCAAGTTGGCATAGAGATCTTCATTATCTTACTTAAAACTACCATCATGATGATGAGTAGTCCATCTATCTTGACTTGCATTATAAGGCCTTGACACATATGATTTGAATTTAGGAGGTGGAGATATTATTGCGACAGTCATCTACACCTCTCCAATTGATGAACTTCTCTTGAACACTTGTTGTTCACTATTTGTAGTCACTCATTAGCCCTCTAAGCTTGAATCTTCACACTTGTCACTTAAGTGACATGCAGTTGTCCAAGAAAGCTCATTGTAGAAATGCAAGACATAAAAAATCTCTTTGTCCTATAGTCTATCAAATAGACCTTAAATGATTCAATGTCATTCTTCTTACTATCACACTTAGGTAGTCACTTTGGTTCCTCACTATCATATTCAAACTATCTGCAATGAATGGTCTAGCAGAGGGATTTCCATGCACAACCATGGTGAGATTTGAGTATGAGGAGTTATATTAAGTCTCTACACACCTTCCATAGTAATTTTCATCTCTCCATTCCTTTCTGCACCTGTGAAACACATCAAAAATTGCATTAAACCGAGAATTAGGTCTATCCATACGAGTGATAGTATGGATCAACTAGATGGTGAGGAACTTGGGGGAGTCCCAAACAAGTACAAATCATATTTTAGGTCAAATTATCATTTTTTAATGCATTCCCATTCATTTATTCTCCATCAAGTTTATACAAGGGTTTTAGGAGGATTTTAAGTCACTTGGATTGTTAGTGATGATATACAAAGGTTAGATGTCCAACCTTTGAACCAATTCCACAAAGTTTGATTTTGTGACCCTCCTCAAATACCCCCTAAGTGTTTGGGGCAGCATGCAGATCATTCGCATAGATATGAGCAAATGAAATTGGCTCTCAAGCTCCTATACTATATTTTAGATACCCATGAGAAAAGGTTAAGCCAAAATGACCAATTTTGTATTGTTTTCTGTAAACTTATGCTTCTAATTGACCCTACACTCTCCCCTAAAGATTCTCAAATGGTTTGGAAGGATCTCATAGTCATATGAATCAAGTAAGGCACCTTGAGGGTTTATACCTAGTTCTAGGATTAGTAGACCTAGACTGTGTGTTTGTGTGTATACCACCTGTAGGCATTCTCATTGAATGTAAGTGCTTCTAAACCTTTTTTTATCTTCATTCCAACTTTGTACATCTTCCAAAAATAATTCAAATCTTTTCCCTTCATCCTTTCTTCATTCACACACTATGCTTGTAGGTTGGACTACTTCTGGAGTGCCCTTTGTCTGTGACAAAACAGAGGGAACTTCCCATATTAATATAACTTGAAGGAGATCATGGAAGACTATTTTAGGTCAATATGATGCTTTGTATCGAGTTTTAGGCACCGACTATCTTCTATCACCCTCAAACATTCAAATTCCTCAAACTATCTTCTAGGTCTGTGTACTGTGGTAATCCATAGATGGTTGAATATGAGATTTAAAAGCCCAATCTAGTTCAACCTTTTCTCTATTTCCTCTACCCTTAAAGGTCACATGGAAATGATATAAATACTCTAAGTATGTATTCAACATGATTATCATCTTTATACTTCTATCTACCTTCTAAGTTGTATCTTCCTAATGCCTAGGTTAGTCTTTAGGTTAGATTGTAGGTGTGCATTAAAAAAGTGAAGAGTTTCCTATAGGTGATTATATATGTTTGAAGATTGTGTTACACACCTTCAAATTACTCTCGAGGTCACTAGGGCATATTTACACCTGAATGAACCTATCTCATGCCATGGAACCATGCATCATTCTCTATTCACTAATGCATTATGTGTCATTTACATGTTACAAGTTCATTTTTGGTCTAATAGCAATGTAATCACTGAGTGTCTCCTTTAGAATCAATGACTGACTTGAAATCCATACAACCAACAGTCTCTTTTGACTTAGTAACCCCTTGATAAATCAATATGTGATCTCTAGGCTTAAGCTGCTAGAATGAAACATATATACTTATACATACCTAATGGATCCTTATCATAAGATGGAACTGTGTTGAACAAAGTATCCTTTTAGAGAAGTTAAGGTAACATTCCCATCAAACAATTTTTCCAACTCTGCTAACATGGATCTAAGTCTGACTGTATGCATTGACCTTACCACTATCATTGTTATACTCTATTCTCTCACACCTGCTTGAAGGTTTCAATTGGATCAAAACATCTCCAAATCACTTTCAACACTACTCTGCCTCTTTTTGTATTGGCTTCAGACCATTTTTTGAGACTACCTAAAATGAAAAGTCTCATGGTTACTTGGTTGTGCTTGTGTCTTAGTCCTCACCTCCATCCATGATCCTCTTGAACATAGACCTTCAATAAAGAATATAATCAAGCATGCTCTGTGAGTTTGAAAGAAAACATACACCATTCTTGATATGAAGTCACCAATAGGAAGATAAGCTCTGTAATTATGAAAACAATTCTCTATAGAACAATAGTGCTCATTTCTAACACAATGAGGGTGATTTTGCTTATGCCTTCATATCCACACATGC
This sequence comes from Torreya grandis, assembly GCA_037957365.1. NCBI lineage: Eukaryota > Viridiplantae > Streptophyta > Pinopsida > Cupressales > Taxaceae > Torreya > Torreya grandis. The sequence goes on from JARHVA010000136.1 coordinate 3,830,535, forward strand.
AAACTAGTTTTAAATCCATATGTTAAGGATGGTCATACTCTTCAAGGTCACATACACTAGTTGGTTTACTCATATCAATGCAAATAAAGAAGGAAAATTGAGGTGTTGGGGATGTACAAGAAGTTTGAAGGCATCAACAATCTTAAATATTGCTCATAGAGTATTTACCACCAAACTGGAAACTATGGCCATAGAATGGAATGCCATAAAGAATACTAACTTCCACCAAAACAATTCAACCCAACTCCTCTCCTTCTATTCATACCAACAGAAAACCATTTGACTTGTTTGACCTACCCAAGAGAGTGATGAGAGAGAAAAATCATTTTATGATAAATTTGGGCCTATTGAAGCTTATTAAGCTTGGAAAAGAATTATGAGGATCTGAAGAGACTCTCCTAAAACCTTCCCATATGCTAGATGTGTCATATAGTCTGTACAACTTTCTTGAAACTACCTTTTTGTAGTTGATCTCCTTGTTCTTACACTAGACCTACAACTTTCAATTTCTAAATTACCATGGACATATACCTAACATGTGGTACATTATATTTCATCTTTACACCTTTGTCTTTCATGGAAAACCATACCATTTCATTCTAACATGGCTAAAATGTGGGATAATAGGACATAAGACCAACTAGGCAAATGTGACAAAGATAAAACATATTGTTTGACCTCATTAATGACCATGGGACCACTTTCCAACCTAGGAAACCCTATGAAAGTTTTAACTTTCAAGGTGGATTGACTTAATTTGACCTAAGGGTAAAATTATTCAACAATAGGCTCATTGGATTTTTGTTCTAGTTGTGCTACTTGAGCACATGACATCTTATCACTAATATTTTTGAGAAGTCTGCTAAAAACATATATGCTAATGGATTGAATGCAGTGATAGACTGATTCAGTGTATCATATAACCATTGTAAGGCATAGTCATTTAGACTGAGTGGTAATAACTTAGTGAGGAGTCAATCATTAGACACATAGCCTAAACATGCTATGTGGAAAGCTCAAAGATGGTGTTTTGGTTCACGCTTACCACCATAAAATGTAAGCTTAGGTGCCATGAATCTAGATGGCAAAGGGTTTACCGCTATGCATGTATGTAAAATAATATGAGAATCCAAGGCATGTGATGGCCTAGTAGCTCCCAACTCAAGATGTAACACTTTAACCTAAAGAGAATGAACTTCATGCATAACGGATTGCACATCTGGAGAGGAGGAACTAGCCATAGGAGGTGTAGCTTCCACTAAAGGTAGTTGAGTTAAAACTGGTTGTTGTAAAAGCTAAGTTGGCCCTAAAGTAGGTGTAACAATTTTATTATCTAGGTGAGTAGAATATTGACCATTATTTGATTTTTGAAGTTATTTGTTGATAATATTGATAAGGTCATCTTGCATATCTAAATGTTTGGAAACAAAATCTTGTAATTGTCTCTTATTTGTTTCATCAAATTGATTGTTGAATTCTTTCATTATAGGTTAGGGGGTAGGGAAAAAAATTATTTTATATTTTGAACCTTTAAAAAAATTAATCTATTAAAAATTTCAAGAGTGAAATACTAAAACAAACTTGAGATTTTAGACCTAATATTTAAGCATAGAAAACAAAAGGATACAAAACCTAAGAGCATATAAGGCTAGGGTTAGGGTTTGAATAATATTTGAAGTAAGTCAGGTTCACCAAATATTTTAACTTTTTAGGACTTAATGAATGTAAATCCTATACTATAAAAGGGATGAGTATGGTAAATTAGGTTATAAAAATTTAATAAATACAACCACTGATATGTAACATAATTGACTTAATTTCCTTTCTAAAAATAGTAATAAATAATGTAAATAAGAACTTAGCTAGAAAATGACTAAAATGAGAGATCTAAAAGTTGTAAATTGAGACAAAGTATGATCTGAGTGTCACATATAGGATCCAGATATCAAAACCCCTCATGAATAGTAGTGCCCTAATTAGATAGTACTGCCATGTGGCATTGGTGTCCCTATTTTAGTGGTAGTATCCTATGTGCAAAATTATTCCAAGCTTTTAGGTACACTTGTATCTGGGTCTGTCAAGCCTATTCCTACAAACACAAGTTTTAGATCTCTATATATAACTTATTTTGACTGATTTTATGTGCAAACCCTAATCCTCCATATTGTTAGGACATCTTATTGATACAAGCATTAAAATGTGTTATTAATGGCATAAGTTGGACATTCTCAACATCCCATTGTGATAAAAGTTTCCTACATACCAATACTCTGAAGAGGGATCAAGCCTGATGTAGCTCTCCCCACTTGAGTGCTAGTACAAATGCAAGTGAATCTAGTATGAATGCTAACTTGAGCTCCTTGAGTGTGCTTGAGAATGGAAACCTAAGTAATCTAAGCTTAGGAATGATGTAGATGGTTGTATGCAGAAGTAGGGTAGAATAGGAATTGGTAACCTTAATTATGCACAACTTGTTTTGTGTTTGTATGTATAATTTGCATATCATTTCCATCCAATGGTTAGAGGGCTAAAAGTCATGTGTATATACTATTATGGTGCTTGTGCAATTATTAAAAGAGGTCTAAGTCAACCCTAGGTGGTCTTAGATTTGAAAATAAATTCATTGGTATAAAAAAGAAAAGAAATGATAGTAGTATCAAAATTGGGATACTAGCGCCATGTGGCATTATTGTCCTTATTACGGCACTTGTGATTATGTGGTAGAACTTGAAGCACTAAGGGCCAAGATGTCAATATGAGGATCCAGGATTGTTTTAGGGATGTCTAGGGATGCATGTGGCTTGTACAAAGGCTGGATAAGTGTGAAAATAGGCCCTAAGATAGTTTTATGGCTAAGCTAGGAATAGGTGGTCTCAAGTATCACTCTTAGCACTCAAGTGTCATTTTTAGGTGATTACAATGTATAAAAGAGAAAATCATACATATGAAAAATTTCACAAATAATAAGCACATATGGGTATTTCCTCTCGAGTAATAGTCTACTAAAGTCAACTAAATAAATACCATTGTCAATGTCAATTTTGAAATATATGTTATCAATAAAATAATGCTATGTACACTTAAATATGATAGCTTCAAAACTTCTGCAATTAATTTTTTATTAATTCTTATATCTTTCCAACATAATCCAATCACCCCTAGACGAAATTCTTGTCATTTCACTTGTTTGACTGGGCTTTTGAAACTATAACTCTGCACCAATAAGTTACCCTTCTCTTATCAATGTTTTCAACACCTAAATATTTGTCATCCAACCATATTAAAAAATGCTTACTCACCTTCATTATGTCATGTCATTTAAAAAAAAGTATTAATAAAATTACAACAAAAATGTTATGCGCTTATATAAAAATATTTTTTACAACTTACCAAACTTTTACATCCTCACGCTATGCCTAATGTTTTTTGTGGGATTGGCTTTATATTTATAGCATGAATATTTTATAAATGTGAACTCATCCTTTCAAGAGTAGGTAGGTTTGGAAATGGTTGTTATATCTCAGGTGGGGGTAACTACAAATTTCATCATCTCCAATCAACCTTTTAACTCTCATGGCTAGTCTTCTCTTTCGTAACAACCCCGTTGGGGTGAACTAAAAATACATGATTTTTTTTAATTAAACGCATATACCAAAAATATATTACACCATGATAATATATAGAGACTATAGGAAATGCTTAAAACATGATAATAGCAACCAAGCATATTACATCACATATCATTGATCTCTAATACCATGAGAGCACATCGTAATGCAAATATAGAAAGTGATTATATCAACTCAACCATAGCTAATACAAGTCAACATCCACTGTTGTCAATGTACAATAATAAGTAACTACAACTCTTCATGATAATATTCAATAATAAGTACAATATAATGTGCATATTGTAGAGAGGATTACAAAGCAAATTAGTCAAACATTAGTCCATAAATCATGACAAATGCATAAAGAAATAACTAACTAAGCCTATCTATTCCTATGGAAATTACAAAGGATAACAAGAAACAAATGAAAGAAAGTAACATCATATTACCTTCCCAAATGGATTCACCATACCCATGTGGCTCAAAAACATGTTTTCCCTTGATCAAGCATCCTTGTCTTTGTCAACAAAGGTGGTAAACTCCTCCAATGTCTCAAGAACACTCCATCAAACCTAGGCTCATGATTCCAAATCACTAAAGTAGCCTATCAATGAAGATTGTAACTAATTTTAATGGTCTTTGCAAAGGATTGTGGAGACAATTTTGCATAATAACTTTGCATAAATCAAGCTTAAAATTCATGTCCATGACCTCTCTATTTATAAATTTTTGAGATTGGTCAGGATCAACCATGACCGTTCATCTCAAGATTAAGATGTGTGGCCATGGATAATTGTAATATTTGAAAATAAACTCATAAATATTCTCAAGATAAATAAGCATTAACGAGGCATGTGAGGCATTAACTAGGTATGGGTGACCCATAATCTTGATATTTTATGCACTTATGACTTGATGGATGCCATCCCATAGATGATGTCATTAGGTGATGCAGATATTAAAAATCAATTTCTAATAATGAAATACTTAAAAATATCTATGGAATTCTTACTTAAGCTCTTAAATTGGATTAATTAGCTTAAGTTTAATCAAGTTCAGTACAATTCTTTGAAAATTGGTGCACAATTAATCAAAATAGTCAAAAGTCATATTACTAGGTCATAATTTGATTGAAGAAGAACTAGAAGATGACGTTAGATGTGTTGGAGTTGTATTCCTATTTAGGATGTTTCCAACACCAAATAACAAAGGTACGTGATGTGTATCAATGAATTAAAAAAAAAGAGTGATCTAGAGCATTAAATGTCAAAATTGTCATTTTAACTCGAAATCATCTAATCAAAGTTAGCTAGCTCATAGAATGCATTACCTTATTTAGGGATACTTTGACCTAAACTAGCAATTTTAAGTGACAAGTTCAACCCATTTAGGGTGTTTTATGGATTTGCCAATTTCAACACAAATGGTGTTAGGAATTGGATGTCTATATTTTACCCCTATTTGAGAAGGCATAACGAGACATTTAGGTGAAGCAACATCTTTTCAAAGAAAATAGTTGTCAATAAGAAATTAGAACAAACCCATGATGCGTCCTCAAGAGGACATACTAGGATTGAAGAAAAGGATGGACTCTCGAAAAGAGAGAGAAAGTGAGAGACTAACCCATGGAATAGATCACATCCAAACAAGCTAATGCTTGCACATGTGATTACCATCAATGATCAAAATATAATTAGAAGTATAATAGAACCTGTAAGATGGGGGGAATGGGATAGATAAAATCCATAAATGTAAGGGACACATTTTAAATGTACCCAATTTGAGAGTACAAGTTACACGCTTATGGCAATGATCAATCCCGAGACAAGTTGTACACTAAAATATTGCCATCATGGGCTTTAGTGTGGAGAGCTTGGAATTAGAGAAAAAAAGAGAACGTTCTACTTCAGGAAGGGAAGCACCACTAGAATGGGGTCTCCAAAGAGAATATAATAAGTACTCTAGTAGAGCAGATTTGATTGTGATAAGATAGTTTTGCCCCAGAAGGGCGAATCTTGATCATTGATAAAAAATAAATAATGATTTACCCCTGTAGAGTTGATTTGATGAAGATATTTATGAGTTTAATTTCAAATATTAAGATTATCCATGGCCACACATCTCAATCTTGAGATGGACGGTCATGGTTGATCCTGACCAATCTCAAAAATCTATAAATAGAGAGGCCATGGACATGAATTTTAAGTTTGATTCATGCAAAGTTATTATGCAAAATTGTCTCCACAATCTTTTACAATAGACCATTAAAATTAGTTACAAGCTTCATTGATAGGTTAGTTTAGTCATTTGAAATCATAAGCCTAGGTTTTATGGAGTGTTCTTGAAATATTGGAGGAGTTTGCCACTTTTGTTGAAAAAGACAAGGATGCTTGATCAACGGAGAACATGTATTTGAGCCACATGGTTATGGTGAATCCATTTGGGAAGGTAATATGATGTTGTTTTCTTTCATTTATTTCTTGCTATCATTTGTAATTCCCATAGGAATATATAGGCTTAGTTAGTTAGTTCTTTATGCATTTGTCATGATTTATGGACTAATATTTGACTAACTTGCTTCGTAATCATCTCTACATCTTGGCATGCTCGATGGGACCTTCCTAGCTTCACAAGAATGGTCACAAAGCTCTATCAAGCAAGCTACTAATCTTTTCCTTGTAGAATCTTGGAGTAAGGGACCAAAAAGAGTAAAAATTTTAATTTAAAAACATTTTTCTGGAAGTCATAGGTTTGTTTTGACTCAGTCACGGTATTGTCCTACAAGTGGTGAGATTGTTATTTAGACTAGTGGTATTGTGCTTAGTCATTTTTGTTTTTGGACTAACTTTTTATTTTCATGTAAAGTTAACAATACCACTACTATCTTAGTAGCAAGATTATTTTTCAACTCACGAGGTTGCTAAACCAAGTCATGGTATTGTCTAACTACTAGTAGGTTAAATGACAATACCACTACTTTTAAAGTGGCAGGATTTTCCTACAAGTAGCAAGATTGTTACTATGAGTCATGGTATTGTAGTGTGTAGAACATGCCATTTTCTAGAGTTTGTTTGGGGTCATCTGAACTCCTTTTTGATGATTTTTTTTAAACCATGTGTCTTCTCTTGAATTTTTATAATATGTTATTAATTTAGCCTGAAGTTGTATAATTTCTTCAAAAAATCCTTTTTTATACCAAGTATCAGGATTATTATTTGCAATATCGTGACTCTCAAAATAGCGGTAGTCCTAAAACTAGAGAATTTGTCATTCAAAGTCATGGTATTGTGACTAAATGGTTAGCAGTTAGTTACAATGCCATAACTCACTAAGTTGCAAGATTGTTCTGCAAATAATGGGATTAGTCTATAGAATAGTGGGATTGTACTATGTAAAAAATCATAGAGATCTTTTTTTTTACTTCATTATTTCAAACCCAAAGTAGCTTCACGGCTGAAGGACATACTAACATTTTTGTTGTAGGACTGAGCTTGAAATTTTCTAGAAACATGTTTAGATCATCTTTTGCATGCTTTAAAATGGATTAGGAACCTTGTATTGGTGTTTAAACGAAAAATGTAGATGTTTATGGTGAATGTTTTCAAAGTTTGCAATTAATACCAAGGGTTCAAAAGAACACCATCACACCTTTCTATTTGGGCTTTAAAAAGAACTCACATTTCCAAGCTTTTTGTATTCACTTAGTTATTTAAATTAGATTTTGTTTACAAAAAAGAGGGATGCCATGTGTATGCTCTTCCATTTGTCCCTTTTAGGAAACCCTTGGAATCAAAAGTGTTATCCTTATTGTAAATTGCCTAGTCCAAAGCATAGAAAGAACGTCTAAAGCACTCCCCAAAAACTCATCAAAATTTGGGTGACTTTGAAAATGACCCTAAAGTATTTATATTTGATAATTTCTTTATTTTATGCAAACTTGGCTTGCGAGGGGGACTTCATCACCTCCCATAAGTTCTTTAGGGAAGCTTTGACCCAAGGTTTCATCTCTCAGCATTGACTTCACTTACTTCTTCTGAGTTGCACATGGGACGTATCTGCATTTGGACATCACACTACACCGAGTGAACAGCAGGATGTAGTTGTTGTAAAAAGCACTAGACCTTTTTACAACTAGCCAATGCCATGGTCACCTAATTTTCATGCTTGTTTTTTACATTGTTTGATGTGAAAGTCATTATGCAATTGATTCCTCTAGAATAATCAAAAACTTGCTAGTTTAGTAAACCCCACTTTGACATACCTTGTTAGTTTAGACTTAAGACATTTGTTTTTTGTCATTAGCTTGGTCTTCATTTGTGTCTAAAAATAATTGTTAACTCAATGAACTTAACCAAAACACATTGTACTTAATTTTATTGTGCAAATTCATCTTTTCATTGTTCAAATTGTTATCAAAAGCTTTGTGTCATGTCATCCACTTTGGCATAATCATACTGCCCAATTGAGTCTAGATATTTTACCCACTTTGTTTAAATCCTTCATTTATAATCCACATTCGAAATTAAACCTTTTCGATTTTTAAGGGTTGGTGTGTCAAAGTGGGTTCACCATTTACGCACTAAGCTTGTCCTAACTTGGGTTCAATTTTCTTTTTGAATTGACGGTCATTTATTAGACTCAAAATCACATTATCATCTTTGTGGACTCAAGTCATCTTGCGAATTGCTCATGCTTTGAGTCCTAGAACATATTTTATCCTACTGGAACCATGTGGAGACGTTGTGTTGCTTATTTGGTCCTAGCTTTATATTTAGTGATTTGTGTATGTTTTTACATCTTGAATTGCTTAGTCCATTTTGTCTTCTTCATAATTCAGAGAGCTTTCCTCTAAACTTCTAAGGTCAACTTGTTGAAGTTGAAACTAGCTTTTACAGTATGAACATATCATAGAGATCTAGGCTTTGGTGTACTAGTTTTTACCTTGGGTCTTTGAGTAACATTACACTCTTCCAATCTATACGATTTCAACATTAACAAAGGTTGAGTAAAACTCGTGAACCAAATCTTTTAATTATGCATGGTTCCAAACCACCCTCCCTTATAGTCTCATTGGTACCTTGGTTATTTTTTTAAAATAGAGCCAAAGCATACTTTGTTTGGTTGCCAAGCATTGGTCCAAAGTTAGTCAACACAGAAAACAACTCTTTTAGACATAACTCAAAGGTTCACTCGTAGTGGGGCCTCTTATGGCCTTAGTTATGAAGATGAGCAATTTTATGATGGTCAAGATAACCCTATTGTTTTTTATGACATCCCCGCAACAGTAGGATCTGAATATGATTACAATGAATATCAACCCCAAAAATATCAAGATGAAGCCCTTCTTAGATTGATAGAATCAGGTGCTAGACTACCTTCTGAATTTTCTACAAAATAATTGCATACCTTAGTTAGAGAAGGAGAACAATGATGGCAAGAGCAAGCTTTGCACGAATATACATACCTTCTTCCTCTTATAAAGAAAAATAAATACAAATAAAGTCAAAACCTACAAATCCAGATCTTCTAGCTAAGATCAAGATAATAATTCAATGATATGTAGATCAACTTATCATAGACTTAACTGACTCCCTAATTGCCACTTCAATTCATAATGATGCTTTGAAAGAACAAGGAAATGTGGTTGAAAGTATGCAACAAATATTGGATGAGGACATTAACATAGCGGATCAAGGTAATCTAAATGAATAGTTAAAGTCACAAGAGACCTTACAAAGTGTTCCATTTGACATGAAACATGCATTCTTCAATAATCAAGAACCTCTTGTTACTTTACAAACTCAAAAACCCAAACATTCAATTCGAACTGAGGAAATCCCTCAAGACAATTTGGCTAGTTCTTTTCAACCAACACAAAAATTGGTAAATAAACATAGAAATTTCCAAAATCAAAAAAATATGAAACAATCAAATTTGGAAAATATTTTACAATCCAAGAATCAATGAACTATGTTCTCAACTCAAGGAGAAAAACAGAACCAAGTCATGGATTGAAAGGTATACACTCCCTATAGATCCACACAAAATCAGGGGCACATTCCACTCCAATAATAATGAAATGAGGGACACATTTCACCCAATCAGTAATAAAACTAAGGGTACATTCCACCCAAAAAAATGAAACCAAAAACACATTCCACCCCAACATCTTATTCAATCCACAAATGCACTAAACATGCAAGAATGAAATTCTATGAAGGAAATTGTTCAATTATTGGAGACGAATAATAGAGTCAAAAAGTATAAATTCGATGAGATATGTCCATATCCATTTGATTATCTATTTTCCAAAACACTTTTCCACCTCATTTTGAGGCACCTAAATTTGACAAGTACAAAGGAAAAGAAAATCCACGTGAGCACATACATGCATTCTTTGTCTTATGTCAAGAGGTTGTTTATAGAGCGAGTACTTACTACAACTATTTTCACGAAGTTTAGTGAGACAAGCTCTTGATTGGCTACTTAAACTACCCAAGGGATCAGTTGTGGATTGGAATGACTTATCAAAAAAGTTCATTAACCATTTCTCATATAACATAGAACATGAATTAACCATTGTTGACTTATACAAAGCCAAGTAGCGTGATGGTGAAAGTTTTACTACATATCTTCAAAGGTGGAGAGCATTGGCAGGCCACTTTCAACATAACTTGTCAGACAAATAGTTGGTTGATATCTTTGCATAGAACTTGCATCTTGAAGTTGTGCATAATCTATTGTTAGCTTGTGTTAACTCATTTGAATAAATTATTGACAAATGAGTATAGCTTGAGAAGGCTCTTATTGCTAAGGGCCTTGTTAAGATTCTTGCACAAGGTCAAGCATCTAATGAGACTAAATCATCGGTTCAAACAGTTATACAGGATAAGCCTAAAGCCTTTAGCAAAAATAAGAACATGTTTAAAAGTGGGGTGACTAAAATAAGACATGTACAAATGGTACAGGCTATGCCTCCTCCAAATGTACAATCAACTCCCCCAAATCCACTACCTACTTTGCAGAGACAACCTCCATGAAGGACATTTCATAACAATTTTAGAGTCTTTAGCAAGTTAGGAGAATCAGTTGAAATAGTGTTACAAAAGCTCAATGCAACTAATTTAATTGTATGGCTAGTATCAAGGCCATTTCCTCAAGATCAACCAAAACCATATTAGTACAAAGAGGAAAAATGATGTAACTTTCATCATGTTGCTGGTCATAGAGCATATCATTGCATTCAATTATGACATATTATTGAGGACTTTATTGAAAGTGGTGAACTAGAAATTAAGTTGGCCCCTAATTAGGACACAAATTAGGATATGGAAATCTACGAAGACCCCTTTCCTCGACATGATCCACCACCACCAAGAAATAATCAAAATAGTCATGATCAAGGACATAGGTAGAATCAGAACCAACAACAAAGTTAGAATCATAATGAGCATAATCAATATCATACTAACAACATGGCTTATAACAATGTACCTTACGACTATAATAATATTGTGGGATGCATTTATATAACCCACATTACCACTGTTGATGTGAAACCATGTGGCCAATCTCATGTTCCTCGTAACACAGGACCCATCATTATAGGGTCAACACCCTCTCCCCTAGTAATACCATGTCAGGTTCACATAATGGTGTTGTGACTCCATTTACACGGGTTACTAATTCTGAACAACAACACCTTCTAATTATAAAGGTTCCTCATTGACCCAAAGTTGTATCAATATAGTTAGTCACCTGTGAGTCACCATCCAAGGCCCTTTACCTTCCTCTTCTAATTATAATAACTCCTTACTACCTCTAGGTTGTGCAGTCATAACTAGATGCCTGCGAGTTACCATCTAGGGGCCTTCACCTACTTCTTCCATAAAACCCAATGAGAACATTGTGCCAATGGTTCCAAAGTCAAATATTGTCACAATAAAAATTAAAATAGTTCAATCCATAATTCAAAGGCTTTATAGTCTAACAGATCAATTAGATAAAACCCCTACACAAATTTATAAATTAGAACTCTTGCAGACATTTGATGTCCATCAAACCATATTCAACAAAATTTTGCAAGTCTATTGTGCCTAACGATATAAACCTTGATCAATTCTAGAACTTAGTTGGACACTTGTCTTCATTTCAATAAATCACATTTTATCAAAAAGACATGTCTACCCTCGACCCAAACCTAATAACCCACTATACATTGAGATAATCATTGCAGATCACAAAATCAAACGAGTTCTTATAGATAATGGTTTAGGGCTAAACATCATCTCTTAAATTGGTACGATGATTAGGCTACATAGATAAAGACATTCAACCAGAAACTATTATAATCAAGGCTTATGATAATGCTGAGAGGGAATCATCTGGTACAATTTGGTTGCCAATCATGGTTGAATCTATTTATCATCACACATTATTCCATAGTGTGGATATTGAGCTTCTTTATAACATACTTCTTGGTTGTCTTTGGATCCATGAAGTATAGGTAGTTCCATCTACACTTCACCAATGCCTTAAGTTTCCCCATGATGGGATCGAGGTTACTATTCCTACTGATCAACAACCATATCAATATTTTAAACATCTTGAAGTAGAGTTTCATAATTATAACTATTGCCCAGGTTCTAAATTCATTGCAAAGAAGAACAAAGCCATCATTTCTCATCCATCTCCATCTAATTATATTGACCCTAATGATCTAGCCTCCATTTTGATCAATCTATTTTTTGCAGCTTTGGCCAAGTAAGTTATTATTAAAGACGTAGGCATTTTCACATACCATTTGAAGGATGTCCTCCATATTAAAAAATTATCAAAACCTCCTAAAATATTTGGTGAGTCTAAAACTTCCTAGACTCCTAATAGACCCAATCAGATTTGGTAACCAAAGAAGAAACAACCAAAACCTCGTGTGATTTTTGTACCTGCAATCGCACCAAAGAAATATCAAGAGGCTTTTACCGAGGGAATTGGTTATATTTTGAAGGCCTTATTGATTGTTTTTAGAATCCAAAGTATCCTATCCCTAATAGGATAATGGATCATCTTGACTATATAGCAAAAGGCCTTGGCCCACAGGTGCAAGGAATTTTAGAACCCTTATCAGCTATAGTTGTCAATTGGAATCATGGTCTTGGATTTAAACCACCAGAGGATGATCTCATGTCATTTGATAGTGACTTTTCTGAAGTGACTAGTAACAAGACTCCTAATAGTGACACAATATTCCATTATAGCCTTTTCGATGAGCTTGTTAACTCAGATTTGTTTGATTCAAATACCATATTGACCATAACGCCTATTGGAGCTTTCCATCCTGAAGCAAACACCTGTCCTAGTGGTGCTTCCCTTCTCAAAGCGAGACATTATATTTTTACCATTGGCATTTCCCGTCTTGAAGCAAACCCTCATAGTAACCTATGCCTTTGCCATCTCGAACTCATAGATTGGGACCATAAAAATTCGATCATATGTCTCAATGAGTTTCAAAATAAATAATTGATTGTAGAACACATAGACCTATGAGATGCATTCCCCATTGATGATCATAAGTAGGGTTTTGATTTTTCATTAGATCCTTCTACCTATTTTAGAGAGGAGGCAAATTTTCTTGGTCATAATATTAAAAAAAACATCGAGATCTTCCCATGAAAACCTCTTTGAGGCACTTGTCGATCAGGAAAATAGTAAAGAAAAAGACAAGCCTTTGAGTGAAAACCTATTTCAGGTGCTCCCAGGTGGGAAAGTTTGTTCATCTTCTCAAGACATAGAAAGTACATCTAGCCCAAGTTCCATAGCTAGTACAAGTATCTCTTCAAAACAACATCAAATATTTGAGCATTTTGCTTGAGTTTTCAGAGCTTTTTACTAATTGGCCTTTACCTGAGATGACAGATTCTGATTCTTCATATTATCTAGATATTTTGGAGGAACGACAAGAAGATATGGCAGAAAAAAATGATCATGACCATACATTGCCTACAATTCTAAAGGATGGATCCACACCCTTTATGGATAACACAACAGAAGTGAAACTGAGAACCTATGAGGATTCGAAAATTGTTTATCTTGGAGCTTCCCTTATTGAAGCAGAACGTGAACATATTATATCCATTCTTAAGGATTATATAGACATCTTTGCATGGGCATACTTCGACATATATGGCTTGAACCTAGATTTAGTTGTACATCATCTTGTTGTTCACCCTGGTGCTAAACTAGTCAAGCAAAAATTAAGAAAAATGCATCCACGCATCACCCTTTTGGTTAAGGTCTAGTTGGAAACATTGTTAAGAGCCAATTTTATCACACCACTGGACTACTTTGAATGGGTTTCCAACATAGTACCAGTGAGTAAAAAGACCCCAGGCATACGTATTTGTATTGATTTCCATGATATCAATAAAGCATGCCCTAAAGATGATTTTTCTTTGCCCAATATCGACATGATCACTGACTCAACTACTAGGTACGAGATATTATCCTTAATGGATGGATTTTTTAGTTACAATTAGATCAAGATAGCCCCTAAAGATTAACATAAGACCACATTCACCACTTTGTAGGGGACATTCTACTACCAAGTCATGTCATTTGGTTTGAAGAATGTTGAAGCCACATATCAACGTGTAATGACTATCATTTTTCATGAGATGATGCATGACATTGTCGAGGACTATGTTGATGATATACTAGCAAAATCAAGAACAAGCGCTGGACATCTTGACATTCTACAAAGAATATTTGAGAGGCTTCATGAATATAAATTCCACTTGAATCTTAAGAAATGTGTCTTTGGAGTCACATCAAAAAAATTGCTAGGGTTCATTGTATCACAACGAGTGATTGAAGTAGACCCTGAAAAGGTCAAACTATTGTGGAAATGCCTCCACCAAACAATCTTCAAAAGCTATGAGGTTTACTAGAAAATATCCAGTCTATATGGAGGTTCATTTCTCAATTGACAAATAAGTGCCACCCATTTACCCATCTCTTGAAGAAAGGGGTAACATTTCAATGGGATAAAGATTGTCAATTAGTATTTACAAAGCTTAAAACCTACTTAACCAATGGATCCAAAGCATATCGACTGGCTAAACCTAATGGTGAAGAAATTTCAAATCCCATAAACATCATACACCTTAAGAGGTTCTACACATGAACAACTTTGAACCATTATCTACAAGACCCCTCACTTGGGGGCAACTTGTGTTGACATAATTTATCCCACACTTTTATCTTACCTTGAACGCATTTTATACTACCCTAGTCTACTTTTCATGATTTTAGACAGTAAAGGCCTTGCATCCTTGGCACTTTGAACACATTTTTCATCCTATTCTGGATTGCTCTCTTTAAGAAGCATGTTCTTTGTTATGTCTAGGGCATGTTATAAGTTTGAACATTTTTTATCCCTTGACCAATTATGATCTTGATTATGTCTCATGAATGTTATGAACATCCTTAGTAGTAGTTCTACAAATTAGTTCAGCCAAGATAGTATTGTTCAGCTTTAGACGAGTGAGAGAAAACATCTTATTAGTTTCAGACCATTTCTACACTATTACAAATAGGTGAATACATATACTTCTTTTTTACTTCACTCTACACATTATTCTATATCATATTTGCTCCTCTTTATTATTTTATCAAGATCCTCTCTCTAATCAATTTATGAACATGGGTCGTTGCAGCTAATTTAGCTATCTTATTGAAACCTCTACTCTCAAGACGTGCATCTCCTCGACTAGATGGTCCCACTTAGTGCATATTTTATCTCAAAAACACCAAAAATATTATAAATACTTTGAAAATACCAAAAATATTAGAACATGGTCCATAAAAGAACAAAAATATTATCTCACACTTTTATATATTTATACATTTCCATTCCACCATGCTATGCTCTTACCATTTTTCATGCACATAAATATCAGTTTATTTTATCTTGTCTCATGCACTTACCATTTTGCAAGATCATTCTTTCTCATCTCATCAGCGTCTTGTTTGCCAAATCATTCTTGTTTGTTTGCATATCATCCATTTCATTTATAACATTAATCATGTTGGTTTGATCATTATTATTTTTTTCCCATTTTCTGGGAGAACTACATTTGGCCTAAAGTTCATGTTGGAACATGCATATATGGAACTATGTAGGCAGCGTCTATTTATCTTATACATCTGGAGTCAACTCGGCCAACCATTTCCTTTTCTTTTCTTCCTCCATTTTTTCTATTATTGTTCCTCTTTAATTAGGGAATAATTCTCATGTCATTGTTCTTTGTTATGATGTGGTAGAAAGTAATGCCTCTACCGCACATGCTTGAACATTTGTATTTAAACTGCACTAACTTGGTTTTTGTTTGTGTGTGTTTATTTGAGTTTTCTTGGTGTTATGTTGTATTTTCTTGGTGTTTTGTTGTGCTTTCACACCTCTCCTTTTATTTCTTCTCCTCTTCTCTTTTTATTACTTCTTGTCTCATCTTGATCTTGTGTTTCTTTAATTATTTTTTGCTTATCTCTTTTATGTTTCAGAACATCTTGATGATTTGCATGGATGTTGATTGTTTATATCTTGATCTTATGTTATTGCGTTGCTCTTGGACCATTTTATTTATTTGATTATTGTTGGTGTCTTATCTTTTTGTTTGATTTTGCTTTTCTCTTTTGTGTTTTAGAACATCTTGATGATTCACATGGATCTTGATTGTTTAGATCTTGATCCTATGTTATTACGTTGTTCTTAGACCCTTTTTGTTTATGTGATTTTTGTTGGTGTCTTGTTTTTCTGTTTGATTTTTCTTTTCTCTTTTATGTTGAGGAATGCTTTGATGGTCCACATAGATCTTGATTATTCATATCTTGGTCTCATGTTGTTAAGATGTTCTTGCCTTTTATTTTTAAATATTTTGTTCCTACTTAAGATCATACCTTGATTTCAAGTTTGGTTAATTTATGTTTATCTTTTTCTTTGTCTTTGATTTTTTATTTAAATGTAAATTGTTGTAACTCTAGTTTTGGTCATTATTTTACCATTATCCTTAGTTATAGGTATTCACATTTGAACTGCTCAGCGCAATTGAAATCTTATGTCATTCTAAGTTATTCATACTTATGATGCCTAATTTCTTTTGTTACAGCAAGCACTTTGTGCTTAGGTCTCAAAGTCTTAATGTCAACATCAGCTCCAATGAACGATTCTCAAAAACACTTTGCAAAACCTAGGCTCATGATATGGAATTAAGCTTCCAGGTAACATGCATTTCAGGCTTCTTTATTTATGCTTATATGTGCATCTCTTTACATACATTATAAGTCTAATCAAATACTTGTTCCACTTTCATCGTTCTTCATTCCATTCTCTCCCAAGCTTGGGTGAACTACATTGGCCTGAAGTTCATGTTGGAACATGAGTCCATGGAACAATGTAGGTAGCACTCAATTTCTATTGAGGTCAGCTCAGCTATCTCCATTATTCTTTTTATCTCTTTCATCACTTTGTGCATTCTCATATGTTTGGTTTTATATGGCTTTCTAAGTAATTACACCATCGCATGTCTATTTTCATCTTCTTATTTTAACCTATCTTTTGGGTTATATCTTTGAGATATTTTGCTTGTCAATTACCCATGCTGAGGTACAACATCTGAACAACATTCGAATCAAATCAGCTCTACAAGGAAAAATCATTATTTATTCTTTATCAATAATCAATATTCACCCTATTGGGGCAAAACTATCTTATCATGATCAAATCTGCTCTACTAGAGTACTTATTATATTCTCTTTGGAGACCCTATTATAGTGGTGCTTCCTTTCTTAAAGAAGAACATTCTCTCTTTTCTTCTAATTCCAATCTCTCCACATTAAATCCCATGATGTCAATATTTTAGTGTGCAACTTGTCTTGAGATTGATCAATGTCGTAAGTGTGTAGTTTGTACTCTCAAATTAGGTACGTTTAAAGTGTCCCTTACATTTATGGATTGTATCTATCCCATTCCCCCCATCTTTTAGGGCCTATTATAATCCTAATTATATTTTGATCATTGATAGTAATCACATGTGTAAGCATTAGCTCATCTAGATGTGATCTATTCCATGGGTTAATCACTCACTTTCTCTCTCTTTTTGAGAGTCCATCTTTTTCTTCCATCCTAGTATGTCCTCTTGAGGGGGCATCATGGATTTGTTCCAATTTCTTCTTGACAACTCTTTTCTTTAAAATGATGTTACTTCACCTGAATGTCTCGCTACACCTTCTCAAATAGGGAAAAATATAGACATCCAATTCTTAACACTATTTGTGTTGAAATTGTCAATCTTACTCGAATTGCACTCAAGTACACATTTTAGGTCAAAATTTATAAAACACCTTAAATAGTTTGAACTAATCACTTATAAGTGCCAGTTTAGGTCAAAGTATCTCTAAATAAGGCAATGCATTTTATGGGCAAGCTAACTTTGATTCTTCAAATCAAAATGACAATTTTGATATTTAGTGCTCTAGATCATTTTTTTTTAATTCATTGGTACACATCACGTACCTTTATTATTTGATGTTGGCAACATCCTAAATGAGAATACATCTCCAACACATCTAACATCACCTTCTAGTTTCTCTCTAGTCAAATTACGATCCAATAATATAAATTTTTGACCATTTTGATTAATTGTACACCAATTTCCAAAAGATTGTATTAAACTTGATTAAACTTACTTAAGTTAATTAATCCAATTTAAGAACTTAAATAAGAATTTCATAGATCTTTTTGAATATCTCATTATTGGAAATTGATTTTAAATATCTACATCACCTAATGACATCATCTATGGGATGGCATCCATCAAACCATAACTACATAAAATATCAGGATTATGGGTCACCCATGCCTAGTTAATGCCTCCCGTGCCTCTTTAATACTTATTTATTTTGAGGATATTTATGAGTTTAATTCTAAATATTAAGATTATCCATGGCCACACATCTCAATTTTGAGATGGACGGTCATGGTTGATCTTGAACTATCTTCAAAATCTATAAATAGAGAGGTCATGAACATGAATTTTAAACTTGATTTACGTGAAGTTATTATGCAAAATTGTCTCCACAATCTTTTGTAATATACCATTAAAATTAGTTACAAGTTTCATTGATATGCTAGTTTAGTGATTTTGAATCATGAGCCTAGATTTTATGGAGTGTTCTTGAGACATTGGAGGAGTTTGCCACCTTTGTTGACAAAGTCAAAGATGTTTGATCAAGAGAGAACATGCTTTTGAGCCATATGGGTATGTTGAATCCATTTGGAAAGGTAATATGATGTTGTTTTCTTTCATTTATTTCTTGTTATCTTTTGTAATTCTTATAGGAATAAATAGGCTTAATTAGTTAGTTATTTATGCATTTTTTATGATTTATGGACTAATGTTTGACTAACTTGCTTTGTAATCCTCTTTACACATAAGATATGTGGCTCTAAAGAGCATGAGTTCCTTAAATTCTCTAGTATTTGTGATAATTTCAAGTGTCATCTCAAAAGTAGTATTGTTGTGGGAAAGGAGAGCATCATACAAATGCTTTTCCATACCAACTATGGACCATTGAACTTTTACACTAATCCAATTAGGGAATGGCCCTCCCTTCATGGATGAGTAGATAGTGATGGTACGAGAATCTAAAGAAATGAGTAAGTACCCATATGTTGTATGATTTTTAAACCAGACATGTAGCGTATCATAAAAAATTATTATTTTATAAGATATCGTAAAAACATTTAAATCATACTCATGAAATGATAATGTCTCACTAAACATACTTTATCTCAAAATTTTATGAATAATAAATAATAACGATCTATATATCAATCAAATTTATACACACTATTTAATCAGATTGCTTTTATCTGACATTGTGATGCTAGTAAACTAATGAAGTTTGTCTCACTCCTTACTTCATATTAGCAATGCAGATTAGTTAAATATAATTCAATCACAAAATTCATATAATATACATCATACTAGCAAACACATCA
Organism: Torreya grandis; assembly: GCA_037957365.1. Classification (NCBI taxonomy): domain Eukaryota; kingdom Viridiplantae; phylum Streptophyta; class Pinopsida; order Cupressales; family Taxaceae; genus Torreya; species Torreya grandis. The sequence goes on from JARHVA010000136.1 coordinate 3,850,203, forward strand.
TATAACATGTTAAACATAAGAGTAACCAAAGCATACATTTATTTTGTCAAATGTATGAATGAATCATACATTATTTTTATCAAATACTACAAATAATGATTATAGTTTATACCACTCGAGTAAATACATATTTAATTACAAATTTTTACTATCATAATTAGTTTTTAAACATACTACACCCTATAATAATTCATATTATCGTAGTCTAGTATTCTAAGATATAACTACTAGATTTTCACAATCAACCATAAAAATACATACAAACATAAGTTGTTATTCAAGTAACTAGATATAACAAAGCAAATAATAGTTCTCACAGATCTCAATAATATAATGTCATAGTATTCATTAAAATCTCAAGATGATATGCATGCATACATAATTCTTACTAACAGTCACAAAACATACTATTCATAATACCAACACACATACGTTTAATCAATCAAATGTAGGTGTGATTCTACGTATATCAATTATAGTATGTACTATATGGGTTTAACATACATTTACACTATAGTACTCTATGATATCTCATACTATCATAGTTCACAACTACATATATACATAACCAAACTTATCATTTTAAAAATTAAATGACCCACATATATAATAATAATTAAGTACGAGATTATACCACTCGAGTATACCCTAAGTTTAAACTGCATACTAGCTTTTAAAGAAATATAACTTATAGAATGTTTCACGATGCACCATTATATGTTAAATATAGCTAAATATTTATACATTTTAGCAATCTCATAGTATGTATCATGCACAAGTATTCAATACTGAATACGTATAACTAACAATCAATCAATCTTTTGTAGAAAACTTATAAACCCGTTATAACATTCATTTAAAAAAAAATATATCTACAAAACTATTTTAATACGATTATACTTTTGGTCTCTCAGACACCTAATGATTAGATAAAATTATACTTATAGTGACAAGCTTAGGTATATGACCCAACACAACCATTTACATTGTGTACTTATGTTGCATACTTAAATCCATATACAGATATAACAAAATAAAACTCAACACACGTGAAACATATGATAATCTAAACTAACATTTGATATACTTTTTAAGGGTTTGAATTCATGCATTCATTAACCTAATTATATGTATTTCTTTAACATAATTCATAATTCACCATTGGAATTATAATCATAAGAATACACTTATATGAATATATACATATACATTTGTATTTTTTAATTAAACATGTCGTAACTTATTTTAATGTTACGTCCACATTCTATATTTTAGTTCATAATTAATATATATGTAATAAGCAATCTGTACTTATCATATTGAAAACTTCATTGGATTAACTATCCTTCCCATGTCTTATTAAACTTTTGAAAGATTCTTGATATATTAATCTCACATAACACCTACGGTTATATAGATTCTTAAAAGATAATTTATGAGGTTATTCCACTGTTTAAAATAATGAGAAAGTTGATTATGTTTTAAAATCTTGTAAACATCCTCAATCAAATTTGGGGCTTCTATAAGGTCTATGAATACTAGGTTGATAGTTCACGATTTTAGGCCTATATAAACATGAACTATCCTCATATTATTACTATATGTGGATTTGACTATTGTTTAGATTTATGAGTAACTCAACCCAATATCTAACTGTATATAGCTATGCCTCTATGAGTCATTATGTTTTTATATGGTTTATGTGTAGTTGTAAGTTCCCTATATGACGACACTACAATGCACGAACAAAGTCTAAAATAAATATTTATTGAGCAGTGACTTCTTTAAATTTAATTAGGGTTAAAACTTTACAACGATCCACCTATTCACATTGATAAGTTAATAATTACAACGACTTAAATAAAAAAAGTTGGGCATTCAAAACATGATGCCATCATTAATTCTAATGATTCACTATTTAAAGCAGGCTAAAAAATATGTGTCGCAATTCTATAAAACTATACAAGATAGAATAATCAGTGACCCATAGTTTATATGTATATGTATATGTATATGTATATGTATATGTATATGTATATGTATATATAACCAGCTGAAAATATAAAACTAATCACTCTTACCTAAAATCTCACAATGAAATTTTTAGTGTAAGACAAACTTCACCATATAATCAAAAAATTATGGTGTTAGAAAATGATATCACAGGCAAGAGTTTTTTACATATAAGAAAAGATCAATGCAATTCTTTTAGACTGAAACATGAGATCTCAAAGAATTTATTTCAATTGTGTTAGAAATTACTTCTGCTTGTTTAAATATGCTAGCTTCAACCGCTAAACTTCCAATTCTTAAGACCTTTTCACTTTCAATAAATCTACGGCCTTCTTATTTCACCATTCCTCTTAATGAGATTTAATAAGTTCTTGTATCCAAAGTATAGAAAATAGATAATTCTGCAAGAATGGAAATTGTTATTGAATGTATCCATTACATTCTGGAAAACGTGACATTCAAAAAAAAAAAAAAAAAAAGTCTAGATGCAAAGTTAAGGAAGAAAAGATAATCACTTACTAGATCGTATGAATAATATAGAGGCATCCAGTTCTTTATGTTTTAGGTTGAACATTTATGGCAATGTTGAGTATTAAATGCAATGTCTGAAATATTATGACCAATTTTTACAAGGGTATTTTTTGTTCAAGTTCAAGTATTTACTAAGACTCTCGCACTCAACATATTTCTCTTACTGGTTATATTCTTCTAAATTAAATATGCATTATAGACTTTTTCAAAAACATATAGACATTTAGATAATAGAATCACTCATAATTTTTCACATAAACATACTCTAAAATTTGAAAGCATTGCTTACCTGACAAATTGAGTGGTTGATCTTCTTCTCCGTTTCCTTTCTTTTTCTATGTGTCTTCTTATGATATGAATCTCTTCTGCTTCTCTCCAATCCAATTTTTCTTTCAAACTCTTATGATGCCCCTTTAATTCTCTTTATAAAAAGAGGTGTAGTCTTTTTTGTTTTAAATTTTTTTTTAATAATTAATTATTATTATTTTTAATTCTTTATTGTCTTTTTCTTTTTTCCATGACAAATTCCATTTTTATCTATTTTAACATAAAATAAAGAAAATCTATAATTCAATATTTTAATTAATATCCCTTATTGTCATAAGTTTTAATGACAATTTTCATAATTAATAATTCTATATTTTTAAATATAATCATGTTAATAATGTTTCCACTAACTTTAATGATAAAACGTATCAAATACGTAAAATTAATCCATTACATTATTCAAATCATACTGACAAATCATAGAAATCAACTTTTTAAAGCAAGTAGAAATAAACCCACTATGTGCAAACCATTTTTAATGCATTTTAACATGTGTTAACTAATATAGTGTATGTAGGGTTCTCGTCAATTCTCTATCATTCTTCGACGTCTCCATCTATGTCACCCTCTCCGATGATGCTCTCCCTTTGACATGCTCTGAGGAATGAGTTCTCTTATGTCAACCTCACAACATGCACGTAGTTAGATTATATCAATATTGTAAACATATATCATAAAATATAACTGAAATGACACATTAATATGCTCGTAATATAAATGCATACACTATGTCTAACACATAATAAATCAACATGTATCATCATGTATCTAAGCAATATCTTACTATTCCATAATAGCATATATCTCAAGCTTAGTCAAAATATAACCAAATTAGATGTATCAACTATAATATCTATGGATAGTCAAATAGTTTATTTAGCGAGGAATTGAGATGTAATATCTTCTTTTTATTTTTCAAACCGCACAATGATTTTTGAAGTATCAAATAGTATGAACTGCTCTTGGACATCTTTCTCAACATAACCGTATAATCAAACGTGCAAATAAGTTAATTAATTCTTACAAACACATGTGATACATTGTATACATTTGTTATGATCAATATGAATACACACCAAGTTTCACATAATTTTCCTTTTCCTAAGATGTCCTCATTCGATTTTGCACTTCCATGCCCAGCATCCCAAATACACAAAACCTATGGAAATTCCTCTCCAAGTTATTCTAGCATGTGTAAAAATGCTTCTTGAATAATGTATCCTTCCACCATAGAGCCCTCTGGATGTTCTAACTGATTCAAAAATTGCTTTAAGGTCTTCATGTGCATCTTTGGCCAAAACATCATCACAAGTTAATTACACTTGTCATTTGAATATCATTGACCAATACACTAATAGATGGATTTGAGAGTCCATGAATGAAGTAGGTAGTTCCTTTTTTAATTTGCAGGCTATATCTACAATATTTTCTCTCTCCTTCTCATTCCTTACTTCAGATATTTCTATTTAATATAGCCACCTATTTTACAAACAATGCTAGTCATTCAAGTTACTCTGATGTTTCTTGTACAATTAGTTGAGCATTTGTAATAAAAAATAAATATAATATTACCTCAATTTTTTTTAAAGTCAATACAGTGCCTTTGGTAGGTTAGGGGAAGATTACAAGATGGCCCTCTTAATGCAAAGGGAAATATATGCTACATAAATTTAAAAAATGATTGTGAATTTTTTTGGCCTTAAATTAGAGATGTAATTTAAATTAGAAATATATGCCTCTAGTTGGTCAAGGCCAAACTTTAACATAAATTCACTATTTGATTATGAAGTATCAGATACCCGTATATCACCTTAATTTTAGTATAATATACATATGTATCAACATTATGATGGTTTCATTTGAAAAGAACATACAAAAAAAAGTATTTCCCTTGAAAAAACTATTGTTTGGTGGAAGAGGTACTTTGCTGATGTATTCTCTTCTTCCACTTCTTCTATTTTGACCCTTACCTTGGTGATGAGGTTTTGATGACTCTCATTATACATAAAATATATAGATTTTAATTTCTTTATATATTGTTTTCAATCATAAAAAAATTGAAATAAATGCTAACACAAATTGAAAATTTATATGCAATATTAGGATTACATACAATTTCATATATTGCAAGTATACTTGTTGATGAAGAGTTTTGTTCTTGCGAAGTAGACCTCAATACATAAGAAGAACTTTGTTCTTGAAAAGTAGACCTTGATACAAAAAAATAGATTTGTGTAAGGGATGATGATGACATAATATCCATAAGACAAAAAACCAATTATTTAAACAACTTTTGGTTTACACAAAAAATATATCTCTATTTAGTTATCCAAATTTTCAAGCTTTGAAAAAATAAAATATGTTCTTTAAAAATCAAGTGACAAAAAAATAAATTCCTCGCCTTATTGTCCCAAAATTCAACGTAATACCTTTCCTTATGAATTTTAGAACTCTTATTTTCCATGGAATTTACAATTTGTCATAACAAGGATAAAATGAGTTAGTGAAGTGTTTATTTTTATACCATGTAAATAGGGAAATCGATTTTTCATTACTATTTAACTCTATGTTTTTGGAAGTTGGGGCAAGGTTTAAGAATATATAAATGAATAATCACAAAGGTGATAAATAGATCTATAGAAGGATAATTAATTGTAAAACCCAAATAAACATATATTGAATTTATTATGTTGAAATATGTTTAAAATAGGAAGTACAACTATGTTAGATATTAAAATGATAATGAAAACAAGATACTTATCTAGTTCTGATGTTAATACATATTTTGATTTGGAATAGGAAGAGAATAAACTAGATCTAGATTTTATATCAATCACCTGATTCTAAAAATTATACCTTTGTAATTGTGAATGCTTGTGTCAACCTAGGATGGTTGTATCGATGCTTCTATCTGACTTGGAGGTAGGTATTTAGTATATAATACCTATTGAAACTAGAAGTGAGCACATGGATGCTTCTAGGTTTTGTGTCATCTTCACTCTTATGCATTTAGATATGGGTTATGTATTATCTCTCATTGTCAAATGATAAAACCTCAACTCTTTATCTTCATACTGGTTGTGGTAAAAATGAGTTAGTGGGCATACAATGTCAAATTTTCTCAAAGACTCTTTTGTCAAATACATAACCAATACTTTGAAGAGGGCCTTAGACTTATATAAGTCTTCCATGAGTGTTGGTTTGTGTGTGCTTAAAGATGCAATGTGTGATAAGCAAGTACATAGAGTGACATAGTTTATAGCTTGGAAAATAGGGTCCATGGAATGTTCCTTCAGTACTTCAAACATGTAGATGTGTTATCCATATGACTAGTATAGAAATAAGATAAAATAGACAAGATTTATTCACTTGAATGCTCGATTGAGTGATTTTGGAAAGTTACCTTGTGAGAGGTAAGAAGTTGTTAGGTTTGTGTTAGGTGAAGAATAAATGAGGATTGGTCTTGTACATATACCAATACTTTTAGAGAAAATCTTTCATTAAATCACTTAGACTGATCACAAGAATATGTTTCATTTGTAAATTGGATGACTTTAGGGCATTGAATACTTGCATTAGAATAGGACACCAATGTCGATGTAGGTATCTGACTGGGATGTAAGTGTCCTAAAATCTAAGAAATAGGCAAAGGTTCAAAACTTGAAAATACATAAGATAAATAGGTTTGTAGCATTTCGAGTATGATAAAAGGTTTGAATCATCATAATAACATTAATCAGACTAAAAGATAAGTAATGAACATAAATAGATAGTGTATGTGAGCCTTTTGGTAGTGAGAAGGTCTAGAAATTGAAGGTACATTCATGATTTGTATTTGCCAAGTGTACAAGACCAATGTGCTATATAATTCATAAATAGTGTCTATATTTGTCCCCCTTTAATATAATAATGAAATTGCTAGTTTAAATAAAAATATGTGTACTTGGGTGTGTATAACACACCTTGTCTTCACATGAGTCAAATCTAAGTGTTTTCCTGATGACTGACCTGTAACCAAGAACATGTTATAGTATATAATAAGTGAATATAATCTGAAATTGAAATGATTTAAAGTAAAGAGATCAAGGTTTAGTAGTATACGTGTGTATCGATGTATTTGCCTTGCCTTTTGACAATTTGATTTAGAAAAGATGTGTCATTATGAATCATTGAAATAGATATTAGGATAATTATAAAATATGAAAATTGCATAAATATCTAAAGAACAAAGAACAAAACTTTCCCCCAACCTTGGAGCTAAAGGTGAGTTGCCACTTGGCAGTTGAGATTAGCTCAACTGTGTAACCCATTCATACTTATAACCTGGTGAGTGTGAATGAACCAAGTCAGCCAACACTATAAATCTAGTGAGTTTGGATGTTATAATCAAGTTCAATCTATCAACTAGGCAAGATTGAATGATTCAATCACATCAATCATACCAAAAATAAACCAACTACTACAGTAGTTTGGCTCAATATAGTTCATAAAAGTCTAACCTGGTGGGTTATGATAGTTCATAAAAGTGTTTTGAAATCTAAAACTAATTTTGATTTTAAAATTCAAGTGCCCTTTGCATGCCATATGCACTTCATATATGTCTCATGCTTAAACCTAGGTATACTAACAGTACCGATGTGTAGAATTTTATCACAACTATGTAATATGAATCATATAACTGTGCAATTTGGTCAATTTAAAAAATGTGTAAGTGTGGAGAACATGTTTTCATAACATTCCCCCACTATATATATGAAACTAAAACTAGTGTGTGGAGAATATGTTTCCAAAATATGCCTCCACTATATATTTGAATCTAGTGAACTGTGAAATGTGAAAGTCATACTTCTATGGCATGCTCCCATTAATATGCCCCCTTTTTGAAGTGAGAGTAAGTATAAATTGGTAATTGCTTTTCCTTAGAAGGATAATGTAACTATATAATATGTGTATAAGTCATGTAGCATATAGAAGTAACATGTCTAGGTAGATATATCATTAAAACATGAGACATGTGACCGCATCAAGTCCTAAGATGCATTATGTGAATCATGGCAATGCCTAAATAATAATAGTACAAGCTTAACAAGCAATCAAACACACACATAACAGCATTCAAAATCAAATAAAAAGACAATGGTCCAAGGAGACCTCAAATAAAGGGCATGTTCAAATTTTGCATAATCGAAGGGACATGACTAAGTTAAATATCCACAAAACAAGGAATGATATATTTAAATTTCAACATACAACAAATCTAACATATACAAATGTCACAATAGGAAAACATAGACACGATGGCCATAATCAATGGATCATATTCAAATGTTCAAACAAGTAATATAATGCATGACAATAGCAAGCAAGGGATACACTCAAAGAAGTGCAAAAAAGAAAACATAGACAATAAGTAACCATCATAACATAGCATATTGGTTAATGAATAATATGTGTTAGGAAAACATGTTAAGCACATAACTTATCAAGTACACTGTGAAAGATATAAGCTGAATAAAGGCATGTGTACGTACATAAGTTCAAACATGATAATGTAAAATGATCATAGAATAATATAACTTAGATGTATCATGATTAATGAAGTAGGTGTCTTCAATATCCACATGACATGAGTAGAGAGAAGGCCCAACATCCGAAAGTGCATAGATCATATATATGTGTATGTTTGTATCACACTCAAAAAATGTATGAAACACATGTGTATATAGAAATAAATGATGTGTTATATACTTGCATGGAACTAACAACATAGATGCCAATGATCCAATATAACATGTAAATCCTAAAAATAGTTTTGGAGTTTTGAATTTTTGTAATATATTTTTTTGTATTTTGCATAATATTTGAAAATGTTTTGCAAAGAAGACATACAAATAAAAGTGCTACTAAGAGCCGACGCATTCATCAAGAAAATGTTTATGTGAAGGCTTTGTATCATGTGTATTATATTCCTATGATACATAATCAATATCATTAGGATCATACCAATTCTTTGTGGTATAAGGACCATACCATTTTTTGTGTTATTAATATGGGAAAGATGTAATGTCTTAGGTTGTTCTTGAACTTGTGATATATCATTTTGAGCATTTGCATATGAATAAGGAACTGCCCCATACTAGGGTTGTGTTGTTTCTGGTATGCCATTATGTGTATCTATGTGCACTTCATATGTTAATACCTTATGAACATCCTGAGCTATGTGGTTTACCTTATCTTTATCTATATTTAGTTCTATACTTTTTGGAGATAGATTCAACTGATATGTACCAGGTCTCGTAGGTATAAATAGATCATGTAGTAAGGTATCGAGGGGATTAAAAAAAGTTTACTCAATTATTCATTTTCCATATTGGTATTAGGAATAATATCATCACTGTCATAATCATTAGGAATTGTACCCTTTTGTTGTTCGGTATTTATCAACAAAGGGATATTGCATGGTTTAATTTCTAGTGGGTTGAATATCATTGGTTCCTTTGGTAATGGCATTTTTACTATTTGTTTGTTCTTTTGACCCTTTTCTCACTTTGAATTGTCTTTTAGTAACCATATTTGTTGTTTTGGCACTTGTGTTTTATGAGAATTATTCATAATGTGAGTGGTTTTTTTGGTTGATGTCTCAATGATATGATCACCACTGTTTTTTTTATTTTGTATTATGATTTTCAATACAAAATAACAATCTATATGATGCCCATGCATTCTATGATATGTATAATAGTATTTGGATCTCCTTATAGGATGTAGAGGAGGTAATTGAATCACTTTGTTTCTAATCATTTCACCTGGACTCTTAGTAGCCTTTAGTATAAAATTTAAATCACTTGTTTTAGATGTGTTTTGTTGTAGTTTTTCATTTAGCAATAAAACCTTGTTGGATATGACATTTCTAGAGGAAGATGCAAACATGTGATTAACGCTAGCACATTTTGGATTATGTAGGTATGAAATTTGATTTTGAAACTCTTTTATTAACTTGTTCATACCGATGATTTGATATTTTAGAGCTTCACAAGCACAAACCCTAGGTGCTTCAAATTGAACATGCATACATATACCATCTACCTTACCCATTGAAGGAGTGATAGCATGGACTTAGATAGAGAGATGGTAGTTATCACCATCCTTAAGTTTAGGAGGAAAAAAAATCTCCTTTTTAGCCATTTTAAATGTTCTAAAAACTAATATGAGAATAAGAAAGAAGAGACATCTAAATGTTAGCATTCTAACATTATACAATAAGCATATAATTTTTTTATATTATTGGCTGAGTTTTTAAAATTTTGAGATAGGTTTTTTTTAGAAAACTAGGAAACGAGACAAACCCAAAAAAAAAAAGGGAAACAAAAGTACAGTTTGTGACTTAAAGATTGATATTTATTGAAAATAGTAAAATACAAAATTTGCAAATTTGAACAATATTTTGAGAAACAAAAAGAGGTTTCTGTCTATATAAAAGTAATTATGAAAAACCTTTGAGAAATTTGAAAATTAATCTATTGTGAATTCAAAACAGGTCAAACAATGTGGAATGCTTCATAAACAAAACCCTAGAATACTCCTAATAAAGAATCAACTATTTTGATAAAAACATAAATTTATTTCAGAGATCTGAGAGAGTTTTTAATGAAATATGATTTTAATGAAACCTAAAAATAATTAGAAAATAGGTACACCATTCACTTTGTATGTCAATATTTATTAAAAATAGTAAATTGAAAAATTTGAAAAATCTGTAGCAAAGTTTAATGAATAAAACAAGGTTTTTGATTATACCAACATGAGTAGAATATATTTGAGTAATTTTAATATGGATCTATTTGGAAGCCAGAATGTGTCAATAAAGTAAGAATAAACTTTCAAAAATGCACATGAAGCCATTGTAACTAAAAGAGTGTAAAACCCTAGGGGTAAAGTTTCAAAAATGAAAAGCAATCACAAGAAGCTGAAACCCTAAGAGGTTGGAAACATATCATTTTGTTTGCATCCACATGAATCATTTCACCAAATGTTCAAGCCTATATTTTTTGAAGTTGGGGCTAGGATTAAGAATATAAAAATGAATAAACACGAGAGTGATAAATAGATCTATAGTAGGCCAATTAATTAAAAAACTCAAATAAATATATACTAAATTTATTGCGCTAAGATATGTTAAAATTAAGAAGAATAACTATATTAGATATTACAATGATTATGAAAACAAAATACTTAGTTGGTTATGACGCTGCTATAGATCTAGTTCTAGAAAAGGAATGGAATAGATTGGATCTGGATTATGTATCAGTCGAACTAAAATATAAGCAATGGGCACAAAGAGATAGTGTATGTGAACCTTTTGACAACGAAAAGATCTAAAAGCTGAAGGTACATCTATGATATGTATTTTTCAAATGTACAAGATTGAGGTGATATATAATTCATAAATAATGTCTATAATTACTTACCTTTTTCTTGGTGGCACAAGGTGGTGCTAAAATTAGCACCAAGTTAGTGTCATACATAAAAAATCAAATGAAAAAATAATGAAAATGATGCAAAAATGACCCAATTTATGGTGAAAATTCCACTTCATGTAGTCTTTCTACTACTTAAAGACAAATGATAATATTTATGCAATTGTATTGTATATGTGATGCAATGAATTGAAATATAAATCAAACAATGTAAACAACAATGGAATTCAACCACAATCGCTAACAACTACTCTAATTAACAACAAAACCTTTGATTGGGCAAAGTAGATAAAGAGGAAAGCAAATAACAATGAAAATATGCAATTATACCTTTGATATGCAATCCAATTTACCTCAAAAATGTAGATGATGTGCCCCAAATGATAAAGTATGTTTTTTGAAGCTTCTTGAATGTTGGATTGCTTGACTATGGCTTCAAGACTTGCAACATTGATCTTACAAGTTGACATAAGATTGACATGAATTCACTAAAATATTGAAAAATGGATTTGCATGGAGATGTGCATTCTTAAATAGAGGATAATGAAGGAAATGGAGGGCTAGATTTGATTTATGTTCGAAGAAGATCAATGGTATAGGAATTCTATAGGAATTAAAGATTCCTAAAAAAATCTAGAGAGGAATTTGTGAGGGGCTCAAAGTGATTAAAAATCTCTAAATTCTATTAAGAGTAGCCAATTGAGATTAAAGAGTGGTTAGCTTAATAGAGGTAGGTGATATTTAGGAATTTAAAAATCCCCAAAAATGATAGTGCAAGGCTCTAGGTAGATTAAAGATTTATAGAGGAGTTTATGTAAGAATGTCTTATCACTCATGCTTGCTAGAATCTAACTAAGTTATTTGAATTTTCTTAGTTTTGTTATATGTGGGGATTTATCCCACGTTACCTAGTTTAGCTTGCATATAAATTATCCTTGCCTATTGAAGCAAGGGCTCTACATTGTAATATACATAATTTTCATATACTTATTGTGAATAAAAATTAGTTTTGTTCCTTATGTGTATCCTAAAGCACTCATGGTTATGGTAATGGTGTATTGGAGAGATCTTGGTTGAAGAGTGTTGTGAACTCTTTCATGGTATTAAAGCAGACTTCAATTGTCATTTTTCCAACTACCATTTTTCACATTGTTTGTATACTCCTTAGATAAGTTGTATGATTCCTTTTCACATATAAGTTTTTTTATCCATATTCAAAACACTTCTATTGTGAATAGTTTTTGGTTTTAGGTATGCTTAGATCTATTATGTTTAGTTATAATTAGTCATATTGATTTGCATTTGAGTTGATTAGATTTGTTATGCTGACCATATATTTTTTCAAATAAATTATATATATTTTTAAAAAAATCATGACTATCCTACAAATCAATTTTCTCTTCACATAGGTGTTTGATTCAAAAACTTATTTCACTATTAGAAAGAGGACTTCGAGAGGTTTTTAAAAAGTGGTCATAATAAGAATTATAGTTAGTATCAAAGGAGATATGAGGCTCTGACGTTGACCCTATGAATCTATTTTTTGTGAATTTTTTATCCGTGATCAAGGGAAAAAAACCATATCATATATTTAAATTAAAAAATCAACATGGAAGATTGATTTATGTAGAAGATTGTTCTTTTTTTGTTTCAAATTTCTTTCAAATTCCCTTTTTTTAGATCTGGTATAAATAATTTAATTTTTTCCAAGCATCTAATATTTTTTGGTGCATTGTTTTATTTTTAACCCATTTATAATGAGATAACTTTGTAAAAACTATATTTTTTGATCGGTAACTCAAAATCGAGTACTATTTTTTTAAAAGTGTATGTTTTTTTATGCTTGATCTATTGGTGTCATTTATTTTGTAAAAATGCACTAAAATGTAAAGTGTCGCATTATGGGGGGTCTTTTTGCGTTGGTTGTGTTGCCTTGTGCTTATAGTTTGTTATCATGTGGTGACAGTTAATTGGTGACATATTTGTTATGTTGTGAGTATTTATTGAGGTAATATCATTGTTTTTAACGTACCTTATATCTTTCATTTATCAAAGATCAAAGGGTGAGGTCCAGTCTAGTAGGAGATCAGACCCCATCATAAGTAACACAAAGTTTTTTCTTGCTTCTTATAGATTGCATTGTCATCATTTGTTGCACTCATGAACTCATTTTATGTAGAGTCTGATGTCCTATTCTTGAGTGTGCATTGTCACTATTAAGGGTTTTTCTATGTTATGGGCCTTGTATTGTACTCCACACATGCACTATCTCAAGTGTATGTTTGACTAAGTCTAATGTCCCTTTGCATGTACTTTATATTATCTTTTTTTGGATGTTAATATTTTTTTTGGTGTGTGTTTTTCATACATAGATTTTTTCATCATTTGTACACTCTTCCATCAACCCACAACATGGTAGTTTGTCAATTGGTACTTTGACACACTGATAGTTTGTGTCATGTCTCCTCGAAGCCCCTTCTTTAACATTTCACCTTCTTCTATGGAGATACATATTTTGCTCCCTTATTTTTGGAGCATCTCTCTTGATGGATTATTCGATAGGTTGGTAGTCTCTTCGTTTAGAGTTATTTTGGTGAAGCCTAGTGTCTTCTTTGTTTCCATATGATATTTTTTGTGTATGGGTTGTACTATACTCACACTAATTGATAAAGTGTCATGGGGGGTTTCCGGATTCAGCCTTATCTACCTTCATACATTTTTGTGCTTTATTTTGAGCACCTTTTCACTTCATCAGTGGTTTGTCTCTTCTATCACCATCATGGGCCATCATCTTTTGAGAGACCTTTTCTATATTTTCAACACCACTTTTTAGATAGTTGACAATCTTTTATAGCTTGAAATGTAGCTATTCTAGTGAATCCCGATGTTACTTGTCTTTTTTTACTAGTTCGACAGTTTTTTTTAATGTGATACAGAGCTATTTTAGTGTATATATGTCAGCTTATTCAGTGTTTGAGTAGTGGATTCAGATCACTCATGCAGACCTTTTTTTCCATTCTACCTAGTCAATAATATGGAGGGTGTGATGTACATTTTGCTTCTTGGTGTTGAGCGTTCCTTGCAAATGCAATACTCTTTTGTACTTTCATCACCACTAACATTCTTCTCGATTGGAATTGCTTTGATGAAATCTAGTGTCAGTTATTTTTGTGATCGAGTAGTGGATTTGGACCACTCATGCAGATTGAGTTCCTTCATGACTTGCGAGTACTTAGAGTGCGAACTTCTTCAACGTCATTTTTGAGAGGATTTCTATCTCTATCTTATTCTTTTCTCTCTTTTGAGGGAGAGTTTTTTATATGGGTTTTCTCTTTTTTTCTCCACTTTATGAGATTTATATGTATTTTTCACTTTTGAGTGTTTTTTAGATTCCTCCTTTGCACATGGGTATCTTATTTAGGCACTTTGTTTGTTGGAACCCATATAAAGATTGTTACTTGATTTTATGGCCTTCTTGGTGATTCTTATAGTGACACCAATGTGGTATCCTCATCAGTGACACTAGTGTGGTAGTCCAACCAATATTTTTGCTCACTTATCACCATCATGTTGGAGGGTGTTCAAGTGATGCTTCTTTGGATTAATCATTCTATCCAGTACTTTGGAGTGCAATATTTGTGTTCAGTGATCCTCATTTTCAACACCATTCCTACTTTCACTTGGAGGTTACAACAAATCGACATTTATGTACTCCAACATGATGGATTGACATCCATAAGGACACGTGCCTTCACATTACGTCTTCTATTATTAGCCTCTAGCTTCACTTGAGGGATGTGTTAGAGTATCTTATTACTCATGATTGTTAGATTCTAACTAAGTTATTTGACTTTTCCTAGTTTTGTCATGTGTGAAGATTTATCCCACATTACCTAGTTTAGATTTCATATTGGTTCTCCTTGCATATTTAAGCAAGATCTCTACATTGTAATATACATGTTTTTCATATATTTATTATGAATAACAATTATTTTATTCAATTGGTTTTATTTTTTGTGTGTATGATAAAGCACTCATGGCTATGGTAATAGTGCATTGGAGAGATATTTGTTGAAGAGTGTTGTGAACTCTTTCAGTTTAGGATAATAAATGGTGATTAGACAAAGATTAATGGGAGGAATTATAGGAAATGCTAGTGGGGGGTGAGGATAGATGGTGAAGAATTTAAAATTAGAAAATAATAGACAAGTGAAATTTAGTGATAATTGGCATGTGATTAGGAGAATAAATTAGGATGGAGGGAGTTATAAGGCTAACATATGATGTAGAAATGTTAGAGGGGGGATGGAAATTAGTCTAGGTTATGCAAGGATGTTAATAATGATGAAATTAGTAGAAATAAGGAATTTTAGGTGGATACATTTTCCCTTTTTTGCAAAGAGCATTACAACTAGAAGAAGAGTAATGGTATTTCAAAGAAAAAACATGGTTGTGAGTGTTAATATGTTAGTGGATGGGCAATGCCCCCTCTAAGGGTCTTTGCGAAAAAAGATGGTTGTGAATGTTAATATGTTAGTGGATGGACAATGCCCCCTCTAAGGGTCGTGCAAAGAGGAATGAGACAAATGTCCACTCGAAATAAAATAAGGGGTGAGTCATATAAATGGACAAGAGAAGGAGAGGATATGATGTGAAAGATGAGATAATGGAGAAATTGATCATAACAATGAGTCACCAATAAATGATGCCCCTGGTAAAGACATATGTAAGGGACTCTAAAATGATAGTGTCACGGGTTTAGACGAGCCCCAAATGGGAAGCAATCATGATGGTATGGTGATAAAAGGATGCTAGTTTTAGACATATCCTGGGTAAGGACATATGCCAAGAGAATTAAATTATTATATTGCATGATTTGCCACAATCTTTAGACGTATCTTAGGCAAGGATATGTTTCAAAGATAGTTGCAAGTAAAAGGGATGATGAGCCACAACCTTTAGATGTATCTAAGGTAAGGACACATGTCAAGGAGATATTCAATAAATAAATTAGATGTTTAACAACTTCTGATGAGAGGGTGTTGGCTTTAGACATATCTAAGTAATGATTCATGTTGAGAGAGCCTTAACCCTAAAAATGAGACTTTTGAAAATGATTCAACAGGTGTGACTAAAATCATAGGTTGATTGTTGATAGAATGAAGTGTTGGAATGACAATGAGAGAATTTGAATGTCCAAGGGGCAACAAGGAAGGAATGATTAGGGAAATTCAGTTGGCCTCTAACACTTGAAGTGACCGAGTATTGCGTACATAGTCTTAAGAGACCTCAAACCAATGTAGTTCTCCTTATAAAGAAAGGAGCAACGAGGGATGATAAGTTAGACTAGGGGATTGATGATGATGGGTAAATGCATTAACGGTTAGATTTGACTTAGATATTAGGTTTGATGATTAGACAAATGATGGATGTCTTCAAGAAATGATTGGATATTATATGTTAGATATTGTTGACATGATTATAGTTGAGCTAACCTTAGACACCCCATGTGACTAAGTGTTGCCTACATATTCCCTATGGACTTAGGTTGATGTGGTTCTCCCTAAGAAGGAGGTATAAGATGATAGATGACAAGAAAAATTAGAGGATGATGACGATGCCCCAAATGTGACCATAATATATTGATCAAGATTGGATACAATGGTTAGGGACTGTTAGATATGTTAGATGTGAGATAAATGATTGTCTTAAATGTTAGGTTTGATGATTGTTTTGATAGTTGATTTGGGATGTTGATGACTACATAAATGATTAGATATTAGATATTAAGCATTATCGACATTGATTGGATCAAATGATATGATAGATGATTGATTAGTAAATATAGATGTTAAATATGGATAGGTGATTGGGATTTGTTTGATGTATTTGGATTTTGATGTTGATGTGGTCTTGATCTATATGTAAGAGCAGTCCTTTTTAATATAGCACTTGGTAGAATGCACCATGATATGTGTGACCATGATGACATTTTTCCATAATGCATATTGGACTAATGCAAAAGATTAAAAGATTAAAAATAAAGTGTATAAGTAGAACGTAGCGTAATGCACCATTGGTATGACGAACCAAGATGACATGTTTTGTTACGGATAATGTTTACATGGGAAATTTACAGGGTGGTAAATCATAATTTATTATGTGTAAATTACCATATGGTAACATGGTAAATAACATTTACCATAGTAATATACATATATAGATTAGTGGTTAGAGTGGTTATACCCATGACTATTACTAAGTTATTTTTTAGTATGTCTTTTATTATTTAGGAAGTTGTTCTGCTATTGTTATGGTTATATAATAGCATGTAGTAGAATGAGATTAATGTGAGTGAGAAAAATTATTTGTGTCGAAATAAATCTGTAGATTATCTATGCTCATTTTTGTGCATGTGTTAATTATGAGTTTGGCTCTATGAGCTCTCAATAGTGGTATCAGAGAAGATTTGATATGGGATGGTAAATTGTGAAGGAGTTGCCTACTTGTCAAATGCCCCTGTAAGATGATTTTTTTTGAGCACACAAGTTTGGATTAGTTTAGCAAAGTTTAGTTTTTGGCTACTTTTTAATAAATTCATTGACTTGAGATCAACTTATCTCTACCAAGTCTGATGCCTATGATGTAGTCCTCTATTCACCTCATAGCTCAATGTGGCACTCATCCCTGTGGCAGCCTATATTGAATCTAATCACCTTCACCAATTGAAGTTGAGCAACCTGAATTATCTGCAACTATCGCTATTCTAAAAAGTTTTGTGCAATAGTTTTTTGATTTGATGAGCATCTGGTATAATCTTAGTAATATTTGCTAGAGGTCGAAGAGACTTGCATCTGCTATATTTATAAAAGATTAGAAGCATTAAATTCATTTTTGCCCACATGATAAGTAGGAGTCTCAGAGGAAAGGTGAAAAGATAAAAGACTTGATGATTATCTTTACCACATTGTATCTTTGATTGTTATTACAAGACAAATTTACCAGGTCTAATCGATGCTGAAATAGAGAAGGATTATTCCACCAACTGTCCATTCAAGGTGTAACCAAGCCCTTCTTCAAGTTCCATCATTCCATTCTGTAGGCTTCAAATCTCTTGGAGTTATGATGTCCTCCCTACTCAGCTCACCACCCATATTCCAGCTACAGTTTTGAGTGCTATTTTTGACCGTGAAAGTATTGTTCAAGATAGTGACTGATGTCGTCTAAGTCATTGTCAAAGTCTAGGTTTGTTTTTTATTTTCAATAAGTTTTTATCACTTTATATTGTATTGTATTATAAGTATTATCTTGTTCTTTAGTTAAAACCCGAAGTATTCAGGTGGTTTAGTATATAGCTTTGAGTTATTAAATTGAGTTTTTTAATTATATAGTTAAGTCTAGTCATATAGCTAAAAGCTTTGATTAATAGATTCATAATGGGTTTCATTTTTAAAATGAGTCATGCTTATCAAATAGAGTCTATGTCATTAATTGAGTGGTCATTGTTATTTATTCATTGTCTCATTATTTATCAATTTTTTTTAAAATGTCATAATCTTTTTAGAGAATCTTTATTTTTAATCAAGTCTTTTATGTCAATGTTTGTAAATATTTCAAAATAAAAAATGTCAAAAGAGTCATGATTGCCAAAAATCCTATGTGTCAGTATTGAAGAGTCAAACATCTCAAAAATGTCATATAGAGTCAAAAATTGTTAAAAAAAATTGCCTCACGGATGCATTTTTGCTTGTACGCGATATGCACATTGTGGTGGAGATTTTCCTCAAAAAAATCATATACCTGAGCTTCATCGACACATGTGTTGAGTGAGCAACAACATGTTGGAGTAAGGAGGCAAACGGAGGTAGGAGGATCTTCACACCTCTCATTCATCACCAATGACAAGGTTGTTGATATGATGTGGTGGCACATTTGTGTGGTGTGCATTTGATTTTTAGTTATGTGGTGTGTTTATTTTTTGGAAATGTTCACATTGTGGGAGTGAAACATAGAGCAATGTTTCATTTTTCATTTAGAACAAAACTGACTAACGTCAAGGAACACTACTAGTGGCAGCGGCAGTCTTCTTTATTATGTGAGATTGAGTGGCACGATCATACACAATGGCTAAAAGTAAGAAGTTGATTTCTTAAAAGGTCAAATGTGACTTTCAATGTGTGTTTTCTTTCAGTTCCAGTTTGGTGTGTAGAAGATGTAAACAAAATCTTGATATTTTAACTCCTAGTAGAAAACATTGTAGAGTGTGTCTCTAAGTTTATTGTAACACTCATAGATTTGGAAAGGGTTGGTGGTCGATCTAGAAAACCACCGATGTAAAAAGGTAGATAAATTTTTACTTGTGTAGCAGTCCCTTGACTACCTTCCTTCTTTATGAAGATGATCTACTAGTGGAATGTCAAGTGCATTTTTTTCATGGAATAAATGTGGGATGCATTCCTTCACATAGTTGTGGTCATGTACAGTAAGAGAGTCAATGAGTTGAAATTTCACATGTCTTTCTTTGATCCAAATTATAAGGCAAGCTCGTGCAGCACATTATAGTAGAAAAAGAAGTTATGTTGTACCATGCCAACATTATGGGGGTGAATGTTACGAATAATGTTTACATGGAAAATTTATAGGGTGGTAAATTAGAATTCATTGTGTGTAAGTTATCTTATGGTAACATGGTAAATAACATTTACCATAGTAATATACATATATAGGTTAGTGGTTAGAGTGGTTATACTTGTGATTATTACTGGGTTATTTGCTAATATATCTTCCTATTATTTAGGAAGTTGTTCTGCTATTGATATGGCTATATAATAGCATGTAATAAAATGAGATTAGTGTGAGTGAGAAATATTATTTGTGTTGAAATAAATATGCAAATTGTTTGTGCTCATTTCAATGCATGTGTAAATTCTGAGTTCAGCTCTTTGAGCTCTCAACATGTTTGTTGTATGTTATTTCGCATACGATACAAAACAAAAAGATGTACGCATATATTCAAAAAATGTATAACCAAAGACATATGCAGATGAGTAGACAAACATAGACAAGTAGACACAAATATATACATGATAAAAGACATCAAAACGAGGCAAACATTATCAAAGATTATACAAGTAAAACACACAATTATTTATATGCAGATTATATAATGCATTATTGTTATGTGATTACTGACTTATCTATTGTATTGATAAAAGCTTATGGGATGGAGGGTTAGGTGATGATTTAAAATCACAATTATATGATATATGAGGTTAAATATGATGGATGATTGTAATGATTTGTTGGATAAGGATTGATAAGCTTGTTTCAATCAAAGTTTTGACTTGAAATGTGATGGGTAATAAGATTGTGAAAAGGTGTTCTTGAGCAAAATTAAATTTGGAATGGGAGCTATGTATTAGATAAGTTAGGGTAAAATTAACCCTAATCTTTAATTTGTTGACTTGGATGGGGAGCTAAGACAAGCTTGTGATTTAATGGGTGCTAGGTTTTAAACTAGCAAAGATGTGTGTTGACTAAGTTTTACCAAGTCAAAGTTGATCCAAATCAAGGTTAGTTTTTACAAGACTATCTCAAATAAGAGATTAAACAAGATTTGCTCAAGTTTGGATCGGTTGACAATGGCAAGGTTGATAATGTGATATGATAGTGAAATTGACTTATGCAAAAGGGGTGATTATGATTTGACCATCAAACATGATTATAGGATTGTGATGAGTGATAAGAAACGAGTTGGAATAAGTTGTATGAGACAAATTGATGTTATAATGTAAATGTAGATTAGGATTTGGATTTTGGATAGGGATATGGATTGTTCATAAGATGCAGGACAAAATGACTGGGATATTTTTAGATTTTCTAGATTTTATGATTTTTTGGTTTTTTGGGCTATTTTGTTTTTTAATTTTTTTTGGAATATGTATGTACCAACATAGGGTTATTAGCAAAGGGAACATCAAACCTAACAACTAGGATGGGGAATGATGGAAAATGGAATGAGTAAAGGATTGGGGTAGTACTCAAATGGGATGAGGGATGATGAGGAATGGACTGTGGATCTCTAAGGACCACATCATGTGGGAACCAGATGTCTAGTCCCTTGAGTGCCACTTGGAGGATATTAAAATATGTCCCCAAAACAAATCTCAAGACAAATTCCACTCCTCTATGAAGGGCAAGATGGGAAGAAAGGACAGACATAATAGGATGGGAAACTAGATGGATAAGGATGACATGTGATTCTTAGGATACATAGGGATGGTGGGAAGATGTGAAGGATAAATAAGGATGGTTTGAAGAGAAATGTTAAGATATGAATGTAGGGATGGAGTGGATTTTTCCCTTGATTGTCGAGGTACCTACAGACAATGAATTATTTACACATGATTTATAAATTGGTTTTCATCATGGTACTTGCCCAAGGTGCCAAAAAACTAGTTTTCACTATTAGACGGATGATTTTTTTTATTTTTTATTTTTTGAATAAAACTATGTACATGATTATATAAGGATGGGGTCATTTGATGTCATCTCTTTATGTTGGAAACATGAGAGATGTGTGATGTTGACGACGTTGATCTATAAGCAAATTTATTCCTAGAGAACTGTTGTCACCTTTCTTGACTCTTAATTTGATTCCATCTTATCTAGCTATATTTATAGCCCTTATGAGAGATGATGTTACCCGAGGAGATGTGGATATTAGGGTATGGTTTATGATATGAAGGTGTGATGGGTGACTGAGAGTTGAGACTAGAAGTCACACATGCCCTTGGAGATGTTTGTTATGCTATTCTTGATTTATGTCATATGACAAGAGTTGTTAAAAGATCTAAGACTTTTAAACTTTTATGTTCTTTGATCTGAATATTTGAGATGTTGCTGTTGATATTGATATTACTTTTGGGGTCCTTTTGTCCTGTATATTTGATTGGATTTTGAATGCCCCTTGGTACCTTAAGGAAGGTTACACTAAAGGAATATGACTTTTGACTTTATTGATTATTATTTTGAATTAACTTTTTTACATAATGGATTTTGATTGCCCCCTGGTGTCTTAAAGAAGGTTTCATCGAAGGAATTTGACTTTATATTTTGTTAATTATGACTTTGACTCTAACAGTCCCCTAACGTCTTGAAGAGGTTTTCACTAGAGGTTTAAATATGAGGTCAAATTCTATAGGAATTTGAGCACCCATTTCTAAGATCTGTAAAAGGAACACATCCTTATTGGCAAAGAGATGTTTCTTAAGTATAATGGTATCCATATTTGTTTGGGAGGCCATGGATTAGGATGGGATAAAGTATGGATGATGTGATTCATTAGCCCCAATCGACTAGTGTGGGGGATTGAATGAAAAATATTTAGAGATGATAGTGGGATGTTTGAGACATACCCAAATTTGGGACTATTAGATAAAGTTTTGCTTCTAGTTTGATTTCAAGTTTGATTTTGTGATGTGAGATATTTGATGGGGTGTGATAAGTGTCAACTATATAAGCTTAAGAAAAATTGACTAAGATGTGAGTTAGCTAAACATGTGATGATTAGAATTGTTGATTTGATGTTTGATGATGAATTAAGATAAGCTTTAGGATTTTACTGAGATGGGGGGCTAGGTTTTAGTATCCAAAAATATGTGACTAGGTCATGATTGACCTTTGACGAGGTTGACTTGATTTAGACTAGCTCAAGACTTGGATGATTTACTCAAGTAGTGAATGACTAAGTGGATGATAAGATTTGATTAAATATATGATTAAAACTTGATCGAGTTTAGATGCAAACAAGCTTATGATGGTGACCACAACAAGTTTATTGCCAATGTGAACCAAGTCAAGTATATGACTAAAAACTTAATGGGATTAGATATGGTTGGTTGAAGAGTGTGGATATGGACAAGTTTAGGCTATAAGTGATGTAGTTTGACTATGTAATGATGAGGTTAGACTATGAATTGTTGAGGTTTGGACTAAGGATGTTAGACTTAAGGGGCACAAAGGGATGCTAGGGTTAGGGAATGTTAGGTGGATATGATTGAGGGGCACTTGTGAAGGGATTTGTTGGTCTTAGTTAGACTTGAGTTTTGATGTTGATGGGGTTATTATTATTGAGAAAATTAATGAGGGTGGGGTGTGATGCCTTAGCCCTAACTTAGTTGGACGAGTTTTATATTGATTTGATTGATGATGATGGGTGCCAGATTCAAACTGACAGAGTGATGAGTGTTAGCACAATGATAATGGTGCAAGGTCCAATCCAACAAAGTGATGAGTTTAGACAATATGTTGACTAAAGGAGAGTATACCTAATATACGACTATCTCAAATGGTGATTTGAGCATGTTTGCTCAAGTTTATGACAATATTGATGAAACATGTGTTTAGCTATGGTGACTAAGATTTAGGCCTGTTTGACTATTTCAAGATAAATGACTAGGTCTTAGACTAGGATGAGAGTGATGCTTAGGCAAGTTTAGATATGATCAATATGAGGTGATGATTAAGGCAAGCATAGGTATGGTGATGGGTGATAAGATAAGATGATGATTGTCTTGTAAAGTTTAGACAAGGCATTATGTTTGACTTAAGTTTGAGTTATTTTTGATAAGGTAATTATTTTATGCATAGGTTTGAAAATAGTATTGGCCTCGACAACACAAACAATATTAGGTAATCTATATATCCTATATTAGTGACTGACACAAGAGTATAACTTAACACCTAATCCATCAAATGACTCATGATGAGAGGTGCCTAGATTTGTCTCCCAACCCTCTCTCACCATCTGTACACGGTGAGTGAGATTTGGGGATGTTATTCCACTAACCTAGATGCTTATTGTGGCCAAAGGGTCTTATTTCAGGATAAATAAGCTTTCTAAGGGAGTCCCCTAAACACCTTGAAGAACATGGGGCTTGAATTTGTGTAAGGTATTGTCTAATGCCTCTGTGTTAGAGTGTTACCTCCTCTCTTCACAAAATCCTCTATGGAGAGTTCCACTTAGTTTAGTGATAGTTGACCTTGATATTTATACTCCACTAAAACACAAAGTGTGGTGGTGAAATCCATGTCACAATCCCCCTAAGATTATGGCGAGTGTGTGGTGATCAAATCCAAGTCATGTTGCCCCCTAGAAAAGAAAATTTCAGAGGTTTTTCAACTGTTTCTGATCCCCAGGAATTGTCCTAGGGGTGCAAGGGGTGAAATTATGTAGTATTAGCCTAAGATGTCAAACATGCATTAAAAAAATAATGTAAATTAATTAAAATTATACACACAAATAAGTAAATTTATTTAATTAACCCCAATTAAGATGTGATAAGAAAATATATCAAATGTGGTTTTAAATGCTAAGTCTTGGACAAACAACCCATAAAACACATTTTTAGTAGTTTTATATTGGCTTATTTGAGGGTAACCTTAGAAGAAAATGGGGCTAGAAAACAAAACCAATTTTATGGCAAGACCAAACCAACACTTGAAGGATTTTTCCAAAATGAGTTAAATTTTAGATTTTTCAAAAAAAGTATATTTCAAAATTTTCAAAATAAGTTAAATCTGTAAAAAACATAGTTAAATAGCAAAACCACGTATCTGAGAAGCAATACCATAACTATAAAATTAAAATCACAAAACACATAGATGCAAAATTAAAATAGATAGAAAATCTGACACATAAAGTTATACCTGCACAATGTCGTGACTGATTTTTGCAATGTCACATTTTAGTTTCACAATGTTGTATTTTGCAAAACATGAATTCCATCTTTTATACAAAAAACCACGAACAAAACAAAATTGCATAATGTGTGAAATAAATTTAGAAGTTCTAAGAAACGAACTAATATTAATCTAAGTTAAATTCAACCTAAGATAGAGCAACAACTAAAGAAAATAGAAACCACAAACTTTATACTTAAAATGTGCAAGCTTTCTCCATTACGATGTAAACTTGATTTGCTCTTCCAAAATGCAGTGCTCACTCTTCTAATGCAAAGGAGAACGGTCAGTGTTTTGGTGCAAAAGGAGTCTTTATTCACTTTGATTCGCTTGGATTCTCTAGTGAATAGAACTCTGCTAGACTTATCTAGATTTTGATCCTTGAAAATGAAGGTTCTCAAGTTTATTTATAGATTTTGAAGGAAGATCCAATGGTGGAGGGAGAGAAGTATAGGATTGGTTAGTTGAGCCACCAAGAATAAGTTAAACTTATTGACAACACAAGGGATGAGTCATAGGAGGTTGAGAAGGTTGTGTGTTTGGTTGGGATGGGGAAGAAAAAGGTGGAAGATGTTTGGATGAGGTGTAAAATATGGATTTTATATGTAAAATAAGGATTTAAAGTGTGCATAATTGACTAATTTGATTTATTCAATTAATTAAATTTGGAGGGAGATGCGATGAATTATTCTAAGAATAATTATTAAATAAACTTAGGTGCAATTTGACACTAAATAAAATTTAGGTGTCTACATTTGCCCCTTTTTGAAATAGTGTTACGAAGCAATACTGCTTTGAAGAAAAGTAAAAGAAGTAGAGTGTTGATTATTAAAAATGAAAAAGTTGCCCCAAATGAATGAAAAATGAGTGTGATTATGCCCCCTCAAGGGTTTGTGTGAGAAAATGGATAAACGCTCGAAATTGATGAAAAGAACAAAAGGACAAAGTGATGTTGACAAACGATAAATTAACTTATTTTAGAATCGATGTCAAACTTGTAAGATTTTGGTTGTGTAAAAAGGTTGCCCGTAGTTAATTAAAATTAGAGTATGGATTTGAAAAACACTAGTTTAACCTTTCAAAGATTACATGCTTATTGTTTTGGTAATGACACAGGGGTCAATTAAGTGGTTGTGGGATTGATATATCCCAGCAATAATAAGTTGTAGATGTAGAAATAGAAAAAATATATTGAATTTGTAAATGATTGTGTTTATTTTATGTAGATAGATTGTTGCAAGATTTTGAAAACAAATTCAAAAATATTTGATTCAATTCATCCAAAAATTTGAAAAAAAATGGATGAACAAATGAGTAGGATGAAGGGATGTGAGGTAAAAATAGATGATAGGTTAGAAGAATTTAAGTAGAACAAATGGGGTATAGAAAACTATTTGTACAAATTTGATTTTCAAAGTATTTGCTAAGAAGAGTGATTGTATAGTTTTGCTCTGAGACCTTGGAGGAAACATGGACCGTATTCCACACCACGAGCATCGAGTGGAGTGAGTGAGGAGTTTCTAGATCCCTGAGAGGAATGGGCCTCTGGTAAGCAAGTTTAAACTTGAAAATATTTGCATTTATTATCATTAATTAGGACTTAAAGTTAAAAGAAATGAAATCATTGTTGTCAAAATGATGACTTTGGAATTGAAATTAATGATTTCACTGGGGTAAAAATGATTTCATTAAATAGGGTAGCAAATTTGTAAAATGTAGACGCAAAATTGATTTAGGTAAAAAGAATGATTTTGATGTTTAGTAGTAGTGAAATTGCTAAATAGGGCAACAAAATTATAGTTTAGAGAAGTGATTTCACTCGAAGTAGCAATGAATTAGTGAGAAAGGGTCAAAGTGAATTTACAGAGATCAATAGCGAAGTTGCAAAAAATGTAGGAGTAAAAATGTTGTGTGAAGAATGAAAGAACGATGATAAAACATAAAACATGTGAAAAAATGAAAAATGTTTCTCTGATTTTTGTTGAGTATTTGGAATGTAGTGATAATTTTGAATTTTAATGCTGAGTAAAATTAATTAAATGCTAATGTTTGTGATTTGTAGGAGGTATTACCAATACTTGTGACTTGAGAGCGGAGATCTGCAGCTATGGCATGAATGATGAGCTTCATAGAGTATGAGTTTGGTGTGTTAGAGCTGAGTGAACTATCATACATTGCATAGATGTTGGAGGTTTGAGCGGATAGAGCTCTATCGACAACAATTATAAAGAGATGGCATAGTGAGATAAACACATTTCACTTATCGACACAAGAGATGACTATCACATTAGAGGATGTGTATTGGATTCTAGGTATTTTGATACAAGGTAGATGTGTATACTTGGGGCAACATCCACAAGAGATTACATTATTTAGGATTTTTGGTGATGGGTTGATTCCCATTGTGAGAGGTGATATTGGTGTAGACTATTATACTAGTTTAGAGATGGATTCTCTGACTATTGTACTCATAGTTGTTACTAGTGGCATTTTACTTCCTGACAAGAGCATGAGACTATGTCCTATTGGTTTCCTAGATGTGATTGGATACATGATGGAGATGGGTGAAAGATTTACATGGGGTCCATGCGTGTTAGCACATTTATATCATGATGTAAATTATTTAGCATATTCAGGTCAGATAGAGATTGGCCTGTTCACACTATTACATGTTTGGTGTTGGGAGCACATTATGATAGAGAGTCTAATCAGACATATGAGCACTCGATCTGATGACGAGCCATTGGCATATGGATGGCATGTGATTATTGGGACACATAGACCACACTTAGGAGATATGAACTTTTACAGGAGGGTTATCGATGAGTTAGGTGATGGCCAAATCACTTGGAAACCTTATAGGGATATTATGTTTCAATGGCCACATGAGGATCTTCACATGGACTATACGATGACTCCTTGTTACATCATTGAGAGGTATGATTATATCATAGAGAGATATCACCTAGATAGGGTGATGAGACAGTTTGGTGTGAGGCAACATATACTAGCTGGGCCACATGTATTTGCACAGTCAATGAGGGAGAGATCACAGTGGGGTATTACTAGCGATCATGCCAGAGCCAATCATAGCTGGACACAGTTATAGACAATTAGATGGAGTTATTAAAGATATGTTATTGATGCTAGAGTTGTTGATGGGTACATAGATTGGTGGGCTCAATAGAGACCGATTAGATTGATGATTCCATATGCACCATCACAAATGTGGAGGTAGAGGTTGGTGGCTAGCCTGAGTAGACAACCATGAGGCACAAGTTTGGGAGCTTGATTAAGAGGGATGTTATAAGAGATAGAGGATGAGCACAAGCATGAGGTTGAGGACATGTTATGGAGTCTAACCATTTGTATGATGTATAGATTATAGATATGGAGGACATTGAGCTTTTGTGTGAGGTAGGGGTTGACATTGATGTTGATACAAGGATGGACCTGGATACAGAGCAGAGGGTTGGAGGGGAGACCCCAGTGATAGAGGTAGAGAGTGAGGATGGAATAGGACATGATGTGATTATGAGAGCAGCGCATGACACCCAAATAGATAGAGGGGATGTGGTTGGATCTTCATGCACTCCAAGATCAATAGAGGAGCACACACTAATTGACATACTCTAAGAGGAGATTAGATCTCAAGACAGAGAAATTGATAGATTACACCAGGATGTTGCCTGGTTATAGTGTGTAGTGGATGGTAGAGGGGGTCAAACAACTGAGATCAAACAATTATAGTCTGATGTGGATGGATTATAGGGTATAATAGATGGGATGGATGGAGATGACTTTGTTACAACATTGATTACACATGATGTAAAGACCTATATGCCAGATTATATAGAGCTGAGACAACACTATAGGTAGGAGAGAGACATAACTCAGACTAAGCTTGCAGAGGTAAGGGTACTATTAGCTGGACACGGGAAGATTGCCACTTTGGATAGAGTTATGAGGGCCATGGAGAAGGCCACACACACACACACACACACACACATAACCAATGTTATAATATACCAGTATATCTGTCAATCATGTATAAAGTCCATGTAAACCAGTAAAAATTCCATCAATGTCCACACCACATAGTACACAGTCTCATAAATCATCATGAATATATTACTATGAACTATGTGGTGTGGACATTGATGGACTTGTTATTGGTTTACGTGAACTTTATACATGATTGACAGATGTACTGATATATTATAACACTGGTTATATATCCTGCATTTTGATTTACACTAGCATGTTTTAATTTTTTCAGCATATTTATTATGGATGTATGACTTATGTAATGTATGATTGGGTGATGTGTATGGATGTAGAATGTGGAATAGATGTATTTATTTTGTTTGTGTTCTTTGCATTGCTATTTCCAACAGTATTTGAGCTTTGAGCAACCTAATTTTTAATATAGCATCAAATACTTTACCACCAATGATATTGAATAATGATGATGAATGTTAATTTTTTAAGCATATGAACAAAAAAGAAAGAATAAATTGTATAGAAGCAAAGTACGTCATGATATGGTCATAACCATAATATATATGATTTCATAAAATAATTTTTGTAACCACACAAAAAAAATGATTAAAAGAAGATGTGAAAACAAAAGATTGATCTAAGTGATTTTGAACACACACCTAATGACAATGCAATAATAATAACACATAAATAAACAAAGATTGACTCAAACAATAAAAATTGATCAAATTTGACAAAGGAAAGGAAATAACCATTGGAATGACTAGAGATAAAATGAAATGAAATAACCAACTGAATGGCTAAGGATAAGAAATAGATAAAAATAACCAAGTGAATGGTTAGAGATATAAAACAAATAATACAACAACAATAAAAACAAACAAAAGATGTAAAAATAAAAGTTGTAAATAAAATCAATCCAATCAAGGACTAGACAATTGTAGCTAAGAGAGAGGCTAGGAACCAAACAATTGAGGAAGAAGCCTAAGGATAAGTTAGTCCATGTTGGGGAAATGGATGATGGGGAAGACAATGGCCAAGATGACCCTATAGACCCCATGTCTCTAAGTGTTGCCTACATAATCCTTATTAGATAAAGTCTATGTGGGGATATCAAGCTAGATGTAGTTCTCCCAATAGGGAAAGTGATGATAAAGTGGATAATTGATGAAGCGTTTTGAATTTTTTGATGAAATAGATGTGCGAGTGACTCACCCAAGATTGAGTAAATGATGTGGAAGATAACTTAGAATGGTAGATGTGTCTAGATTGATGTTTTTGGAAAGTTTGTGTGTTATTTTTTAGTTTTTTTGGTTTTGTGTTTTTTTTAGTATTTTTGGGATTTAAGGAATAATGCATTTTTCCACTATCACGAGCATGAATGTAGGTGCACATATAAGAATAACAACCCTAAACTTAGCATGTTATAGGATAAATGACTAACAACTGACAAGATGATAAACTTTAGGAATATATAATGGATTGCAAAATGGTGATGCCCCCAAGTAACTAGGGTAAGTATAGACAATGGTTTACACATGATAGACTTATTTTTAGAAAGGGAGGTAACATGATGGATATGCACAAAACTTTGTAAGTGATGACTAATTATTTTGTGTACATAATAAATGATTTTCAATTTGCAGGCATAGAATGAAAGAAAGGAGTATAATAAGTGAAAAATGGTTAAGACAAAAATCAAAATTTTGTATAACAAAGAAGGGTGACTTAGTCATTATGAGCAAAGGATAAAAATGGACATCTTGCCAAACTTACAAAATACTAACTTTGTTGGATGTGTCTAAAGAGAACTAGACTTGACAGAATCGGATAATATGATAAAGTCTACCATTTTTAGCATAGACATATAAACAAATTATTTGAAAAAAATATTTCTTTGGACATTTTTTGATTTTATTTGCTTTATGACCCCCTACATGTAAACTCATGTGACTAGGCAGACACATGGGCTTATCACCAAAGATTATATATAGGCGAGTAAGGGTATCTTTCCCCAAGACTAATCATATGTAACTAGTAAGATGCAAAGGCTCAACACCGAAGATCAATGAAGGGTAAGAAATAGTTTGCTTTTGATTAGTTTTAAATAAGAATGTCATGTTTATATGGGAGGATTTTACTCCCAAGTCTTGGACACATGCAACTAGTAAGATGCAAGGGATTATCACCAAAGACTAAGATAGGTGAGTAAAGTTACGTTATTTCTTTTGTAGCCTGTTTAATGTTTTCTAATTTAAAAAGAATTGCAAGAGGAGACTCTATCATGGACAATTTTTATAGACAAGGCTATGGGTTAGTATGTTCTAAGTCTAGCAAAGAGATGTAGGAAAAAGAGATTTACTCTGCTCATAAGAACTAAGGCAAGAACCAATGTAATGCTAGTTTTTAAAATGTTTTTCATGAGATAATAGGGTGGTATGAAAAAAAATTGAATGATAGACTACAATTTAAAATATTTATTTTATGCAAACTGACAACTAAACAATTACCAAACAAACCCTTTGATGTACAAGACAAAAAATATAAACAATGACAAATGCAATGCAGTGATGACAATGTCAGTGTAAACAAGTTGTCCCCAGGTGTCAAGGGACTTGTAAACAACAACATACTATATATTTTATTTATTTATTTATTTATTTTTGTGGATTTATTAGCATCTATGCCTAATTGAAGATCACGAGATGCATAAGTTTCCTGTTTCTCTAGCTTTCTATCTCATGCCAACTTTAGATAATCTTTGTTGTTCTGACTGGATTCCCTCTTCAATTTCTATTTTAGTTATGTTATTTATTTATAATAGTACTTGACTAAGATGAGGTTGTTGAGCCCACCAAGAGATATTAGAAAACCATCCAAAATGTCACTCTCTATTGGGAAATCCTTATTGAATAAATGTATGTAGATATAAGTTTATTTGGTAAAGTTTCATGAAAATTTTGGTTTTTCTTAGGAAAACACAATTATCAAATAGACCTACGTTGATATGTTTGATAATAAATCTAAACTCTAGAAACCTTCTAAGAGTTATTCTGATCATCATGAAATCTGGATGCCTTTCTCTACAAGGGCTACAAGCAATGTTGTTAAAGAAGATCAAGCACCAGGGACTAATGAGCTCTCCATATATACAAAAACCAATATCTCTTACCCAACTGCTACTAACTAACCACCATAAACTACAAAATTCAAAATAGGATAAATCTGTATTGACAATCTGTAATTCTTTGGAAAGTCTTGAATGTTCAAACTTGTTGTGATGTGCATTGAAATTAATCTCAAAATCATGATCTAATTCATTACAATGCCATTTAAATATATTAGCATAATAAGTATGCAACATGGAAGTTAAGATTCTTTCTTGGATTATGATTGGGAGATCATTCCATGTTGTTTCTCTCCTAGTTGACTTAGTGTTTTCACTATTCTTGGTATTATTATCTTTAAGCAACAAGGAGCCGATTTATTCATCTATCGGTGTATTTTGATTATTTTTTGGAGCTTCAAGCAATGTTTGGTGAAGTAGCATTTTTCTAAACAAGATGCTTTCATGGATGTTTATAGATGTTATAATTGATATGTTTCCATGGGATAAGTCCAATGAGGTATGTTTCTACAGCTTCCAGCTGACATGTGCAAATATGTAATGTTAATGGGAAAATGAAGAATAAGGTTTATGGAGATGCAACATAATGCTTTGATGTTACTAAGAGAACTTGTATTGATGTTGGATGAAGCTTCTTCCTTATCTATAAATTATCACTAACATTTTCAAACTTGTCTACTGATAAAACTATTGTTGGGACCAAAGTGGATGTTGATGTTAATGATGAACCTTCTTTTAATCCCAAAGGAAAATTTATATCTGATTTTGACAATAGATTTGATCTCGATTTAGATGTGGCCATAAGGAAGGCTTGTTAAAGTGTTTTATTACCAGATTTCCTTTTCATTGATTGCTTATAAATATTGGATTTAGGACGAAGAGATTTCTAGAAATGTGGAATCTTAGGTATTAGGTTAAAATCATATGGTGATTTGATGATGGGTAAATTAAATGATGTTTGGGTCAAGATAGGACGTTTGTCAAAAAAGGGTATTTTGATAAAAAATAGTTGTTGATGAATAATAGATGAAAGATTATAATTTTGATTAGAAATGAGATGGCTTGATAAGGCTCAAGGGAGATATCTTGACATTCCCTTAAAGCAAGATTCTTAAATATGAATAGATGCAGGTTCATTTTGATATACTCTGCGTCAGTCAGCTCGTGGCTAGTGTAGTGAGGGATGTTAGAACTATAACTAGTGGATGGGAAACTTGCTTGATTTTGAAAAATAGGGTCACTAGTGATAGGATGATGTTGTTATAAAAACTTTTTACGTTCATTAGTAATGAATATTATCGAGGAAGTATCCTGATTTTGGATGGATGGGTTTGTTGGATTTATGTTAAAAGTGGAAGCATTTATGTTTTACGAATTTATGAAGGTAGGGGGATTTGTGAAGAGGCTTGAATTCAAGTTTTGGGATGAATTGGATGTAAAATCAAATGGTTGATTTTGATAATTATGAAAAGGTTTATTTTGATGGTTGTAGGAGTTGAAATATTGATTTGAATGGAACATGGTTGGATTTGACTAAATCAGAGTTTGATTTGTGAATGTATTTTAGTTCATATAAATATTTGAAAGTGGTTGTGAAGGTGAACCAAAAGTTTGATGTATATTGATGTTATGATTAGAACCATACAGATCTATGAACATATTTTGGTGGCATTTGATATATGGATGGTGTAGAATTGGAAGAATAATTCAGGGAATTTTGACCATTATAGCCTTAAAATTGATTCGATTTGTTCATGTGGATTTTTTTTGATATTATTCTATGGGTAAACATGATTAAGTATTCAAGTTTGGAATTGATTGATTAATGTTTAGATTGAATTGGTTGGTTGGGAAACTTGAATAATTATTCATGTTTTGATTTGATTGATTGATGTTTGAGTTTGAACACATATTCTAACTCGGATTTGGATTTGTTGGATGATTGATTTGATATTGATTCAAATATGTGTTCGAATCAAAATTGGTTGGACTGAACCCCGAGTTATAACATAGATTATTATGATTTTGATTTATGATCAAATTGATCGAGTTATGGTTCCACATAGCCATGCTTCTTACAATTGATGATATTACCAAGGAAAACAAGAAAAGTTTAAAATACTAGAGTGATTAAAAGTTTGATTATCAACTAAATGATTTTACAAATAAAGACACGTGGTAAACATAAAATAAAAAACAAATAAGATCTTTATTCTAAGCAGTCAAAAAATTGCACACAAAAGATAAAATACTATGATAAGGGTCATGAACAACTACTAGGCCTTCTGATGTCACTAACTCATCCGTAATCTCAATTACGACCTAATATTTCAAGGCACTAATCATGGAGGATCCTGTCATTCCCATAACCCACATAGTCTAGTTTGAAGGGTGTGTGGAAGGTAGTTTCTTGATGCTAACTGCTAACCAATACACCAAATTTGAATGATAAAAGAGGTTATCTTAGGCTTAAGGTTTAAATAAGCTTATCTAGAAGGGAAATTTGTGGAAGAAATAGATAAAGAGGATGTACACTATTGGATCTCATCTCAAAGTGCCCAACATAGCCATAGAGGTCTCAGTGTGTTGATAATTAGTGATATCATATTTTGAGGTAGCAACTGAAACTTTAGGTATTGAAGCATGAAAACCCCTCATGTCACGGTGTGTTTAAAATCCATAATCATTTAGGCAATTGAAATAGATGCATCTCGATTTATATACCATGCTGGTAAATGAGATTTGGCTTATCGCATAGTAGTGAAATCCATAATCAATAGAGCCCCTAAAAATAAAAATAAAAATTAAGTATCTATTTATGATTTCCTAATATTGTCACCAATGTGATGC
This sequence comes from Torreya grandis, assembly GCA_037957365.1. Lineage (NCBI taxonomy): Eukaryota > Viridiplantae > Streptophyta > Pinopsida > Cupressales > Taxaceae > Torreya > Torreya grandis. Next base: position 3,885,273 of record JARHVA010000136.1, read on the forward strand.
TAAAGAAATAGCATACGTGGGCACTACTTGGGTAACACAAAACATTATGGAAATATTTTTGATTCCCATATATTATCATCAATGTGACACCAAGGGAAGAACATACGTAATTTCTATAATCACAAACATAATGCTAAAATAAAATGTGATGTAACTATTAAAAACCTTGAAAAACAAGATTTAAAGTGTTATTAAAAGAATTTGGCTTTTTATTTATCCTTTTTGTTGATTATCTTTGACAAATGTTCTAAAAACAAGTTATTAGAATATTTATTTAGGCTTGGAGCAAGGCAACCTACAATAGAACAAGTAAAACCGATGAAAACAAAGTGAAAAACACCTCTCTATAATGAATTCGTAGTTACACAAAAAGATAAAAAATAAAATTGTGATAAAATCAATACAAGAAAAGATAAAATACCAAAGGCATAAAATAAATAGACCCATGCTTACAAAATGATTTCATTGCCCATAAAGTTGAATTTGCTGCCAAGAATGATGAATTTGCTACCAAGAATGATGAATTCGCTGCTCCCAATGATGATTTTGTTGTTTCTTAATGCATTCGCTATTAACCCTGTAGACAAAAAACAAAAAATATAGAAATGGACTAATGAAATAATTTTGCTATGCAATTGAATAAATTCACTGCTAAGAACTATAATTTTGCTATTAATGCTTCCAAATTCATTGTTACGTAATGAGTGTACACAATCAAACATAAAATGTCTGATAACAACCCGTAGCTTATACCAACACTCGAAAAGATTAGATAAAACGCATATGCAAACACAAAATAACAAAAATCAAATGACAAATGTTCTCTAAATGCAAAAATGATGAACAAGTTGAGAGAACGTCCCATCAGACATGTCAAAAATTTGTGAACTAAATTTAGAAGTGTTAATAAATGAACTAATCTTGATCTAAGCTAAATTCAACCTAAGATAGAGCTACAAACAAAAAAAATAAAAATCACAAACTTTATGCTTCAAATGTGCAAGCTTTCTCCATTGAAATATAAACTTGATTTTCTCTTCAAAAATGTGGTGCTCACTCTTCTAATGCAAAGGAGAACATGCAACATTTTGGTGCAAAAGGAGTCTTTTATTCTCTTTGATTCACTTGTGAATAGAACTCTACTAGCATATTATAGACTTTTAGAGGAATATCCAATGGTGGAGGATTATTTGGATTTATTATATGATCCAATTAATCAATGGTGGCTAATGAGTCCTCACCCATGAGGATGAAGACCATTTCAAATGGTTGAGAGAAGTATGGGATTGGTTAGTTGAGTCAACAGGAATAAGTCAAACTTCTTGACAACTCAAGGGATGAGTCGTAGGAGGTTGAGAAAGTCATGGGTTTGGTTGGGATGAGAGAAAAAAGGTGGAAGATGTTTGGATGAGGTGTAAAATCCAAAATTTATATTTAAAATAAGGATTTGAAGTGTGCATAATGAACTAATTTGACTTATTCAATTATTTGAATTTGGAGGGAGATGTGATGAATTATTTCAAAAAGAATTATTAAATAAACTAAGGTGCATTTTGACATTAAATAAAATTTAGGTGTCTACATATAAAATAGTATCAAAATCATGAGTCTTTTTAGTAGAGTCATGTCTCAAGAAACATAATTTTGTCAAAGATAAACCAATCATTTTTATCTAGTAAATTCCAAATTATAAAAAATCACAAGAAATTTAAAATCATGTTTAATGTAAGCAATGCAGTGTCTATCAAACGTGACATCGTGTATCCTCAGCCATGAGTTCATACTCATTAAAACATAAAGTAGATATATACAAAGTTGTGAAATAAGATTACAAACTCACAAATTAAAAATATGAAGTCATGTGTCACAAAATGTGAATTCATGAAAGCTAGACAGTCAAGTTAAGTGGTTAGCTAGACCATGATGGTCAATCTCAATAGATGTAGACAATGTCACAACTATTATTGATGAAATCATTTTTATAAGGAGCAAATTCACATAAACACAAAGTGATGTTGTGCCACTTGCTGGAAATGTTAGTTGCAAATTTTGGGAAATTTGGCCACCAATTCTTATTTAAACAGAATTGCAAGCTTGATCGAGCATACAATATCTCAACAAAGAAAAGGTTAAAAGGATTGATCCCATTGCAGTCACCAAAATATGATGCAATAAATTGGAATAAAAATGAAACAAGGTAAGCAACAATGGAGTTCAACCAAAATCACTAACAAGGTACTTCAATTCATAACAAAAACTTTGATTGGGCAAGGTAGATAAAGAAGAAAGCAAATAACAATGAGAATATACAATTACACCTTCAATATATAATCTAACTTACCTCGAAAATGTAGATGATGTGCCTCAAATGACAAAGTATGCATCTTGAAGCTTCTTAAATGTTGGATTACTTGACTATGGCCTCAAGTCTTGCAACATTGATCTTCCAAGTTGACATAAGATTGACATGAATTCCTCTAAAGATTGAAAGATGGATTTGCATGGAGACGTGCATGCTTAAATAGAGGGTGGTGGAGAAAATGGACCACTATATTTGAACCATGTTGGAAGAGGATCAATGGTGTAGGAATTTTTTAGGAATTAAATATTCCTAAAAAATTTTAGAGTGGAATTGGCGAGGGGCTCTATGTGATTAGAAATTTATAGTGTCCATTAAGAGTAACTAATGAATACTAGAGAGTGGTTAGCTTAATGGATGTAGGTGAAATTTAAGAATTTAAAATTTCTAAAAATGATGGTGCAAGGTGTTGGTTGAATATTTTGTCGATCAGCGTACTAATAAACAAAATAGGTCTGATCAACCAAAGTAGGAAAATTAGTCATCCAAATGTGTAGTTTTACCACATCAGAAGGGGACTGATCTCTCCTCTCATCAAGGGGAGGTTCCCTATAGATAGGCTATATATATATATATATATATATATATATATATATATATATATATATAAACAGAAAATAATACTCAAGGGTAAGACAAACCATCCATCTCTCTTTCTTCAGAGATGATGTGTGCAAATCAAAGGAAAAACTCAAGGGAAATGACAGACAACACTCCTCTTCTTTCAGAAGTACTATTCAGCAAACCACAAGAATACTCCTGGTAGTAACAGCAAAATGTAACAAAAGATGTGATAACCAGCAAATCGAGATGCAGCACAAAGTCTCCACCTGAATTGCTCAAGAGTAAGATATGAAGGACAATGAGGGCACAAAGTCGCCCCAAGGTCCTTTACACAAAAATGAAAAGAAAACACACTAAAGGCAATTATGGGGGCACAAAGTCTCTCCACAGTTGACTCTTCAGGACACCTTCTTGACTGTTGTCACTAATTCTGCTTGTTGAATTAAAGGAACAAAAGATATATTAAGGAAAAAGACATAGGAACAGTTTCCTCAAAAACAAAGATATTATAGCACAAAGTCTGAAAAACCACTTGCTTTCTTATTCCAATAACAAAATATGATAAACAAAATGAGCTTAAAGTCTCAGAAATGCCTTTCAATTTGGGTAGAGTTTTGTTTTGATTGTCAAAAAGAGATCCATTTACAATAGAAGAGAGTCCCTTATATAGCCTCTTCAAGAAGGACTTGGGAACAATAACACATCATGTTGCATTGAAATCTGTTAAGAAGACAGGCTGGAACTTAGGGGCATTTACCCATTTGATTTTATCAATGTAGAAAAGCAAGTCATGCTATTGAAAGTTTGCAACTTTCAATGTCCACCTGGTGATTTGATCCTACCTTCATCGTTCCTCCTTTTCTAGTTAATTGAATCGGGTCTTGGATTCAATTTGTTGTTCTATTCCTTCCTTGCTTTCTGCTGGTCTTGGCCTTAAAGCCTGTGAATGCATTTGGGTCTATAGATTCAAAGGATCAACGACTATTTTATGAGCTTTAAAATTGGCGTTCGTGCGCCTGTCACTATGTTTTCAACGGCTAGTTTGTTGTGTTGAATTCGACGTCTTCGGGTGCGTCACCCCTTGGTCCTTCTTTGGCTTTTCTATTTGGCACTTTCTTGGAAAGAATTTGCCCTTTTGAGACTTAAGAAATGATCCACTTTGGGTCGGGAAGAGCCCTCCACAAGGGTATCTGCCCTTTGGGCAGTCTTTAAATAGCCTTTGAGCTTCTTATTTTACATCTTCCCGAAGGGAAGGTGACTCTTCAATTTGGCAGCCGAGAGTCCCCCACAAGGGCACTTGCCTTTCGGGGTCCTTCAATGGCCTTCACCTTAGAGGTCTTTTGCAGCCTTTTCCTTAGCGGACTGTCTCTCGGGCTTTCTCCGCGGGTATTTTCCTGCGGACAAAAAGTCCACATAAATTTTTCGCAGACAAAAAGTCCTTAGAATTTCTATTTTGTTCCATTTGCCTTTGAGAATTTCCTTCGGGTTTTCTTCCCGCAGATGCTTCTTGAATTCTTTCAGACTTTTTGTTCGAAAGAATTATGCCTTAGACTTTTTCAAATGCCTTAAACAAAAATCTGAAAGAATTTACCTTTGTGGCCTTCTTTGAAAATGACCCTTTCGAAGGGCATTTTTGTCGACCAAGTGTCCTTCACAAGGGCACTTGTCCTTCGAGAAGCTCTCTTGAAATTTTACATTTGAACCGCTCCTTTGAACTATCACAGTGAACCGTTCCGTTGAACCACTTCGTTGAACCACGGCAATGAACCGCTTGATTGAACCAAACGTTGAACCAAGCTGATGAACCAAGCTTTGAACCAAAATGGTTCAATCCGATGGTTCAATTGAATGAACCAAGCCTTTGAACCAAGCAAATGAACTAAGTCGTTAAACCATTTGTTTGAACCAACCGTTGAACCAAGTTTTGGTTCAATGGTTCAAACGAAGCCTTTGAACCATGTGTTTGAACCCGCCTTTGAACCAAAAGATGTTGAACCAATCATTGAACCAAGCTTTGGTTCAATGGTTTAAACAAAGCCTTGAACCGATTGACGAACTATTTGATTGAACCAAAGGATGAACCAAAACATTGAAACAAAGCAGACGAACCACCCGAGTGAAACAAAGCATTGAACTGCTTGGTTAAACCAAGCCATTGAACCATTCCTTTGATTGAACCCGTCATTGAACCGAAAGCGTTGAACTGATTGAACCTTGAACTCGTTGAACCTTTGAACCAAAGTGGTTCAATGGTTGAACGGTTCAATGGTTCAAGCCTCTTTTGCTTGAATGCTTGCCTATAGACTTTTTTGATTGAACCAAGGCACTGAACCAATCCTAAAAATGACCAAGTGTTAGAAACTGATTCCTTTGTTTGAACCTGCCTGCAAAAGCCTTTGAGCCTGTAGAAATGAACCTGCCTGTAGAGTATATAGAAATCAAGTTTGTAGAAATCAACCTGTAAAGCCCATTGAACTTGGCCTACAGAGTCCGTAGATTTTCTCTTCCTGTAGAGTCCGTAGATTTAAGCCTACAGAGTCTGTAAATTTCTGAGAAGCTTGAAAAATGAGAAATTTGAATGCCCAGGACAAATTTTGAAAAGGGAAGAGACAATTTTGGTACGTAGGACCAAAATAGTTCAAATGTTGTCCCAAAAATGAGTGACATTTTTGGGGGACAACAGCTGGCTCTAGTTGGGGAACTTCTGTCAATTGCAAAAAGAATTAAAAGGAGTAGAATCCAGAATCTCCAGTGTCTTCATATGTACCATTGGGTTACAGAGTCATGCTACCCAGAAATGAAAGGCATAAAAAATAGAAACAAACAAAACAAAACAAAACAAAATTAAAAACTGTAAAAATATACATATACACAGATGTAATGATCTGATACTTCAAGAGTTGAAGTGTTTCAGATGCTGCCCATTGTGAGGTAGAGAAAAGAGTGTGCCATCTTGATATTTCAGCAGAAAGCTGTTTTCACCAATGTGTTGATGAATTATAAATGGGCCTCTCCAAAGGGAGTCAAACTTTCCATGCATCCCCTTTGATTCTCTCCTTTTGTCCCACAGCAGGACTTGATCCCCAATCTAGAAATCACGATTTCTGGTCAAAGAGTTTCTTTACCAGACTTTGATGAGCAGCAATTTTGTCCACTACCATGGTTCTTTGTTCCTCCAGCTTAGTCAGGCACATGATTTTTTTATCAAGAGAACTTTCATATGTTTGATCTTCAATTGCCTTTGCCAATTTCAAAGCTGGCAATTCTAAAGTGATTGGTATCTCAGCATTGATACCATAAAGAAGTTGAAAAGGAGACATACCAATTACCCTATTTGGTGTGATTTTGTCTGCCCATAGAGCATCAACCAATGCTTTGTGCCATATCCTTTGATTGTCATCTGCTAGCTTCTTGATGATAGTTATCAAGTTCTTATTGCTGGATTTAGTTTGTCCATTCCCTTGTGGAAAATAATCAGAAGAGTGAGAGAGTATAATTCTATAATGAAAACAAAATTATGTAATCTCTTGAGAGGTGAAACAAGCTGCATTATCAGTAACAATTTTGATTATAACTCCAAACTTGGAAATGATATTCTCTTTGAGGAAGTTGCATACAACTTCTAAAGTAGCATGCTTAGTTGGGATTGCTTCTACCCACTTGGTGAAATAGTCAGTTGCTGTAAGGACATAATTATGTCCAGCACTTGAATATGGGTTTATTTTCTCAATAAAATCAATCCCTCATTGCTGGAAAGGTTCTTCTATGATTACTGGCTTGAAAGGCATAGCAGCTAACTTGGGTCTTCTAACAAATCACTGACAGCGTTCACATTTTCTCACCCACTTATGTGCATCTTGGAAAAGAGTTGGCCAGTAATACCTGGCTCATAGAATCTTGTGAACAATCACAGGAGCAAAAAAATGTCCTCCACAGGCCAGATTGTGGAAAGATTTCAAAAGCTAGCTTTGTTGTTCTTTGTCTACACAGCGAAGGAATACTCCATCTATGCTTCTCTTATACATGCCATTATTCCAAAAGACAAAATTAGTAGCTTTCAACTTGATAGTCCTCCTTTCTTTGTAAGACAAATGAGCAGGACATTCACCATAAGTAAGGAAATGAGCGATACCTGAATACCACTCATTGGTAGTGGAGACAAAAAAGACTATTGGAGTCTCTTCCACTTCAGTTTTTTCACGTTGTATGTCTTCTGAATTATTGTCAGCAATTAATTGGCATAGGCCTTTACTCCTAACCAGCTTTGTCGACTTGATGTCTAGATCAAACTCTTGGATCTTTGCAATCCAATTAACTCTTTTCGTGCCAAACTCTTGCTGAGTTAATATAAACTTGATTGTAGTGTCAGGAACTAAGGCAGTAATGTGTGAATTCAGAATATAGAAGCAAAAATATTTGACTACTTTCACCAACGCATAAGCATGCTTCTCTACATTTGAATACTTCATCTCATGGGTTTTGAGAGGACAACTCATGAAAGAGATAGGAGATTCCATACCTTCCTTATCCTATTGAACAAGAATTGCTGAAAGAGTGTGTTCAGATGCATAACTGTATATGATGAAATCTTTGTTGTAATATGGGCAAACCAAGGTAGGGGTGTGAGCAATGGCGGTTTTGATATCTTGAAATGTTGATTTGCCTTCTTTAGTCCAGCTAAAAATGGTGTTCTCTTTCATCATGTTCACAATGTGTCTAGTCTTCTCAGCAAATTTGGGGATGAATCTCCATAAGAAATTCACCTTTCTGAAGAAGAATGAACAACATTCTTACTTGTAGGCAAATTAAGTTCTTGATTAGACTTGACTCTGTCTGAGTCAATCTTTATGCCTTCTTTGGACATAATGTGTGAAAGGAGTTTCCCCTCCGTTATTTCAAAAATAGACTTTTTAAGATTCAAGGAAATACCATTCTGGCGGCAGCGCTCCAGCACTTGTTGTAAGTGGTGTACATGATCAGATCAACGCTTTGAAAAGACAGTCAAGTCATCAAGGTATACCACTATGAATTTACCAATCTCATTTTTAAAATCCAGATCCATTGCTCTCTGAAAGGTAACACCAACATTTATTAAACCAAAAGGCATTATTCTATATGCAAATGTACCCCAAGGTGTGGTGAATGTAGTCTTGTGTTGGTCTGCTTCACCAACTTCAACTTGATTATATCTTAAGAAGCCATTCAACATTGATAACATCTCTGAACCTGTCACTGTTTGAAGCACTTGATCCGTAATTGGCAAAAGGTAATTATCTTTCAAAGATGCTTGATTCAAATTCCTGAAATCTACACAAATGCGAATTTCTCCATTCTTCTTCCTTATAGGCACTATGCTTGCAATCCACGTGGAATGATGGATTGGGAAGATGATTCTAGCATTTAATATTTTTTGTATCTCAGACAGAATAATACCTAATATTTTTGGATTATACTGTCATGATTTTTGCTTGTAGGGCATTGATTCAACCTTAAGAGGAATGTCATGGCAGATTTCATCAGGTCTGAGAGACTTCAGGTCTTCATAAGAATATGCTGAGACATCCATGTATTGACAGAGTAAAGAGGTGAACTTAAAACTTTCTTCAAGGGTGCAACACTTACCAATATTGACCATCTTGGGATTTTTTTAGTAGTCAGATTCACTTGATCAAATCCCTGAGAGAAACTCGAGTCTGTTTGCTATTGTTTGATGAATCTATCATGCTTGTCAAACAGATTTTCAAGAGAAACCAGGCCTTTGGGAATTTTATTTCTTTTCAGCTGTAAGAATTATTCATTTATACCTGAACTGGATTTAGAGGCTGATTCATACTTCTGAGGATCACTGCCTTCAAAACATAGTTGTTCAAAATTGTCTTTTCATTCTAAGAAGGCAATGATTTGATGATCATCATTAAATACTTGCCAATAATTAGCATTGTCAAGAACACTTGGTCTATAGACCAGCTTAATAGTATACCTGTCTTCTTTGAAATCTGAATGAGGAACTAAGAGAGTTCCTAAAACAGCAAGTGCATCAACTCTGTCATTAGACTCTCTAGGTATGGCAGAAATGTTGAAAGCATCAAAGCTTTCAATTTGGTCTCAAACCAAGTTATGGTAGTGGCGTAATCTTTTATTCTTGGTTTGGTATAAGTTCTTCACTTGACAAACCACTAATTCAGCATCCCCTTTGGCATGAAGAAACTTGATGCCTTTGTCTTGAGCAGCCTTCATGCCAAGCAACAGAGATTCGTATTCAGCTGTATTGTTAGTGTTGCTAAACTGTAATTTGTAAGGTGAAGGAAACATATCTCCTTGAGGAGAAATCAAAACAATTTCAGCTCTTGAATTAGTAGAGGAACAACTACCATCAAATTCCAAAGTCCATATCTCGTCTGATATTGATTTTTCTTTAGACTTTCCTTCTTCAGAGATGGAGCAGCCTTCTTGGTCTGTAATGTAGCCGACTAGTTTTTTTGCTGTTCTTGTTGAACTGATTTATGAGTTGACACTTTCAAGAATTATATCAAGTGTTTCATGCACTTCATCTGTAGATAGAAAATAGTTACCCATACTCGCAGATTCAAAAATAATTTAAGCTTCAGGGGATGATGTTTCGGTGACCACATATTTTGCTTCCTTTTCAGGGATCAACCTCTTCATTATGCCTTGGACAGGGATCCTTGCCTTAGACAAATCCATGCTTAGTTCTCCTCCCACGTCCTTGTAAAAATTTCATCTAAGCAAAATGCCATAGGATGCTAGGACATCAGCCACCAAGATAGTCATCTTGATTCTCTTGTTTGGAAAGGCTGCAAATGCAAATTATGCATCTTTGATTTGCCCCGGCAATGGTACTTACTTGTTCTCCATGGAGAAACATCTCTCAAATGTCTTAGTCTGTGTGAGACCAAGAGACTCAGCTGCTTTAGCAGGCATGACATTGTTAGATGCGCTTGATTCTATAATACAGTTACTCAGCTTGTGGCCATTAATTAATAAGAAAACATAGAAAAGTTCTATTTTTTTAAGAGCAGCTGGGGGAGTAATGACCATATTATTTAGAATATGTGCGTTCTTTGGAGAATCAAGAGTTATCTTTTTAGCCTTTTGTCTTACAAGGATGGTTTGGTTCTTAACATATTGGACCAACTTATTCAATTGATCAGGATTGGACTGCAAATATTCAAACTCAGACATTTATATTTTTGTCTTTTTGACATGATTGATTATGTCAAATGGCTGAATTGAGCTAGGTACAGAGAAAGGTACTTCAAATTTATGAGTTTTAAGAGGGATGGGAGGTGGGCTGGTTTGCAAATTTAAAGTAGAAAGAGAAGGCAAAATTGATGTATTTGCCTTTTGGGTGATTACCAGATCTTTTGACTAAAAAGGCAAAGTGGTTCCACGCTTAGCAATCGTGACTGCTGGCTAAGATTGCTCTTCTGACTTCTCTTTATCAGTTTGCTAGACTAATTGGTTCTTGGACCTAGTAAACACTGCATATGATCCATCAAAAGCTTCTCCTTTGCTTTTGGGTTCATCCTGGTAGTTCAGGAAACCAATGTGGGAGTCGCCAGCTAATTCTTCTTGATTGTCTTCAAAGAGATCAACGTCATTTTCTTGATTCAATTCAGGGTAGAAAGAGAACTCTGATTCTACTTCAAGATATCCCATTACTAAATTGGTTAGAGGAGCTTCCAGGGCAAGTTTCCCTTATGGGGGAGGAAGGCGATTCTGTTGCCCTTGATTCCTGGCAGCATTGCCCTAATATGATTGATTTGGGAATGTCTTTCTGTATGAAGGAGCAGAAGACATTCCTTGAGCCATTTGTTTTTTGAGAGCAAGCAACTCATTAGCTAATTTCTGCACCATTGGATCTGTGGTGCCTGTAGATGCATATTCAGAAGATGATGAAGCTTTGTTTCTATTTGGATCTCTTCTTATCTTCCCTGCTAAGATGAGATCATCTTCTACTTCAATGGCCAAATGTTGAGCTGCAACAAGATTTATTTGACCAGCACGTCTCAAGAGAAAACTTACTTCAGGTAACTAAGAATTAATGAAAAAGCATTTGAGATTCTCAACTATAGGTCGAGCAATTACAGAAATTTTGTTTCTCAGTTTGTCAAATTTGGCTATGAAGTCTCTCATAGGCTCATAAGGCTCTTTTTTCATCTGTGTAAGTTGAGTCAGAAGTGCATGTGCATCTTCTGTAGGTTTGAATCTGGCTTCAAACTTATCTTTGAGAGTATTCCAATCGGTTACTGACCGAGCCTATAGATGATAAAACCAATCTACAGCAGCACCTTGTAATGTTTCTACAAATAGCCTGACTGCTGCATCTTCAAATTCTACTCTGATTACTCCACAAGCTATGCTGAAGGCTACAATGTGTTCATCGGGATGAAACTTTCTATCACCATAGAATTTGGGAAAATTCTTCCTTGAACTGCATGGAAGCTCATGTAGAGGTGGAGTAAGATTGAGAGGACCAAAAACATTACCCCAGGGGCCTTGAACTGCCATTATAGGATTATGAAAAGGAGGGATAACAAATTTTAGAGGGGTAATTATTGGCAAAGCTTTATCAACAGTAGAAGTAGATACTTCGTTTGGCAATGGAGATCTGACTTTAGTAGGAGGAAAACTCTTGGTTCATTGAAGACGAGATGGTGAAAGAAACAGATCAAAATCACATTGCTGTACCAACTCGAATACAGGGTCAATGATACCTTTAGCCCTTTGGCTTCGTGTATACCTTGAATCTACCAGATTGTGAAAAAAAAATAGAAAAAAATTGACCTTGCTTCAGTTAAAGCTTGAGGCTTTAAACTGTGCGTTCTTTCCTGGTTAGCGTGGAGGTGAATGGATAGATTATAAATGGATAATGGATTTTATATCCTTAGCGGAGTCACCAAAAACTGTTGGTTGAATATTTTGTCGATCAACGTACTGATAAATAAAATAGGTCTGATCATCCAAAGTAAGAAAATTAGTCGTCCAAATGTGTAGTTTTACCACATCAGAAGGGGACTGATCTCTTCTCTCATCAAGGGGAGGTTCCCTATAGATAGGCTATATATATATATATATATATATAAACATAAAATAATACTCAAGGGTAGGACAAACCATCCATCTCTCTTTCTTTAGAGATGATGTGTGCAAATCAAAAGAAAAACTCAAGGGAAATGATAGACAACACTCCTCTTCTTTCAGATGTACTATTCAGCAAACCAAAAGAATACTCTTGGTAGTAACAACAAAATGTAACAAAGGATGTAATAACCAGCAAATCGAGATGCAACACAAAGTCTCCACCTGAATTGCTCAAGAGTAAGATACGAAGGATAATGAGGGCACAAAGTCGCCCCAAGGTCCTTTACACATAAATGAAAAGAAAACACACTAAAGGCAATTATGGGGGCACAAAGTCTCTCCACAGTTGACTCTTCAAGACACCTTCTTGACTACTGTCACTAATTTTGCTTGTTGAATTAAAGGAACACAAGATATATTAAGGAAAAAGACATAAGAATAGTTTTCTCAACAACAAAGATATTATAGCACAAAGTCTGAAAAACCACTTGCTTTCTTATTCCAATAACAAAATATAATAAACAAACTGAGCTTAAAGTCTCAGAAATGCCTTTCAATTTGGGCAGAGTTTCGTTCTAATTGTCAAAAAGAGATCCATTTACAATAGAAGAGAGTCCCTTAGATAGCCTCTTCAAGAAGGACTCGAGAACAATAACACATCATGTTGCATTAAAATCTGTTAAGAAGATAGGCTGGAACTTAGGGGCATTTACCCATTTGATTTTATCAATGTAGAGAAGCAAGTCACGCTATTGAAAGTTTGCAACTTTCAATGTCCACCTGGCGATCTGATCCTACCTTCATCGTTCCTCCTTTTCTAGTTAATTGAACCGGGTCCTGGATTCAATTTGTTGTTCTGCTCCTTCCTTGCTTTCTGCTGGTCTTAGCCTTAAAGCCTGTGAATGCATTCGGGTCTGTAGATTCAAAATATCAACGGCTATTTTATGAGCTTTAAAATTGATGTTCACGCGCCTGTCACTATGTTTTCAATGACTAGTTTACTGTGTTGAATTTGACGTCTTCAGGTGCGTCACCCCTTGGTCCTTCTTCGGCTTTTCTATTTGGCACTTTCCTGGAAAGAATCTACCCGTTCGAGCCTTAAGAAATGATCCGCTTTGGGTTGGGAAGAGCCCTCGCAAGGGTATCTGCCCTTTGGGCGGTCTTTGAATAGCCTTCGAGCTTCTTATTTTACATCTTCCCGAAGGGAAGGTGACTCTTCAATTTGGCAGCTGAGAGTCCCCCACAAGGGCACTTGCCCTTCAGGGTCCTTCGGCGGCCTTCGCCTTAGAGGTCTCTCGTGGCCTTTTCCTTAGCGGAATGTCTCTTGGCTTTCTTCATGGGTGTTTTGTCCGCAGAAATTTCCCGTGGACAAAAAGTCCACAGAATTTCCATTTTGTTCCGTTTGCCTTTGAGAATTTCCTTCGGGTTTTCTTCCCACAATCGCTTCTTGAATTCTTTCAGACTTTTTGTTCGAAAGAATTATGCCTTAGACTTTTTCAAATGCCTTAAACAAAAATCCGAAAGAATTTACCTTTGCGGCCTTCTTTGAAAATGACTCTTTTGAAGGGTATTTTTATCGACCAAGTGCCCTCCGCAAGGGCACTTGTCCTTCGAGAAGCTCTCTTGAACTTTTACATTTGAACCGCTCCTTTGAACTGTCACAGTGAATCGCTCCGTTGAACCACTTCGTTGAACCACGGCAATGAACCGCTTGATTGAACCAAACGTTGAACCAAGCCGATGAACCAAGCTTTGAACCAAAATGGTTCAAGCCGATGGTTCAATTGAATGAACCAAGCCTTTGAACCAAGCAGATGAACTAAGTTGTTGAACCATTTATTTGAACCAACCGTTGAACCAAGTTTTGGTTTAACGGTTCAAACGAAGCCTTTGAACCATGTGTTTGAACCCGCCTTTGAACCAAAAGACGTTGAACCAACTGTTGAACCAAGCTTTGGTTCAACGGTTCAAACAAAGCCTTGAACCGATTGACGAACCATTTGATTGAACCAAAGGATGAACCAAAATGTTGAAACAAAGCAGACGAACCACCCGAATGAAACAAAGCGTTGAACCGCTTGGTTGAACCAAGCCATTGAACCATTCCTTTGATTGAACTCGTCATTGAACCGAAAGCGTTGAACCGATTGAACCTTGAACTCGTTGAACCTTTGAACCAAAGTGGTTCAACGGTTCAATGGTTCAAGCCTCTTTTGCTTGAATGCTTGCCGATAGACATTTTTGATTGAACCAAGGCACTGAACTAATCCTGAAAATGACCAAGTGTTAGAAACTGATTCCTTTGGTTGAACCCGCCTGCAGAAGCCTTTGAACCTGTAGAAATGAACCTTCCTGCAGAGTCCGTAGAAATCAAGTCTGTAGAAATCAACCTATAAAGCCCATTAAACTTGCCCTGTAGAGTCTGTAGATTTTCTCTTCCTGCTGAGTTCGTAGATTTAAGCCTGCAGAGTCCGTAGGTTTCTGAGAAGCTTGAAAAATGAGAAATTTGAATGCCCAGGACAAATTTTGAAAAGGGAAGAGACAATTTTGGTCTGTAGGACCAAAATATTTCAAATGTTGTCCCGAAAATGAGTGATATATTTGCGGGACAACACAAGGCTCTAGGTAGATTAGAGATTTTCAGACAAGTTTACGATAATAAATGGTGATTAAATGAGGATTAGTGGGAGGATTTGTTAGAAAGGCTAGTGGGGGTAGGTGAAGATAGGTGGCGAGGAATTTAAAATTCGAAAATAATAGATAAGTGGGATTTAATAATAAGTGACGTGTGATTAGGGGAATTAATTGGGATGGTGGGAACTATAAGGTTAACATATGATGTAGAAATGTTAGAGGGGGATGGAAATCAATCTAGGTGATTCAGGGATACTAATAATAATAAAACTAGTAAAAGTGAGCAATTTTAGGTGTATACAATATCCAAACAAAAAAAGCTTGCCTTTGCATCATGATGATAATATTTGAGGCAACACATAATTTAGATGGTGAAATCTAACAACCTTGACAAGGTTTCCTAATAAAGAAAGAAATTATATTAATGCCCCCGAATGACCATAAGTAGGTCAATGGGACTTGTGAATACATCTAATTGCAATAGAAAGTGACAAGGTAAAAGGAACATAGGACAAAAAACTAACTAAATAACAATAAAAAAAATTAAAACACTAAAAATAAATGAATGGTAAACCCAAAATACTAAAGCCCGAACCTAGGTGGTTAAGGTTCCGATACAAATGGCCATGTGGGGAGCAATAACTCCCAAAGAGCATGGATTGATGAAAGTTAGAAAGATTGGATGGTAGTCGTATAAAATATCTTTGACCATACTCGAGCTAGAGGAATTATCTTCGTCATTGTCTATCACTGTGAAAGGGCCAATGCAAGCTCTGATAATATCCATTGATAAGTGTTTATAGTTGAGGGGGTCAGACTAGGTAAATTTAAGAGGAAGAAAAACACTCCCCCTTTAATCCATCCTAACGTCTAAGGTCGAAGAAATTCTCGTGGTAGCAAAGAAACTCATAATGTGCTGCTTTCCCCATAGTGCAAGAAGTCGTCGAGGAGTAGATCCACTATGTCAAGAAAGAGTAGATCCATGACACTAGGGAGTAGATCCACTATGTCAAGAAAGAGCAGATCCATGACACTAGGGAGTAGATCCACGTTGTTGATAAATAGTATGTTAGGTTACCTTAGTAGTAGTGATATGTAAAGACGAGTGCCGCCTCATTGACTTACCCCTTTCAATATGTGAAGCAACAATATCCAAAGGGCGCTTGACACCACCAACCTGTATGATGGGATGAAAGAAAGAGGTAATATACATGGGAGATCCCTAAAAGAACTTGGGTTAAAGGGTGACAACTACCAGAAGAAAAAAGGTTAGGGATTGTTGGTTTATATATTAAAAGAAAGTGGATAAGAATATATTATTAACGTCTAATAGTAACCATAACATGGTAATAGGATTATAAAAAAGGTACATTTCAAATAAGAACATGCAATAGAAAAAAGAGATAAAACATAAAACACAAGAGCTAAGTTGTTGAGATCTTTCCCCTAACAACTCATGATTGTTGGGTAGAACAATGGATTCATTTGCACCTTTGAAATTGAGGTTGAAGAATGGACTTTGCAGTTGAACCATGAAATAAGGAGTTATCTCAATAACTTTATAAAAGATCATCTTCGTATTAGATCATCTTTATAATAAATATAACCACATATCTCTAACCCTCATAATGAATAAGATCTCTTAGAAAACATTAATTTCATTTAAAAAGATAGTAAACCCTACCATGAATCTCATAATATATTAAACACCTAAATATAAAATACTTATTTAATTTTAATTCATTATTACAAAATTTACACATTAATATAATGTCATCCAATTCTATAAAAATATTAATATCTCATCCTACACCAATAATAAATGGAGCCTTGAAAATTTAGTATTCCATTGTCTCCACCTCATAGAAAAAGCAAAGACCGACAAATTCACTGAGAAATTATGATGATCTCTCCCAAAAAATATGAAAATCTTAACAACGTTGACAAATTAATAAGCCACCGAAGCCGAGAAATAATTAAAACTACACCAATAATAAATGGAGCCTTGAAAATGTAGCATTCCATCGTCTCCACCTCATAGAGAAAGCAAAGATCGACAAAATCGCTCAAGAGAGAATATGATATCTCTCCCAGGAGAAATAATAATAATAATAAAAATTTTAACGTCCACGAGACTAAAAATAGTCTATGGGACAGCAAGACAACTCAAGCAGATTTAAGTAGCACTGTTCGCTTCTTGTGTACGCTGATGATGAGCCCCCCTAATTGCTCAATGTGCTCTTCGTTGAATAGGTTATGCCAAGAACTGTCACATATAGTATCCGCAAATTTATCTCTGCTATCTTTGTAGGCCTCACATTCTAGAATAAAGTGCTGTTCAGTTTCCACTTTCCCAGAATTGCAAAATCTGCAAATTCTCTCTTCCCAAGCCTCCTTTGGCCTCTTCCAACGCCCGGTCTCACAACGAAGTTGGTGAGAGTTGGTTCTCAGCTGAGCAATAAGAATTTTAGCCCTCCAAGAAATGTTGGCTCCTATGTACGCTTTTTGGAGTTGATCACAAGTGGGGTTGAACTCATTTATATAATATAGTTTCTTCCTCCCGATCTCGCTTCCCCAATTTCTCTTGTAAAATTTCTCCATAACAAAGACTTTTATTTCTTTATTATTTGTGGGGCACATATTGAATTGAATATTCCATTTACTCATCCATGTGATATTTTGTTGCATCCATGTCCTTTTTCGCTTACATAGTGTATCACTAAAAACAACTTTAGGCCATCTATCCTCTTCCATTTTTTCGATTCTTTTTAAATAGCTTAAAAGGCGAACCATAGCAAGTGCCTCGATAGGAACAGCTCCCATTTCACTTAGCATGATGTCATATGGAATCGTGCTTTTGATTTTAATCTTGCTTGTAATCAAGCGCTTTTGGATTCCTTCAATTTGTTTCCATTGTGTTATAGTAGTGCTGCTGGCCCATAATTCACACCCGTAAAGAACAACTGACAGCACAAGAAAACCGAACAAAGTTTGAATAGTTTTCCAATCCCACAACTCCACTTCACGGCACTTATTCTGAAGAGCATAGAAAGCCTTCCACCCACCTAGTGTCCTTTTATACCTTAGTGTACCTAGAAATGAAAGTCTTAACAACGTTAACAATTTAGTAAGCCACGGGAGCCCAGGTATAATTAAAACTACTACTCATATGATGGAAAGGTCGAATAATCACAGTATACCTACACGTTCCATTTAAAAATTCGAACCCGTTGGTTGGTTTTTTGCATTCACGCAATAACTGCTCACAGGCAGGGATCCTGTGTTCAGATTTTTGTTTCACATCCCGGAAGTCTGTAATTGGTTCTTTTATCGATGGTATACGGGAAAACTGTTTTAACACATCTATTTTAGGGCAAGATGATCTCTCTTTCCCAAACCCAACAATGGCATGCCATCCAATTTCAACATATTAAGCTGAACAAGAACCTCCAAAAATGCTTATCAGGACGACCTTCTGTTCACCTTCAACGTTGCAGATCGACGAACGACTCAAACAAGGTATGGTCTGTATCCTATTTTCATTCTATATATGTACACAATACACACACACACAATCAAACCAGTATTTACAGTACTGGTTGTTTCATGTAATACCCTGATTTATTCAATCATAAACAAAAGTAGGTATTGATAGCTTCTTTTCATAGTTTATATTTACAGTGCTGATTTCGTTTCACGTAATACCCATAACTCATTCAAGCATAATTGAAAGTGAGTATTCGTATACCATACTAGTGTTGTTTCATTTCACGTAATACCCATAACTCATTCAACCATAATTGAAAGTGGGTATTCATATACCATACTAGTGTTGTTTCATGTGATACCCATAATTTATTGAATCATGATTGAAATTGGGTTTGTAATAGATTGCATTTACAGTACTTGTTGTTTCATGTTATACCCATAATTTATTCAATAAAAAATGAAAGTGGTCATAGTTTCTATCCAGGGTACTGGTATTGTTTCATGTAATACCCATAGTTCATTCAACTGTGATTGAAAGTAGGTTTTGTTATCCTTTTATCATGGTTTGTATTTACAATACTGGTGTTGTTTCATGTAACACCTATATCTCGTTCAACCATAAATGAAAGTGGGTATCGGTATGTTTTCTTCATAGTCTGTATCTACCAAATTGGTGTTTTTTCATATAATAGACATAATTCATTCAACCATATTTGGAAGTGGGGTTTTCATCGTTTTGTATTTTCAGTGCTGGTGTTGTTTCATGTAATAGCAATAATTCATTCAACCATAATTGAAAGTCTGTTTTCTTGTTTGTATCCAGAGTACTACTGTTGTTTCATGTAATATAAATCATAGTTTTAAAAACTGCAGAGAACTCGCCAGATTCATGAGCCAATCTGGGTCAGCTAGTAACTTGTCTACCGAGTACTCGCCAAGTTTTGCACAGAAAGATAGTAAATCAGACTTTTACAAGATAATCCCTTGTTTTTGGGTTTTCATTCGAAATCTGAATACCAACCCCTATTTATCAATCAAAAACAAATGGCCACTGTTTGTATTATGCAAGCGGCAGTTTTGTTTGTGCAAAAGTTACCAATTACCTTATGAACCACATATAGCTGAAACACTTCTTCAGATTTGTTCTAGTAGTTTTGTGTGAGCTTTCTGAAATGTATTCACTATTCATATCTCATAATGTACATCACTACCATGTACCTATTCTTGCACTTTGTCATATGATAACCTCTCAAAGATGCACACCCACTCATTAGTAAGAGTTTTAAGTTTTATACTGAACCATTATGGCTAATCCCCTCTTCACAAAACTTTTTGGGAGCATGGTGGGGCATAGAATCATCAATCAGGCTGAAGAAAAAGGAAAGAGAGCAAAAGGTCAAGCCGGTTTTAGACCAAAACATTCGACAATAGACCAATTTGTCACACTAAGACACTTAGTTGAGAAGGTTTTGGATAAAAAATGTGAAGTCTATTACTGTTTCGTAGAATTCAAGAAAGCATTTGATACAATGCCCAGAAGCAAATTATGGAGCAGAATGGAAGAACTAAAGGTCCCAATGCAATACAGGGCAGTAGTCCACAGGCTATATGAAGAAGTCAAGGCCAAAATAAAAATGCAGGAATGGTTGTCGGAATACTTTGGGAGCAATATAGGAGTCAAACAAGCTGCCTTTTGTCTCCCACTTTGTTTGGGTTATATATCGATAAGCTAGAAGAATAGATAGACAAGTATAGGGGTGGAGGAGTTTATTTGACTAAATATGTGGTGAAACTCCTCTTATATGTTGATGATCTAATTCTAATTGCTGAAAAAATTCAAGACTTGAAAGACCACCTACAAGCTTTAGAGCGTTTATATAGAGTAAGTAGGGTTGCATGATAACATTTACAAAATTAAGATATTAGTATTCTCTCTAAAAAGAAAAAATGAACATTTCAACTTCAAAAATGAGGGGGACCTGCTTGAAGTGGTATCGGAATACAGGTATCTTGGCCTAGACTTTCACAAGAAACTCGGCTGGGACACATGTAGAATGAAAAGAATACAAGGTGGTTGGAAAGCTCTATACGCACTAAAAATTAGGTGCAGGAATGCAAAGTTGTGGTATTGGAAGACCACCGGGGTCTTATTTGGGTTACTTGTCATCCTTGTGGTTCTATATGGTGTGAGATATGGGCAGCGGCACTTCAGGTTTGAAATGGAGGCAAAGAGAAAGGATCCAAAAGGGCTTAATTACAAACAACTTCAAAATCAAGGCCTCAATCCCCTATGAAATTCTCCTTGTAGAAACGTGCACTTTCCCTTTAGAGGCAACAACTATGATTAGGTCATTATGCTACTTGAAAAAAATAGAAAACATGGAGAATGACAGGTGGCCTAAAGCAACAAAAGAAGAAAAAATACATAGGAGAAAGAGCACATGGATGAAGCAAAACCACAAACAGATGAGTAGATGGAATGTTGATATAAATAAATGGCCAAACCTTAACAAAGAAATCAAAAGTTATGTGAATGAGAAGTTTAGAACAGCCACGTGGAGAAAGAAAACAAACAGGAAACAACAACACTACCTTACAAAATTCAACCCAACTTATGAACATCAAGAAAAAGCATACATAGGGGCTGAAATCATATGGAGGGAGAAGATAGTCATAGCTCAGATAAGAACTAGTTCCCATAGGCTCATATGTGAGATAGGTAGATGGGTGACCCAAAGGAAGAATGGAAGCAAAGGATATGTCTGTTTTGCACTACAGCGACAATAGAGACAAAGAAGCACTTCATCCTAGAATGCCCAGCCTACAATGACATCTAGGTCATGTTCACAAAAATATTGAGAGTAGATGCCACATTGGAGCTATTTGAAGAGATGAGAATAAAAGAGTTGGGGGAGCTGCTAATTCAAATCAATAAGAGAAGGAACAATCTTCTTAATGAAAAAACCTGTCCCTCAAATTATAAATCATCGAGCAGTTGAGACAACTTTGACAAAGTGTGGTCCCATAGACTGTGAGGTCTCGTGGATGTAATTAAAACCATTAATTTCATTTCATACAGGGCAATTATAGTATTCCTGACCATTAAACTGGGCTCAGTCAAACATCAAAAGAGGGTTGGTGTTCCTTGGCTTCTAATTGAATGTTACCCTTTAGTGCTTTCTGGCTTTGAGTCCTTGGGTTTCATTCGTTCAGATATCCTGACAGCTCAGTTACTTGCATCACTTGGCATTGATTGCCCTTTGCTGACCCAGTCTTCCAAGTACCAAGATTCTCTTGTACCCAGTTATATTCGCTTTGCTTCACACTCAGTTCAGGAACAACCCTCGGGACCTTGCATGGTTCTTGAAACTTTGATCTTCTGCGTTTTGATGCAAGGCCATCTCAGCTAGGTTGTTCAACAGTTACTTACACACCCAACTTGACAACAACACTAGCCTTAATGCCTTTGATTCTTTTCCACAAATTATTGGTACTCTACAATGTGTCCCTTGGGTTTTCAAGTCTGCTTATGGAATTTCTTGTCATTAGCACAATACTAGGATTTGTGACTGGGACCTCCAAACTTGCGTGCTCCTTGGGCCTACGGGTCTGCATTGGCTCCTCTGCTTGGGTGCATTCAGCCTTGTTCATGTTCTTTCTCGGAGGCACGAGGATCCTAGTTAATTCCACATATTAGTTGCTTAGAGTCTATACTCAGAGGTTTGGTGCGATGCTTTGACAGAGGTACTTTGGCTCCAGGCTTATCTTCATAACCCGGCACATTTGGAGTCTGACTGGCTGCCTTGTTATCACTGGTTGCTTGAATCTTCTAGGTTCTGTATGTTTATGGTCTAAGACAAATCTTCGTTTGTTCAAAAACTCGTTAGTTCTTGCGAGTGTGTGCCAAAAACTTGCTAGCCAGCTGTTTTGTTTTACTTCTTTTTTTTTCAGATATGTTTTTTGATTTTTTTTTCCTTGCTATGGATTTGAATGTTTTTTTTAACAATTTTACTTGCCATGCATTTTCTAAATTCATTTCTAATGCTTTTCGAGTTCAACAGTATTTTGCATGTTATTTTAATTTATTGTATGAATCTATATATTTTCTAATTTGCCGAGTTTTTTGCTGAGTCCCAAGTCTGCGTGAAAATTTTGGGCTGCCGAATTTTTTTGCTGAGACTGAGTTTTAAAACTATGATACAGATAATGTATTCAACCATAATTGAAAGTGGTATGTGTATGTTTTCATCATAGTTTGTATTTATGGTACCGTTCTTCTTCCATGTAATACCCATAATTCATTATATCATAATTGAAAGTGGGTCCTTGTATCTTTTCATCATAGTTTGTATTTTCAGTACTGGTGTTGTTTCATGTAATACCCCTCATACATCCAACGATAATTGAAAGTGGGTGTTGGTGTATTTTCATCATAGTATGTGTTCCCAGTACCGTTGTTTTATGTAATACCAATAATTTGTTCAACCATAATTGAAAGTGGTAAATTGTAGCTTCTAATTGTGGTTTGTATTTACAGTATTGTTGTTTATGTGATACCTGTAATTCATTCAACCATACTTGAAAGTGGGTATTGGTATGTTTTCAACATAATTTCTATTTACATTTCTGCTATCATTTCATGTAATACCCATAGTTCATTCAACTATAATTAAAAGTGGGTATTGCTATGTTTTCATCATAGATTGTGTTTACAATACTGTTGTGGTGCATGCAATGCTCATGGTTCATTCAACTATAAGTGAAAGTGGGTATTGACATCTTGTCATCAGAGCTTGTATTTAGAGTAGTGCTGTTGTTTCCTGTAATATAGATTGTATTTTTGGTACCGGTGTTGTTTCATGTAATACCACATTCAATTATGGTGCGTGTATATATATTTTCGTAATTCATGTAGCCATAATTGATTGTGGGTATCATAGTTTGTATTTATAGCATTGGTATTGTTTTATGCTAAGTCACAAGGTTCACCGTATTTTTTTTTTTGGATAAAATACGAAATCATCGATTTTTATGCGGCAAAAGAAATTTGTCAAAGTTCGTAGGGTTCGTCGTATTCTTTTAGATCTGCACTTTTTTTCGGCGTTTGTGGGTCTACATGTGTGTGGGTTGTGTTCATTAGCTGCATTCATGGAGGGAGTCAAGACTGTGATTGTGGAGTCTGTTGAGGACGTCCCTACTGCTTGTCACGATCTGTTGCTGCCGAGGGCATCCCTACTATTCGTCATGATTTGCTGCTGCATGAGGACGTCCCTGCCGGAGCTGCTGCTGTCTAGGGCATGGCCGCTGGTGTTGGGACGTGGCTGGTAACTGGGCCTTGGCTGGATGAGGAGGAGCACTCGAGGTAGGGTTTTCTGTTTTTGTTTGACTTTATTTATTTTGGTAAACCATAAACTTTATTCCCATATGACAAATATATATACTATAACTTACGACTTAGCGTGGGAATAAATATTATAACTTACGACTTATCAATTTTAATTTATTTGTTTATTTTTATTTAGTTTAGCTTATTTATGATTATTTTATTTTAATTTAATTAATTTATTTTTATTTTGTTTTTCTACTTATTTTTATTTATTTAGTTTATTTTTTATTTTTTAATTTTAATTTATATATAGTATATAATTTTGTTTTCCTATAGTTCAAACTTAATGGCGATTTTTTTTTCGAACTTTATCCACGGGCGAACATGAACCGAATTTATCCTTGTCGAACTCGAACTCGAACTCGAACCTTTTGAGTTAGGTTTTATGTAAAACTCACATTGAATTATTATTGAATGGAGGAGGAGCAAATCTACATGTCATATCTACATGATAATATGTTGTTTTTGTCATAGTTATATTTACAGTACTGGTATTATTTCATGTACTATCCGTAATTTATTTATTGTTGAATGAACTAGGAGCAAACCAGGTTTAAAACAGTTCATTGCAGAGCAGGATTAGCAGAGGATGCACCCTTTGCCATAGCCATAGGAACATGTGTTCTTAATTCTATTGTTTTCCCTCCTCGGGATAAACTTAATGATCAAGATGGAGAAAGTATGGAAGATGTGAGATATGCAGCAATGGGGATCATAGGCTTTATTCCCTACTTCAACTGGCTGGTAACTATGTTAAAAACTGTTTTTCTTTTCTTTGAATAATGTGTGTGCATGTTAGTTTAAGCAATGAATGCCTCGGTTTTGGGCATGCTGGTATAGGTTTTACATGGTTCCATGTAAATGACATTCAGTGTCACTGTGTGAAGTAGCAGACCGTAGGGACCTGCCTTTTGTAAACTTTAACAAATTTGCATATTACTTGATAGTAAGAAATAGTTTAGTATAAAATGACAGATCTGAACTTTCATTTCTCAGTGGTATTTTTTCTCTACTTTCCTCTGCAGAGTTGGGTGTTTGCTTGGCTTGACACAGGAAGACGACGGTATTTGGTCTATGCAATTGTTTATTTAGCTCCTTATATAAGGTGAGGACAGTGGTTGATTAACTGTTTCCTTCTGAAAAATGTCATGCTTGCTTTTAATTGGTCTTTTCAGGGTGTATTCATACTACCAAACTATTTTAAAGTATATTTCATTGAAGGCCTTTTAAAGTGGGCTGCATAAAAGTTTTTTTTGAGTATGTTTAATCTGATGTAACCAGATTTCAACGTTCTTATCTAATTCTTCTCATAGTAATCCAAAGCAAATAGGCCTCATAACTTGGTTATCTGAAACATTTTTTTCTCCATCCTGTGATTTGATGCGAAGGCGGCTTAAAATTTGTATTCTAAATGTTAGGAAATGCACAGTGGTTGGAGCTGACTTTTAATATCTCAGTAATGACAGTTAAACAAATATTGGGATGAGGCTTTAGTGGGCCCAATTCAGTGTGTACCTTAATAATTTGAAATCCCATTCTACATACCATGTCAGGCATATACACACAAAAAAAAAAAAAAAAAAAAAAGAAAAAAATGAATCTCAGTGAACCAAGAATAGAGAAAAACATGGTACAATCGAAACATTTGAAAAATTGAGCAGTCATGGATTCTTCTGACATCTGATTTCTTTCTGAAGCTATCAAGTATTGTAAAACATCAACACTGAACATGGGATGGTATTGATATTTCAAATGTCATATATGATGGAGGCACTGCCTTTGAACTTTGCTATGCAAAGCTGAAAAACATCCTAATTTGAAAGAGAGGTAAACTGAGCTCAAATAGTAGAAGTTCAAGGTAGATTTATGACTTAAACACATTAAAAAAAAATCAAATTTGATTATTACCCTTGATTCCTTGAATGTGTTCAGCAGCTTCAATTTTCTCTTCTTCCACTTTCCATCTTCCAGCAAGAACACCCCTGCTCTCTCCGCACTGTGTTGATATCTCAAGCCAACAAAGGAATTGTGCATTGTGCTAAGGCTTTCACACTTTTATTATCAGCTTGATTTAAAGGAGTGTGCGTGGCTTGATAGGTTGTTTCTGATTTTCTTCATTGGCAATTTGAGGGGCCTCAGATGCCTAGGATCTAGCTGCAAAGTCAATTTGGACATTCCACTCCCCAAGAAAGAAGGAAATTATATTAATGTCTGGGTTTAGATCAAGGCTTGGATCTATCACAAGGTTGGTGAAGGGGTCAAAACCTAAAGAGGTACAAATTTGAACAACATATAAGATAAATGGAAAAACAATGCCCTTGTGAGCTTCTTTAGGGGGGTCTCATACACCAAATCAGTGTCTTGCTTGGCAGTGACTAATTACCTTTACCTTAACCAAAATAGATCAGTTGGACTCAGAAAGTACAATCAATTATAAAGTAGAAGTACTAGGGTAAAAAGACCTTAGGTTATGAAAAGTAACTAAATCAAAGTACAAAGAAAGGTGAACAAAGCAAGAGGGGGCAAACCTAAATTGGTTAATCCTCGAGCCACAAAATATGGTCAAGTATAAATAGCCCTACAAGGGAAGCATCCTAGAGAAACATAGAGTTGGTGATGATCAAGTAGGAGACCAATAATGTCACATGTTTGCAGTAAGGTTTGGACCAAAAAAGCCAACAACATTGTTGTCTATCATTGTGAAAGGGACCAAGCAAGACTTGAGAATGCTTAAAGGGGGATAGGGGGCAAGGATGGACAATCCTAGGAAGAATTTGAGTACTCCTTTGGGGCCTCTTCCAACATTCAAGACCAACATACCTTTGATAGCATTAAAAAAAACTAGTTACATGCGTCTGTCTCCATTACCCACGTTGTAGACAAGGAGGTGGTCTTCAATTCTGAAACAAAGCAGATGCACTTTGCTTGTAATGACATTTGTGGGGTTTTGGAGCTTCATTAGTAATATGCAAAGAGGAACACCTTCTCACTGAGATGTCACCCTTTGGGTGTGAATTATGTTTATCCATTGGGCGCTTAATGCCTCAAATGCCTGTAGTGGGCTGAAAGAAGGAAGTAATCGGTCCTGTAACTCTATAGACCAAGAGGGCAGATTGGCCTCTTTCCTATGTTCTCTGGAAAAATATTATCTAGAAGAAGCCTTTTTTGTTGGGGGGACCTTTGGGATAATAAGCTTCAACAGTGGCCCACCTAGCATGTGCTGAATAGAGCCCCAAAAGCTACACACCAAGATCTTTTTTGATTGATTTCTGAAAGTTGTCTTTTTAAAATGCAGCTTTAGGGGTTAGGGCCTTATTTGAGAGATTGGAGATGGAGTAATGGGAAGCCTTTCTACAATTACGTACCAAAGGATCTCTATGATATTATGATACTCACATTTGAACTTGCTCCATGATTGAATAAAGGATTGGAGGGGTAGGGGACAAGGGGATAGGTCAGGGACCCTACGATTTGATGGAAAAGGCAATGCCATTCTATTTGGAAATCCCCATCTTCTTTCAAGCCCAAGGTTTTGGGATTAAGATCTATGCTTCAATGTATACATTGGGAGTGATTATTATATAGCATGTTGTCATATAGATCATTGAGCAGTGACAAGTTATCGACCATAGGCCAAAGAACCTGCATGTGATGATGCAAAGAGTCAAACATTGGCATCATTACTTAGGGGAAAAGGAAACTATAATGCATTCAGGCTATAAACCCCTACAATTTTTGTATCACAAAGTAATTAATGCAGGTTTGACACCTTAAGTGGATGGAATGTTTATAACAATTAATTTGGTGATCAATTATAAGAAATGGGTCAGCAATACCTTGGCAGACATGTTTTCATACACCTAAAACTTCTGCACTAGGAGTGCTTATGCAACTAGCCATTTCATGTGACGAGTTAAAGGAGCGGATGCTGAAGACGATATTGGCAATGTGTATGGGGAGTTGCAAAAAGGTATTATTTTGTAGACAAGGTGGAGAGAACATGTTGACTATTGAGTTGACCAACTATTTTTGTATAAAGTAGACAAGCTTTGTATGGTGGTCGATGATGTGAAGGTGAAGTTGAGGTGGGAAACTCACTCATCCATGGTAGCAAGACACTTTAGCATAGGTAAGACCTTGGCTTATCTTCACTTACGTTTTTTTTGGGCCCAAAATGTAGTGTGATGTGCAAAGGATTGTGCAAGGATTCTCATGTGGCATGAGGAAGTTAAGAAACAATAAGTTAGGCATGCATACTTTGCTTCTAAAGGCAAGCCATTTGGTGGTGCATTTCAATGAATTTCGTAAGAGGCTTGCCAAAGACACAACTTGAAAATGATTATGATCTATTTTTGGTAGCCAACATGACTAGTAAGATTAGCAATTTTAAACCCTTGAAAGAAGATGGTGAGTGGTCAAAAGGCCTTCAAATTATTGTTTGAGCATGTTTGGGTACATTATGGGTTGCCAAAATCCATTGTTACAGAATGTGACGAGGTTTTCGAGTCTGTTCTGGATTTTGATTTAAAGCTTCATCAACATTAAGGTAAAACATTCTAAGATCTTTCATTTTCAAACTGATGGACAAATGAGATGGGAAATTGAACATTTGTTCATTTTTTGAGGAGTTATACTGGTGCAGTCACAGTAGTGGGTCCCATTGAAGGGATGCCCTTGGTTGTGCAATGAGAGTCGCACAACGAATAACAAATTTTTGTTTTTTTATTAAATCTCAAGCCTCAATGGCATCAACATTCACATTGTGAATCTCTACTCCAACTCTCTCTTTAAGCCTTTTTAAGCTTTTACAATATTATTTTCTTAGTTGTAGACTTTGCAACTTTCTTTGTGAGCTTGGTCTCCTCGCTTTCCTCTATCTCGTGTCTGCTCCCTTTACTCTATTGTGACCTCTATTTTGGTTTATGGCCTCCGTTTTCTATAGCCACTCTCTTCTTCGTGTTGTGGCTATCCCCTTTTCGTTTTGCTTCCATGAACGCTTTATTCCTTGGAGAATCTTCAACTTCTCGTGACTGTTGACTCTCCACCTTCCCTGTGATTGTTGATTTTGGAGATAGTTGAATTGTCACAAGTGAAACAGGTCTTGGATATTTGTATGTGAACAATTGCCCACACAGGGGGTTGCATGTTGTGTGGCCATTGTCAATTGAAAGCTCTGATCAATAGCTTTCCAACGAGACCAAAAATGCCTCATTTGGAGATCCCAAGTGGAAGATATGCTCGCTTGAAATTCCTTGTAATGCATGCCTTGAAAATTTGGGCATCCGTGAATTGTGGCCATTGTGATCTATCGGGATTGCAACATGTGTCAAATCCCGCAGTTTGTCCCCAATGGACTTGCTTTTTCTATTGTGGCCTCTGTGTATCCTGTGGACCCATGGATTTATTAGATCCACTTGTAAGTCACGTGTCCACCGTTGTAAACTGTGGTCCCCATGAACTCTGTGAACCTTGTGAACTTCGTGGAGCTTTCCCAAGGCCGTTGGACTCCGTACACTCTATGGAGCTTTTCTGAGACTGTTGAGCTCTGTGGATTCCATGGGGCTTTCTCAAGGTCGTTGAATTCCATGGAGTTCGTGGGGCTTTCTTGAGTTTGTGGATATGTTGGAATATATATTCCAATTAAGGATCACGCCACGTCTATTGGTGAATCTTGTTAGCTTTAGACTTAGTCATGAATGAGGATAAATTCTCCAAGGTCATCATTAATCATAGTGACTGTGTGAATGCTTAGAATATTTAGTGTGGTTGCTATGAAACCCGTAACTTGACCACATTGAGGTTCGTTAACACTATGATCACCATTAAACCTGCACTTTGAAGATGTGAACTTCGTGAAATTTGAACTTGGCTTATGTGACTCCATTGAGTTCAGATTTTTTCTCGAGAACTCTAACCAAAATTCCTACCTGTTTATGGTGATGCAAGATTGTTCATACACCTTGGATGCTCCCACATCAGACACCTGAGGTAATTAAAATGTGAGCTCCTGCTCACATGGATGGATTAAGTGGTAAAACCACTCTTTTTGCCATCGTGATGGATGACCATGGCGTTCCCTTCAAGCACACCAAATATCTTAGCTGATTGCCATGTTTTCTTTTCCCCTTCCAACTTTTTGTTGGCTTCAAATCCATTCGATTCTCTTTACCCATTGCTTGCACATCATTTGTCCACCTCCACCAAATTTTCTCTTCTTCCTTTCCCATAATCTTGTGGATTATGCCCATCTCTGTCTGACCACCTCCACGATGCTCTTTCTTGCATCTTATGGTCTATTGTGGGCTTGAACCCACTTTTGTCATCTATCCACCACCACCAAAATCCTTCTTGGCTTTGTTCATTCGCTATCCAACCTGCTATTGAATTCTTCCTTCTGTCAATCTTCTCTATGCATCTCTTTGTTCCTCATGGCTGGCATCTCTTCTTCTGCCTCTCTTCTTGCCACCACCTTATTACTTGTGGCTTCTTCATTTTTGAGTCTCTTAAAAGACTCTTCTTTTTCCTTTGCTTCTTCACTCTCTTCACCTTGGAAGGTCTCTTTAAAGGCCTCCTTCCTCTCCATCTCTGCATGTGCACATTGACTATTATCACAAATTCGTTTTAAAACATGAGACTTTATAGGTCCCACAAGTGTTCCTCCATCTTTATACTGTTAGCTTGATTTCCACCAAGCTTGGGCTCCTTAAAGCCTTTTCCATTTTCTCTGCTTCTCAAAACAGTGCTCAACTGTCCTTGTGATAGCTTCTTCCCATTTCCTTCACTTCTCATTCCCAATGCATCAACTCCAAGCTGATTGTATTCTCCTTCCTTCTTTGACATCCAAAGTATGCCATGTGCAAATGAACTTTCACTCCCTTTGCCTTTGTGAAAACAAGGCAATCCTTGACGTAGAAGAGTCTCCCTGCCAACATCTATGTGGGCTGCTCCCACGTGTGCCACTCCATTGTCATCCTTCAATCTTCTTGGTAGAACCATGTCCACCATCTCCATCTCCTTTTTTGCTTCTATGCCACATAAGTGACATTTTTCACCTTTTTAATCTCTTCCCATCTCTCTTGTGAGAGTTTTCTCTCTCACTACTAACTGCTGCAATTGAAATCCCTCTTGTTCCACTTCTTCTTGATGCCTTGCACACATATGAGCATGCTTGACTGATTCACAATTGGTCTTCTTCTTTGCTAACGCCTTCATTGCTGGACTTGCACATAAATCAGTGACATTAAGGGAATTAATAGCTCCCACAAACGCCTTTTCCAACTCTTTTCCATGTCTCAAAGACATGTTGTCCAACCCTTCTTCATTTTTCTCATAGCTTTCATTCTCGTGATGGATTCCCAAAGGCCCATTTTCAACAACTTCCATGGTTGTTCTCTCTTTACTCTTCATTTGATTTTTTTTTTTTCCTCTTTACTTTTCACGTGCACTTCATCCACCTCTGTTGTTTCCTTCATGGAAACTTGACACTCTTCTTGGCTGTCCTCTTCATTCACTTGTATTGTTTCCTTCGAGGAAACGCGTATCATTCCTTGGTTCTCCTCAACTTTCCTTCTTTGCAAAAGAAAAAAAACAAATACATTTTCTTTATTCTCCAAGGATAATTTTGTCTCTTCCCATTTATGGGATATCACAAACTCTTTCCCATCATCCAATAATGGGTCTCCTTCTTGTGAACAATCTATCACCTTTATATCCTCTTCCATGAGGATTCTTTCCTCGATGGGCTGCACACATATTTCTTTCTCCTTGTTTTTTTTGAAAACAAACTTGGGCTTCTCACATGGAAACCTCATTCTTCTCTTGCCTTTCAAGACAATCCTCTTCTCTTCACTTGTATCTTTCTCCTTGCTATTTCTCAAAATAGCTTTGAGATGCTTACATGGCAACTTCCCTCTCCTATTGCGTC
Source organism: Torreya grandis (assembly GCA_037957365.1). Lineage (NCBI taxonomy): Eukaryota > Viridiplantae > Streptophyta > Pinopsida > Cupressales > Taxaceae > Torreya > Torreya grandis. Next base: position 3,916,734 of record JARHVA010000136.1, read on the forward strand.
TCAAGGCAATCTCCTCCTCCTTTCTCTCAAGTCTCAAGACTTGGAGCGTCTTCCACCACTCTTTTTGCAATTGTGGGTGTACAACGTGACCCTTCAACTTGGAAACTATATGTTTCCAACTTTTCACCTTTTTCTTTCCTTTCTCTTGTCTCCTCACTTAGAGAACTCTCCAATGCATAGTTGGACTATCACACAATGTCTTGCTTGCAACCTTTACCCTCATGGGGGTTTCCTATACACTCTCATCTTCAAAAAAATTTCTAATTCAACTATCCATTTCATCAGTTCATTTGGGCTCTCTTTACCACAAAACAAAATAACATTGCAAGTGGGCTTAGCTTTTTCACACCTTGACCTCTATTGGTCTCGTCTTTGCTTGCTTGGCCTCTCTCCAAAGCATCCAACTTTGCTTGTAGGGATATCAATCCTATCATCACTTATACATATTAACTCATAGCTGCAGTAACTTCTCCAAGTTGTGCAATCTCCATCATATCCAATCTCGCTTGGATTTCCTCCAGCATCTCTACCAAGTCTTCTATTCCTGGTGCTCTTCCCCTTTTATGCGCCATATCTTCTCCACAAATAGGCTTCTTTTTTACATCTTGCAATAGACTCAAACAAGAGCCTCTCACAATTTCTCTACACTTGTAACATACTCATCTTCTCTCTAATGCAAATTTCTCTTTCACAACTTGCTATTGACTCAATGAGAATCTCTCAAACTTTATCACTGTAATATTCCAAATTGAAATATTACAATGGTATCAGAGCTGTTTTCCTTGCCAACGTGTGAACCATGGGATTACTACATAAGGAAATTATGGATAGTTACGAGTTGTACAACATCCTTTCAGTAGAGATTCGAAAATAAATTTTTTTTTTAGACTATTTGGATTTAAAAGAGTCATGGAATGGAAACAAGCACCATGAAGAAGATGAGTTTGTGAATCATAGTTATGGTAGTGATGAATATGAAGAGAAATTCAACTTTCAAGAGGTCTCAAAAGAAAGGAAGATGACAAATTCCAAGATTGACTTCCCTATCCAGGAACAAATGAATGAGGCATCCAACTTTGAACTAAGGGAATGCCCAAACATACTTATCCAAGAAGAAGTTGATATTTATGGAGACTCGTCTATTGGGAAGAATGACATAAAAACTCTGGATATTAGAGATGAACACTAGTTATCTATCCAAAACACTAATGATGATGTTGATATGTGTTGTCTACATTAGAGTGAAGATAAACTTCAGTGTGTGCAAGAGAGAGGTCTTGAGGATTGTTCCTTAAACACAAGTTCTAAGTTTAATAAACCAATTGATTGTCTAATCAATGCACACTATCAACAAGATATCATGGGCTACAGTCTTAAAAATAAACAAGATGGAGAGCCAACCAAAATAATTGATAAAATATGGAAAGAAGGTCCACCAGATAACCTTGATGTCTTGGAAGATGGACAATCATTAAATGCACCTCACTTGTTGAAGGATACCGAAGAGACTTCCAGTGATATTATGGATAATAAATAAGACTCTACATGTGCACCTTTTCTTTTAGATTTGCCTGGCTATCTTGGAGTAATCGGAATGTTGAACATGGAGAGTCCTTGGAGGTGTGCTTAAAACATTCAGAAATCAATAAAGGCAATCAAGCTGTAGCTGTTAATCTTGAAAATGCTGCACTTGAGGGCTGTGACTTAGAGATAAATTACACATAGCCATCCACAACAAAAGATGAACGAGAAGCTGATTCCATGCTTGCTTCTTCGGTAGGAGGGGCTCAAGTGATATTGAAAGAAATAAACTATGATGATGGACTATGAAAGGATGTTGATGATTGGCATGCCAAGGAGGTTGTGAACCTAACAACCGGACTAAAAAGTCCAAATTTGTTCATATTAAATATAAGGGTTGTGTATCCATACATCAAGCTATTAGAGGATGTAGGTCCTCAAGCGTGGACTTTTAAGGAGCTTGAAGTTATCAATAATTCAAACTTCATATATCCGGAGTTACAATGTCGTGAGTCTCAACAGTTTGAACTGGGCTTTGCATCTAAAATGGTTAAACCTTCGTTAGTGTATAGGGAAGAAGACATTCTTCATGGGAAGTTTGTATTCAAAACATGGGACCTAAACTTGACATTAGAAAGTTTAAGTTTCTCAAAGCCACATGAACCATGGTTTGGTGCCCCTTACCTTGTTGAAGACATTCCATTTCCTAATTTAGAGGAAAGGAAAATGCTTTTTTTGAGAGACTCCACTCTACATCTGCCACATAAACATAATTATATTCCAGAGCACTATTGTATATCAAACTTAATTGGCTTGAAGAATTTCTAACCAAACCTGGAAATTCCCAAATGTGTAGTAGATGATCATTTGATCAAAGTATGGCCTGAACAACAAGAGATGGTAGTTTCATCAAGTGATTGTCTAGAGACAAATGTGAACAAGAACATAATGGCAATCATACTATTGTTAAAGATGAAGACAAAGCTATTCAACCTGTTCGTAACATTTTCCAAAATGGCAGGATTGGAACTGATGGATTGTTACATACAATTGTGCCTATTGACGAAACCACAATCATTTTTGTTGGCCTTTTGATTTTTTTGGAAAATTGGATGAAGGATTTCAAGAACTAGTTTACAAAGATTGGTATTGGATTAATTGTGAAGTTGGGTATACCATGGTTGCGAAAAGATTGTCGATCTGCTAGTATCAATGAAGCTGAGTTTTCTGCAGAAGACCTTACAAATATAATATTACTTCCACACCAAATCATCATCTATGTGTTGTTTATACATAGATCCTCATTTTGTATACTGAAGTACACTAATAAGTTGAATGTGCAGGAGTGTCTTTATGCATTTGTAATTTTCTATTACTTAGAACGAGAGAACAACTTGGATCAATGCAGGGCCACTGAAGAATCTATGTTTGCATTCCATGGAAATTCTACATGTACTTGGTACTCTATCATAAGGAATGGCTTTAAGGGTTTGCATAAGATAAAGTACATGTCTGCTGGAAATGTTTGCATCCACCTCTCGATTGACAAGAGCTATTCATGTTTTTTCTGTTATCCTTTGTTGTTGAGTGAAAACAAGAAACCTAAAGATTATAGTGTTGGTTATTTGTAAGATCTTCTCATGGAAAAAGTATGCAAAACCTCTTGACATTTTGGTGGTTCCCACTCAGACTATTGTTGTCTTACGGTATTTGATTGCATTTGTGAGATTGCCAATCGAGGATACGAGGGAAGGAGCATTAATTCTTGAACACCTCAATTTACAATTGCTTAAGGACAAACAATTTGAGGAAGGGAGGTCTGTAATACCTCCAAACAAAGCCTCAATTAAATCGCTGAAGGGTATTCAACCATTGACCGTCCAATCGCTAAACACCAACAACAACTCAGCTATCTGCAAATCGCTACCCATCAAGGAAGAGATCACTGCCAAGAAGATCATTGCGAAGAGGGGAATCACTGCCATTAGACAGTAGCAATTATTAAGGAAGAACAACAAATAAAGTCATTAACAACAATTATTATTAATTAATTAATTAATTAGTCATTAAACAATCATTTGACGAAAGGTCACAATCCTTGGCGAAGACATGTTGTTTGAATGGGAAGTGATGAAGGTATTTATATTCAGCAAATTGATGGGAAAGAAATCATTCAATAATGTATTAAAAGTCATTAACAACAATTATTATTAATTATTTAGTCATTAAACAGTCATTTGACGAAAGGTCACAATCCTTGGCGAAGACATGTTGTTTGAATGGGAAGTGATGAAGGTATTTATATTCAGTGAATTGATGGGAAAGAAATTATTCAATAATGTATTAAATATATAACTTGCATAAGTAGTCACTTTACAATGGCTTTTAAGGACATAACCTCCTAATTGCGTAACCCATATACGAGGACAAGAATCTTTGTTATCGAACCCAAGGGCGAAACCCCTTCTGGTGTAATTTTGTAATATTCGAAATCCATATTCAGAGATAAACAATTAATCCAATTTGACTTTATTATGATTATTTAAATTATTATTTTATAAAATATTATTTAAAAAAAAGGAGTTATGAGAAAACCAAATTAAATATTAAATATTCTGATTTGGAATATTACAATCACAGGGCTCTCTTACTTGTAGGACTTCTCTCACACTTGCAACAAATCTCAATTGGATTGTTTTGAATCTTTTGACATCACTTGGAGTCATAGTAAGGGGTCGCAGTGAAGGGATGCCCTTGGTCGTGTAGCTAGAGTCACACAATGGACAACAACTCTTTCCTTTATTAATTCTCAAGCCTTGATGGCGTCTACCTTCACATTGTGACTCCATACTCTAACTCTCTCTCTTTAAGCCTCTTCGGGCTTTTACAATATTATTTTCTTGGTTGTAGACTCTGCAACTTTCTTTTTGAGACCTCTTTGAGCTTGGTTTCCTCCCTTTGCTCTATCTCGTGGTCGCTCCCTTTACTCTATTGTGACCTCTATTTTGGTCTGTGGCCTTTGTTTTTTGTGGCCACCCTCTTCTTTGTGTTGTGGCCATTCCCCTTTCATTCTACTTCCTCAAATGTTTTTATAACTTGGAGACTCTTCACCTTCTTGTAACTGTCGAATCTCCACCTTTCAAGTAATTTTTGATCTTGGAGACAATTGAACCATCACAAGTGAAACAGTTCTTGGATGTTCATATGTGAATAGTTGCCCACACATGGGTTGCATGTCACGTGGCCATCATTAATCAAAAGCTTTGATTAAGAGCTTTCCAACAAGATCAAAAACGCCTCATTAGAGATTCCAAGTGGAAGATATGGCTGCTCAAAATTCCCTGGAATGCAGCCCTATGAATCTGAGCTTCTGCGAATTGTGGCCAATGTGATCTTCTAGGTTTGCGACAAGTGTCATGATCCCATGGCTTGTCCCCAATGGACTTGATTGTTCAATTGTGGCCTTCGTGTATCTTGCAGACCCATGGATTTATCAAATCCACTTGTGAATAAGTCATGCGTCCACCTTGATAAATTGTGGTCCCCATGAACACCATGAACTCCATGAACTCCTTGAATCTCATGAATTCTGTGGAGCTTTCATGAGGCCTCTATGGAGCTTTCCCAAAGATGTTGAACCCCATGGACTCCTTGATCTTTGTGGACTTCTTGGGGCTTTCTCGAGGCCATTGAACTCCGTGGACTTCATGGGGCTTTCTCGAGGCTGTTGAACTCTGTGGGGATTTCTTGAGGCTATGGATTTGTTGGAATATATGTTCCAATCAAGGATCACGCCACATTTGCTTGTAAACCCTGTCAGCTTTAAACTTAGTCACAAATGAGGATAAAATCCTTTGAGGTTGCCGTTAATCTTAGTGACTACCTGAATATATAGAATATTTAGTATGGCCGCTGTGAAACACATAACTTGATCCCATTGAGCCCTATTAACACTATGATCGCCATTAAACCTTCGCTTTGATGCTGTGAACTCCATGAACTTTGAACTTGGCCTTTGCGACTCTATTAAGCTCAGAGATTTTCTTGAGAATTCTAAGCAAAATTCCTACCTATTTTTGGTGATGCAAGATTGCTTGTATGCCTTGGATGCCCATGCATCATATAGTGCTAAGCGTCAAATGATGTGGGAAGGGAACATACGTACCTACAACACTATCACAATGGAGTAGTTTATGGATCCAATGGTTGGTTGTTGTTTGAGATATGATTGGGGTTCTTATCATAGGTACCATTTGATTGAGTGTTCAGGACAAAGTGGGACAAATCTGCAAATAATGACAATGCGACATAAAGGGCTGCAAAGTTTTTGGAGCATAAATTAAAGATTCATTTTCAAGTGAAGGATTGTTAGAAGCAAGTTTAGGCAAGTACAATGCTCATGATGGTTAGCATCGAGTAGCACACCACTTCAATGTTGACAACATGGTGTAGCTATACTTAAGAAGGAATGGTTCAAGGGTGAAGGTTGAAAGCTATTGCAATTAGGTACGATCCATTCAAGATTGTGCAACATATAGTTTAGGATGCATTTAAGTTGGATTTGCCTAGCTACATAAGTTTTTATTCAATAGTGAATGCAAGCTCTCTTATATCATTTGAACCCTCTATGCTGGATGATGAAAACAAAGTAGGGACAGTTTTTCCAAAGGCGGTATACTTATTGGTGGATACCCAACGATAGTTCTAGCATGGCATCGTACTATAGCAAAAGACTAGAGCTACATGACATGAACATATTGAATTGTATTGAGGTGAAGGGCTGAGTTCTTTAATCAAACATGGTGGTTTTCAACTATGAAAGTGAGACAAAAGTTTCATCATCTTCTAGAGCGACTAAAGGAAAATTTCACCTCTACTAATTGAAGAAGTTAGTTAGAGTCACTCTTCAGCTGGCAAGTTACAAATTCACAAAGTTGCTGGGGGATTGTTGATTGAAGTATCAACATGTACCATTAAGTTGATTGTTAGCCAATAGCTATTAAGAACAGGGCCATGATTGGTAAAGGCATGACAATAAAATTTTATTTTTGAAAGCTTGGAAAAATTGTGTTAGATTAGTCTCAAGGGGTAAGATGTGGCAAAGGCCATATCTGGAGTGAGATCGCTTGATGAAGTCACCAAAATAGGACATTTGGTTATGTTGCCAAAATTGATTGCTAACAATCGGTGTCGAAAGAATATAGTTGCTGAAAAGGAGTCCAAAGTCAAGACAATTTATTGGATTGATAAGCGGTGAACCTTGAACTAACATCGTGAGAAAGGCATTGATAGGAAGAGGAGTGACACCAAGGCATAAGTTGCTTAAGACAACACTAAATATTAGAGTCATCTTCAAAACTTTTCCAATGCTAGAATGAAATTGATTAGTGCAAGATGGACAATCATGGCTATAGATGTCATGACACATGGTGGCTTTGTGACAGGGTTGTTTTGAGATTCTCTCTAGTTGAAGTCTTACTTCATGGGAGGTTGTAGTTGCAATTGTCAAAATCCCAATATGATTGTGTATTAATATTATAATATACAATGCCATTGAGTTACCTAGTGCTAGTTCTTGTTGGTTGAGAGTCATAAGATTGTATATTAATAATATAATTTACAATGTCATTGAATTACTGAGTTTTAGTAGTTGTTGGTTGAGAGTCATAAGATTGTATATTAATATTATAATATACTTAGTTACCCAATTTTAGTTGTTGTTTTTTGAGAGTCAATAAGAAATAAATGTCTTGAAACTAGATAATTTAAACATGAAAGAGATGATTTCAAGATCAACCACGAAAACAATGAATCATAAGTGACAATATACCATAAAATCAGCATTCACCATAAAGCCATACCATGTAAGTGTTGAAACACAAGATTTGTGAAGTGGGGAAATCGGTACACTGGAAGAGAACCCCACGTGTTATTGAAAGACGACACAAAACATTACAAGATAGCACAATGTACAAAAAAAGTTATTCCAAGAAAGAATAAGAGAGATGATAATAAAATCTGTAGAAGCACTAGATGAAGCCTAAGAAAAACTCTAAAAGAAATGTGTAAGAAGAAGAGACTCATGGACTCTTTAAATAGAGTGAGGAGTAAAAAAGGTGTTACAAAGCAACTCCATTCATTACCTTAGCCAACCTTTCAAGTGTGTGCCTAGTGTCCCTATTTCTCATGTAGTGAGAGTGAGTGGGTGCAAAGTAGCAAAAGAGTTACGTTTAAACTGTAACTCCAATGTTCTTCCTAATAAGGAATATCCCTAATGGGACAAAAGAGGTGAAGGCTATACGCCACCTCATATTCCCTAGATTATATGAATTAAACATACATATGGGATGAATAATACAAACCTTTAGGATATTAAAATACCTAAATAAATATTAATCTTCAACAAAATATTAGAGAGCAAGTTATCATTTCTATAGGCATGCAAGCACTATCCTTGTACAATTAAGTTCATTTCAATTAAATTCATTACTTGGTGGTTTTTGGAGGATTATACATAATATGATAATTACCTTTTCTTTCACTGGCCATGTGCAATGTTAGATATTGTTTTATGCTGTTGGATCTTAGAGGACAAATAAGAGTCGCGTGCAACACAAAAGGAACCCCATAATGTGGCTTAAGATTCACGGGGAGATATGGGCAGATATCGACTCAATCCTTGCAAACAGATGACCCTCACTTTTGCCATAATAGCATTTTACATATGGCTCGGTTTTAGCTTATTGTGCTTAACCTTTAACCATGCTTCTCAACATTTTGTTTGATAAGGGTAAAACACTATATTAGGTTTACTTAAAAAGGCATAGATGGCTAAAAATTACAAGGTTCCATTTACAAAAATGTTTTGGAGACATGTGAGCCATAGATTCCAAAAATTTGGTTACAACTTATCAACCCAAGATAAGGACACTGATTTAGTAAACGACGCTTAAAACAAAATACAATATCAGGATTACTTTCAACCAAGCCCACAAAAACATAATAGCAACCGAGAACAACTTCACTACCAACAGACCACTTGGAAGAGAACTACCCACGCCTATGTAAACTTGTGTTCACACACTTAACAAATGTTGAAACCCTCGGATGTCATTGTGAACATGGGCATCTTTATTGAGTGAGTCTCTCACCAGGCTTCAATGGTGGATTTCGGAGCTGGTCAGTCCATCCTTGCTCCTCCTACAAATATAGTCCTACACATCTGGAAGAGCATGTCCAATGGCATTCACAATTTGACTGACGGAGTCGGCACTGTCAATGACATTTTTGAAGTTAGTTACTTGTGTTCGCACACTTAACAAATGTTGAAACCCTCAGATGTCATTGTGAGCATGGGCATCTTTATTGAGTGGGTCTCTCACCAGGCTTCAAATGTGGATTTCGGAGCTGGTCAGTGCATCCTCGATCCTCCTACAAATATGGTCCTGCACATCTGGAGAGCATGTCCAATGGCATTCACAATTCGACTGACAGAGTCAGCACCGTCAATGACATTTTTGAAGTTAGTTATGATGCTTCCAGCATTTGCATTCAATCTCGCCTCCCTTTGAGGACTAAGCCTTTCCTCCACAACAGTAGCAGTGGTGTTAGCTGCACCAACTTGATTTTGTGCTAACTTCTGTTCCACCTCATCGATCCAAATGGCCACCTGTCTGCACCAATTATGTAGGATGTTCTCTTCAGATTCTTCCATAGCACGGTCATTTAAATCGATACTAGTACCTTCAGGACTACCATTACCACCTGTAATACCCTTTGGAGGTGGGCTCTTGGGTGTATACCCAACAGTTTCAAAAGTTGCATATGCCATTAGCTTCCCAAAAAATATTGACTACATCCTACCCACTTTCCACTTCTCTATCAGATCATAACAGTAGAGCTTAAATGTAATATCCCAAGGAATATGCAGGTCATGTTGACCACAAAAAAACCAAGGAATATGCAGCGCAACATTTACATTGGGAATCGCTGCTATCTAATTAGGAATTGTAGTGCAGCATGTACTTAAAGGAATTGCTGCACTAAGGAGCAGCAGCGCTGCATTCATTATGCATTAGTTAGTATTTAATTAAAGATGTTAAACAACAGTCATTTAAATGAAGGGATGCTACCCTTGCAGAAGTCACACCTCTTCAATGTAGGATTTCAGGTATAAATAAAACATTTTGGGGAATGGAAGAAATCATCCAATCATTCATGTATTAAACACTTAATCTGGTACAAGCTTAAGTGTTTACCATTACAATTGAAGACGAAACCCCTCAAACGTAAACATTGGATACAAGGACGAAAACCTTTGTCATCCCAACTCAAGGGCGTAAACCCTTGAGACTTTTTATTGTGATATTTTAGATCTGAAAATTATATAATAAACTTCATTTAATTTAAATAAATTATTTTGAAGTACAATTTTATATTTATTTTAAAAGAATGGAATTTCAAGGAAATCAGATTTTCGTATAATATTCGGGTTTGGAATATTATAGTGGTATCAGAGCTCTTTGTTCCTGCCAGCGTGTGAAACGAAATTCATATGCAAGATAACAATATTTTGTATTATGAAAGAAAAATTAAAACCAAGAAGGCAAGTCAACCAACAAAAGGAATGGAAAACGATAGAGACGAGAGGATAGAGGAAATTCTCTAAGGCCAAGAACAATTGGCAAATACAGTGGCACAATTGGCCCAAACTATGAAAATGATGATGGATTCAAACACACAAAAGGTAGAAACTCTTTTGTGCATGTCGGAGCCCAAACATAAAAACACTACATCATCATATCGACATTGTCAACCAACGTTCATTCCAAAAGAAGAAATCACTGAAGAAATTCCGAAATCTTTTAATGATGATCTTGTAACCTGTTTCGAGGCTTATCAAGAACTTCCAGAAGGAATCCAAAGGGGAATTTTCCTACAAACTTATATAGCTATGAGGAAAAATGGAGGTGTACCCTAGCCATAATATGAACCCAACAATAAACAAAGAGATGCAACAGTCATTAGGCAAAATAACACTCTCACCTTTTGACTGTACAAATAAATGTACGACTAGGGCATGGGTACAAAAACTAGACACATACTTTTCGTTACGACCAATGATGGAAGGGAAGCCATAAAATTTGCGACTTTCCATTTGGAAGTTATAGCCTATGAATGGTGGTTCCACGGATGGGTCACCCAAGGACATAATCTCGTCAATCCATATAATAAATTTGCCAAACGATTGATCGAGCAGATCCCGAGGTCCATTTTAGAGAATTGGCATTATTAAAACAAAATAATAGTGTGGATGAATAGTAGTAGAATTTCAAAGACTATCAGTAATGGTCTTTAGACATGTCTGAAAAAAGGCTCGTTGTGTTATTTATAGAAGGATTAATGGAACCTCATAAAGGATTGCGCAAAGCTTTTACTCCATCAACACTCCAAGAAGCCATTAAGAAGGCTTTATATTTGGAAGCATCAACCTTAAGAGGCAGAAATATGCCACCCACTCAACCTAGGGCACTTGGAAGTGGTCCACCAAGGACTCAATCCGATGAGAAAAAGAGACCAATACAAATAAGCAGTGAAGTACCAAAATCAAATCAAGGAGTGGAAACATGGAACGAATTAAGAAGGAAAAAATTATGTTTTACTTGTAAAGACCCATGGACTTCGGGCCATCGTGGCAAAGACAAGTTCACTACATTGAGGTTAGTCTAAATAGTGATACTGAAGACGAAGAGATGAACCTAAATAATGAAACCCAACCACAAATAACGATGGAAGAAACCACAGAGGGAACATGTGCTACTCTCTCAGGAGCACCTCGGTATCATCCATTTAGAGTAAGAGGAACACTACAAGGACAACAAATTACCGTCTTAGTCGATAATGGGGCCACCTATAATTTTATTGATGAAAAATTGGCTTAAAAAATTGGTTTAAAATCTGAAGAATTTAAGGGATTTACGGTAATGGTCGTTGATGGATTTACTCTTTCATGCACAAGGAGAATCCCATTGTTAAATTTGACTTTGGGAAGATATGAAATTAATGATGATTTCTATATCATCGATATTGGCGAAACATACTTGGTTTTGAGAGTTTAATGGTTGCATTCGTTGGGTGAATTTACCCAAAATTATCAGACCATGAAATTAAGTTCAAATCCAATGGAAGGGATATAGTTTGGAAAGGCATGGCCAATGGTGGTCCTCAGATTGTAACAACAAAAACAATGGAGAGAACCTTTAATAAAGGACATGTAACTTGGGCAGTACAATGTTTGATCAGCTCCGCACAAGAACACACAATACATCATGATGACATTCAATCCATTATCAAGAAGCATGCCAAGGTGTTTGAGAACCTACCACCAGGACTACCCCTAGCAAGAGGTTTCCAACATATCATTGAATTGGAACCTGGAACAAATTCAGTAATAACTACACATTACCGGCATCCAAAAATTTATAAGGATGAGATTAAGAAAGCCATTAAAGAACTCTTAGAGATGGGGCACATTAGGTCAAGTGCCAGTCCATTTGCTTCTTCGGTAGTACTAGTCAAAAAGAAGGATGGGACATTACGAATGTGCATCAATTATCGGAAGTTAAATAAAAATACTATCAAAAATAAATATCCGATAACCAGGATCGATGAATTAACCGATGAACTTCATGGAGCTACTTTCTTCTCAAAAATTGATTCACTATCCGGATATCATCCAATATAAATGAGGGAAGATGTTCAAAAAACGGCATTCCGATGCCATTATGGGCATTTCAAATTTCGAGTGATGCCATTTGGATTTATAAATGCTCCAATCACTTTCCAATCTTACATGAATCACATATTTGGTATGCATCTAAGGCAATTTATTTTGGTTTTCTTTGATGATATTCTAATATATGGCAAGAGTTGGGAAGAACATTTGCAACATTTAGACATGATACTTGTCATATTGGAACAACAATCCCTCTTTGCCAAGATGTCAAAATGTGAATTTGGTATGGCGTAAATCTTATATTTAGGACATAATTAATAAGGATGGAGTCCATGTTGATCAAGAGAACATTCAAGCCATTATGAGTTGGCCTCTTCCTAATAACATGACACAATTAATAGGATTCATAGGTCTTTGCACTTATTATAGGCGATATGTTAAAGGATTCTCACAATTAGCAACACCTCTAACCAATTTAACAAAGGATCTTTTAGCTGGATGGAGCTTGCCCAATCAACATTTGAACACTTTAAATAAGTAATTCATGCTCGGTTTTGGCGATGTCGAACTTCTCATTACCCTTTGTATTGGAATGTGATGCATCAGGGGAAGGTGTTGGTGTGGTTTTAATGTAGAATAAGCATCCCATTGCTTTTGAAAATCGAAAACTTAAAGAGACACAGATTGCACGATAATAAACGTGACGAGGGCACCCAGGTTTTTCTGTGGGTTGTGAAAGCCACACACATAGCAGCGTTGAAATGAAGGGTTCGTGGAAAGTGTAGTCGCGTCGGGAGAAGTGCTCACGAAGAGGGCACAACGTGACCATGAAGGGCAAGGTAGGGACGTGAAAGGCACAAAAACCAACAAGGATGGTGACAGGGACAGTCCAAAAATTTCCCGTGAGTTTTTTATAAATTTTTCGGATTTTTTAAATTTTTTTCCAAAAAATTGAAAGTGGAATTGAACGAAAATCCAAAAATTAATCAAATAAAAAAAAAATTATAGTTCAATTTTGGCAAGAATTTTTTTATTGGTTTTTGAGGGAATATTTTATTGGTTCAAAATAATTTTTCGGATTGAAAAATGACAAATTTTCAAAACCTAGTCCTTTTGAAGGCCCAAAAATTGATTGGGAAAAATTATTACGTGTGGAGTCATAACATTTTAACGATTGTGGAATATCGCAATTGTGACAAAATTATTCTTGGCACTAAGGCAAGCCTTGTTACGGATTTTGTGGATTATGACAAGCGTCATAAGGAGGCTTTGCTGTTGCTGAAGCTATCTGTGTCAGATGATATGATTCTTGAGGTCGGGAATGCCACTACGGCAAGTATGCTATGGACGAGTTTGCAGAACAAGTATTAGACTTCGGAGAAAAGTTGGGTGTTGTACCTGAAAAACATGTTATTCTCTGTCAAGTTGAATGAGGGTGGTTCTCTGTCAGAGCACCTACTTTGGATGAAAGATCTTCGAGACCAACTTTCAATCATTAACAAGAAGGTTGATGATGTCACATGGTGGCACTGGTTTTGAACAACTTGCCACCATCTTACGAATCTTTTGGAGGCTCTTCATTTGATGGCGGAAACCCAGACACTGACATTTGATCAGGGGAGTTATTATCTACTATAGAAGGAACGGAGACAGACACAAGTAGAGGAGTCCAGTGTTGGATAGGAAGAGAGTGCACTTGCTGCACAGGCAAAAGAGAAAGGGAAGGGGAAATGTATTTCTACGGATTCATCTTCGAAGTATCAGGGAACATGTTTTTATTGTCATAAGGTTGGGCATATGAAAAAGGATTGTTGAAAGCGACAGTTTGCAATTTTCCAAAAAAACCAATGAAGCAACAAATGTGGCAGCAATTGAAGGAAAATCTGAAGAAGAGTATGCCCTTGTGGCATCATACTCAGTCACATACCAGTAGCTGGTTCATTGATTCTGATGCATCCAGGGATTTTACATGTAAAGATTGGTATGTCAAATTTAATGCAAGTACAAACTATTGACCGAATTTGACCCCAAGTCAAATTCGGGGCAATCCCTACTATTTTGAACTCTTGAAAAAAGTTTGATGTGTCCTATGGGGTCTCCTATTGTCCTCTATATCTCACTTACCCTTCCCCTAGTCCCTGTTGAGGCTCACCTCCCTTGTACTGAACTAGTCAACCAAAGTCAACATTGGTCAACCATAGTCAAACTTAGTCAAAGGCTCATTTTATTTTGGAAATGTCCTAAAATGGTCCTTGACATGTTTTAATATGTTTACAAGTCATAAAATGGCCGTTTACTAAGTTTCATATGCAAAAGGGGGTCATTTGGTTATTTTTCTAGCCTATTAAATGACATGTACGGACTTCCCTAGTAAAATATTTGTCACCAAGGTGGATGAGAACGTGGAGAAGGTCAAATCATGTCAGGATTGAGTCAGGTGGCAGTTACAAGTCAGTTTCATCAGTCAAATGATAGTTTTCCCTAAAAAATAGGCCATTTCTAACACCTGTACGAAGTCCTTGAGTTCACTTGCAGCTAAAAACATGGATGTAGTGCCTCTTCACCTCCCCACGTTTGGATTGCAGATATTGCATAAAAAGTTTCATTTCTATCTTATTTTCCTTCATTTTTCATTGGCAAGCCAAGGAAGGGCAAGTTCAAGCACTTATTATGGGCCGTACAAGTGGAGTCAGGAAGAATGCATCTACAGGTGGATAGTACTTTGAGTGCACTTCATATCCATAACAAGAAGTCTCAGATTGGTGGCTCCTCCTTCATGAACAATCACTTGCACTCCAAACAACTTTTTATGGAATTGCATCCAAGAGGGGTATAAGTTTGTATCTGTTTCTTGTTTTCAGAGATCCATGGAGCTATGTGAGTTTGATGAAGTGTTTTCAGGTGGAAATAAGGCCTTTTCTAATGGTGTTTCATCATCCAATGCCTTCACTCTCAATGCCCTTGAAGGAGATTTCAAAATTGTGCTTATTTTCAAAGTTGGCAGCCATAACTTGAGTTTTGCAACGTGGAAGAGAACTCCATGGGATGTTTCAATGTGCTTCCATTCAATGTCATTGTGAGAGATCAAATCAAGTTACCATTCCTCAAGCTAATTTGTCCAATTTTCCTTGTTTACTGCCTTGTTAGCAAAGTGTGCTCACACTCAAATTCTACAGGTATTCAAGAGGATGTACAGAGGTACCAATGATGGGATCGATGGTAGAATTCATGTTTGAGGTCCTAACATCTCCCAAGGTCATGGATTTCATGCCATAAAGCTAAAGATACTATGCAAAGTGGAAATTCTCCTTCAAAAGAATGATTGACTGTTTTGGTTCCTCTGTCCCTAAAAGTGGAAAACAAAGATCCCAAAGCTTTTTTAAGATAATGGTTGCCATGATAGAATGAGTTCTCAATGCTCTTGATTGGTTCACTTTGTAGCCCTATCTACATGCATTGCCTATGCCAATTCTGAGGTCAAAAGTAGGAGTGGAAGATGGAGTTTGGACAACCTCAAAATGGCCAAAAATCACTGAATCCAAACAGTGATATCTACAGGGTGTGGATGAAAAATGACTTTGCACTTCAATTTGGGAAGTCTTTAACTATGCTATCAAAGGGGAATTATTCAAACTAGTCCAAAGGACATTCCTGTGCGGGGGTGAAAGAGACAAAGGTGAATTTGATGTCTTGACCTCCAAAACACTCTTCTCTGTCCGTATAGGGTACTGAGAATAACCATCTACAACAGGTTTAGCAAAAAGTTCATCTCAATTTGGGCTAACAATGATCAAATTGAAAGGATTGAAATGAAGTGGACATTTGTAGGGTACTAGGCCTAGGGTGGATGTGCTTCTTGTCAATAACATGACCTAATGGAACTCAAACATACCTACAGGCCCCTAAATCCATGAAAACACAGTCAGTCAAAAGGTATGTTGGCAATAAGTTTCTAGTTTAAACCTCATGAGGAGCTTTCAAAATGGATACAAGGTACATGCTTGAAAAGTGACCTCAAGGTGACCATGGAAAGCCTAAACATATCATACACTAGACCTAATTCTTGCTAAGATGCATCCTACAGGCCTGTCTCAGTCCAAACACGCAGAAGAGTATTAGTTAAGGACTTAAGTATGGAGTAATGCTAGTTTGAAGGCTTCTAGGAAGAATCAAAGCATGAGGAGGAATATTATGGCCTAAAAAACATGGAATAAAGGTTAAAATCCATAAGTCAAGACTCAAACCACCTACAGGTAGGTCTTAAGGGGCTGTCTTAGTCCACACAGGCAGTGGCCTAGCCTTGAGCATAAGGGATGAATTGGTGCAAAAGAGCGAGCTTGGCATTGGCAAAATGATGATCACTTTTATGAGCTGTGAACATAAAAAGAGGTTTGTATGGTGTCCACAAGACCAAACAAAGCTCAAGGATCACCTACAACCAAGCATAAAACATTGATTTCCCCTTCCTAGGCAGTTATAGGCCTAGTTCATGATTTCAAGGCATAAAAAAGTGTTTGAAGGGCTAACGAGTTTGGAAATGGTTGAAATAGGTTGTGAGAGGCATGGAGAATCCCTATATGTCCTAACCAAGCTCAAATCAACCCCTAAAATCTTCAAACCCAGCCTACCCTGCCTACCCTGCATACAACCTTTCCTAGAAAGTCTGCCTTGGAAATTTGAAGAGATGGAGGTCTTAAACTTGGAATCAAGGGGTGAAATTTGGTACAAAGTACCCTTAGGAGTCATAGAAGATGATCCAATCATCAATTTGCCAAGGTCAATAGTACAAACCCTCATTGTTTTGTTTCAGAGCAGGGGCAGTTTTACCTTGCATGGAGATGACATTTTTGGGAAAAATGGTGAAATTGATGACCAAAAGGCAAGCAAAGCTCAAATGATGATTGGAGACGCTGGAGGACACCTAAAACAAGCTAAAATACCTTGCTAGAAGCTTTGAAAGCAAGCAGGATGCTCTAACCAAGAAGGGTTACATAGAGATGTTGAAGCCATCAGACAAACTACGGACTCGATCAGTCCAGCTTCACACTCCTACAACAAAACTACGGATTCCATTAGTCCAGCTACAAACTCCTATAGCAGAACTACGGACTCCATCAACAGAGCTTCGTTACTTTCATAGGCCTCACAAAATGCACAAGGGAGCTCAAAACCATTTGGAGTGCTAGCAAGTGGATAAAATGGACTAGGACACACCCATGGGGCATAATTTGACCTGTTGGATCTATTGGAATGAAGAAGAAACCCCAAATTGATCATTCTTGGACCCAATGTCATGACAGGGTATGCAAAGAGAAGTGGTACAATTGAGAAGGTCACTTCAAATGCTCATACCTGGAAGCTTTGCATGGGATTCCAAGAGGTTGCAGGTGGTTGAAGGGAGTCCTAAACAAACACTTTTGGGTGTTGGTTCAGAAATCCAACGTCAGAGGTTTATGAACAATCCTTAAAGGGCCAATGCACTTAAAACCCTTCATAACCCCTATTTTGGGACTCGATTGGAGAGATGAGGTTCAAAATTTACCCAAATGGAAGAATTTGACCATGAGTGCTGAAGAGAAGTTGTTGCCAACTCCATGAGGATCAAAGCCATCGAATCAAATTGTACGTAATTCTTACAGGTGATGCATGAAATAGGTTTTATTGACATTTTCTTGTTTTTTGTAGGTCCTGAAGATGATTAATGAATGTCGATCACTTGGGAGGATAGCTTGGGACTTGAATCATCTCTCCATGCCATTTTCAGGGCTTGGGAATAATCACAAGTGTCCTTGCTAAGCCTCTCACTTCAGCCAGTCTAAAGTGGCATCTAAAATGACATAGTGAACATAGTGGAAACCCAAGTTGGAGGCTTTTAAAGATGTTTCTGATGAAGCCAAGCATATGAGGTGTCCCAACTTGTGTCACAAGACCCCTGGTATGGATCAGTTAGGAAGGATGCAAAAATTATAGTGCCAAGTGTCAAGGAATGCCTATTGGAGAGTCATCTTGATGATAGGTGATGATGAGCTTGTGTAAGAGAATGTCATGATCAAGAAAACTCCCAATGCAGGTGGAATCATCTTTGTAACTCCCTCTCCTCATCATACATGAGACATTTGTCCATAACATGCCTTGGAATGCTCAAAGAAGCCATGATGAAGGCAGTTTCACAAAGGAATAGTGATTGAGAGGATTGCTATGTCACACTTGGAAGAGGAGGCTAATTTGGGATGTGATCAAGTGTAATTCAGTTTCATGACTCATTTTTCATTCCATCCACATGCCTTGTAACTGATTTTCACCTTTGACACTTGTTCTTGTGCCTCTTCAACTTCTCTCTTCTCGCCTAAATTCTATAATATGAGCCATTTTGGCTATTGAAAATATTTTTCAACTCTTGGCATGGCAAAGCCTTGCCAAAATTGTACCCTGATTTGTACTTAAGCTAATGAGAAGTAACTGGTTATACTCTAAGTCCATTTGCACTACATGTTGAAGTGATCCATCATGAATGTCAAGTATAGATTGAGTTCATCTTTTTTTCATGCAATCCTTGAATGTGTTGCTGCAAGTGACTTCTCTCCTAACAGGTTTCATGAAGTGTATGCTATTGCAATAGACTCTTGAAGTGTGTATGAGTTTGGTAGTGTCATATCTGACCTTCCCTTCACTTGCCTTCATTTGTTGAGTTGTTATTTGTCTTCATGAGAAACACTAATGCTAGGGAGCTCCATTAATGGTGTTGAGGCTAGTTTGGTTGTCTTAATTCATTATGCAAATTCCGAGTGTATGAATGGAAGCAACTCTTAGTGTATCACCTCCTAGTTTAGGTTTGCTTTATGTATCTTTCTCTCCCGTTTCACCTATAATAGGCAGTTTTAGTAGCATAAGCACATCAGGTCATATCTAGGGAGCTAGCCCTTAAAATCTAGAGGTCTACTTCTATTATAGGTGCCCCACACACCTGAAAGTATTCCCATGTTGGCCAATTCTTGAATAGGCTTGAACAACCTCTTCTAGGGTGCAAGATTTGGAGACAACACAAAACATTTTGATTCAGTTTTTTTAGCTAATGGCATGTCATATGTAGTAGAAGGGATAGGAGATGTTCGTATAAAATTGAATAATGTGAAAACAATCATAGTCAGTAATGTTTTGTACGTTCCTAGCCTAAGTAAAAATCTCCTGTCTATTATTCAATCAATGAAAAATCGTAGTATTGCTGTAAATTTCTCTGCAAAACAGTGTGTTGTGTTTGATATAAGACAAGATAAGCTAATTGCCCGGGGTATTGGGCAAGGTGGTTTGTAGACTCGTTGACTCTGCCATAGTCAATGTAGATGCACGAGTGGAGGATGAATCCACCATATAGGTTGTGCAGAGGGATAGGCTTGTTGACCCTGATCTAGTCAACTTACATGCATTAGTGGTGGAGGAAAATCCACTATACAGGATGTGCAGGGGAATGCAATTCCTCAATCTCAGTCGGATGCACTAGTAATTGTGTAGGAGGATGAAATGCCTTGGTCAAATTCATTGGCTCAGAGAACTGAGAATAAGGTTGTTTGTTCAGTAGAGGATGGTCATTTTACTCTAGATTCTAACCTTGGTATGGTACTTCAACAACCAGTTCTACACTCCATTGGATACACACAGATGGATACGTTTTGTACTTTGCACAAGTACATGACTCATCTTGTTGCAAAAGGCTTTTCCCAATAAAGGGGAATTGATGAGGATGCATCTACTGCAAAGATGGTCACAAATCAGTTGCTCCTCTCCGAATGTTTGGATGACGAGGTCTTTATGGTGCAACCTGATGGTTTTCCGGTTCCCCATAGTTATCATTTGTTTTGCAGGATGATTGAGTCCTTGTATGGACTTCAGCAGGCTTCACAAGCTTGGGATGTTTTATTTGATCAGCATCTCTAAAGTCCTAGATTCAGAGTTTTGGAGATTGGGCTGAAATCATCAGTGATCGATGATTCATTACCATTCGATGAATCACTCATCAGAGACTTGGTGGACAACTTGCTACATCTTATGTCCACATGGCCGGATCTTCATTTCGCCGTTGGTTATCATGTTCGGTTGTTGTCTACATCGAAGTTCTCACATTGGACAACAACAAAATGTCAGACGACTGCGGATTTCATGTTGATATCTCTTGATCAATCTGTATATGTCATGACTAAACTATTTGGTCCTATTTTGTTTGTAAAATTTTGGGACAAACTTGGTGTTGTTTCCGGTTTAGTCATTAAGAGGGGGTGTTAAATATTGTAAAGGCTTAACTGCTTATTAGTTAATGCATAACTAATAACTTCCGTAACCTCGTTGTAACCAATTTTGGATTGCATAAATAAGATCTTGCACTGATCACAAAACATCAAGTGCTTTCAATCATCTCTTCTCATTTGCTAACAGTGGTATCAGAGCCACCACTCGAGGAAGCTGGTAAAGGTACGAGTGTTCGTTGTTCGAGGAAACCTTGGTGTTAGGGTATGAACGAAAGAGGAACAGAGGAGGAAGAGAAGGTCGTGGACATTGTAAAGGTCGTAACAATTCACGAAACAAACACAGTCAAAGTTCTACACATAGGAAGGGACAAGCATTTTGGAAGGACGTCAAAGGCATGGGTCGAGGGTTTCGATGCTGCAGAAGCTAAGCCAATAAAACGACAGTCAGGGGAAGAAGCACAAAGTCGAGGGCAAAGTTGCAACAGACGTTAAGGGTTTTCCAATAGCTGTCACCAAAAGTGCGTTGAGGGTTTGCGAAAAGCACATAATGAATCTAATGAGGGCATTGCCAAGAGACAACCTGTTCGAGTTTCATGTGGGAGGAAACATGACAAATGCTAGACATTGAGGGCACGATTCAACACACACAAAAGGGTTTACGACATAGAGTAGAAGACTCATTGAAAGATCACAGTCGTCGATCGAGAGTTTTCTACATTTCACACGTTTCAGGAGTTCATAGTCGAGAGCACAAAATACATAGTTGACGAAGGGAGAAACAAACCACGGAAGAAAACCAACAAAACTCAGTCGACACACAGTTTGCACAATAATAAACGTGACGAGGGCACGCAGGTTTTTTTGTGGGTTGTGAAAGCCACACACAACGTTGAAATGAAGGGTTTGTGAAAAGTGCAATCACGTTGGGAGAAGTGCTCACGAAGAGGGCACAACGTGACCACGAAGGGCAAGGCAGTGCCGTGAAGGGCTCAAAAACCAATAAGGATGGGGACAAACACAGTGCAAAAATTTCCCGTGAGTTTTTTATAAAATTTTCAGATTATTTAAATATTTTTTTTGAATAGTTGAAAGTGGAATTGAACGAAAATCCGATAATCAATCAAATATTTAAAAAAAAAATATAGTTCAATTTCTGCGGGAATTTTTTTATTGGTTTTTGCGGGAATATTTTATTGGTTCAAAATAATTTTTCGCAGTGAAAAATGGCAAATATCCAAAACTTAGTCCATCCGGAGGCCCAAAAATTGACTGGGCAAAATTATAACATGTGGAGTCTTATAATTTTAATGATTGCGAAATATCGTAATTGTGACAAAATTATTCTTGGCATTGAGGCAAGCCCTGTTACGGATTTTGCGGATTATGACAAGCGTCATAAGGAGGCTTTGCTGTCGTTGAAGCTATTCGTGTTAGATGATATGATTCTCGAGGTCGAGAATGCCACCGACAAGTATGCTATGGGCTAGTTTGTAGAACAAGTATTAGACTTTGAAGAAAAGTCGGGTGTTGTACTTGAAAAACATGTTATTCTCTGTCAAGATGAATGAGGGTGATTCTTTGTCAGAGCACCTACTTTGGATGAAAGATCTTCAAGATCAGCTTTCAGCGATTAACAAGAAGGTTGATGATGACAACATGGTGGCACTGGTTTTGAACAACTTGCCACCATCTTACAAGTCTTTCGTGGAGGCTCTGCATTTGATGGTGGAAACCCAGACACTGATATTTGATCAGATGAGTTCCTATCTACTACAGAAGGAACGGAGACAGACACAAGCAGAGGAGTCCAGTGTTGGATAGGAAGAGAGTGTACTTGCTGCTCAAGCAAAGGGTAAAGGGAAGTGGAAATGTATTTCTATGGATCCATCTTCAAAGTATCAGGGAACATGTTTTTACTGTCATAAGGTTGGGCATATGAAAAAGGATTGCCGGAAGCGACAGTTTACAATTTCTCTAAAATCCAATCAAGCAACAAATGTGGCAACAATTGAAGGGGAATCTGAAGAAGAGTATGCCCTTGTGGCATCATACTCACAGTCACATACTAGTGGCTAGTTCATTGATTCTGGCACATCCAGGTATTTTACATGTAAAGATAGGTATGCCAAATTTACTGCAAGTACAAACCATTTTGATTCAGTTTCTTTAGCTGATGGCATGCCATATGCAATAGAGGGGATAGGAGATGCTCGTATAAAATTGAATAATGCAAAAACAATCATAGTCTAATGTTTTGTATGTTCCTAGCCTAAGTAAAAATCTCCTGTCTATTATTCAATAAACAGAAAATCCAAGTATTGTTGTAAATTTCTCTGAAAAACAGTGTGTTGTGTCTGATATAAGACAGGATAAGGTAATTGCCCGGGGTATTGGGCAAGGTGGTCTATATAGACTGGTTGATTTTGCGATAGTCAACATAGATGCATGAGTGGAGGATGAGTCCACCATACAGGGTGTGCAGAGGGATATGCTTGTTGACCCTGATCCAGTCAACTTACATGCATTAGTGGAGGGAATATCCACTATACAGGGTGTGCAAGAGGATGCAATTCCTCAATCTCAGCCAGATGCACTAGTAATTGTGCAGGAGGATGAAATGCCTTGGTCAAATTCATTGGTTCAAAGAACCAAGAATAAGGTTGTATGTTCAGTAGAGCATGGTCATTTTACTCTAGATTCTAACCTTGGTATGGTACTTGAACGACCAGTTCTACACTCCATTGGATACACATGGATGGATACGTTTTGTACTTTGCACAAGCACATGACTCATCTTGTTGCAAAAGGCTTTTACCAATAGGGGGAATTGATGAGGATGCATATATTGTGAAGATGGTCACAAATTAGTTGCCTCTCTTTGGATGTTTAGACGAGGAGGTCTATATGGTGCACCCTGATGGTTTTCAGGTTCCCCATAGTGATCATTTGTTTTGCAGGATGATTGAGTCCTTGTATGGACTTTGACAAGCTTCACAACCCTGGGATGTTTTATTTGATCAGCTTCTCCAGGGTCCTAGATTTAGACTTTTGGAGATTGGGCTGAAATTATCAGCCATCAATGATTCATTACTGGTCAATGAATCACTCATTAGAGACTTGGTGGACAACTTGCTACATCTTATGTCCACATGGCCGGATCTTCCTTTTGCTGTTGGCTATCATGTTCGGTTGTTGTCTACATCGAAGTTCTCACATTGGACAACAAGAAAATGTCAGAGGACTGCGGATTTCATTGTGATATCTCATGATCAGTCTATATATGTAATGACTAAACTATTTGGTCCTATTTTGTTTGTAAAATTTTGAGACAAACTTGGTGTTGTTTCTGTTTTAGTCATTACGAGGGGGTGTTAAATATTGTAAAGGCGTAATTTCTTATTAGTTAATGCCTAACTAATAACTTCTGTAACCTCCTTGTAACCAATTTTGGATTGCATAAATAAGATCTTGCATTGATCACAAAACATCAAGTGCTTTCAATCATCTCTTCTCATTTGCTAACAGGTGTTGGTGCAGTTTTAATGCAAAATAAGCATCCCATTGCTTTTGAAAGTCGAAAACTTAAAGAGCATGAGCGAAGGTACTCAATTTATGATAAAGAAATGTTAGCTATTATGCATGCCCTTGCTAAATTCTAGCAATATTTGGTATGTGCAAGATTTGTGGTCAAAACCAATCACAATAGCTTAAATATTTCCTTGAGCAATCAGATTGAAGTGAAAGACAACAAAATTGGGTTAGTAAGATCCAAGCCTTTAATTTTGACATTGAATATGTTAAAGGACAAAATAATGTAGTGGTCGATGTTTTATCAAGAAGACCACATTTATGCTCCATGGTTGAAATCACGACTGATTGGAAGGCATTCATAATGGCAGAATAAATTAAGGATGAGTGGGCCAACGCCATCTTAGAAGGGAAAATTGAAGATGAACGTTATAAAGTAGTAGAGGACCTCATCCTCTACAAAGATAGAATTTTCTTAGTGGCTGGTTCCAAATTTAAACATAAGATCCTAAAGGCTATACATAATGATCCATTAGCAGTTCATCCTAGTTTTGTTAAGATGTATAAACAATTATAGGATCCATTTTTTTTGGAAATGACTTAAAAGTGAAGTCCTTAAATACATTCAGGAATGCTCTACTTGCCAACAAAATAAAATAGAACATAACTTTCTTGCCGGATTGTTACAACCTTTGCCTATCCCTATTCAAAAATGAGAAAGTGTATCTATGGATTTCATCTCGGGACTACCCACGGTTCAAGCAACCTTTATATAGTCATGGACCGATTAACAAAATACGCTCGTTTCTTTCCACTTCCCAAGAAGTAAAATGGTCCTATGATTGAAGGAATATTTTTAGAGAGGTTTTTAAGCTTCATGGACTACCCATGAATATAGTCAATGATAGGGACACTTGATTCATGAGTGCTTTTTGGCAAGAACTCTTCGATTATTGGGGATTGAATTAACTCCAAGTACGAGTTATCATCCTCAAACTGATGGCTAGATGGAAGCCGTGAATAAATGGATTGAAGGGTACTTACGGAATTATGTCAACGGGCAACAAAATACATGGGTTAAATGGTTATACTTGGGATAATTCTACTATAATACTTTTCATCACTTATCTATTGGAATGTCACCTTTTAAATCATTGTATGGATATGATGCTAAAACTTTTTTCAATTTGGTCATTCCGGATAGTAGGGTTCCCGGAGCTGAGAATCTAATACAGCATCAAGACATCCTAATTACTCTTAAAGATAATCTTCAACATGCCCAAAATCAACAAAAGTTGTATGTTGATCAACGAAGAATCGAAAGGACTTTTGAAGTTGGAGATATGGTGTATTTAAGGTTACAACCTTATAGACAATCATCCTTTAAACAAAGTGGTGCTGAAAAACTCAAGCCTCGCTTTTACGGGCCATACCAGATTATAAGAAGAGTGGGAGAGGTAGCATATGAATTGGATTTCCCAGGGTACAGTCGCATACATAAAGTCTTCCATGTGTCTTGCTTAAAATGAGCACTTGGACAACATATTATTCCTTCCATGGAATTACTTTTGATTGATGAAGAAGGTAAATTGATTCTCGTACCAGAGATTTTTCTTGATACTCGTGAGAAAAAGTTAAGGAATAGAAGTATCAAAGAATATCTAGTTCATTGGAAGAATTTACCACTTGAAGATGCCACGTGGGAAGGAGCATCAATTCTTGACCACCCAAATTTACAATTGCTTGAGGACAAACAATTTGGGGATGGGAGGTTTGTAATATCCCAAGGAATATGCAGGTCATGTTGACTAAAAAAAACCAAGGAATATGCAAGAATATGCAGCGCAACATTTACATTGGGAATCGTTGCCATCTAATTAGGAATTGCAGTGCAACATGTACTTAAAGGAATCACTGCGCTAAGGAGCAGCAGTGTTGCATGCATTATAAGTTAGTAAGTATTTAATTAAAGATGTTAAACAACAGTCATTTAATTGAAGGGATGCTACCCTTGCAAAAGTCACACCTCTTCAATGTAGGATTGCGGGTATAAATAAAGCATATTGGGGAATGGAAGAAATCATCCAATCATTCATGTATTAAACACTTAATCTGGTACAAGCTTAAGTTTTTACCATTACAATTGAAGACGAAACCCTTCAAACGTAAACATTGGATACAAGGATGAAACCCTTTCTCATCTCAACTCAAGGACGTAAATCCTTGAGACTTTTTATTGTGATATTTGAGATCTGAAAATCATATAATAAAATTCATTTAATTTAAAATCCTTAAGCTTGTACCAGATTAAGTGTTTAATACATGAATGATTGCATGATTTCTTCCATTCCCCAAATTAAATGAATTTTATTATATAATTTTCAGATCTCAAATATCACAATAAAAAGTCTCAAGGGTTTCATCCTTGTATCCAATGTTTACAATTGAGAGGTTTTGTCCTCAATTGTAATGGTAAAGCCTTAAGCTTGTACTAGATTAAGTGTTTAATACATGAATGATTTCTTTCATTCCCCAAAATGCTTTATTTATACCCGCAATCCTACTTTGAAGAGGTGTGACTTCTGCAAGGGTAGCGTCCCTTTATTTAAATGAGTACTGTTTAACATCTTTAATTAAATACTTACTAACTCATAATGAATGCAGCGCCGCTGCTCCTTAGTGCAGTGATTCCTTTAAGTACATGTTGCACTGCAATTCCTAATTAGATGGCAGCAATTCCCAATGTAAATGTTGTGCTGCATATTCCTTGGTTTTTTTGTGGTCAACATGACCTGCATATTCCTTGGGATATTACAGAAAGTGTAGGATATAATTAGCCTTCTCTCCGAATCCTGTAAGGACTGCAATCATTGATCCAAGCATGTGAGCCACCTCACTCTCGCTCATTCATGGAGTTGATGGGACCTAAATTCATTTTGGCCATGCAAAAACCAGTTCCAAGTTCTGATTGAGATGAAGTTTGACATGCTTTAGTCAAGGCCATATAATTCTCCGCATGATGTACTAAACGGAGATAATCTTTGAAAGATGTCACATAAGATGGATAGGTTCGTTTTGAAAAGGGTTTAACCCCAATCTAACAACCTGTGCTTGGAATTGACGTCATCATACCACATCATGGCCATCTTTCTCTCTGTGCAGATGTGGCTCCCACTGGGCTCGCACCACATCCCGGTTCAAAACACCTCCATCCTCCTTCCGACAGTTCTGTAGCTTACATCCATTACTGTCTTTGACAGGGAATGTCCTCTGCGTGTCCTTGATGATATGCATTAGAGTTGAGGTGAAGGTATTAGGGCAAAGCTCTCATATTCTTCGCCCATTTAATACATTTTAAATCTGAAAATAGAGGTTGAATTGAACAAAAACTGTTTTTTTTTTTTCTTTCTTCCTCCTTTAGTTCCATGATCCACAAGTCCACAAGAAAATAAATGTTGCTTTTCTGCAAATTGATGTCTGGCAGGGTCCTATTAGCTCCCAAGATCCATAAGATCACATTCCACTATATTTCTCAAGCTATAGTTTTCACTGGAATAGAACAGTCTGCCTTCATAACGGTAATCTCTGGGATGGGTAAAAGCCAAATCCCGACTATTCTTTTGCCTTTTAACGTCCCTGATAATCACCTGAATCCTCCCTTCCCCCCACCATTCTTCTTAACTTGGTTCTTATGTTATTTTGTTTTTTTGGTTCAGTCCCTTGAAATTGGCAAATGCGTAAATGAATGATTTTTAGAACAACAACGTTCAAAATGTAGAAGGCAGTGAAATGGCAAAAAAGATGAGGCTTTGCTGAAATACTTACTACCAATGCTTAAAGGATAAATTAAAGCATATACTCATCAAAATGCTTCTTGACTTTTATATATTTTGCAAGCGCTGAAATGGCTCAAAGATATGGCTTTACTGAAGTACTTGCAAGTTATTCATAAAGAAAATTAAAACATATGCTCACATTAACATTCTTCTCGACATTTTTAATCCGGTAAATTTTTTCAGCTGGTTATTAATGAAAATTCTGCTAATAATATTGAGTAATTTTACCATAACTAAACTTGCAGGTCAGATTTATCAATATCGCCAGAGGATAGCTGGCTACCCATTGCAAGCATACTAGTCTGCATCCTACACATTCAAGTAATCGTTCACTCCATGCTTTAAAGCTTACTGACACAGAGTAGCATGCATTTTAAAATTTAAGTATGACTGTTAGGTTATACACAACATGTATGTATCATGTTTTTTCGCTTCATAGGAAAACAAACTAATAGATTCATTTTTGAAGTAAACAGCGATCAAGCATTGGAATTGAATTATATAACCATATAAAATCGTTGCTATCTTGCTGGATGTTTTTCTTTGAGGTATTATATATCCTTTTACAAGTTTTAAGCACGTCAGGCACAAGAATATTGGTTGCGGAGTGTAAGAGTTTCTTTGTATTTGTTTTCATGTGGATTCAGCTCAATTCTGTGCTTGTAGTTGTGCTAAATAAACCCTACTTTCAATCTGGAAATACTGTTATCTTGAAGCCACTAAGAAAGCCAATGAAGCAGTGAAAACTTAAGGAAAATTGCTCTTAAAGTCCACTGGAAAGTATTATTATATGGATGAAGGCCTTCCCCTTTTGTAGGACAAGATTCAACGAAGCTGTTTTTCTTTTTATAATTAGGCCATTGTGGCTAGATTGCTGCTTCTTTCACATTTATGATTAAAAGAAGCAATGTGGAGGTGCTTAGAGTTGGGACACTAACTTCCTTGACACCATTAACTTTAGGAGGTTTAGACTCACACTTGTTTGGGCTATTTAATTAACCGAGGTTTGTTGTGGGAGCTAGCCCTACCATTTTTCGTGGATGGTTTTGTGTGGGCCTCAGTTGGGCCACAGTTTGTTGGCTCTTAGCATCTAGGGCTTGGTTGAAACTTGGCATTCCAACACAATATAAAGCAACAGGAAAATGAATCGCTACAAGACTATTATCAACTCATATTAGGTACTACATCTCCAGCGTAGTGAAGTCCCCTCTAAGAAAGGAAGGTTGACTTTGTAAATTTAGGACTAGTTGAGATAACTGACATTTCAATTGGGAGATAGACCAATTGAAAAATGTGATCGAATTCAAACTGCAATAGAATGCAAATAAGGTGCATAATGAAATGTGTCTTGCATGTATAGTTGTTGAAGAAATGTGAAATACCCTATATTACAAGGATCTGGAAACTTTTAATGGAAGAATTTTTAATTAGCTGTGATTATTTACAATTTATATATTGGAATAGAGGCTTAGGGCACAAGAAGAGACCAAATGATAAATGTTTTTTTTTATGTTGGAACAAACATGAGATTAAATAGACATAAAAAATTTAAACAGGAAAAGTGATTCTTACTATATTTTTTAAGTATGAAAGGCCTATTTGACTTTTATTTTTCTGAAGTATCAGTAATATCACTTTAGTTTGATCTGTTTTGTTGCAAGAAATGCCTGTTATCTAACTTTAATTCATAAACAACTGTAGCATGAAAAATAAATTATTTTTGTGGTATAGATTACTTATTGTTCTTTTAAGGGTTGTTCCGTATCCGAATTTCACATATGATCTTCTCAGTAGTGCTTTGATCTATTTGTATCTCAGTGTACCAGTTGCTTGCATTGGCTATTTTGGGTCATTTACAGGTATGAATTTTGGCTGGCTATAACGTATCTACTATTGTTGTTAAACAAGGTTGTCTCTTACACATAGACGAGCTAGAGAAGTATCTTAGAGCAACTACGCATTTGGATGATGATTGTATTCTTTGTGATGCATTAATCCTTGCATTTATTGATGATATTGTCCTAGTTTCTTTCACTCTAGAGGGGCTTCAATGATAATTAGATGGTTTTTATTCTCTTTTATCACTAGAGAGGGTGAACCTTGGCAAAACTAAGCTATTGATTTTAATAACATGATTATTTAATCAAGGATATACTTCACATAAACGAGAATATTGGAGAAGGGTTCTGTGGCATGATTGGAGAAGAGTTAGGACATCGAGGTATGACCACATGTGCTTGAGTGTCTCGAAGCAGATGGTGTAGCCAAATTATGGTGCGGAATACCACCGTTACACAAGTTAATCAAGGTGCCAAATTGATCCATGCATAGCTTCTGATGAGTCTATGCACTCCTCACATGGACTTTGAGTTCCTTATGCTTGTAGCGACTTGAACCATGCATAGATTCTCGTGGTATCTTCCTACCTTGGCCCCTTGTCTTGTAGCATACTGCACAACCATCTTGTGCCACACAATGCCTCTTGCACTTGGCACCTGCGGACGACCTTGCGGCATTGTGTGTCACGTGCATAGCCTCAAGGTACCTTTGCTTACTACCGCAACACCATGCAATATACCATGCTTTTCCCTTGCACCATGCAATGGTCTCAACACTCAACATTCATGTGTCAGCGTCTTGTTGCCTGCGGCATGCCGAGTGGCACTCTTCAGGTCTATGCCATGTTAGAGAACCTGTCAGCATACTGCGACACTAGAAGTCGAACTGCTACACCTGCTGGAAGGCAAGCTGCCATACTTGCAAGAATGCGAACCAACCACCACCTAGGCAGAAGATGAACCGTTTTGTAACCATTCACTTCTGTAATTGTGTTCTTGTATTGATGTATATGTTTTAATCATCCCACCCATAATGGATTAGATACGAGAGAGAGATCACACAAACAAATAGTAGGTTGTTAGCATGCCCTGAGCATCTAGCATCTCATACACATTTGTAACTCACGTCCAGTCTAGGCAAAATTAAGGGAAGTGTTTCCCCTTATGATTATGGGAACCTTCATTCCCAACCTTGTTGCACATTGTACACATCGGTCCTTCTCTATATTCTTTACGTTGAATAGAAGTTGCACTATTTTGCAAATACTTCTGCATTCGAATGTGTATGCTGTTTATTTCTGTTATTGTTTACCTTTGTGCATTCTACAACCTTTAGCTTGCTGTTGAGCACAAGGTTGTCCACCACACTGGAATCCTGGGCTCTGCGGTGCGGATCATAGATCCCACTAGATTAGGTGCCCCTCCTTGAGAAGCAATGGTCCCCATTGCATTAAGTTGCAGAAGATGTGAATTTTTTTTGGCAACTTGAAATTTTGTGAACCGCTTTCTCTGGGAAGGTGCTTGACTTGCTTTGATGATATGGAAGAGAGGGATCACTTGATGTCTTGTGTGTTTGACCCTAGCATCACTCACTTGATCCATCTTTGTTGGAATACTACAATCAGGGTTAATCTTTGCTTATTGTAGTGTCTCTGCAACATTAGGGAATTCCAACAAAGGTGGAAAGTAATGGCACAAGAGTTTTGCATTGAATACTAGATAAGACAAATAGGAAGGCAGATTGAGCTCAAATACATTATCTCTGACCTTCTTAGTAATTTTGCATGGGCCAAAACATATTGAAGTGAAATGAGCTTGTGGTAAGGCCATGTAAGTCTTTCTTCTTGCAAATGAAGCCATACTTTATTACTAACTTGAAAGGTGTGTGGCGCTTGATGTTGATCATAGCGTTGCTTGTATTTTGCAATAGCCTTCTACAAAATGGTTTGCACTTGCTGCTGAAGTGTTGGATGTGTTCAATAAATTTGAAAGCTCTTTCAACTTTTTTTTGAATCAAAGGAGTTGATGTTGCTGAGGATGGAAAATAGGATACAATACATCAGTGGGTGCCTGTGGTTGAGTACCTAAAAAAATTTGAAAATGGTTGTGTAGTAGAGTTGTGCAAAATTTTGTTGTAGCTATGTTGAATGAAAGGAAGAATTTTATCCCAATTGCGATGTTTTTTTGAATTGTACGTTATAAGAAGATGCATGATCATCCTATTCACCATTTCTATTTGTCCTTTAGTATGAGGATGGAACGCGGTAGACATGTTCAGCTTTGTGTCTATCATTGACCAAAGTGCTTTCTAAAAATAGCTCAAGAATTTGTTATCTCTATCAGAGATGATGGTGGATTGCAATCTAAAGTGAACCCATACATTCAGAAAGTACAATTGATCTGTTACTAGAGCTAAGATTTTAATTTCTTACAAGGCATGAGAATAGCCATCTTAGAAAATATATCAATTACTACATAAATACAATCATTACCATGCTTGGTGGTGAGAAACTCTGGAAGGAAATCCATGATAACTAATTTCTAAGGTTTGTTCGATACTGAAAAATCTGTGTACAATGTTTGTTTTTTGTTAATTGGTTTAGCTATAACACAAGTGGTATAGGATCTGATGTATTTTTCAATATCTGCCCTGAGTTGTGGCCAAAATAAATATTTTCTCAAGACTGCGAGTGTTTTTTTGCTTCGTGTGGTAAACCCAAGTGTCCTAAATGATGCAAGAGTCCATCATGCAAGTATTAATCTAGAATTCACTTACTGCTATGCAATGCTTAATAGATTTTTGCAGTGTGCATCAGATTTGTACAATTCTGGCCAACTGTAAGTCTTATGTCCACATGCGTCAAGCACATAGAGGAGAGATTGAATTAGAGGGCAACTCAAACAACCAGCTACTAGATTGGCACTTCCCTTGGTTTGTCTGATGTTTGAATGGAATAGCTAAAGGTATGAAGACCATTTTGATTTTGCTATTGCTGCAACTTGTGTCTGCAGGAGCTGCAGTGGTTTGTGATCTGTGTGTATGATGGTCTCTATTCCCAATATGTAATGCTTCTATTGCTTACATGCCTGGACAACTGCATAAAGCTCTCAATCATATGGAGGATACTTTCTGATTGCCATGGTGAAAATTTCATTGTGATAAGAAATTGGTGACCATAGTGAGTTGACTGATCCAAGTGCATAATCAGATGCGTCCGTCTCTATTCTATCTCAAATGGTTGTTAAAGATCAAGTAATGTGAGCATTGTTGCAGAATAGAGTTTGCATTTCAAATCTTCAAATGCTTTTCGTTGTGCGGCTGACCTAGTGAAAAATAGTTTGGTGCCACTTCTAGTAACTTGATTCAATGGCCAAGTGACATGTGAGAAACCAAGTCCAAATTTCCTTTAGAAATTTGCTATCCCAAGAAGCTGTGAGGCTATGTAATAGTTTTTGTCCTAGGCCTTTCTTGAATAACACAAATCTTGGTTGGGTCCACATATATTCCACGTGCATCAACAATATATCCAAGATTCTGAATTGCCTTCATGGAAAAAGAACATTTCTCCATGTTGGCATACGTGTGCTGCCATAAAGTGTCGAGCGCTTGTAGGGCATGGCATAGGTGTTCCTCCCATGTTTTCCAGAAAGTCAAGATGTCATCAAGGTAGGCAATAAAAAATGAAGTTGCGAATGGTCACAAGATGTCATTCATCATTTGCATGAATGTTGTGGGTGCATTAGTAAAGCTGAAAGATATAACCAACCACACAAACAATCCTTCTTTGGCTGTGATGGTTGTCTCCTAGATGTCTGAGGGCTCAATAGGAATATGATGGTACCTTGCCTTGAGATCAATGTTTGTAAAGAACTTGACACGACAAATCTGGCCCAAAAGGCCCTCTATCCTGGGTAGAGGGTATGGGTTCTTCATAGTGATCTTGTTGAAAGCTCCATAGTCGATGCACAACCTCCATGTGCCATCCTTCTTTGGCACAAGCATGGCGGGGCTGCCACAAGGTGAAGAGCTAGGTTTGATGTGTCCTTTATGCATAAATCCATGGATTTATCTATTGATATCATTCTCAAGGAATGATCGGTGGTATAGAGAAACATTGGGTAGAGGTAACCCTGGAATCAAATCAATAGTATGATTTACCACGCGATACTTTGGGACTCTAGTGGGTGACGCGAAGATGTACTTGTACTCCTCTAGTACATGGTTCAATTGCTATAGTGTTTTGAAGAAGGTTTTGGATGAGATTGAAGCACAAAAATATTCTTATGTTCAGGTCTCACTATCAAGAGCACTTGTTTCTTACTAGAAATGACTAGCTTCTTACATTGCTTAGCTTTGATAAGGAAAGGTGATGTAGTCACGGTAAGGGGTCACAGTGAAGGGACACCCTTGGCTATGCAATCAGAGTCATGCAGTAGAAAACAACATTCATTCTTTATTATTAAATTAAAACAAGCCTTAATGACATCTACATTTTGTGACTATTTTCTCTGCCTTCTCTATCTCTAAAGCCTATTTTGGCTTTACAAACTCAATATCTTAGTTGGAGACTCTGCAACTTTCTCTCTAAGACCTCTTTCTACTCTATGGCTTCCTCTATTCTTTGGTCTGATTGTTAGGTTTCGTAGGTTAGGAATGAATGAGGGTTGATCTTGTATTTATATTAATCCTTTTGGAGTAATAACTCGCATTAAAGCACTTAGGCTGACCATTGGAATACGTTTCACTTGTAAAGTGAATGACTTTAGGGCACTGAACACTTGCATCGGGGTAGGACAATAACGTCGACACTACTGTCTGTCTCAAACGTTAGTGTCAAGGGAGTAACAAAATAAGAACATGATCAAAACTTGCAAAGGTGTAAGATAAGTACATTTTAAGCTTTCTGGGCAAGATGGAATGTTTGTGTCATCAATATTAAATTGGCTAGACTAAGAGATAGGCCAAGGGGCACAAGATAGAGTAGATGCGAGCTTGTGGAAGCAAGGCATGTGTAGAACTAAGAGGAAAAACCAAGGTTTGAGTTTGCCAATTGTACAAGACTCAGGTGCTACATAATCACAAAATATTGTTTACATTTGCCCCCCCTTTAATCTAATAATGAAATTGTTAGTTTAAAGGAAAGCAATAAGTACCTAGGTATGTATGCACACCTTGTCTTTGCTTGAGTTGAATTTGAGTGTTTTGCTGGTGATTGATCTGCAACCAAGAGCATGTTATAGTGTAAAATCAGTGCATTTAATCTAGGTTAAAAGTACTTGAAATATATTGAAATGCAAGAGCAAGGTTTAGGAGTACATCTCTATATCGATGTAACCGCCTTGTTTATTGGCAAGTTGTTTTGCAAAAGATGTATCATTGTAAGGCTTTGAAACTGAGATTAAGATAAATATAGATAAATATTTAAAGTGCATATATCCAAGGGGGGAGAGAGAGAGAGGGGCACATGCCCCCAAATTTGGAGCAAAAGTGAGTTGACACCTAGCAATTGAGATTGACTCAACCCTGCAATCCAATGATACTTATAACTTGGTACTCCTATTATATGTGGAACAATTTGAAAACTAAAATAAGTACCATTGTGGTCCCCGCTGTAATCTGGAGATGTTGATATTGAATAAGTGTGGAGAACATGTTTCCAAAGCATGCCCCAATTGAATTTGAAAATTGTGAATGTGTGAACATGTCTCTTTGACATGCCCCCACTGATATGCCCCCCCTTCGAGGTGAGGGAAGAATAGAAACTGGTAGTTAACCTACTTCAAAAGGATAAGATAACTATACAATTTGTGAATATAACAACGTAATATATAAAAGGAACATGTCTAGGTAAATGTATCATTAAAGTGCATAGAACCTAGGTGATCACATCAAGGCCTAGAAATGTCATGCACAATTGTACCATCATTAAGATCATACAAATTTGTGTTATCGATGTAATCATTATTATCGAATAATGTAAAGTCTGGTGGGGGTTTGTTTTGAATAAATGGCTTCCGAATAAATGGTTTGACAATTTGAGTGTCTGTGTATGAAAAACCAACTGCACCATAGGTTGGAGCTTCTTTCTTGGAAATAGATATTTCTTGTTTATTTTCATCATTGGACCTATGGGATATAAACTGGAAAAACATTGCACATCTTATCTTGCCCATTATAAAAAGATGCATTTTGGGCATTTTGTAACATTACCATTTGGGATTGTTCTTTCAAAATTTCTTGCTTTGGATTTGGAATATTTGGTATGTCTTTTGGAGAATTTGGAACATTGGGAACTTGCACATCATGTGAAGGCTCATCCACCTTTAATGTTGTATTATTTGAAACTTGAGGTGGATTTGGTGAAAGGTTTGTAATGTTCCCAATTGGGACAATTCAACAAAATATGGGGTTGTAATGAACCCTAGCCACAAACTTATGCAAATTTGAAATATTATTATGTTCAAACCCCAACCGTCCATATGCATAACTAGAATCAATTATCAAACCCTTATGTCTTGCATAATTCACTGATTTTTCAACCAAACCCTAGCTGTAATATATATGTTTCAATACACAAAACAAGCCCAACGATCTCAGCCAAAAACACTCATTCATAAATCAAAAGTTAGAGCTTCATATATCCTTATTGTTTATATAATATTATAACCGAAAATACCAATTTGAACAGCTGCTTATCCTTCCACAAATAGCTGGAAAAATAGTACAGAAATTAGATAAATGTTTTACCAGAATTATGATAGAAATCACAGCCCACTTGTGACATCAGAGAGTCGCACACATACGTCAAAAAATCCCCCAAAGGGAGTCACCAAGGCTGGAAATATTTGGTAGAGGACTGCAGTTTTAGTTATCCCTCTTTAGGGATCCACAAAGTGACACCAATCAATGAATCATGCAGCGATTATATTCTGCCCTTTTTCCACACCAATGGTCCTTCAAAAACCATTATTGTTGTGGCCACAATTGTTATAAAATTATAGGAATTGGTTATGCCCTATCAGCTGCTATCTTGACCCTCAAAAAGGTCACTGAAACCCTTGCAAATCTGCCCTCAACAATTATTATTTCCTCCAAACCGCTGAAACTTAAAAAATTCATAACTCTCCAATACTTGGAATTAAGATGCAAATAAGATCTCAAACTGACCACAAAATTAGTAACTATTAAATAAAAATAATTTTAGAATTTTCCTTCCATGGGATGGCCATCAAAACTTGCTCTAAATTTCTGAAAACCTTAGTTGTCAGAATTTACCTCTTTGAACCCTGGGTTAATTCAAATTTTCAAAAGTAGGTGGTGTTCCAAAACACCTTTGTAAATCCACTTGTATGTACACATGCAATTTGAAGTTCATTTACAACCCTTGAATAGAGTTGCCTACGTAGAAGGAAATGGAGGTTTTCGTCCCCAAACCTAAGACATTTCTTGAAGATTTTTGTTTTCAAGAGGTGGAAACCAAGCTTGACATATGATTCAAAATTCCAAATTAATATTCAACATAACATTCACAAGATTCCTTTTTTGCTTTTATACCCAACCTCCAAGGGTGGCGTCCAAGTTGGAGGGTTGTATCCTTTCAAACATAAGCACTTTATCTTTT
Organism: Torreya grandis; assembly: GCA_037957365.1. Lineage (NCBI taxonomy): Eukaryota > Viridiplantae > Streptophyta > Pinopsida > Cupressales > Taxaceae > Torreya > Torreya grandis. The sequence goes on from JARHVA010000136.1 coordinate 3,954,054, forward strand.
TACAACTCACTTTATTGAGGGTTTAGGCTCCCATGATCCCAACTTAAGTGAACATAAGATAAAAAGTGCCTTTTTGCAAACTCAACTAAAAATTAGAACACTTAAGTACTTTTTACCTTTCTTGTTCATAAATTAGCCCCCCTCCATGTTCCCTTTTCTTCCTTCCCTTAGCTTTGTGGGAATAACCAAGCTAAGGACTCCGAAAACAAGCTATGCTGAAAAGGGGGACATTACAAGGTTTGACCTTTTGTTTTGGGGGGTCTTTTGGTACCCATTTTTATTCATTTGGCACCTTTGGTTTAGAAGAAATTGTCTTTTGTATCTTTTTAATGCAAAACAAGAATCTGCTTGGTGACCATGCATTCTATGATATGCACAGTAGTATTTGGATCTCCGTAAGGGACGTAAAGGAGGTAGATTGATTGAATCATTTCTAAGCATCTCTCTTTGAATCTCATTTGACCTCTTGGTAGGCTTTTGTTCACTTGTAGGCTCATTGTCATTAGGTGACTCGGGCTTTGGTTTCCAAGATTGATTCTTGTTAGGCACATAATGGGCATGTGAAGATGCAAACACATGGTTCACATTAGCATATTGTGTTTGTATATGAAATCTGATTTTGCAATAAAATGATATTTGAATTTAGAGACTGATTTTGTTGTTATAACTCCTTTATTAACTTGCTCATACTGTCAATTTGATCTTGTAGGGTTTTATGGTTACCCTCTTTTGGCATAAAAGGATGATCCACCTTACCCTTTGAAGGGGTGATAGTACGACTCTGGTTAGAGGGATGATAGCTATCACCCTCCTTTGGAGGAGAAGTAAGCTCAGTTTTATCCATTTGAAATGTCCGAAAGACTGATATTAAAATAGGATAAGGGAAACAAATGCCAAGGAGCAATCAATCATTATAGTAATGATATAATAATTTGAGACTATTGGCTGAGTTTTGAAAATCTGAAACAAGTTTTTCTATAAAAACAGAAAATGAGATGAACCCAACAAATTAGAGAAACAAAAGTACATGTGCGGCCTATAGATCTAAATTTACAAAAAATAGTAAATTTTTAAATTTGGCAAATCCGTACAATATTTTGGCAAATTGAGAAATGTTTTTGTCTATATCAACATATTTATGAAAAACCTTCGAGGAATTTGAATTTTGATCTAATATGAATCATAAATAGGCCAAATAATTTTGAATGCTTCACATGCAAAGACTAGAATATTTCAAATAAAGAATCAACAATTGCGATAAAACATGAATATTTTTCAGAGATCTGAGAGGTTTTTTAATAAAATCTGATTTTTGATGAACCCAAAAATTAATTTCAATATAAGTACACCATTCATTATATATGCCAATATTTACTAAAAATAGTAAATTGCTACAATTGAAAAATCCGTATTGAATTTTGGCTAACAAAAGAAGGTTTTTGCATATAACAATGAGTAGAAAATACCTTTCGAGGAATTTTGAAATGAATCTGTTTGGAGGCCGAAATGTGTCGATCAATGAAGATTCCACTTGCAAGCATTTGCACATGAAGCCCTTGTGACTAGAGGAGGTAAAACCCTAGATTAAAGTTTCAGATCTGAAAATTCATCACAACAAGCTGAAACTTTAGGAGGCTTGGAAGCCCTAAATCACAAAAATTTGCATATTCACATGGATTGGGTTCACCAAATATTTAACCCTAAAATGAAAATGTTATGGGTACGTATTTCACTTTAAGCTTAGGGTTAAGAATATAGAAATGAAATGGCACGAGGGTGATAATCAGACCTATAGCAGGCCAATTAGATGCTAAACTCGGATATAAGCATACACTGAATTTATTATGCTAAGATAGTCTAAATATGAAAAGTACAACTAAGCTAGATAAGAAATGAAAAATAAGAGAGCACTTAGCTTGTTCTGATGATAATGCAATTCTGGATCTGGAACAAACTGAAAGCAAGTGGGAAGATAGTTTTAGAACAGCGGTCAGATTCTGGTTTTGGTTTCTTTAGCTATTTGGACAATTGCGTCAGCCTTGGATGGTTGCGTCGACGCTACTGTCTGAGTTTGACGATAGTGCCTGTACGAAATATTTGGTGAAACAGGATGCGACCACCTGGATGTTTTTGGGTTTGGCTTTGCCTTTGCTCTAGGGCATTCAAATCTGAGTCATGGACACTTGCTCCTTGTGAAATGACAAAACCTTAGCTTTCCATCTTCAATGTGACCTTGGAGAAAAATGGGTTAGTGGGCATACAGTGTTGAGCTGATCCCAATGACTACATAGTCAATACTTTGAAGAGGGTCAGACTGATGTAGTTCTCCCCTACGTGTTGGCTTGTGTGTGAATCATGCAATGTGTGTAAAACAAGTACAATAGTGACCTAGCTTCTAACTTGGCAAATTGAGCTTTTGGGTTGATCCTTCAGTACTTCAAACCTGTAGATGTGCAGTCCCTATGATTGATTTGGAAATAGGAATAAATAGGGAAGCTTTAATCAATTGAATGTTCTTTGGTCTGATTGCTAGGTTTCGTAGGCTAGAAATGAATGAGGGTTGATTTTGTATTTATATCAATCTCTTTGGAGTAATAACTTGCATTAAAGCATGTAGGCCGACTATTGGAATACGTTTCATTTGCAAATTAGATGATTTTAGGGCATTGAACACTTGCATCGGGGCAAAATAGTAATGTATACATTTTATTTGCAAATTGGATGATTTTAGGGCATTGAACACTTGCATTAGGACAAGATAGTAACATCGACATTATTCTTTGTTTCGGACGTTAGTGTCCAGGGAGTATCAAAACAGGGACAGGGTCAGAACTTGCAGAGATGTAAGATAAGTACATTTTAAGCATTCTGGGCAAGATGGAATGTCTATATCATCAATATTAGATTGGTCGGACTAAGAGATAGGCCAAGGGGCACAAGATAGAGCAGATGTGAGGCTTGTGGAGGCAAGACACATATAGAACTAAGAGAAACAACCAAGCTCTGAGTTTGCCAAGTGTACAAAATTGAGGTGCTACATAATAACAAAATATTGTCTACAGTTGATTAGGCGTGGAATGCATTTGTATGGTCTTGACCAAATGTTCTTGCCCTTGGAACAATTGTTGCAATTTTTTGCACAGGTCACCATAATTATTTACAAGGTAGGATTCCTCTCTAATATCCTCTACAAATTCTATTCAAGTTTTGACCAGAGCATCCTTCTCGTCAAGTGTTAATGCTTCCTTGTTTGCATTCTCCTATTGGTTATTTTGAGGAAAGTATGGTTCTCACTGTCTTTTGACATGGAAAACAACTTTAAAAGTTCAAATGTTATATTTTCATTGTCAAACAATTTATCTACAAAGAAATATGATTCCAATTGGTCAAACCATTTGTTTAGTTGTGTGCATCGATTTTGCCTTAAAAAAGAGGGATTGGATTATACTTGTACCTTAAAGGGTGTCGGACCCCCAAAGGATTTGACTGAGGAAGTAGTGGATACCTCGAGCATGACTCATGAAAGGATATTGGTGAACTGCTCCATCATCTACCTCCGCTGGTGCTCAAGGGCTTTGTCAAGCAACAATTTGAAAAGATCTCTTTTTCCCTCTTTGTTTGTCGTCTGATAAAGTTTGAACTGAGAAGATAATCTGAAGGGTCGTGTGCAAGATTGTGCTTTGTGTAATCTGACCTCATTCACGGGACATACAAATATGGAACAAACTTCTCTAATAGTACTAATTCAGATTTGATCAGCGATCTAGTGGACAACATACCAAAAATTGTAGAAACTTAATGTGTTGTGAAAGCAATAAGTCAAAGGAAAGGTATTGAATCCAACAAACACAAATAATACTGCAATTTAAGTGAAAGCTTTATTGCAAATGAGAGTAATTTACAAAAAGATAGCAATCTCCAAGGAGATATGAAACTACAACACTTATTTTTACATTCAAATGACGATTTTCTTATGAAGGAATATATGCCAAGATCGTTACAAAATAACGTTGAAAACATAAATGAATGAATGCACAAAAGGTAAATATTACCTCAAAGTAAGCCAAACCACAAATGTGAGACACAAGTTGTTAAGTGGGCAAACCGAATCAAGGAAAGAAAATCCCACGTGCATTAAGAAGTCTTACAAACCAAATATTCTCCAATTACAGTTTTAGTAGAAAAAAAAAGAATAGAGAAGAAGAATGATCAAGTGAGAAGAATGTGCTTCAAGCATAAGCAAAGAGAGGACACTTCAAGTGTAAGAGAAAGGAGAGAGCTCTTTAAATAGAGTGAAGAAGGAAGGAGTTACAAAGAATCTCCATCATGACCTTACACAACCTTCTTAATGTGTGACTAGTGTCACTAATCCCCATAAATAAGAAAACATACGCACACCTAAATAAACTTAGAATAAATAAAGTAAACCCATATAAAGATTATTAACAACTATTTTTATCACAAAATTAAAAGTTTGAAAATATAGAGTTGCAATGTCCCCTTTTTGGCATAACTTGCTTGTGGACCCTTATCTTGGTTTTGTTCCAACAAGGCTAAGGGAAAGAAAGAAAATGGAACTATAAGGAGGTTATTCAAAGAACAAAAATGTGAAAAGTATTTGAGTGTTCTAATTTTCAATTGAGTTATGCAAAAAGTGCTTTTGGTCTAATTCTCACTTAAGTACGGGACCTTTAAGGCTCATGAGAGCCTAACTCCTCAAAAAGGAAATTTAAGAAGGTAAAGTTGCTTATGATTCAAAAGACCCATCCTTCCAACTTGAGCGCCGTCTTTGGGGATGACTATAAAAAGCAATTGAGGATTCATTTAGAAGTTTAAGCTAATTTGGAATATTGAATTATTGAACAAGTATGTCAAGCTTGTTCATCACAACTTGACGACGAAAACCTTCAAGTTAGTTAAGGGTTTGGGGACGAAAACCCCCATTCCTAGATTCAGAGCAGTTCTATTCAAAAGCTATAATTTGTGGTTTAGATTTGCATGGTTGCATTTAATTGGACTTACAAGGGTGTTTTTGGATACCACCATTAAATATTGAATCAAACCCTATAGAGAGCTGAAAAATTATAAATTGTAGGTCAAAAAGGGGTAGCGAACCACTCTAGGGCAACAAGGAGACTACCAAAGCTAGGCGACTTCCTTGGAGGGTGGAGTGAATGCCTTAGGGCATCATTAGACTTGCTTCTGGTGACTTAAATCAAGTTTAAGGCAATAATAATATTTTTAATATTGTTATTATATTTTTTTGATCTTTTGCACATTGATTTTGAGTAGATTGAGAGCTGAAAATAAGGTAATTAATTCATAAAATTATTTTCTTGATTTTTCCTAGTGGAGCAATTCATTGGGGTAGGTTGTTAGAGTGATTTTGAGCTCTAATATTGAAGGGAATAATTTATTTTACATTATGAAAATTATTTTAATACTTTTTCAAGTGGGGCGAATGGATTTGGGGAGCTTGGAGATCTTGTTGAAGAGATAGATCAAGGGTTTGGTTTTTAGATTTGTTTTTTCTATTTTTCTAAGTGTGGCGACTTGTTTGGAGGGGCTAAATTAACTACTGGCAGCCTTGATGTGTTCCTTGGAAGCCCTAATAAATTTAAGAGATTTTTGATATTTTTATTGTTTGTGCAAGGGTTTCAAAGCTGATTGGAAGGGGAAAACACAGTTGTACCAACATTTTGAAAATCAAAATTAATGCAAAAAAATTCCAGTCACATTGTCATTCCATTTTGTCACAAAAGAGGTACTTTATTGCAGTTTCTTATTCAGTAATTATTGGAGTTATTGTGGAGAGTTATTGCATAGAATTTGAACATTTATTACTGCTACGGTTTGCTGATTTTTAAGACAAAACTCAGATTATTATTAGTTTTCGCATAAGGGTTTGTGGGGAAACCCTAACTTGTCTTAGTTGTCCCATTTGAGGACATTACAGTGGTATCAAAGCCATATCTTAGCTATGTTGTGGGGTGAAGGATTGTTGATACATGAGTGGCAATAAAGATGTTAAATATTACTTTAGTAGGAGGGGAGCAGGACTTCCCCTGTTGGGTTCACTTGAGTAGGAACAGGTCATGGGTGACATGGATCACCAAAACACAGACAGAGAGAGGAGAGACAAGATAGCTGAGAAGTTTTCCCAGACTCAGGAGCGGATGACAACTGTGATCAAGGGGTTTCTTCGTTCCCTCAGTGAGATGAGTTGCGTAAAGCCACTCAATGGAGATAACCGTGCTTTAGGGAGCAGGTCAGACTTGCATACACCTCCTTCGGGGATTGAAACATCCACACGTAGGCCCACTCAGTGTACATTTGTTCAGAGAGAGGAGCCCGCAATAGCGAGGGAGGGGTTACCTAGCCCACGTAAGGAGTTGGAGAGGGAGATGGATGAGCATGTTACCTTATCCATGATAGTGAGAGAGGCTATGACATTTTTCGAGTTATGGGGACAGAGTGGGCCTAGGATTAGTCAGAGGCATAGGGGTAGCCAGGGATATCTCCAACATGTGTTGGGGAAGTTATCTCTCTCCACTTTTGATGGATCACAGAGGAGCTCAGTGAGGGCTTGGATTCAGAAGGTGGGCACCTTCTTTTCACTTCGACCTATGGCAAATCGAGAGGTTATTCAGTTTGCCACTTTGCATTTAAAGGGAGCAGCTCATGACTAGTGGTACCATGGTTTGATCACACAGGGACACTAGCACATACAATCTTGTAAGGAGTTCAACAGGGGATTGATAGAGCAGATCTGGAACTTCATTTTTGTGATTTAGCTCAATTGAGGCAAAGGGCCTCAGTGGATAATAATGTTACAGAGGTTCAGAGACTTTCAGTCATGGTGACTGATATTTCGGATAGGAGATTAGTGGTGTTTGTGGAGAGCTTGGTTGATTCCTTGAGGGGATTGGTCAAGGCATTTGATCCACCTTCATTGAGGGAGGCTATCCAAAAGGCGTATGATTTGGAGTCTTCAACTCCAAGGGGTAGATTCACACCTTTGGGACAGCCAAACAATACCTTTTTCCCACCTACATGGCAGCAGAGAGGTGAAGGTTTGGGGCAACCAAAGAGCAAATATACAGGGCCTCCAAAGGCCAATCATGAGGGTCCCTTGATAAGACCAAACCAACCAGGTTTGAGGCAGCAGAAGGAGCTACCATGTAGTAGCTTTGATGTGAGAAATGAGTTCAGAAGGAAAGGTCTTTGTTTCACATGCAAGGATCCTTGGGAGAAGGGCCACAATTGTTGTGGTAAAGGGCAAGTACACTACATTGAAGTACTTCCTAAAGAAGACAATGAGGAAGAGGAAATTGAGACAGCCACATATGAGGAGGGGACTTTGGAGATAGAGGGAGAAGAGAAGTTGAGTGGCACTTTGACATCACTTCTACGAGCTCCTAGGTATTATCCCTTTAGAGTGAAGGGATCACTGAAGGGTATACTGGTCACCATACTTATTGATAGTGGGGCAACCAACAATTTTATTGATAGAAGGCTAGTAGCATCATGTGGTCTACAATTCATGGAGTTCAAAAGATTCATAGTCACAATGGCGGATGGGTCCACCATCCCTTGTACTACCAAGGTTCCAAGCTTAGTCTTACTTTGGAAAGACGTGGTAGAGGATGATTTTTATGTGGTTGGCATAGGGGGGACCAATATGGTTCTTGGTATTCCGTGGTTGCACTCACATGGTGAATATACTCGACTATCAAACCATGGAGTTAAAATTCAAAGTGGTAGGTAATGAGATTGTTTTGCATGGTTTGAGTGATAGACTTCTTAAAATGGAATGTTAGGAGGATGTTTCATGAGCATGAAGATTGAAAAGAAGGTTGCCACAAGACATCAAATGCAGTCCCTTATTTCCAAATTAGAACACTTTACAGGGCAATTGGGGAGCATAATAAATTCTGATTTTTTTCATATATGTTTTGGGAAGGTTGAGAGGAGTCTTGAGTGCCAAGGGCAGCCCAAAAATTGCTTTGGCCAGCACCCTATTCCTTCTTGCAAAAATAAAAATGAGAGTGTTACAAGGAACATGAGGACCCCTCTTGATTTTAGAAAGAGCTATAATCGCAAGCAGCTGTTCACAAGATTCAAATTGCAAGAAAAAATGGTCCTCTTGCTTGCCAGAAAATGCTAGAATCAGCTGGGCCTACCTATGGACTTTTGGGAGCATCAAGAGCAATTTATTTCACATATGGCAGCTAAGAGGGAGAGCTGGAAGAAGATGTTTGAAGTCTGATTTTTTTGGCTCAAAATTTTCTGAATCAACAAAACAATTCCAGCGGCCTAAAAGGATAAAAACATTGCACTTCAAGGGCACACTACAGCCCATGTTTGAGAAGACATGCCAAAGTACATTCTGAAATTAACCACTTAGAAAACTTTGATTTTAAGGGGCAGGTACAGCAACATGTGAAAGGTGAAAGATCTGATTTTTTCGATAAATTCCAGCCTATGGTGTATTCGGGAAATGTTCATAATGAGGGACGTGTTTGTCTTGATAAAGAATTGGAGGTATAATCCTATCTTTTAGGTTGGTTGAGACTTTTATTTAATCATTTTAATGTTCTTATGCATTTATGCATGAAAGATGTAATAAAAAGAAGCCAAAGAGAAATGGCATGCCACATGTTTTGAGACACGCTCAAGTGAGGTTGCATCTATGTGCTATTTTCATTCAAGGTATGTTTCAAGATGAGATTATTGTTACTTTTTTCCAAGTTTTGGAAACATCTTTTGAGGGCACATTGATCACTACGAGAGGCCACATCAAAGGCAAACCAGCTAGGCATGTGTTATTTCTTTGAGGATATGAAGAGTCCTTGAAAGGTGGTCATGACACCTTGAACTCATGGGGGCAGCCTCCAAGATACAAGTTTGGCAAGTTGGGAATTCAAAGTGGAGCTTCTTTTCAGTGGGAAGCCATTTCAATTGGTAAGTGCATCATGAATGTTAGGTTGTGGAGCTAAAAGTTTCACCAGGATGTAAACAAGAGAAGTTACGGAGGATGCAGAGTTGCGGAGAGTTGCAGAATCAGTTGCAGGAAAATTGACGTCGGTTTGATCAATCGACGTCGGTCAGATAGCAGCGAAGAACCAACCGGCGTCGGTCAGATAGCAGCGAAGAACCAACCGGCGTCGGTTACCAGTCGGCCGACATCGGTCATGGAGGAGCCGACGTCGGCAGCCTGCACATGAACATGCAGTTTGCATGTTGATTCCGGAGAGTCTATTTTTGGACTGTTAGTTTGCATGTTGAAGGCTAGTCGTAGTCTTGAGTTGCGCGTCTAATTATTGTAATTAAGATAGTCTAATTATTGTAAGCATGAGATCTATATATGGACTCATGGGCTGTATTGTAAAACTTGTAGCTAGAGAGTAAGAGAGCAATAAGCTCCTTCAGATAGAGGAGAGCAATGGTGCGTTCCTCCTAGTGCCACAGTACCAAGGTGGGTACTGGTTTGGAGAATCAGAAGGGTTCTTCGTGTTTGTATGATCTTAGTCAGCAGATGAGCATGGCTTCTTTTGGAGATCTACAATGGTGAGTAAGGTCTAGTGATTTGCAGGTAGCAACAGAGAGCAGGGGATCTACTTGGAGTACGGTTGTGTACTTGGTGTATTGGCAGCGTGTTACTGACTGGTTGAAGAGGTGAACATCAATTCTGTATTGGAGTTGATTGTTGTGACCGAGAGAGAGAGGGAAGAAGGTCTTGAGGTGTGGCGAGCCTTTAAGGTGGAAGAAGAAGTGGCATCTTCTTTATTGTATAGTCTTTTGAGTGATTATTAATACAATTGTGTATTGTCTCTCATATTCCTGTGTTGTTTCATATTTCTAGTTACTTATTGATTCTGGTTAAATTTCGTGTTTAGTTGCTAATACAAGAAGTAATCATATGTGCTCTATTGGTGGAGCAAGATCCTGACACGTGGTATCAGAGCATGTTTATTGTTTTAGGTTCCTGACAATGAAGAATGTGGGGGACAGCGCCATGGCTTTTGCAATTGCTTGAGGACAAGTAATTTTGGATGGAGAAGACTGTAACATCCCCCTTTTTGGCATAACTTGCTTATGGACCCTTAGCTTGATTTTGTTTTTACAAGGCTAAGGGAAAGAAAGAAAAGGAAACTAAGAGTGGGCTATTCAAAGAGCAAAAATGTGAAAAGTACTCGAGTGTTTTAATTTTTAGTTGAGTTATGCAAAAATTGCTTTTGATTTAATTCTCATTTAAGTAGGGGACCTTTAAGGGTCATGAGAGCCTAACCCCTAAAAAATAAAATTTAAAAATATAAAGTTGCTTATGATTCAAAAGACACATCCTTCCAACTTGGGCGCCACCTTGGGGATGACTATAAAAAGCAATTGAGGATTCATTTGGAAGGTTATGCTAATTTAGAATATTGAATTATTGATCAATTATGTCAAGCTTGTCATCACAACTTGAGGAGGAAAACCGTCAAGTGTGTGAAGGGTTTGAAGACAAAAACTCATATTCTTACATTCAAGGCAGCTCTATTCAATCGCTGTAATTTGTGCTTCAAATTTGCATGGTTACATGCAATTGGACTTACAAGGGTATTTTTGGACACCACCTTCATTAAAGATTGAATCAAATCTTATAGAGAGCTGGAAAATTGCAAATTGCAAGTGAAAGAGGAGGAGCGAACCACTCTAGAGCAACAAAGAGACTACCAAAGCTAGGTGACTTCTTTGGAGGGTGGGGCGAATGCTTTAGGACATCATTGGACTTGCTTCCGGTGACTTAAATCAGGTTTAAGGCAATAATAATATTTTTAATATTATTATTATATTTTTTTAATCTTTTGCAAGCTGATTTTTGAGTGGATTGAGAGCTGAAAATAAGGTAATTAATTTATAAAATTATGTGAATAATTTTCTTTAGTGGAGTGATTCACTTGGGTAGGTTGTTAAAGTGTTTTTGGGCTCTAATATTGAAGGGAATAATTTATTTTACATTCTGGGAATTATTTTAATAATTTTTCAAGTGGGGCGAATTGATTTGGGGAGCTTGGTGATCTTATTGAAGGGATAGAACAAGGGTTTGGTTTTCAGATTTGTTTTTCGTATTTTTTCAAGTGTGGCGAATTGTTTGGAGGGGCTAAATTGACTATTGGCAGCCCTAATGTGTTCCTTAGAAGCCCTAATAAATTGTAGAGATTTTTGGCATTTTTATTGAGTTTGTGCAAGGGTTTCAAGGTTGATTGGAAGGGGAAAACACAGCTGTACCAACATTTTGAAAATCAAAATTATTGCCAAGAAATTCTAGCCACATCTTCATTTCATCTTGCCACAAAAAGAGGTATTATAGTGTAGTTTCATATTCAGTAATTATTGAGGTTATTGCTTGGAATTCGGACATCTATTACTGCTAGGGTTTGTTGTTTTCTAGGGCAAAATTTAGATTTTTTTCAGTTTTCGCATAAGGGTTTATTGGGAAACTCCAACTCGTCCTTATTGTCCCATTTGGTGACATTACAAAAGTGAAGCAATTTGCCTTAGAATCTGAAAAGCCATGTGACAAGTGTTCCCCCATGAAATTGAGAGGATTTGTCGCATCATGAAACCCATTAAAACACAAAAAGTTTGCTTTTCCATGTGACAAGTGCTCCCCCAAGAAATTGGAAGGATGAGTGAGGCAGTGCATCCGAAATGTTGGACAAAAAAGCTTCATAGAAAATCCAGAAAAGCTGAGGCAGATTGATTCTATTTTATGTACTAGTTTGTTCGAGATAATAGCCATGCTTCATAGAGTGTTTGTGATGCAATAGTTCTTTGATTGTGGTATCAAATAATCCTATAGGCACATAAGGATGCGATCAATAAAACTGGTATGGAAGACATTTATTGGTGATACATTCAGGTCACTAGGGCCTGTCTCACATAGCCTCTTAGCCCCAAGATGGCTTTCTGCAAAAGATGTTTATTACAGGTTGTTGATGACACATCATTTGACCTACTATCTCCAAGGCCATTGGTCACATGGTCTAAGGATATGGCCACAAAGGATGTGATCAATAGGGTTTTCAGGGAGGCATTCACCAATAGTACATTCAGGGCACTTGGAGCTTGGCCCCATAACCTCTCAGCCTCAGATGGCTTTCTATGTTGAGAATTTGGTAGAGATTGTTGATGGCCCCATCATTGTAATTGACTATATCCATTGCCATTGGCAACATGGCTTGAGAATTCCCTTTGGCCAAGCGAGGCTTCGTTCCCACCACTTAGAAGTTCAGGCAGACTGCTATATTCTTCATGGTGATGAGATTTGCTCTATATTCTCTCCAAGTGATGGAAACCGAGGAGCACTTCATTTTCAAATATCTTGCCCATAGAGAGATCTTGGGGAAGTATTATTGTTTGTACATAGATTTAGGAGGTTCTCTATCCAACTTCCATTTTCCTGGATAGAGGTGCTCGGCCCTTTTCCTTTAGTAGACTCTCACTTTCATGCATAAGGCATTACATGGGACCTTTAAGGCTACTAGGTTGATTACTTCCTTGCAGCCTACCCCAAAAGTTGGGAGTAGTATGTGTCCCTTAGATGTGGTCAGTCCACATAGATGATGACTGGTCAGTGAGATTGCATTTTCCTCGTGTTGCTACTTGGATATCCCGGTTCTCTTTCTCACATACCAAGTATCATGGATCTGCTCCTATTTGGTATTAGAGGCCATCTATCTCTCTCGGCCAACAACCTGGAGCATGTATCACCAATTTTCTCTCTACCTTGTGTATGTCATTGGCCTTGGTAGTTATAGGTTCTTGGGGAAATCCTCTGCTTCTGCCTAGGTTTGTCCATCACGACCCCCTTAGTCCAAAATACTTTCCTATCGATATTATTAGATCCTATATTGGCCATCTTGTGTTAAATAACGAGATAATGATTTTGTTGGTTCTTCTGCTCTGAGCATGGATGTAATTGTGTGGAACATTGGTCTTCAAGCTCAATCTCCAGATATTCGGCTTCCATCTACTGCTTGTTTCCCTTCAAGTGCTTCCCTCATATGGCTATTTGTATTTGTACCTGAATAACATGGTTAGAGTTTGCCTGCACTGGGTTTACCTCTAGTTATGTTTAAATTGCTTTAGTGCTTATGTTTACATGGTTCTTTTTACCGAGTACTTTTCAGTTGATCTGGATGTGCTTCTGCATACATTGACCTACTTTTGTCACTTACAGTTACAGACATTAATATAATCTCTCCCTCACTCCGTCCGTCCCTCCCTAATGGAATTTATGGATGCTAACTTCCATGTATAAACAAGACTGTGCCTTTGGAATCAGAGAGTTTCCAAACGTACTAGATTATCTAAAAATCACGTTTGTATTGATTCTGCTGATTTTGGGAATACCTAGACTGAACTTATGTGTGTGTGTGCACACACCTGTAAGCATATGAATGTAGATACCGTGGCAAACATTTGAAGATCATACAAAGTATGCTGGAAGTAATGATTTAAAGAAACATTTACATGCCATACAAATTTCTTGATGGTGTTTGTGTTTGTTCTGCCTGATTAATTTTGTTTAGATATACACACTGTTATGTTTAATTATTTAATTTGTGTTCATTTTTCTTTCCCATTCCTTCTATGTGAAATATTTTATCCATGTTTCTTTAGTTGGAAACTTTTCATGTTTATGGAAAACACAATTCAGGCTCCAGATTACAGATTTTTTCAATTTTGTTTTTTTTAATTTGTGTGGAGTTTACTTAGTTACTCCTCTGAGATATGATGCATGTATTTCACAGTCCTGCGGACTGTTTGCTTATTGTGTATTGACATTAATATCAATTTTCTCTCTACAGTGGACTTTGAATAGCTATCAAGTTCATAACATATTTGCTTCCAATTTTATTTGCTTTAGCTAGAAATAAGTTTGAAGAGTGGGGAGCTCCAGGACTTTCAGTTGTTTGGAGATGCTTCAATGTTCTTTTCCGAGAACGGGGGAGGAAGAAGGCTCCAGAAGCAACTTGGCAGCCTACTTCAGAAATTGCAAGCATCAAAAGTGGTAATTTTTGATAATACAAAATTCTTCGCATGTCTACTGCACTAGGTATTCTAGGAGTCCTAACATGTTTACAACAACAAACAGGCTTATATAAGTCCACGGATCTTTTTGCACCTTGTTTTTGCAGGAACATTATGCACCTTCAGTAGAAGAAGAAACTAAAATGGATCTCGAAGAGTGGAATAAAAAGATGGAATCATTGTTAGAAGATCGACTTCCTAGAGACGAAACTGCACTTGGGGAAAGGAAGGATATCAAGAAAACAAGAAATGAGTTAGGCAAAAAGGATGACTCTGATTCGTCCTGATGCATACCCGACCTTTAACATGGATATATATGCTGCCTATCTTTTGTTAAATGAGCGTCATATGTTATATTTGGCACTACATTAGCCTCCAAGTTGGAAATATCGTAAAATTGTTTAGACATTTTCATCAGTGCACAAATATCCTTATGAAGTGTTCGAGAGCACAACTGTAGATATGTGTTGCTTGTTCCTTTGCTGACCATAAGTAGGATTCGCCAACTAGAAGGCAGTGGAAGATGGTGAAAAGCAGATGAAGGTGGTCTTTGGAACACCATGCAAACGTTTTGGTATTTTTAATGTCCAACCCATGAGGCATGTGATCTGATTTAAAGGCTATGAATCAAATTTATTTTTAATATTTTGTTTTCAACAAATCCTATTATTATAAATGACCTACAAGTGGTACTCCTTAAATTTTTGTCAAGATAGTGCCTAATGAAGAAAGGCATCGTGTGATTAACAAATTGCCTGTTCAACATTGGATTCTATGAATTATTCTGTGTTCAACTTTTAATAGGAACTTTATGCATCCCAAAAATGCAGATTTGAAACTGGTCTTAAAGTGCATATATTTGTACAAAAATATAATAAAAGCACATTAATGCATATTCTACTATGGAAGCTTTTTTTAATGAAATTTTAAATCATGCTAGTGCAACCATTAATGTCTTCCTGGTTGTTGAAATCAGCAGCATGACAAATTAGTGTAAATGTATCTTGTAAGTGTTGGATCATCTCATGGCAGGAAATAGTCTTCATCTTGATTCTAATAGTCTCTCATTTCAATTGTTGACTTAATTGTGTCGGATGTAAGTAGCATTATTCAGTTCCAGATATGATGAATTATGCTCAAGGAAAATACGTTCATTAAATAAATATGCAGTGGTTATCTTAAGTTTATTACATGCATATTCTTTTTAAGATATGTTCTATTAAGGAAATGCTGACCCATGGCTGTGTCCACAAAGGCTTTAATCGATTTTCACTTTTATTTGTGGTTTGGGTTATTAGACCTACATTAATTTTCACTTTGGTTCAGGTTATTAGACCTGCGTTATATATTGGCTTGTTCACCTTCCTTGAATTTGGACCTAATTTGCGAATCCCAGATTGTTTGCCTTCTTGTATTACGCACTAAAACTTTGTTGACAATCAAGAGCTGCCACAATTTTGCCTAATGAACAGTTTATAAAATAAAGGTTTGAATCTAAATGTTTTATTTCTTGCAACTTTAGACTAGTATTTTAGGAGTTATTTGTTCCCCCCACAATCTCAGGTGGGGTTTGGCGAATTGAACTCATGATTTCACCTATACCACCTGAACATCGTTGTTGTGGTGCTGTCCTCTTTAAGATAGACTACTTACCCTTGAAATTATTTTTCAAAATCTCCAAATCTAGTTTTCAAAGACCTTTAATGGCACCTAAGATTTCATTATAAATTTTTAAAATAAAAATTAATGTATCAGAATGCAATCAGAAATAGATGACATAATGTTATAAAAAAAAAGATGAGATTGAGAAAATGTGAGTAAAGGTTCCTTATTAGGAGAAGAAAGTATTTGATACATTGTTTATTATTAAAATATGAAAATCAATGTATGTTCAATTTACTAGAGAAAATATTATCAATGTAGACACTTAAAAATATCCTCTTGGCATTTATTTAGTGTTATTTTATATGTTTTATATTTATTTTTTTATGTATGGATGATTGATTTAAACTAGAAGTTATTGACTTGGTTGTCGAATTTCGATGATTGGAATTCTCTCTATGCACTTCCTCGTTCCTTCTATCACTTCTCATTTGTGGTCCCATGGTCTTGTACTGTGAGCATTTGTACGGTCTTAGTTCTTTTGTTTTTCCCTTTTCCAAGTCACTTGGCTTTGTTACCCTCTTTCCGCTTTTCATGTATCTAGTTGTTGGAAGGTCACCATGCTTGCCAATAACATTGAATTTGAATTTAATTTCCTATCTATAGACAAGTGAAATAACTCATTTGGAAGGTGGAAGGGTGGACACAAAACTATGATTATATTGTGGAACACTTTTAGCACACAAATTAAAGTTATTTATGTTTATTGATATTTTTACTTGATTTTGTGGGGTTTGGCTATTAGAGGGCTAGTTAGGTCACACAAGTCATCCAAAATCTTAATGTAGGGCCTTAAGCTTTGTTTTCCATAACACTTTAGAGCAAGCAAAAGTAGTTCATTACAAGGGGACAAGGGTTGTAACATACAAAATTAGGGTAAGGATCGAAGGAGTAGACGTAGATAAACAAGGTAGAGGAGTCACATCGAGATTGATAGTCACGAACCCGAAGTGTTTGTACCATCTTGGCACCTATAGAAAATGTCTGTACGGTTCTAGTAGTCATCTTAGATCATCTCATAATTATAAGGCGATAATTATGGCAGCTTTGGGTGTGCATTTCCGAGTCCAAATTGCAGAGATAAACAATACATAAACAAGATAAGAACATCTTTTGTTTCCCCTTTCCTTACATGTTAGATTGAGAAATTAATTAGGTGTTATTTACCATGTTTTGCATGTATTGTGAATACTTAATTAGAGATGGATCATTTATGATATTTTACAGTAACTTATAAAGAACAAATGCAATTGTGAAAATTAAAGTGGAAATGTTGACTCTTCTTCAAATGTTTATAATAGAATGACTTATTTGAAAATACTAATAATCTTATTTGGTTTGTCTTTCTTATATATATGCTTGAATTGTTTGATTTTTTTTTTTGAATGGATAAGCAAAATCATTTGGCCAATAGAGATTTGAGATTTACTCATAGCAACAAATTTTTATTCTCTCAAAATCTATAATTACATAGTGCGAAACTCTAACATATTGTTAGAAATTATTGTCAATTATTCCCAAGTGCAAAACCCTAACATCTTGTCATAAATTATTACCAAATATCCCCACATGCTAGAGGCTATTGACAAACATACCCAAAGCACCATGTTTTCATTAGAAAATCCTAAGGAGTTTAAATCCCATTCCAATGCTATAAACATGCCTACATTCCAAATATATGATAGAAATGGTAATCTTTATATTCATTTGCAAGCATTTTGTACCTTTTGTTGCATCTTTAGTTATAATGATGCGATCCCTATGCGATTATTATGAGTTTATACAAATAGCTCCACAATCAAATAAAAATGAAATACTCCAAGCAATAAAAGATAAATTAGATATGAGGTGATATTTGAGAGACACATTAAATAATAATAATAATAAAACATTATATTTTGTTTGATTGTTTACATGGAAGGCATAACCTTTATATATGCACTTAGCATGCCTATCAACATATGACAGGCGTAAGTTGACCTTCAATAAGACACTAAACCCAATACATTATAATTATACTTGCAAGGTACACACTATACTATGCAAGATACATATATAAGTTACACTCAAATTCCTAGTCCCAACAAACCCAATGGAACACTAAAAATGTTGATCGTTCAAAGGGACTTGAATATGGGTTTTAGATTCTAACAACTTGTCCTAAACCCAACTTGGAGGGATCATAACATCTATGGAGGAGGTTTTTCCATTCTCTAACATCCCCCCAAAAACCAACTTGGAGGGGCTATGAAAGATGACATTACATTTCATCACCCCTTAATGACAGCTTCTGTGAGCCTAAACAAATATTTGACTTTGACGAATCTCGAAGATGTTCACAAATCCTAACATGACCATACATGCAATCAACACCCTTGTGTTTTCACGATTGCCTCCTGCTCTATTGAATCCTATTAGAATTCTGGACTAGGAAGAATCAAATGCATATATCCTAGACATAGCTCACACCCATAAAGGAAAGAGATAGATTCATGTACAACAATACCTCTTTATGGCATAGTCTGCACTAAGGTCGAAATAAAACAATACACAAAACCTCTCACTTTCTTCTCTTGATTTCGTTTTTGAAAGTGAGGGAGAGCCTTATTTTTTTAGACACTAGAGGGGCTCGTAAATGCAAGTAGTTGTTAAAACACAAATAGTTGCATAAATGTAGGTGGTTACATAAAGTCCATATTGGTATGGAACTTGGACTTTAGTGCAAGTTACATTTTCAAATAAGATTATTTTTTAAAATAAGAAAATAAGAAATCTTAGTATAATTACTTACTAAGTAAGACAACTTAAGGTGTAATTATAAATTTACACCAACACCCCCTTTAAATGCAAATTAGGTAGTGTGTATATGATTAAGGCTAAACCTCTAAAATGGGTCTCGATACTATACTTGATGAGGTGCCCATGTACAATGGGTTTCATTGCAATCAACATAAGTGAAAAAAGGTGCTGAGGTATACCACAAGGATACACAAGAAGGCAATACACCACATAAGAAGTAATACAATATGCTGAAAGAGAAGTGCCTTAGATGGGTTGAATCCATCACAAAAGGTGCACTAGGATGACTGATCCACCACTGAAGAATTGTCATAAATAAACACTGATATATACTAAAAGGATACCAAAGAGAGCTACATACACCATGCAAAGAAGGTAACATAACAACACCACCCCATAATGCCAAATGGGTGGAGTGGATGAGTAAATATGTATGAGTGGTATGAATCCACTACTTGAACACCAAACATATGATGCATATAGTAGAGGTCAATCGCCACAAAGGGTTGTACAAACTATAAAGGTGTAAAAAAAATAGATGAGAAAAAGAATCTTCTCCCAAAAATGCAATAAGGTGTGTAGAAAGGGGCCTTAGCAAATGTCTAAAATCAAATGGCATGAGCAAAAGTCACAAATGAAACTAACTAGCTTTTATTGATAGGGCAAAAAAAATCAAAAAGTGACTGCACGAGTGGTATGAATCCACTACTTGAATAACACATTCAAAAGTGCTGAAGAATTTTTGCTGATAGTGCCATGGAAAAAGAGACAATTAGTTTCTCAATAGGGTCTCGATAACGAGGCCATGTTAGGTACTTTCTACAAAGTGAGAAAAACATGTATTTTTATTATGTAAGAACTACACTATTGCATAAAATGTAAATAATCGTTTGGTTTAAAAAAAATAGTGCCCAAAATGGAGTTGGCACAAAGAAGAAACGACCCACAGATGAACAACTCGATGACAAAGAAGTTTGCTAATTCTTATGTGTAAAAAATGTTCTCTAATGAGCAATCTATGTGAAATGAAGACAAACATAGTGTAAATTCAAAAAGTTTGTAGAGAAATAGGCAATTCTAAAAAATTATATGTCAAATGAAGTTTGTAGAAATGAGAGTGGACCTCTAAAAGTTTGCTTGCAAAAGGATTTGTGAAAGACTGATAGGGAAAAAAAGTCTTTTTATGGGGGGCATTGCTCCCTGCCACGTTGGACCCACCCTCCAATCTTTAATATAGCTAAAAGTGCCAAGAAGCAAAACAATGGTGTCCTAACTCTACCATGAACTTGAAAAAAAGGTCACCCAGTTAGAATAGTGTAAATGCTAACGATCAGTGCGAATGCAAAAGTCAATACTAAAGCACACTTACAGTGCTTCAATAATTGACACAATGCCAATGCTAATTCCAATATCAATGCCCACACCAAATGCCTTGAATGTTTGATTTTGTTGAAAACAAAATGCAAGGTCATAGGTTGAGCAAGTTGCTAGGTGCACTATGGGGCCAGGAGGTGGTGGTCATTGTTGTGCACAAGGTGGCATAAAAGATGGGCAAAGGTATTGGGGAGCAATTAAGGGAGGTGGAAGTGCAACAAACGCAGGGTCACTGAGGGAGGAGATGGAATGGCAGGGGAGAGGTAGGGTGGGGACTGATTTTAACTAGCACTCACAAACTAATTGACTTCTCACAATTTTTATTTTGTTTTTATTTTTAAACAATAAAAAATAAATTAAAAATCCTTCTTTTTTTTAAAAAAAAAGGCTTCCATTTATAGCAAATGCCGATGTTTTTTTTAATTAAAAAAAAGTCTTTTGATTTTTCTTTGCAAACCCTTTAAAAACAACAATGCCCTCAATTTTTTAAAAAAATGCTTAGAATTTATAAAACAATTATTAGTACTCCCCCATGCATGAAAACAAATCCCCTAGAATTATTTTACAAACACCTAAAAATTTTATAGTCTTCATATGGATTTTAGGCCTTTCTAGATGCACTAGTAGAGCAAAATCACCCCAAAATGTGCCTAAAGCGAAACCCCTCTAAAAATACACATAAAATGGTGAAACTAGCCTATGATTCTTGCTTTGATACTATATTAGAACTCTATACTAGCGAGGATCAAACACATATATCTTAGACATAACTCATGCCTATAAAAGAAAGAGACACAAAGATTCAGGTACAAGAATATCTCTTTATTGCATACTCTCCACTAAGGTAGAAACAAAACAATACATATAACTTCTATTTTTTTTCTCTCCATTCCATTTTTGAAAGTGGAAGGGAGCCTTAATTTTATAGACCCTAAAGGCCTCAAAAATGCAGGGGGTTGTATAAATGTATGTGATTGCATAAATTCCATGTTGGGGTTCAACTTGGACTTTAGTGCAAGTTTCCAAGTTGGTGTGCAACTTGGACTTTAGTGTAAGTTTTCAAGTCGGTGTGCAACTCGGACTTTAGTGCAAGTTGCATTTCCAAATGGGATTGTTTTCTAAATAAAAATAAGAAATCCTAGGATAACTACTTAAGCAAGCTTAAGGTCTAATTATAAATTTACACCAACAAACCCTTTAGCCATCAATGCATACTCCATGTCTTGGACCCAATCCATGTAAACATTGGAACCACATAGCATCCAACAATGTTTGATCCATTTTGAGTTGCTATATGACCTAATTTATATTACATGAACCCATAATTAGTGAGGTGACTCCTCATGTGACCTCTAATAATAATGAAGATTCTCTTCATTAGATGCCTCAACTTAAATGGAACCATTCTTCAATTTAACCCATGTTATTTTCTTCTCCATAACTCTTCAGTACCTAGTTTTCAATTATTCTCATAATGAGAAAATAATTGACTTCTTGTTGATTACAAAACTAACATGGTGTAGAAACATCTACCTTATTCTTCTTGGCTACAAAGTCTAGCAAGGTTGTTGGACCAACACCATTCATAGGAGATTATTCATCTAGAATCACTACCACTTGCTTAATTGATACCAACACATTTGATATGATATCCTTGTCTAAAACAATAAACAACAACATCAAGTATACAATATTATTCTAAATGGATCATCTCATCAACAACTTTGCAAAGCAACTAGAGCATTATACCATCTTTGACCCTTGACCATATCAGTACATCCCATCCATAGTGTGGAATCACATCACATCTATAGCCACCTACCAAAAAATTCAAGGAAAAATTAATCAAGAGAGCCAAATGAATCAATGTATGCCTTGCTTACATGTTCTCTCCCAAGCAAGGACAAATTAGGCGATCAATCCTCCTACTATACATATGAATATCATAAACAAATCCATGGTGCTCCCCATATCTCAGAGAACATGTGCATTTACAATGTTGAGGCCAAGAATGTTCCCTATGTTCTCCAAGTGATGAATGAATTTCATATATCCATATCCATGATGGAATCAAAACACCCAAAGTGTCTCCTCTTCTCATCTCTTTGCTTTTTGAAGTGATTCCTGACAAAATGCTTTATCTTCCAGAATTAGAAGCATGCATTATTCTTCTTCCCCTCCTTTTTGCTATCATGTGAGGCCTTGAAATAAATTTATTCCCATTTTTTAAAGGAATCATATACAAACCTTCGGTGATGAGAATATCTTGAATAACTAAATCCTTTTCCCCACACAAAAACTGCATCATTAGGAAGAACAATACTTTATCCATTTTTTTAAGTCGACCACTTATAGAACCCATTTTTTGAAGCAAATTTTCAAAAATTCCTTGTGTGTTTTTCATGACCTGGATCCCATGAGGTTTAAGGGATAACACTATGAACTTAGATGGGTTGTATCTGTATGCAAAATAAATATTGAATAAGATGGAGAATAGAGAAAGTAATAGAAATTGAACATAAAACTATATTAATCTATGTGTTTTGTACATCGTATACTCTTGAGAAAAAGTATGGTTATCCAATCTACTAATATCTGCTTGCCAACTAATGCCATAGATGTGTATACATATATTAAAAAGTTGTGAAGGCTAAGGAGTCATTATGGAAGTTGAATCATTTGAGATTCCATATGTGACTCTTGATTGTTTGATGGTTACATGACTTAGCTAAAAGGTGTGTGGTATGTTGATAGATGATGTGGAATAAGCGAGCCTTGGAAGTGCCACTTGGTATGGCATAACATGTTATAGAATATCGATGTTGTTGATGTGCAATGTGGGGGTTCTACATAGAGACTGAGTTGTAAAATATGTCTGAAGGTGTTGCACCATTGGTTAATATTATGTAGAGGTTGCATGCATGGTGCAAAGTGGCAAAATGTTGTTTAGGTGGCACAAAGTGTGTAAAGGATATGATGTGTGTGTGAAATGTTTAGTTATGCCAAATGGTTTTGAGATTGATTATCCAAATTTTGTGTGGGTAATGTAGTGCCCCTCAACCCCAAAAGGCTAATACCTTGACACATATGCTTTGCCCCTATCAGATGAAGAATATGATGTTTTATTTTAAGTGGTGCGACATGTTCCCTAGTGTTGCATAAAAAGGTGCATGATGTGAGGGGTTGTGTGGAGTTGTATAAGTAACAAACACACTCAAGGTTAGAGTGAGGGTGGCATGGCTGCATGCATAACATTCACCCTTTTTTGAGAAGCAATCATCTCGATTGCATTGTGAAGAAAGTGTGGCATCTTGGATTTGAGTTGATGTTGGGTGAACCATTTTCCTTGGAATTATTATAACCCATCATAAGAACTTTGTATATTGATTAGATAAGTCCTAGGTGTAGACATCCCAATACCACCACCCCAATGTTTTTATTGTTCATCATCATCCAATCCAATAATTTACACACTAATATCACTAAACCTTAATTCTATCATGTAGACCCTAACAAACCCTAATTTCATTCCAAAATATAATTCACTTGTCATTACACCCCTAATATTATCATTGCATTATAGTAACCCTAATCACACCATCAACATCCCTAACCAGTCTGATCTAAACACACTGTCATCCCCAATCAATTAAACACACTATCTTATTACCTTGCCTAATCCCACCAAAGTCATTTTTAGATTAAAAAACTAATTAATCACATTAGTTAGTTGATTAGTATTAATAATAAAATCTATGCACAATCTAAAATCTAAATTTTAAAATAAAAGAAAATAAAAAATCATCAAATCACTCCAAAATCTAAGACAATCAATCAAATATCCAAAATCCCAAATAAGAGACAAAGTGAAAATCAAGCCCATTCCTCATAAACACAAATCCTTACATCCTCAACCCCCTCATTCTATAGCCAAGCCCCCTCATTGAATCAAGATTTTGACTCAGTCCTTGCCCTCCATCTCAAATTGGATATGACTGTCCATTTCCAATCTAAGAAATTTATAAGTTGAACCCCTCACCCTTGTTTAAAACAAGCTTAGATAACCTAACAATACTCTGCCTATTGAGTGAAGAAGCTTCATTAGCCTAAATATATTATGTCCATTGAGTGGGTAAGTCAAGAGAACTTAAGGAGATCATGCTAGTTTGAAATCAAGCCATCCAAGTCATCATTAACATCATCAGACAAATCATCAATCAACCAATGAGACACGCTACCAAATTGCTTACGCACATTTCATTGAACAACCACATCTATTTTAAATCCAAACACAATCCACATAATGTGGAACTCCTTATAGTAAGTGAAGTTGCATTTTATTTCCTCATTTACTCAATCAAAGGTGTATTACTTTGTTAGAAGAGAAACTAAACTTTACTTGTGTACATTCTTAGCACTCTTAGTGGGACCTTACCCATAATATTTGTCTTATTTTGATTTCTAGGAGGTGCACTTCTTGGTTGGTCATGTTTTGGAGTGTAATTAGCGTCAAAATTGGGTTAATTTTTTTTCAAAATTTAGCTTCAAATCATGTTTTTTGTAGAGTAGCATTTTCATCTTCTATAATGACATTTATGTCCTTGGGAATAACATCTACGTAGGATAGGTTAGTGTCTACATTTTTCTTACCTGTTTGTCTATTTTTAATGTTTGTGCAAATTCTACAATAGTTACATTTTATAGAACAACATTTGTGTTGTTTCAAATAATGTTTGGGATTTTTGTCTTCTAGCATTTGCATCTTGTAGAGTAGTGTTTGTGCACTATAAATCAACTTCTACATTTGTTAATTATGTTATGTCTATTTTTAGCATCTGTACAGGCATTGTGGCATCTACATCATTAAAAACATCTACATCTTATAGAGTAGTGTTTATGCATTATAAATCAACGTTTGTGTCTGTTGATATGTTCTGTCTATTTTTAGTGTCTACACAAATGTCATGATGTCTACATACTATTTAAAAACATTTGTGCCTCTATGTTGTAGCATATGCATCTTTTTATTATTTAACTTGTGCATTTCACACTTGTTTAAGACTCCAATCAATTCAAACTACTAACTATTGTGCCTCAAGACCCCCCATTTTCAAAAATTTCAAATAAGGACACACTTGCCTTAGAAAATTTATTCAAGAAAAAGTCTAAAGACAAGATCTATTAAGAAAATAACCTTAGATTCAAAATATTGACATATTTTTTCAATGATAAGGTTGACTTGTTAAATGTTAGATTTCACTAAGATCCCTGAATAGTGAACATGCAATAATGTTGAATTCCTGTAGAGGCAAAATGAGAGCTCAAAAAACAAGAAAATTCCACACACGAAATGTTTGCATTAACCAACTTAGAAGAAGAAAGTAAATATAGGGTGAAGTTAGGTCACCAAAAAGGTAAAACCCTAATTCACAATTAGAACCCACTTAAAGGTAAATGACCCCTAATGACTTAATTAACTAACCTAAGTAAGCTAAAAAGATGTGTAGGTAAAACCACTAGGTGGGAAAATGACTACACTAACATTAACTTATTATTTTGAGTACTGTATTGATATGTTAAAATTCAAAGTTGAAATATTGTTATATTCTTTCTAAGGCCACTCAACATGTTTAAAAAATGAGCATTTTGAGTGACTAATGGGACTAATCACATCATGTTTTAGTCTATGTATGCTTGTGTTGATCATATGTAGGCTATTCTGTGATCATTTTTTTCATTTCATCTCTGGGATGTCTTCGAGCTTATCTGATCCTGTCAAGTTTCTCTATTATTCTCATTCATGACCTTTGGTGATCGACCAATTCTTCATTCCTCTAAGTTGTTAGGATTGTGACAAGTGTCCCCATCATGCCATTTCAAATTTGTTCAATACTTAGACAAATTTTGAAATATTTTGAGCAACTAAGTTTCTAGGATTGTGCCAAGTGTCATTATCCTACTAGCTCATAACCCAAAGAGCAAGCACACATCAAAAATTCATTTGAGGAAGTCAAACACTGATATTGTGCCAAGTGTCATCATTTTACTCATCTTGACTAGAGGATATTTGTACAGTTCATCAATTTAAATGACACTCTCAAGTCACTGGGACCACATGTAATTATTCTAATAGCTTGCAGATGATGTCAACAACTTATATTATATGGTCATCCAGGCAAGTGGAGTAGCAAGAACTATCCATGTGGCACCATCCTAAGAACTCATAGTTTGACATAACAAGGTACAACGTCAAAATTTGAAGACTCTCTAGATCATTGGGATTGCTCCATGTGTCACAATCCCACTAATCCACAAATTACATAACACACAACAAATACCTTTGAAATCTAGGCATTTGAGTCATGGGGATTGTGCCAAGTGTCATCATCTGGAGATCTCGT
Organism: Torreya grandis; assembly: GCA_037957365.1. Classification (NCBI taxonomy): domain Eukaryota; kingdom Viridiplantae; phylum Streptophyta; class Pinopsida; order Cupressales; family Taxaceae; genus Torreya; species Torreya grandis. The sequence continues at coordinate 3,980,372 of JARHVA010000136.1, forward strand.
GGCCAAATAAGCCAAGTACAAAGGGATAGAACTTGGTACCCGACACAAAAGCGATATGGATCCATGTGTTCAATACTAAGCAAAGTAATTTCAAAACACAAAATAAAAGCTATGAAAGCATGAAATAAAGACATCTTCCATACTAAGATGATGAGGCACCCATAAGCAACAAAAAGATGACACATGGAAATTCAATCTATAAAAGTTGACAATGCAAAATCAAAATTTAAATAATAAAAGGATTAGATGGGGAATGGAGAGAATTCCATTGTCATGTTTAATCCACATGAATTGGAAACTAAATGCATTCAATTTACAAAGCCAATAAATCTAAGAGATATATTTGGTTTTAAAAAACTTGATTTCATTTCATTGACTTATTTTTACTCTACAAATTATGAATATAATCCCCCAAGTGATTAAGAGGATTCAAGTTTTTCAAATAACAAACAAAACTCTTGCACAAGTTTCAATAGCTTCATCATCTCACGCTCCTCCTCCCTCTGATTATTTGATTATAAACATGAACGAATACATTGATACAATATTTGATTCAACGACTTTACAATACAAATTCAAGCATTATTCAGCCATATGGGAAGAGGTCGATTCTACTGAGCCATATACAGAAGGGGATAAACCATCCATATTCATGCAAAAATATATAAGTGACATGTTGGCTATCAAGGAAGCAAGTTTGCATAATGTCATAGCTAAACCTGAAGTAATGACCTGCATTGACTTTGAAATTTTCATGCAAATTGGAAATTTTTTGGTAAGAATTTACATTTTAGGCTAAAAAATACCTAGTGGCCTACATAAGAGGCAATGCCTTTGAGAGAATTACAGGGTCCCCATCCTAGAGATAACCTATAGCTAAGCCATGATAAATTTATGGTTGTCTACAAATTTAATCCTTGGGAAATTACGACAATGGGCCAATAACCCAAATAAATTTACAATTAAAGGTCCAATTTATTATCTTCCTATAATTTCTTTCAGGACATGGATAAGATTTGTTATCGCTCTATTGAATTGATTATATGGCTTCCCCATCATTTTCTACATTCATGAGATGTGGGTCCTAATATTAGATATCAATTTGAGTTCAATCAAAAACAAAGTCCTTGGGGAAATCATTAATTTCAACTTAATATGTCAAATTGGTAACCCGACCAACCTACACGATGGAAATTTCTACATGATGTCTTATGTTGTGGACACCATAACTGCCATAGTGCACCCTTCCTATGGAAAACCTTGGGCACCCTCTACAAAATATCCTAAGAATAGAATGTGTGATGAATTCAACATTATTCACGTATACAGATTCAGAAAGAAAATTCAAAGGATCAAAAAGACATTTTACCCTATGGTATATATGTTATCTATGGGTAGAATATACCCAGATTATCAGACCATATCAAGTGAAGCATCATAAGAATGGGTGACTATTGATATTACCATGAGTCCACCATAATCATAATTTAGGGAACCTAAACACTACCTTTATACTTACCACATAATGTTATAGATAAGGTGGTTGAGCAAGAGATTGTTACACAATTGGTTGATAACATAGACGTACAACTCAGGAGTGCCAAAAAAAGAGCTCTACACCCAACTCCTCTCAATATAGGCCACATACAATAAAAAAAATGGGAACACCTCAGTTCTATTAGACAAATCAAAACCCATTATGGTTTGAATAGGGCACCATTCAGATACTAGGATCCTAGGGGTAAGGTCAAAGAGCATCTCAAGAAATATGAGAGGAAAATTAAGATTTTTTATGGACACTAGTGGTATAAGCATGATTATGTTTTCATGAATGTAGAGGATGATAGTGAAGTTTATATCATATGAATAAAGTTAATATGTCCATGATAGTGGCCCAAGCAATCCAATATGATCACACTATCACAAAATGAGATGAAAATAGAATAGATGAGGAGCAATGGACTTCAAAACAAGTCCATGGGCCTCTTCTCTAACCAAAGGCAAAAATTGAGGGAACTATGATTGGTGAAGAAGTCAGTGAGCTTAAGGATGAATATCCACAAGATGAGTCCAATGTTCCTATTAGTCTCCCCACACTCCCAAGAACTACCGCTTATTAACCTACAACTAAGGTGGGGAAGTCAACATGTCCTATCAAGACAACTAGAATAATTAATATTGCACCCTTGCCTCCATTAACCATGGTGCAATAGGTAAGTCTCCCTTAATTTTTATCACAAGTTCATATTTATGATTCTCTTACATCACCAACACATACCACAACACCTCAATCCATGGGGAAATTATCCACATCCTCCATGGCTCCACCAATAGTCATTGCCATCCCCACTTCACCTTCACCTGCCACTTTTATATCTCTTTCATCTTCCATCCTGCCCACTTTAGGACCATCCCTTATTCCTCCTAGGCAACCTCTAAATATCTACCAAAGGAAGCCTAATACTCTTCTTGTGTCCCCTAAGGTTATACAATAATAAGAAAGGCCGATTGATGGCTTATTTGTTAGAGGAGGCTCTTTGTATGAGGATTTTGAGGGGGAACCAAAGGAAGATCAAAAGGAAAGTGAACACGGAGGAGACAAGGTGAAATAAGAAGTAGAGCCTATTAAAACCTATGATAGTAGTGAAGAATAAGAATGGTTATCTGAAAAGTAAATAAAACCTAAAGGAACATAAATTTTGGAGTAAACAAATGAAGATGAAAAGGAAGAAATTGAAATTAGAGGAATAAAAATATGTGAATATTTTAAAGAGGTTAAGAAATAAAATGTCGACTCAGTTGCAAATGAGTTGTTATTATAATATGAATAAGGTGTGAAGGAGGAGGTGGAGTCTAAACAAACAACTCCATATCAAGAGCCAACACTAGCCATATCTTCGATCAATCCACCATAAAGTGCAGAGTAACAAACAAAAAATGTAGTAGAGACAACTAGAGTTGAGTCCTAAAGAAGCTCTTGATGCTACTGAAGTTTCTGTAAAGGGTGATATGAGTCCCACAAGAGGACTCAGTTATGAAATTATAGTGGCAACAAATAAAACAATAATTACCATTACCACATCCCATCAAAATGTATGTCCATAAGTTCCTAGTTCTTTAGTGTCTTTTTCTATCTCTACTATTGCAATTACTATAAAAGAAGTCAATCATTCTTCACATTCTTTCATTTTCTATTCTTCGAGTCTAATAAAAAGGCCCCAAGCACTCATAAGGGCAATTTTTAAAAATATATCCTAAGGCCCAGTGAGTGGCATTTTTTCTATTGACAAACAACCAATTGAGGATTCTACCACTACTACTCCTATTGGGGTTGTTTATACATCAGTTATAACCTATATGAAAAATTTGATCCAGACCCTTGTGACCCATTCATTATTTAATGGATCTAGCCTACAGGATCCTAGACCAACCAAATAGGTTCATTTTGAAAACATAATATCTACTTATATTATATATGCATAAAATACACCCCCAGGTCATCCACACAGCTAGGTATGGAGGTTTTTTAGGTTACCTAGGCAAATTCCCCCATAATATCAGTATGTAAGGCACTAGTCAAGGATACATATATTATTGACACACCACCAAAGAATAAGGTCACTAAGTGGAGAATGGCCATTCCCTCTTTTACAGAGTTGGATGTACCTTCTCCTACTGCCCAACCTATTCTAACCTCAATGCACACACTAGGTCAAATCCATCCTACCACCTCTACATCTATTGAGCAAAAAAAACAACAAATTATGGTAAACATCCCTTGATAGATTCAAAAATTATAGGAAGAGGAGGAAGGAAGACATGACCTAATAATCACAAAGAAACCAAAGGTGGGATTCCATTTTGACAAGCAAAATAATACATTAAGGAAAGTGAAGAGGAATATTGTGATGGCAAAGGGTGAGAATGTTGAGTTGGAATAAAGAGAGGACATATTCTCTCTAAAAAAGAAGAGAAAGATTAATCCTTCAAACCCAAATGAGTAAAATGAGGGCCCCTAAAGTTTTGTGGATGCGATTAGAAGATTCATAAAGTAATTGTTTAAAATTTATGACCAGTCTAGGTAGAGGTTATAATGGGTTAATATCATTCAAGCACCTACGAATTTGTGCAAAGGGGTTTTGATTCTTATTCTCCCCAAAATCAGTAAAATTGTAATATTTATCTCTTTTATCCAAGGATCAAGTTTCCATGACTTGAAAGTTATTGTGTATATCCTTCACAACTTATTTATTTGACCAAAACTCAATCTTATTTCCTTGTTGAGAATTTTGATAAAGTTTTAAAAAAATGATACCAAGATCGATACATGGTATATGTTGTTCTCAAAATCAGCTACGCTTATTTTTGGAACAACCCCTACAAAACTTGTCCTTTTCATATTTTTCTCTCTAGGTTCATCTTTTGAGGCAAGTTTCTCTTGATCTTGAGTTTTTATAAACTGACTTCTTTGAAAAGTTTGTGACCTTTCTTAGTTATGATTTTTTAGCAAACATGAAATTCATTAAGTTTCCCTAAAGAAGTCAAAGACAATGAAGTACAAGCATCAAGGTGTTTTTACAATCACCTCAATTATTTTTAAATGTTGATCACATTAAGGATATAGAGATTGGGCACGTGGATATGGTCGAGTTCATAGAAAGAACCAAATCAAGCAATCCCAGCCATGAAATGAAGAAGACTGAAAATAAAGATTGAAGCTGTTCTTCCATGCTTTATTCAAAATGCACTTTGTAACTGACTTGGGACATTTGCACATGTACTTTTTTAATATGTAATTACATGTGAAAAATCTAGAAAATATCCCAAAGTCAATGCTGACTCATCTTTGACTAGGTTTTCAATATTTTAATCTTTTTCTAATTTTGAAGGTTTCTCCCTATATATAGAGGGAACCACTTTTGTAAAAGTATCTCTGATAATTGAGAGCAAAAACTCTGCTGAAATTGAGACACTTCTTGAGACTTTGTGCTCAACTTGTAAATCATATTTTATCGAATGAATGAGAAACAAGTTTATTTCAGACTTTGTGTTGAAGTAATTTGTGTTATTTAGGAAATAGTTCTTATGTCCTCTTTCCTGATAATCTCTTATCTGTTTGATTTAATAAGCAAAGTGTGTGTGTTGACATTATTTGAGGACGTTTCTAAAAGATAAAAGAGAGACTTTGAGCTACTTTTATCTTGGTGATCCTTTTACCCTTTGTAGTTTCAGGCAAAGACTTTGTGCTTTGTTTCACTCTACGATTACGCGTATTCCGAATCAGTGAAGGAGGCAATGGAAGACTTTGTGCTTACGTGGGTTTCCTTGTGAACTTGGTTACATACTTTAGGGGATTTTCTGCTCTATGCTGGATACCATTCCTAAAAGAAGAGGAATGTTCTTAGCCAATGACCAGGATTTCTCTCTCTTGCTCCTTGGACATCATTTCTGGAAAAAGAGAGATGGATGCTATCGTACCATCCTAAGTATTATTTTCTACTTATATATATATATATATACATATAGCATATAAATATTCATAGGGAACCTCCCCTTGATGAGAGGAGAGATTTATCTCGTTAAGATGTGGTAAACCTATACTTTTTGTGGCATAAATCTTCTTTTGTTATGGTTGATATACCCATTTTGTCATCAGTTAGTTGACGACAAAATATTCACCCAACAGTATACATCATGTATCACAACATTATTAAAATAACAACTCCTTACCAAAAATTTAAATAGAGGAATGATTAACTATGAACACCTTATTCTCATAATAACATATTAAAGAAGATAATAAATAAGAAGTTTGGACATGTGATGAGTACAACATGAATCAAGAATTCATTCAATTTTGGAAGTATTGGTATGAAGTGCAGTGTTGGAAATAAAATCATTGTTCCCACTTCCTTCACTTTCTTCCTTCCTTACATATCTTATTATTAAGTCTATTAATTCCACATCCATTGCTTCATATTCATCTTTCTTATTTTAGGAACACTAGAAAACATTGTGTCTAATTCTTCCATAGTAGAAGGATCCTCCATTACCTCTTCATTTTCCTCTAAAACATATTCCATTTATTTAGTCTTAATTGAAATGATTTTATTCATTCTTGTAACATCTTCCCCAATTATTCTCCCTCTTTTTAGATCTCCCAACTTCTTCTTTTAGTTTTTATTAAATGGTTCTATTGATTGTTCCCAATTTTCCCTAGCCTTGTAACATTTTATTACTCCACGATCAACATTTGACACAATTATTCAAATAAAAATTGAGCTTCATCATTGATCATTACCTTATGGGAGATGAAAGGGGACAAGAAATATTCATAGGGAGGATTTAGATTTATATCACAAAACTCACAAGATGTTTTTCAATCTTTTAAAACTTTTTTTTGCATTCTCCCAGTTGATATTGAACATCTTTGATCTTTGAAACATAGTTCTCAAAATTTTCAACAAATAATGGATTAAGTTTCATCAAATATTTTTATAATTTATAATAGATTAACCATTGATGGGATCATTGGTTAGTATGACCATATTTCAATTCAAGTAAATAAAAAAATAAAAATAAAATAATAATAATTAAAATATTCAAAAAATAAAATTCAAGACCTATGCATGAGATGTTTTCTAGTTACATGATTGATGGGTGTTGTTTATCACATACATGGTGAATTACATATCTATTCTTTATTCACATGATTTTCATGGTATACTTGAGTGGGATATAGGACATACATATTACATTTGATACATGGACATATAGATGTAGGACATTCTTAAGATCTAAGGGATACCTTTTCTACATTAAGGGCATGCCTACACTAGGGGAATTTTGATACACTTTACAAGTTATATCTTTCTAGGACTATTCTATTGATTAGATTGAGTTACTTAGACTGTTTATACATGGCTTGTTCTTGTGTATACTATTTAAGGTGTTATTCCATATGGATATTGTGCTTTGATATACTATATGATGAAACTAATTGATTATATGGACTAACATTATTTTTTCCATGCAAGTTGAATGTTGTTGATGAATACATTGTGTGATGATTAATGTGTGTTATCTTTAATATTTCTATGGATATATTGATTTTAATTCAAATCATGCATTAGTTGTTTCAAGGATCCTCTAGTCCATATCATGGCAAAGTTTTTATGGATTAAGTTATAGTCGATTCAAATTCCTATCATGTTTAGAGTACTTGTGTGCTTCATGATCATGATTTTATGTGCACATTTGTGTGGATACATGTATGATTGTTTGCTAAGCTTGGTGCCCTGATGTCTATCACACACATTTATTTTGTGTGTGATTCCATGATTTCTATCATGCATTTATCTACAATGCTTATTAATGCAATATTTTTTATTGCATGTCTAATTTCTATATCTACTTGAAATAACACTTACATGTCCATTGCCTTGGATTGCATGTTTCATACATGCTTGAATGATCAAATATTTATATGATGACATATCTAATCATGTTTTTACACATAATTTACATGATAAACTTTATATATATATATATATATATATAAATAACATGATGCACATAAATCCTTCTTTTGATATGATTGATTCACATACTTAATTCCTCACCTCAAAAGGGGGACAAATAGTGGGTTTGTCTTGGATTATCAAGCTATGACACAAATGATTCATATTTTGAGTCAAATTACGTGATTCATAATGGGACATATTGAGCCATATTCAAGACATATATAGGGAATTTTACATGATTATGAGGGATAATTGAAAAATTCTATGACATTATGAGACACATTACATGGGTCAGATTGAGCAGATTAATGGATGGATTATGGCATTATATATCACATTATGGTATAGATGGATCATATTTGAGGCATGAATGTGGTTCATGCAAACACTTTCCTATTTTTATGATTGAGTATTTATGGTACTACATGAACATGTTTGGTCTAAAATCTACCTGCAATGGTTGCTTTAGAGTTTTAATTTACATATGAACCTATTTTAGGGTTCCATTTTTAAATATAAACCTATATCAGGGTTCCACCAAAAGAGTTATGATGATATTTTGGGTAGTGTAATTTATATTTTGTGTCAGTTAACTTCTATCACTTTTTTGTCTCCAAGAAGGGTTGAGCCATTTATACTTCTCAACCCAAGTTTTTAGTAATGGCATCTCCTTGGGGCATAATCATGCAATGGAATACCCAAAATGATTTCAAATGTTAGCTTGGTCTGCCTTCAGATAAGTGTATTCATTCCTTGACTTTTCAATTTCATATATATCAATGATCTACGTTATTTTAGATTATCTATTATGAGTGGACATTAATTTATACATATTTTCTTACAGGTTTTTTCATATAGCAAGCTCAATGTTTGGAACATATTTTTCAATATCAATTGTGCTTAGACACAAGTACCATTTTTTAATCTTTTTAATCTATTGGTTTTGATATTAGAATAAAATGGGGGTATTTATATACACATAAATTTGGTATTAGACACTTGACAACATAAGTTGTGACATAAATGACTTGTGCCTACACATTTGAATCTTGTACACATTTTCTCCTAACTATTTACCTATTTATTGGCTTGGTCAATCCATATTTATATCAAACATATTTAGGATCTCCTTAATCTATGCTAGAATACTCTATAATTAAAAATAAACTATTTCCATATTTTATAACCCTAATTTTATTTCTTTGGACAATGTTAGTAGTACTCAAATAGTTGCAGTTACACCACGTGTCAAAATTTACTGGTAGCATCCATAGGCCTTAATGATTAATTTTCAAATTCAAACATCTCCCTTGGGTCAACATAAAAACATTTATTATGTCGATTATGTGGGGAAATATCAAAGAGTTGTCTTTAAATACAAATCAATCTAAGGTCTCATGATATGGGCTAACTTTGTCACTATTTGACATACAAATGAGAAATCTGTTTGCACACTCTTGAGAGATTACCACAAAATCATTCACATCTAAAAATACCTCAAAGGATCAGCCCTAAATCCAAGTCTAAATATAAACATAAGCTCAAAGTTTCATGTTGTCAAGTGTCAAAAGCCAAAACATTGCATTACATTCTAATGGGTCATGATGAGCACACACACACTTAGTTGGAAGAACTACTTATGATTTGATCCCTCTTCAGAGTATTGGAACATAGATATGCTCAAGGACTTAGCGGTGAGTGGTTGGGGTTATCCAGCCCATATTTATAATTCCTTGTTCTAAGTTTATCTTGTGTCAAAAGTGATGTTAGGGTTTCAAGGCAAAGGGAAGCAACATGACTAAAGGCAAGTAAACATTCAAAAATCATCTACAAAAGTAGGCATAGTGATTTGTGGTAGAAAAAATTGGCACAATCAACCTAGACATTGTTGGAAGATAATAGATACTACCATTTGCCATAAGTGTCTAGGCTTCACCGACAACATCTATGCAGATTTTGACAGTCTGTTTCCTCAGATAAACTATTATAAATCATTTCAATGGAATCTAATGTAGGTAGTGAGAATTATAAAATAGAATCTCAGCTAAGTTCCTTCTCTCTTCTCTTTTCTTGTTCTTTTCTATATTTAATAAGTGAAATCAATATCACTTTTACATTTAGATTTGTACAGTTAGTTCCTTATCAAGCACATTATAAATTTCAATAGTTTTGTGTTATTTAGATCACCTGAATCTAAAAATAAATAAAACACTTATATGCTTGATACCTAATGGTTTTATATGTGCTTATGTGCCTAGTGTGCTTACATGTTCCTAATGTGCTTACATGTGGATAATATATGTATATGTTTGATGTGCATATGTTCCTAGTGTGCTTATTATTATGATGTGATTACATGATCATGGTGTGATTACATGTTTCATTGTGCTTAAATAATCCTAGTGTGATTACATATTATTAATGTTGTCACTTGTTCTTTTTGTGCTTGCATGTGCCTAATATGTTTATATTTGTGACGTGTTTATATGATTGATGTGCATACATGTTCCTAATATGCCTACATATGATCAATGTGCTTGTCTCCATGATATGCTTACATATTATTGATGCACTTATAAATCCTATAAATGCATGCTCATTAATGATAGTGACCTTGGCCAAAAAATTGATAACAATCAAAGAAGGCTCTCGAGAGCTGATTTCCTCTCTTAGAATAGTACGTGACCATCCTGGTAGGTGACATAATGATACAAATTGATTTGACGGTTATGCTTGCATGACTCAGATCTTCAATAACCTCATTTAATTTTTTGTGCTATAACTCTAATGCCCTACAAAACAAATTTTTGACCCTTACCCTAGATTAAAAATAATATATGGAACTTAAGTAAAATAAGGAGTGTTTTCAAACTTATGTTGAGGGTTTGCTGGGTTTTTTAGTAGTGTATCCTTATTGTGCCCCTAGATAATTATAATATTGAAAAACAACAAATCACATACTTATAAATAATTACACTGACATAAAAAATTTGAATGATAAATACTCTAATGATTACTTAATTTCTCTAGAATGCATGTTAATGCTCAATATAATCTATATGAAAATGCTCAATATGCTTATTTCTAAATAAATTATAATGCTTGTGTAGTTATAGACAAATCAAATTTAACTTAGGACCTTATTGGTGCCAAAACTGGCATCAAATGTTAGAAAGTGAAAAATAAAATATGAAGGGGATGAGTGCACTCTAGTCATAATGAGCCACATAGGAGGACCAAGAGCACCATTGACGATCGAAGAGGAACCCAAAAGTGTCATACACACTCTTGAAATAAAATTTAGGGTCATGGAATAGAAGAGAGAAGGGGATAGCTAAAGGGAGTTGAGAGGAAGAGATATGGACCATCAATAGTAAACAAACACACCAATAACCCTTGATTTGGAAGAAGAGATGGGACCATCAAAATCTAAAAATGTACCAATAACCTTTGATTTGGGCCGATCATCAATACTTACATGAACATCTTAAATCATACAACATAGTGACTTATAAATGACTAGAAGCCATGTTTAGGTGTCTACATGGGCACAAGGTGAAAGTTGAATTATTATTTTTTGGCATAACTATTTCCCATCTAAGGATAGATAAATCAATATATCCCATTGAATACAAGGATTTATATCCATTTCATTTTCCTAAACACATTGGAGCATAAAAGAATAAGATATTGATGGTACTTAGGTGTTGTGAAGCATGGATTTAAAACATGAAAGGGCATGCAGGATCATAACAATGCAAGATTAAAATAAGAACCTTCTATTTTCTTATTTTATCTTACTGATTTTGTTTTATCTGACTGATTAAAATGACACAATTAATTAAACATAATTTATTATATTATACATATATGTACAACATTTAATTGAAGATAGCATCATTTGTGATACCAAATGTATATCCCTCTAACACAAGTATGGATAATATATGAGGGCATCATTGTATTTATAATACCCTACACATTGTTTTTATAGTAAATATAATAACAAAGTGTGCATAGACTTTGCAAAGAATAGAATTTAACATTGTTTTCAAGGTTGACAAGAATCTTATCTTTTAAAAGTATAATTATTCTTATCATAGTTGTTAAGAGAGGATGATATCATATATTTGCAAGAAATACCTTAGACAAATGTTAAAATATCACATGGCCTTAGTCATATTAGTACACTTGTGTATGAATAGTAAGAAGTTTTCTTATGATTTGTACCTTGCAATCTCAATAAAATTAGGGTATTAGTTAGTGTTTTTATTCAAGAATGAAATGCCTTTTTTTTTATGAAATATATCTATATATTAACTTAATAGAAATATACAAATAATTCATAAAAAATAAGGTGGTATGGGAGCATGCCACGACACACTAGGTAGAGCCTAGAGCAAAATCAAAAGTATCAGAAGCCTCTCATTATGCATCTAGAATAAACAAGCTTCATCAGAAGCTGTTATATCTTGGATAACATCATTGCCATCTGGGAAGGGATGGATTGGGATAGACAGTCTAAGCAACAAGCTATGCTCATCAAATTTGACTTTGAAAAAGCTTATGATTGCATCAAATGGCCTTTTATCTTAACCATGCTTCAAGATTTGAGCTTCAAGATCATATTCATTCAAACCATTCAGATGTTTTTCTCAGATGCCTCGACTGTCCTCTCCATTAATGGAGTCACCTATGAGAAATTTGGCTCATTCCATTCCATTCGCCAAGGGTGCCCTCTAACTCCTACCTTGTATGTTCTTATAGCTAAGGGTTTTGGATATCTTCTTAGCAATACCCAAGCTAGTAGCCTTGTTAAGGGAATTTATCTCCCTTCCAATGAAATTAATCCACATGAAGATATGCAATTACTTGATGGCCACTTTACAGATGACTCTTTCCTTACCCTCATTGAAGAAGGAATGCCTTTTTGACTAAGGTAATCATATATTTTTAAAAACACTGTGGTCATCCATATTTATTTACTTGAAATTAATATTTTTAAAAATTGATTGCGAAACTCAACATTAAAAATTCAAATGTATGTTTCTTATTCCATTTCCAATGGATGTTGATGCCATAGTCATTGATAAGATCTTGATATTCAATATATGTAGAAATACCCTTAAGGTAGGGAAACACCATATAGTACTCCTTTAGGAAGGAATAACTCCACAATGTCTCTTCAAGGGGACAACCTCCAATATATTCTTACAATAGAAGACTCAATGCTTACTTGATATCTTTACCATTATAATCATCTCCTATATATAGACATCTATCTAACTCATGGATGGGTAACCTCCTAATCCCAATGTAGGCCGACCATTACTCAATGTACTAATTCCATAAGTTACTCTATTATCCTAATATATTGTACTCATATAACTAACTAAGGGGATGTGTACCACATGTCAGCATCTCCGTCAGCCCATATACATTAATATATCATATCCCTAGGTACATAGCAGTCATTATGTATATGTGTTTTTTTTTGGGTGGGTGTTTTAATATAGTATTTAGAAACATTTAAAATAAGCATTCAAAAGCTTATGAGTTATTTTTTGGCTTGTATAATTTTAGTAAGGGAAATTGCTGTTTAATATAAAGTTGTGATTTCGTAACCATTATTATAGTCATATAATTATTTTAATGGTTTTTTAACTATCAGTTAATATACGTTTATGTTAACCGATAGTTTTATTATGAGAAAGAGACCCTTATTTCAATATTTGAGATTATCGTTCTTTTATTCTAAAATCCTACTAATGTTTCACAGAATTTATAGATCCTTATGAATTGTTTTCACATTGCAACACAAATAACATGTTGGAAATATTGTTATTGATGTCAAAGGTCTAGTATTGGTGATAAAGGCCCCATAGCATTTATTGTCTAAAGTTGTTTTTTGATGTTCATATTTTTGCTAAAATGTGTTGATATTTATTTAATATTAATTAATATATTTTTGGTTGCATAAAAGTCAAAAGAGGGCCCATGGAGAAGTCAAAGAGTCACAAGGTAAAGACAAAAGAGGAATGGGACGCATTTTCCCATGAAGAGTCATCTTGAGGAATTCTAAGAGTCATCAAGTGAAGACAAAAGAGGGTATGGTGCATTTTTTAATGAAAATTCACCTTAAGGGATTCAAAAGGTCACCAAGATAAAGACAAAAGAGAAAAGGACGCATTTGCTTATGAAGGGTCACCATGTGACTTTTGAAATAAAACGATTCGAAGGGTCATGTAAGTTTGGCACCATTTTCCATGAGGAGTAAAGAGTCACAAAGAGTGAATACCAAAGATCATTTGAAAAGCTATAAATAAAGGCTTGAGAAGCCATTTGTAATATGCAAAAGAGTGCATGGTTTGTAATTATTTTATATAAGAAAAGAGGAGAGAATATAAAGAGATATTGTAGAGTTATATCATTTGTTGAGAAAGCAACATTGAGAGATAGTTGTGTTTTCTACACAAGAGGGGTTGGTGCTCTTATGGGTTGGTACTCATAAATAGTTGCCATGTTGGTACTCAGCAAAGGGGTTGGTAATCCTACAAGTTGGTGCTTGTGAACTTTGTAATTTGAGTTGGTGCTCTTTCATATACTTGAGATTGTTCTTCATGATTTTTTTCACTTTGGGTTTTCACGTAAAAATCTAGTGTATCTCTCTCTTGTGTGGTGCATATTATTTTAGTTTTATTTCATATCTTAAATGTATGGTTAAGCGGAGTTTGATTAAGTAAAATATTTATAGGATATATGATATACCGATTCACCCCCCTCTTAGTATATCTCATGCTTAATAATTGGTATTAGATCAGGTTCCTTTGGAAAGAGTTTTACATCTTGAAAGTAGATCGAGGAAAGCACGATGGCTAGATCACATGAAGGTTGTTCTAAAAATAAGGCACCTTTGTTTGATGGGACAAATTATGATTTTTGGAGCATAAGGATGAGGACTTATTTGATGTCTCTTGGATTCAACATTTGGCAAGCAGTTATGGAGGAATACAAAGAACCACAGACACTTATGATTATTTTGGTAGAAAAGAAGGCAAGTAAAAAAAATGTTAAAGCTTTAAACTCTATTTTATATTGGTTATGTGAATCAAAATTTGCTAAAGTTATGTAATGCAAATCTACTCATGAGACTTGGGTAAAGCGTAAAAATATTTATAAAGGTGATGGAAAGGTTCAACAAGCTAAGCTCCAAACTTTCAGAAAATAGTTTGAGAGTTTGAAAATGGAAAAGGAAGAAAATATAGCGAGTTATTTTTTATGGGTTGATCAAATAGTTAATCATATTCAAGGTCTTGGATAAAATTTAAAAGAATCAGCTGTGGTGCAAAAGGTTTTGTATCTCTACCAATGAGATATGATGTAAAGGTTTTGGCAATTAAGGAGATGAAGGATCTAGCCAAGCTTAAGATAGATGAACTACATGGTATTCCTACGGTATATGAGATGCGAACCAAACAAGAGAAACCCTCAAAAAGGGAAGCTACTTTCAAGACATCAAAGAAAGACAAGGCTAAGATTCAATAATCAAGTGACAGCTCTAGCGATGATGAAGATGGAAATTGAGCTCTTTTCATTTGTAAGCCAAAAAAAGGCATAGGTAAATATCAAAGAAAATTATCTTTCAAATGTTTTAATTACGAAAAGATTGGACATTTTACAGCTAAGTGCCTAGATAAGGGTAATGGTGACAATGAAGAAGGAAATTCTACATACAAAAAAAAATTTGAATTAAAATTCAGGAAGAGATTCGAGAAGAAGAGTTTATAATCTAAATATCCTAGCTCAGTAGAAGATAGTGAAGTTAGTGATTCAAAAGAAGAGATTATATTCATGGCCATACATGAATATGCCTCTATAAGCAAAATCACAGATAATCAAAAAGAAGAACAAGATGAAGTTGAAGTGAATCTAGAAAGAGAACTCATTTGTGCCTTAGAAGAATTAAAATCTCTTGAAAAGAAGAATCGAAGATTGAAGCTCCAAATTGAGAAAAATAACAAAGAGTCAAAAGAAATAATTGAAAATCTATAAGCACACATTAAAGAAGCCAAAAATACTGAAGAAGATCTAACAGCTCAGTTACAAAAAGTTGAAGAATGTGAAAGGTATGCTGTTGAAATTACCTCGTGAAAAACAAATCTAGAGAAAACAAATAAAATAGTCAATGATAAAGAAACCAATGATTCAAAATTTGAGAATAACACTAATATGTTGAATAAGATATTATGAAGTCAAAGATCAATGTCAGATAAGATAGGTATCAGATTTGAAAAAGAGAAAGGGGAGGCCACTACTTTCATAGACAAGGTTAACATAGAAAAGGGAAAGAGCTATGCTGAAGCTCTTACAAAAGAGGAAATGAAAAGGGAAGAAGTTAGGAATACAGAGGTCATCTCAAATAAAGAAGGCTAGAAGGAGAAAACCTACAAAAATAAATTAGGTCAGAGATACACAAACAGGTTCTATTTTTATTGTAATGGATATGGTCATAAAAAAATAGAATGTTGAAAAAGGGCTAATAATTTTAAAAATAAGGAGAAGGAAACTCATGAAGAGTCAATCAAAGCCCTAACTCTTTTGATCCTCTATCAGGCTTTAATCAAGAAGCCATAACATGTTACAAGTGCAATAACTTTAGACACATAGCTTAGTACTATAAAAGCGTATTCGAGTCAATCAAGGACCAGAATTTAAGGCTCCATTCATCAAGATGAAAGTTCAGATAGGTTCATGGTAGAAGAAAAACCTGAAAAGTCTATGTTAGTCCAAATAGCTTTGCATGCAAGAAATGAAAAAATTCATGGTTCATTGATAGTGGATGTTCAAGGCACATGAAAAGAGACAAGAGCAAGTTCAGAACCCTGAAGAAGATCAATGGTGGCATAGTGAAATTTGGAGACAATGTTACTGCTAGAATTCCCAAAAAAGGTACACTAAATTTGGATAATGGTAAAACTAAGACTAAAAATATTATGTATGTAGGTCTTAAGCATAATATTTTAAGTGTAAGTCAAATGTGTGATCAGGGACACACACTAAAGTTTTATGCAGAAGGTTGTGAAATTAGGAGAAAAGATTCAGATGTGTTGATTATAGATGCTCAAAAGATAGGTAACAATTTGTATATGTTATCAGATATAAATTTTCAAAAATATTGTTTGAGTCAAGTTGAGGAAAGTTGACTATGACACAAGAAAATGGGACACATAAATTTCAACAATCTTGTCAACATTAGTAAAAATCAAGCAGTTAGAAATCTTCTAAAGATTACAAAGCCCTCCAACATGCTCTGTGAACCTTGTTAGCATGGGAAGCAAGCCAGAAGATGATTCAGGACAAAAGAATACTTGACAACTAAGATGTTAGAGCTTGTTCACATTAATCTATGTGGACCTATGAGAACTCAAAGTACTCAAAGTGAGAAATATTTCATGTTGCTTATTGATGATTTTACACATATGACTTGGGTGATGTTTTTGAAGAAAAAATCATAAGCTTTTAGACATTTCAAAGCATTCAAAGATTTAGTTGAGAATGAAATGGGCTTAAAAATTAAGTGCCTGAGATCAGATTGAGGAGGAGAATTCATGTCAGATTAGTTTATTGAGTATTATGAAGACCATAGGATAAAGAGACATTATTCAACAACTAGAACTCTACAGCAAAATGGAGTGGTTGAGCGAAAAAATAGAACAATTCAAGAAATAGCAAGGATAATGCTAAATAAATCCAAGATAATAGATAAATATTAGAGAGAAGCAGTAGGTACAATAGTGCATATCTAGAATAGAGCATTGTTGAGAGTCAAAAGTGACAAGATTCCCTATGAGCTAGGGAAAGACAAACCAGTGATAGTTGATTATTTAAAAAAATGATAACAAATGCTTCATAAAGAGAATCAATAAAAAACTTGGTAAGTTTGAATCTAGAGCAGATGAAGGTATATTTTTTGGATATTCTTGTAAAAGTAAAGCTTATAAATGTTATAAAAAAAGAACCAAGAAGATTGTTGAAAGTGCAAGTGGCAGGATAGATGAAGATGTAGCATAAAGAGACAATGATCCAATAGATACTCCAAACATCATTGAAGAAGAAGATTTTGAAGAATCAAATGAAGATGAGATGAAAGAGAAAAAGGACACCAAAACCCCATCCAAATATGTCTAGAGAAATCATAATGAAAGTGACATCAATGGGAACCTAAATGAAGGAGTTCACACTAGAAGAATAATGATAAGTGAATCTGAGCAAGTTAATTTCTCTTTATTATCCAAAATTCAGCCTCTAACTTTTTTAAAAGCTAGACATGATGAGCATTGGGTTAAGGTAATGGATAAAGAATTAAATCAGATAGAAAAGAATGATACTTGAAAATTAGTGCCTAGACCAAAAGATCACAATGTGATAGGAACAAAATGGGTATATAGAAATAAGTTGAATAAAAATGGTGAAGTTACCAGGAATAAAGCAAGGTTAGTATGTAAAGGATATGCTCAGATTGAGGGAATAGATTTTGAAAAAACTTTTACACCAGTGGCAAGGCTAAAGGCTATTAAAATGTTTCTTGCATATGCAGTGTTTAAAAATTTCAAAGTGTTTCAAATGGATGTCAAGTCTTCCTTCTTGAATGAGAATTTAGAAGAGGAGGTCTACATTGAGCATCCTGAGGGATTTATTCTCTCAAATGATAGTATCCATGTATAAATATTGAATAAAGCACTGTATGGATTGAAACAAGCTCCCAGAGCTTGGTATGCAAGACTTGATAAGTACCTATAAGATCAAAGTTTCAAGAGAGGATTTGCTGACAGTAATCTCTACATAAAAATAAAAGGTGAGCATCAATTGATTGTTGTGGTATATGTTGATGACATAATTTTTGGAGGAAACATTGAAAAGATGACAAAAGAATTTTTTGATAATATACAAAAAGAATTTGAGATGTCTATTCTTGGAGAATTGTCATTTTTCTTAGGGTTAAAAATATTTCAATCAAATAAAGGAATTTTCATATCTCAAAGTAAGTATGCCAATGAAATGTTGAAAAAAATTGGTTTTGAGGATTGTGCACCAATTGGCACACCAATGAGTATAGAGAACAAGGTGAGTAAGGATGAAGATTCACATGTTGTAGATCAATCTTTGTATAGATATATGATTGGTAGTCTTTTATATTTGATAGCATAAAGGCTAGACATCATGCTTGTAGTAGGCATGGTTATGAGATATTAGGTAGCCTCGAAGGAGAGTCATGTTCAGTTGGTGAAGAGAATATTTAGAAATGTCAAGGGGACATTGGATTACAGATTATGGTATTCCACAGGCAGAGATTTCACTTTCATTGCTTATATAGATTCAAATTGGGTAGGTTGTTTGGATGATATAAAGAGTACAAGTGGAGGAGCTTTCTTCCTCAGTGATAACTTAGTATTATGGCTAAGAAAAAAATAGAATTTAGTATCTTTTCTATAGTTGAAGCATAATATATTGCAGTGGTATTGTGTTGTACTCAAGTGCTTTAGATGAAGCAAACTTTGGAAGATATCAAGGTAAAATATGATTAACCTATTTATATTTTTTGTGACAACACAAGTGTTATTAATATTTCTAAGAATATAGTGATGCATTCAAGAACAAAACATAATTCTATCATATATCACTTCTTGAGAGATCAAATTATAGATCAACAGGTTAAGATGGAATATATCAGTATTGCAGAATAGATAATCAAAATTTAAGTATTATTTTAGCTATGATCTTGAGAAAATGAGAAAATAAAATTTACATTTTTAAAAAGAATGTATCTATTTTAAAGGAAGGGATTGATAATTGGGGTCTAATAGTTGTGATTGTAGTTGTGACCTCTTTCTTTAAATATGAGTTATCAAAGTTGATTTGATTATGTTCTATAGGTTGTATAGTTATTATAAAGGTTACTTAAATATTTTAGTATTGGACCATTAATTTTTAAATAATTAATATTAAAAATAGAGATCTTCTATAAAATTATTAGGGTCTAATAGTTGTGATTGTAGTTGTGACCCCTTTCTTTAGTTATGAGTTATTAAAGTTGATTTGACTATGTACTAAAAGTTGTATAGTTATTATAAAGGTTAATTAAATATTTTAGTATTGGACCGTTCATTTTTAAATAATTAATATTAAAAATAGAGATCTTCTATAAAATTATTGGTCCCCTTTTAAAATAGATGCACACTGCAATTAAAAATTAAATGTACATTATATAACACAAAATGAATATCATATCAAAAAATGAATATCATTTTTATTAATACAAATATTATTTTCATTAATACAAATATCATTTTCATTAATACAAATATCATTTCCAAAATAAAGTACAACTTTTAAAAAGTTACATCCTTTATTAATATTTTAAAGGTGTAAACATTTTAAAAGTATCAACCCCAATAAATATTTTGAGCCCCTCAATTGTATTTTTTTATCTCTGACAGTAAGGCATATGAGACAAAAGTTGCAACATCTAGTTTAATTCATTTTTATTACATCCTAAGGGATTCAAAATTCAAACATTTAGTTCCAACAAATGACTTCACCAACCTCCATTCATTGGCATCCCTTGTAAAATTGAATTCAAATACACATCTAAGCCTCACCATTCATAGACAAATCAAATTTCAAAATATTATCTTCTATAAATCAAACAAACCTATAGAAAAGCCAATTTTTTATTTGCAGAGAGAGTTTGATTTACAGAGAGTGTCAAATTCCAATTAAACTGCAAGCAAACTTCAACATTCTAGTAGCATCATATTCAGAGGATCACGTTATAAGTTAGAAGTCTACAGTTGTAGACTTACACACTAGTAAATGTTAATTATTTTTCTATTGAACTAAAACATTTTTTGAATTTAACTTCACGTGTTATTAATTCATAATTATAAACATTTAAAATGTAGATTGAACTATCTATAGTTCATATGTTTTCCATTCACTCTGATATGTTATTTATATATACAACACATTTTTGTCAGGTTGAGTTTGAGATGGAAGACGCATGACTCATTACTATGTAAGCCACCACCATTTTCCACATGGATTGATGAGCTTTTCTCCATTCTTGTGGTAAGTTAATGTTACCCTACATGCCACCACCTAACATTCCTGGTTATTAATATTTTCACATGGTTGTTATGGTTATTCTACCTTGTATACTCATATTTCCTATTATATGCCTTATATGTTCCTAGGTTTCTTGGTGTGCTTTATTTGTTCATGTTTATTTTTATGTGCCTTCACATTTGAGTAAATGTTTACTTGTATATTAATAGAGAGATGGAATGCTACACCGAAAAATATGTTGGAAGCAAAACCACTGATGGGGGGGGGGGGGGGGGGGGGGTTGTGGATCAATGTGTAGACATTTCATTCAATTCCATTCATCATTCTTTAACCATTCAAACTAGCGTAGAGATATAACAATGCATAGAAAAAAATCACATAAGCATAAAGCAAGTTATCAACACATGAAAACCATAGCTATGTGTAAAACCCTTATGGGGAATAAAAAACACTATCACACCATTTTGAATAATGCCATATAAGTAATGAAACAAAATTTAGTGAGAAATTAATCCCATAAGGAGCACCGACCCCTCATTAATTAAGCACCAACCCGACTAGTCCTTTAGTAAGATCCAACTTACAAGGAGGCTAAAGCCCCCTAAGTGACTTGGAACAATCCAAAAAATTCAAGGGTGCTAATGAAATCTCCAACCTACAAGTCAAATCCAAATCCCTTCTTGACTAAGCACCAACCTAGCCAAGAAAAGCTTAATCACCTCAAGACACCTTATTGCTCTCTCAACTAATGGTGACCTCTTCTTTAGCTCTCTCTCTTATATATATTAAAAATCAATCATTGTAATAAACATAAAACAATCCTATGATTTATCTTGATGTTATCTCAACAACCATAAACTCATTTATCTCTCCTTTGTCTTCTACCCTCCCAAACAACCTTCGAGGCTTACTCGCTTAACATACCTCTTCTAGGCTCATTAGGTCAATTGACCTTATCATCCACCTGCAAAAGCTATGTTAGATGTTCAAAATGGTTTATCTCTTTTTTTTATGGCCCTCAATGACCTATTTCTACTCCTTAAATATCTCTTTCCTTCGCTTATTTTTTTTTCTACACTTTTTTAACTAGCTCAAATAGGCCAATTAAGCCTTGATTATATACACAACACTTGATTTCACACATCTTGGTCAGACAAGAAACTTTAAATAATTGGATAATAATTTAAATAGGTCATCATACACATTTAAAATAATAAAAAATCGCTCCATAGGTCAATCATACCCCTTAAGAACCAAAAACCCCATTAGGCCTAAAGGACACCTAATACAATTAGGTCTGTCTTCAGCACACGTTACACTTGGAATCAATTGAAACACCATTAGAATCCAAAAATACTTGAAAAAATTTAAAAAATTATTAAATATACCCATGGTGACATTCACATAGGTCCACACCACTTTTAAGTCAAAATCACCACTTGAACCATGCTAATAGGCCTACTTGCCATTAGCCCTTTATACACAAGAAAAGTCTGTCTCTCATATTTGAAGCAAAAAATAAACTTTGAAAAATAAACATATAAAAAAATTAAATTAATATGTCATTAATGAGCTCATGGTCATCACCATATTCATTGGAATTCACTAAATAGGCTATCAGGGCTCAAACCAACTCTTTCAACATGACCACTCAAAATGGTCAAACACTTCCAAAGTACAATCAACAACATTTGACTATTAATAATTATACAAGAAATTAAAATGAATAAAAAAAAATTCCAATTAACCTTTGAGACTTATATAAAATCCCCATATTTAATTTATTCTTCAACTCTACTCAAATCACTTCAAACTCACCATTGTAAGATGATCACTCAGAACTGCTTGTAGCTCCAAAAACATAGTCATGTAGAAGTTTGTGTTTAAAACTTTAAAGGACAATTTCATGAATTATAATCCACATTAATAGTTTTAAGTTTGAATTTTGGTTTATTTGAGACCTATATATCAAAATCCAATGGATATATATCAAACTCTAGTGTCAACTATTGGTCTTATAGACTAATTTCTCAAGTCTCTCTTACACTATCCATACTTAGTTTGATAAGCCATTTTGGATTTCATGTCTCAACACCTTAAATATGTATATCCATCTCCTATAAAGTATGAATAGGTAAAATACATTATAAAAAACAATAATATATTCATTATATGCATCAACTCTTATCATATAGACTCACACTCTTCATTTCATCTAGCACACCAAGAGCTATCAATCTGTCTTAGGAACCAATCATGGTGAACATGATTATTAATCCCTATGGGAACAATTACTTGAAATTTTAAAGTATTCAGGTGATCCTTGAAAATCCTAAGATCATCTTCAAACACATAGTTATATATGTATAATGGTAAACATGAGATATATAAAAACTAATATCTGAAACACAGTCTTTCACTCTCTTTATTCATACAAACAGGGCATCTTGAGAACACCTTATTGATTTTGTATGAGAATCATAAAAAAATATAAACCAATGGAACATGAGGTATAGGTATTTAAAAAATACCCTAAAAAGTTTAATCCATTCTTAATTATCTGCAACCAATCCCTAAACACATTCTCACTTTGACTGGTTTTTCTCACTGATCTCACTCTTAGCCAGTTTAGCAATAGGTCAGCTTGATTGACCAAAATAGTTGATAAAAAGGATATAAATTTTCCAAAAAACACCATATACCTCAATTAAAATTCTTTATCTTCAACCTCTGTCCATTTTCATGCATTGACTTGGTTAACCTTGCTTGTAGCATCAAATTCTTTAGAAACAAGCATATTTTTGTAGCTTCCACTCACTACCCTAACACACCACTACCACCTCAAGGTGACTTGAGGAGTATTATACCACATAAAATCATAAAATAGATTAACTAAACCATTTTGGGTACTTTATATCAATATATCTCCAATCAGGTCACTATAAGGGTCTTGAGAGGGTTTTACACCAATTTTCATCCTTAATTATTGTTCATATAATTTTGTGCCTTATTAGGACCATTTTTCATCTCTCCAAAAAGGTTCAACTTCCTATGCAACTGTCACATGTTCCAATGAACATATTAAGTTCTTTCTCAGGCTTGGAAACCTTCATTTTGTATACACAAAAAACCTTCAAACGTGATTTATTGCTTTGTCATTCAATTGAGGACCTTAAAATTGGGAAAAAACCTTTACACAAATTTTAAAACCTCATTACATTATCACATGTTCTCTATTACCTTGAAAACTCAACTTGACCCTTCATTTGGCCACACTAGGTCTCTATGCATGTTAGGTCTTTGAACTACTAGTTATGATTGGTCCTTAAAAACACTTTGAAAACTTTTTTATTGATCTAATCACCTTATCCACATGTAAAATTTACTCATACCATGCTCACATGATACCAATATTTATCATACAAGTCACATACTGCTTACCTCAACATGCTACTAGGCCTATGCCATCTCACTAGGTTTCTTCATATAGGGACAAGCTTCAACCTAGACTTTGGAGCTCATAAAATGGATTATATAAATTTTACATAGTTTTAACACAATTTAAAACATATTTTGACATGATCTATTATTTAATTTAACACATTCAAGCTTATCTACCTTCATATCATTATCATGCCTCACAATGTTCCATGCCTATATCAAGATAAGACTAGGCTTCTCAATACATGATGTGCACACAGACTTGTTCTCATGAACTTGGTCAATAATGATCTTATCACAAAAATCATGTTAATATATACAATCACTCTCTTTCATATGATATTTTCAATGCAAAGACTACTCATAAGCTTGTCAAAACACAACCTTTTGCCAAGACCAAATATAGACCTTAAAGACATACTAGATCATGATTAATTCATCAAAAATACTTAACACATCTGGGACATCAATGGAATTTTATTGGCTTTGACATAAATGAAAATTTTAATGCCATACGTATAACAAAATTAACATACCTCAACAAAACATCTCTCCCTACCTTTTTCATGGACCTCCTCCCCGTAAACGACCATGAAACATACTTAAAAATTCTTGACCATGCAATATTTTTTAGAGTAATTTCAGTCAAAAAAATTGAGGGATGAAAAATATTATTATTATTCCTTCTATGTTCATTTAGTTTTTATCATGTCTTCATATATGACTAAACATTTACTGGTAGGTTAATGGAGTGATGAAACATTACATAGAGGTGTGTTGCCTATTAATGAACCCACAATTGTGTTCTTTTTATTTTCATATGTGTATTATTGTTAGTGTGCCTTCAATGCCCTTGTTGGAAGATTTTTGTTGAAGTAATGAAATGTTTCCCAATTTGGAACCCACATCATCCACATTCTTTCATCTTGATCTTGCTCCAAATTTAGTAGTATTTTAATGTAAGCCATGGAGGTTTTCTGAATTCATGTTGTCGGGTGCTTCATTTTTGTGTTGTATTTTTATTTCCCTGCATAACATGGGTTAGAATAGGAAACATCCATTTCTATGTGGATGTAATCCCCAAAATGTTTTCATACACATACTAGTAACTTTTATTGTGTTTGTATCAAAATTTACATTTCCATTCACATAACATAAAATGTTATTTTTTTTGGTATCAAACCAAATTATATTGACTTTGTATCTAATTTAAAGTTTTCTATTTACCTGCATTGAATAACCTGTAAACATTTAATGTGTTAGTGAACATTTACAGGAATGTGGATGGAAGTCATATAGGATTTGCATTCACATAAGAGAACGAGTTATTGTTTTTTCTATTAAAATTTATACTTTCTTTCCTATTACAGTAAATGTTGACTCAAATGTATAAAAAAAACCCTCTTATGTATTCTTTTTACTATGTTATTCATATGTTACTTGAAGTTAATGTTGTTGTGGCATTCATTCACATTTTATAATACACCTAATATTCTAATGTTGATGGAATCTCAAAAGGTGATTCACTACATGGAGCATTGAAAGCCACCCTATAATAGTGGATATCCTTAAAGACTCATTATTTATAGGGTGCATTTCAATGATCCTAGTAGTGAACAATCATATGTTGTCATGTTTTTCATATGTTCATCTTGAGGGGATATGTGGTTAGGAATGAGATGGATGGCCACTCGATAGATGAAACAAGGGATAGGATGGATAAATAGAAGAAAGAGGGGTTGGGCTAGACAAAGAAGAATTTATGATGATGAAGAAAAAATTGATGTAAGAAATGAACTACAAATTGAATATGACCCTAGAAAAAACATATGCACAAGGATAAAAATGATGGTGTCATGATTTAAACCATAAAAAAAGAGCGACAAGGAGAGCTACAAGATTTC
Organism: Torreya grandis; assembly: GCA_037957365.1. Taxonomy (NCBI): domain Eukaryota; kingdom Viridiplantae; phylum Streptophyta; class Pinopsida; order Cupressales; family Taxaceae; genus Torreya; species Torreya grandis. Next base: position 4,006,365 of record JARHVA010000136.1, read on the forward strand.
AACGTATCCCAAGTAAAGACGCATACCTGGGAGAGCTGTGGGTATTGGGTTGATGATTGTCAAATTAATTGATGATTGATATTGTAGCTCAAGGATTTGACTAATTACATGAATTGAGGATAATGGATAATGATGATGAAGGTTTTGATTGGATTGGATAGAATACAAAGAATGTTGATGAATGATGAGAGACTCTATGATGGTGTGTAAGCTAACCCTAATCATCCCATGTGATTGAGCATTGCTTACATGGTCTTAAGAGACCTTGAGATCATGTATTTCTCCCTAAATAGGAAGTTATATGATGAGTTTTGGTGAAGATATGCTAACATATGGTGATGATATAGTTAATTATTAGAATGATGAGGAATAAAGAAGAAAAAGGATGAGTTAGTAGGTTCAGTGAGATAAAGAAGAGAAGGTGGGATAAGCAAAGCATTGGAAGGTGGAACAATCAATTAATTAGTATTGTATTATGAATTTTATTATTACTTGGGTAGGTGATGTTAAATACAAGAGTAATGGTGGGACATATGCATGATTAATGATGTGGAGAGAGGGTAGGTGAGAACTAGGAATCAAGAAATCCAGCAAATCGGGTAGGTACCTTTGGTTTGTGCATATATCATTTAGTTGTATTTATGATTAATTACGAGGATGTTTAGTAAATTGAAGTCAAGGTTTGTTAAGGAATTAGAAGTCCTCCTAGTGGTTGTATGCACATGAATTTTGAGGGGAAGGCATAGATTTGGGAGGGTTAGGATAGAAAAAATGTGAATTATGCGCAAAGTATGGGTTTGAGGATGAAAATTATTGGTTAGGGTAGAGGTGATCCATAAAGTTGGGGTTGGAAGCCATGGGTTTGGGTAGAGGATATTTATGTGGTTGAGGATGGGAGATGAAATATATGGGAATGGTAACTATTGGTTTGGGTATGGCATTAGATAACCATGTGGGTATGAGGGAAGTAAATTTAGGTGTTTTGGGGCATGAATTCAAACCAATAAATCATGAATTTATGCCTTCAAAGAATTAATTTATAAGGCTATGGTAGATATGGAATTCATAAAGGGATGTGGGAAATAAAAATAATGAAACTCCCTGACATGATTGATATTGTGCAAAAAAACTTGCCCCTATTTGAGTGGTCAATGTAAAGGAGAAGAATGGAGAGAGAAGTATAAGGGTCACATATAGGGCTAAACATGGTAGGGTCATCACAGGTACCTAGGATAGGAGTGGAATAGGGGATTATAGAGTGGCTAAAAATGGAAATTTAGGCTAGGAAGATGGAGTGGTTAGAGTTAGTCTAGGCAAGGGATGACTTCTAACGTCAGTTGAAAACATTGCAGAGACAAGTGACAATCTTTACAAGGTCAAATTATATAGAGATATATGCACACAACCCCAGTATTATCTCAAGTGTCAATCTAACATGGACACGTGGTTCAAGATGATGCATAATTTTTCATGATATATGGTTAGATTCAATAGATGCATTCAGTATAGTATTATGAATGTTTAGATTAGAGGTATGTAGAAAGACTGATAGCTCAGATGGCTCACAAGACTGAGTATTGGAGGGAACTATATGAATGGGTAGTTCCATCCATTTAGAGGGCACCCATATTTAGATAGAGTAATCAATCAAAGAGTACAACTCACTCTTGATCATCGACATAATATGCACATGCCCCAGTGAGGACATATGCAACGCTACTTGGGGTATGATATGTTATAATCATGGACACCATATAGTTATTATTGATAGATGATATATGATAGATTATGTATATGGTCTTTTATGTATGTTATTATGATAATTATGTGATAGGTATAGATAGATGCTCATGGTGTCTATGATGTATGATGTTTGATTAATGTTATGTTTATATATATATATGACTTGTTTAATTAGACTCATAATTTAATAATATAGATTAGCTGTATGACTTGAGATACAATATATTTGGATGGTTAATTTGAAAATTTAATTATACACATGATTTCATGAGATGATGATGATAATAGTTCTCTTAAATGGTTGGTTAAATATGGATGTGCTCATATAGCTTGGATTATCTTTGTGTGTTTTCCTATGTGCATATTAGGATGTTGGAGGAAATTCTCTTAAAGACAATGGATTTAGGCTTAATTGGACATTGTTAGTTTGGGATAGGTGAGTGGACTTAGATATTAAGAAGGTGTAATGGGTAGCTTATGAGTAGATAAAGGATAAAAGACTTGGAGAAATGATTGAATATTATAATTGAGATATTGTCGACATAATTAAATCAAGCAGTTGGACAAGTTATCAATATTTATGTGATGACATGTGGATGTGATGAGAAGTTTATCTATTTTCAAGCCATTATTTTTGAAATAAGTCTCATCATAGTCTAAGCAATTTGTTTGACTGTAGGACTAGGCAATATGCACCATAGTACATATATATGACCATGATGACATTGTACCAAGTACTTAAGCATAAAGGGGTAGATAGTGAACTCTATAGAAAGCACCCAAAAGTGTGAATGTGGATTTTGATGTCACTATATCATCCTTGTTCATTGCACCCTTGAAAAAAGAGACATGATACAAGAGTAATAAAAAACTAACATCAAAATAAGATAAATATTGACGAGTAAACAAAATATATGCCGATTCAAACAAAGAGAATCTATAAGATAATCAACATATACAATAGCAAAAAACTCACAAAAAACACACATATGCACACAAAATAAAACATATACATTGAATAAATAGTGTTTTCCCATTGCTTAGATGAACGTGTGTGGGATGGATGAAGGAGATAGATATAATTTCTTGGATCATGAGTGGAATGGAATAGGATGGAATGTGCTTGAATATGTTTTTATGTAAGTAAAATAGCTAACTAACTCACATATTGATCTATGTTCTAATCCAAACAGACTTATGATTAGATTTAGGTGAGACTAAGTCAGGACTAGCTCAATTTAGACTAAATTTGCCCAAGTTTGAATAGAGAGACATGATGATGGTGTGAATAAAATGGGGGTGGATAAGTGATTATGAGGTGGTTATTAGAATAAAATGGAGGTGGATTAAGATGATGCATGGGACAATACAATGGGGATTATTTTGGATGTTTTTGAAATTTTATAATTTTTAGGTTTTTGGGATGCTATATAAAGGGGGTTACTATCAAAGGGAAAACCAAGCCTAGAAATAAAAATTAGGAATGATGATAGATGGAATGACAAAAATACTTGGATGATGTTCAAAAGATGATGATGAGGAAATGGACTATCGATTACTAAGGCCCTGGTACAAGGGAACAAGATGTCTAGTTACCTAAATATTGCTTGGAGGATACACCAAGAGTATATCATGTATCAAGATATATTTTATTCCCTTGCCAAGGTCATTATGGGAATAAATAAAGGATATGAAAAGGATCAAAAGAATGGATAGGATGGTTTGAATGACTGAATAGATGGAATAGGATGTTTGCCCCTAAGTGTCTAGATACCTACAGACAACCTATTATCTACATGATGCCATAAACTAATTTTCACCATGGAACTTGCCCAAGAAATTAAACTAGTTTTCACCATTGGATGAATGATTTATTATTATTATTTATTTATTTTTATTTTTTTCACTTTTTAACGTTTTATGATGGTACCTCAATTGATTAGAAGAGTGTGAGATATAGTGATGTAGACATTTTCTTGATCTTTAACCAACACCTATTTTGGAGTGATGCAACACTAATATTATGTCATTGATATTGAATATATTTATGTCATAATGACTTACATTAAATCTTGATTTAGGCCTTTCTAGACATCTTAACCAAGTATCTTTGTAACACTTATGAAGGATAATGCTACCTAGGAGGGGATTATATGATGTAGATTATGGATGGGAGTAAAGGGGACTTAGATTCATGATAGGACTAAAAGGCATGTACACCATTAGAGACATTGATTGTGCCATTTGCATTGTATGCCATAAGGTTAGAGGTATTATATGATCTAAAATAAGTTGATGGCTTTATCATTTAATCCGATCTTTAGAATCATCAACCATTTTTATTTAAATGACTTTTTGATTTACTTTTTTAATTGATTTTTTACTACCCCTAATACCTGATGATGGGATTCACCAAGGTAATTTGACTTTTGACTTGGTAGATGAGGATTTTGACTAGGCCGATTATTTGACTTATATTGATTTTTTTTGAGATTAAAATTGATTGTACCATCATTTTTTATTTTGTGAATATAGTCTTAGATCTGTATAGATTTGGCACATGACATTTGTAGTGATGTATTTTTTTGATCATCATGTTTTGGGAGTGTGATGGAGGAATAATTTGTGGAATGTAAATTATTAAGGATGTATTACAAGGGAGGTGGATTGAGTAGATGATGGAAAGCATGACCCCCATAAAAGGCACTAGAAGAACCAGTTTCAATGTTAGAAGGAACTTTCTCAAGAGTTTCAACAAGGTCGTTTAGGATATTTGTACCAAACCCTAAATCATTTTCATTTTATTCCATGGATGAATTATTTTTATTATTTTCTCTCCTTTGGTTGATATCAAGATCATTTACTTCTAGGTTTTTAGAATTTATTTTATTATCTATAACAGATGATAATTCAAACATCTATTCCTATTCTGATTCACATGTTTAATTTAAGCATGTCCTAGATTCAGATGTGAATGACCATGCTTATTATGATGATGTTTCTAAAGTGGATGATAATCATTTGATGGTAGTTTTTCTTGCAAGTGTCCTCTTCACCTTGGGTTTATAAATGGAGGCTTTAGGCTTGAGGGATTCATGAAAATGGGGAACTTGATGTGGATGGTATATAGGGGTGGTTTGATCATGGATGGGTGTGACATAAATATGGCTGCAATCGTGACCTTGGTTGGGAAGGGAAAGAGTTTGATCATGATTTTGGCATACTTGTTTTTGCTCATCTCTTGATGTCGACTTATTAAATGATCCCTCTATTTTAAGGTCACCATTGGAAAGGGTGACATCTATAAATGGAATGTCTAGAGACTCTATGGTATAGAAAAAATTGATCCAATAGATACCATGAAGGCTTGGGTTTGGTCTAATTTAGCAATTTTTTTATGGGTAGACAACCATGTTGGTGGTAAAAAGTTTCCAAATGAGAGATTTCATGGATATTGGGAGCGGGGCATATTTCCTATTGATATTGATGGACTTAGGGGTGTATGCATTTGATTTTGGTGACTTTGGAGATGAATAAGTGTGGGGTTTAGTCATCAATTTTGCTTTTCATTTTCTATTAGGATGGGGAAGATCATTATTAGTGCGATAACTAGTGTATAAGGGATTGGATTGGGATTGATTGATATAGGTATTGGGTGTAGATGGAGGTTGATGAGGAAGGACATGAGATTCTTATGGTGGGTATAAATTTATTTAAATGGGTTTGAATTCATCGAGAAGATGTTAAATCATCTCAAGGAGCTATAAAAGGTATGCATACTTGTTGGGAAAAAGGTATTTGTCTACTAAGACAAGTTCCAAATCCATGATGTAAGATGGATCATAAATTAAAGATAGATTGATGAGAAGGTGAAATGGGGGTTTTGATAAAATATGATCCCTGGCCAAAAGTGAAGTTTGAATGATTGAGATACTATGATGGGTGTTAGATAAGAAAAAGATATACTAAAAGGGATTATGATATCAAACTGGGGTCAAATTTCAAACTGATAGTATGATAGTTGATATCAATATATTGACAATGTTTGGGTTTAAACCATCAAAAGGGATGGGGTTTCTAATAGTGCCTTATTTTAAAATACCAGAGTAACAACTTAGATGGGTACTAGTTATAAATATGGAAGACAACTAGATTTTAGAGATGGATAGGTGCTAGGTCAAAACTGGTAGAATAATAAAGTGTGAGCAGATTACTAATTGAGTATGAGATTAAACAGAGTAAAAGGTGATCAATAGAAGGATGGTAGACTAAGGATTAGATTAGGGTCATAATATGGAATCACGACCTAGGACTAGCTCAAGACTTAGACCAATTTTCTCAAGGTAGGATGGATATACGACTATGTGATGGGGAGTGAATGGTGAATCTATGGAGGATTATGACGGGATCAATATCAAGGCAAGCTTATAATAATGATGATGGGATGATATTAGGAGACGGTGGAAGATTTTTTAATATGGTTTTGGACAAGTGTGTATGACCTAAGGGATAACTATGTGCTTTGGTTTGTTTGAAGGCTAAATATCTCACAAATAACACTAGCCTCGACAACACATAATAAATCATGCGAGCCACAATCCTATGTCTAGTACATTGACATGGGAGTGTAATTCAACACTTGACCCACCTAATGAATTTATGGCGAGAGGAAAATTTAATTAATTAATTAAATTAAGTGAAGGTGGTATCCCACACTCTCTCACCATTTCTACCTAGTGGGAAATCTTGGGGGATGTTTTTCCCCATAAGTGGTTGCCTATTACGATTGAAGGTCCTAAGTTAGGTTTAGACAGGCTCATTAGGGTAGTCCCTTATATATACAAGGTATGATGGGGTCCAAGGTCATAGAGGGTGTTTTCTCATGCTTGGTATTGGAGAGTTAACTCCTCACCTTAATGGATCATGTATGGGGTATCCCTTTTATCCTAATGATAGTTGTCTTGATATTTATATTCTGATAGAACACAGAGTGTGGTTAAATATGTGGTGATGAAATCCACATCACCAACCCCTATGGACTAATGTTAAGTGAATTAATGTCACTTCCACAGTTGCATTGCACCCTACAAATTAAATGGGGAAGGTTTATCAAATATTTTTTATCCTACAGGAATCATCGTTAGGACACAAAGAGGAGAGCATACACAACCTTAACCTTTGGGAAACAAATAGGCAAACAAAATGATTAATTAACAAATTAATTAAGTTTGATTAACAATTAAGGCATAAAAATAATAAAAATTTCTCAAAATAAGGATTTTAACCACTTATTGGACTAATCAACCTATATGTTAAAGAGATTAGTAGTTTGATTTAATTGGCCTTCGATTGATTATCCTGTCAAGCACATGGGTTAGTAGTTTTGAATTTTTAGTGATTTAAAAAGGTTTGAATTGAAAGAAAAGATGTTAAAAAAAGACAAGAAAAAGGTAGTTATTTTAAATTCATCAAATCATAAATAAGTATCAATAATATCACCAGTAGCTAAGTCACTAATGTTGTGTACTAGAAGTATTGAATAAAGGTTCAGGTGTAGGGATCTAGGGGTGGCAGCCCATAGCAGGGTCAAGGGGTAAATCCCCTTACAGGGTTCAAGGGTAGAGCCTCAAACACATCTAAATTATAGGGTATGGTCAAGGGGTAGTGCCCCTGATGTCAAACAAAATTTGAAGCTTGCAAGGTCCTCGAAATTGCTAAAAATTCACTAGATTTCATGAAAAAAAGGTCATTCTGCCAAATTTGAGATTAGTAATGTTGTTCCCAAAATATGTCACTCATTTTTTGGACAACATATGAACTATTTTGGTCCTGTAAGCCAAAATTCTCTCTTCCCTTCTGAAAAATTATTCTGAGTATTCAAATTCTCCATTATTCAAGCTTTTTCAGCTAATAGACTCCGCCGGCTTATTTCTACGGACTTCGTAGGCTTATTTCTACGGACTCCATAGGCTTATTTCTATAGAATCTACATGCTAATTTATATAGACTCTGTAGGATAATTTCTACAGACTCTGTAGGCTGATTTTTATGGACTCCGCAGGAAAGAAACAAGTTCCCGACACTTAAGCAATTTCAAAACAGGTTCAATGCCGAGGTTCAACCAAAAGGTTCATTGACAAGCTTCAAACAAAGGAATGAACCATTGAACCATTAAACCTTGAACAAAAATGGTTCAACGGGTTTAAAGGTTCAATGTCTTCAGCAAGCTTAAAGAGTTAAGCACTTCGGCAAGAGTTCAAAGTTCAACCGCTTCGGCAAGTTTAACGGCTTCAAAAGACTTAATGAAAAGAAGAAAGATTGAACTGTTAAACCATTGAACCTTGAACCAAAATGGTTCAATGGGTTCAAAGGTTCAAAGGTTCAGTGAGATTGGTTCAATCAGTCAATTGAAGGCTTCAAACAAAATATTAAATCGTTGAACCGATTGAACCAAATTTGGTTCAATCGGTCAGTTCAATCGAACGGTTCAAAGGAGTGCCCCAAAGCTCAAAGGGCAAGTGCCCTTGTGGAAGGCAGTGAACCAATGGCCAAGTGCCCTTGCAGAGGGCAGTGAACAAAAGTAGACAAAGAGATATCTTTTAGAAAGATTTTTTGCGGCAAAATTTTACAAGGTAAAGGAAAGGTTTCCTTCGGACAAAATGTTCGAAGGAATTCCTTTAGACATTTGGTCTGAAGGAATGATCAAAAGCCCAGGAAAGCGAATGAACCAAGGAAAGAGATGGAACCAAGGAACTGAGGAGGCCACCCAAACCATTGAAATAGTGAACTAATGATGTCCCTATGGACGTCAAATTTAGGGTAGTGAAATATCTATTGATTTTTAAATGTGGTGCAGAACCTGAAAACAAACTCAGTGACTAGCTAAAAAGGAAGCTAAAAGAGCCTACAAAAAAGAAAGGAGATAGCCCCGAGAGCTCAAATTGCCAAGGAAGGATAAGACGTGGTGAGGAAAAAGAGTGCAACTGTAAAAAATCTAGAAATATCTGTAGGAGAGTTATTTTTGGTAGGTGAAACAATCCACCAAGTAGACATCTGAGCACGCAAACATTCAAAGGTGAGACCTATTTTCTCCCTTTGAATAAAAGTGAGTGGACCACCACATACTTGTCTATAAAATAGACCAGATGATCTAGGCTAAGGAGAAGACATTTGAGATGAATTAACATGCCACAATTAAGGCCGATGCCCTGTTCTAGCATGGCCCCTTGACAAAATTGAAAATGCATTCAAGGCATTGAATGCACAACATGGGCCATTCCATGAAACAAAGTACCAAGTCTTTCTTAGCTACTATATATTGTAATCTCTCTTACTATTTTAAGGAGATCTTTTTGTTATCAGATGTGAAACTCTACCCAAATTGAAAGGCATTTACTGAGACTTTAAGCTTAGATTGTTAATCATATTTTGTTATATGAATGAGAAAGCAGGTTACTTCCAAACTTTGTGCTGTAATAGCTTGTGTCATTTAGGAGATTGTTTTTATGTCTGTTTCTTGAATGCATTTTTGTCTATTTTGATGAAATAAGTAGAACTAGTGGAAGTAATCAAAAAGGTGTCCTGAAGCCAACTGTGGAGAGACTTTGTGCTACCACCATTATCTTTAGTGTGTTTTCAGTTTGTTTCTATGTAAAGGATCTTGGGATGACTTTGTGCCCCCATTATCCTTCGTATTTCACTCTTGGGCAGTTGAGGGGGAGACTTTGTGCCACCTCATTCTGTTGTTTATTGCCCCTATTCCCAGTTACTTGTTACCTACTAGATGGAACTCCATTTGTTTGCTGTAAAACCACTTCTGAAAAAAGAGAAGTGCCTTCAGTGTTTTCAGCCTAGATTTCTCCTTTGTTTGTGAACATCATCTCTGAAAAAAGAGAGATGGATGGTGTTATCCTACCCCTGAGTGTTATTTTCTAAATATATATATAGTGTATAGCTCCTCATAGTTATAGGGAACCTCCCCTTGATGAGAGGAGAGATTTGTCCCCTTTTGATGTGGTAAAATTGCACATTTGGCCAACCAATCTCCCTATGTTGTGGTTGAAATCACCTATTTTACTCATTAGTTAGCTAGTGACAAAATATTCACCCAACCATTTTTGGTGACTCTGTTGGGGAAGAATACGTAGTTTGAAGCCTCAAGCTTGAAATTGAAGCAGTGCCAGTTCTTTTCTATTTTTACTATTACAATTTGGTAGCTCCATGGTATACAAGAAACTAGAGATCCAAAGGTGTTGTTGGCCCTATTTTTGAGTTGGTGCAACAGAGCAATTTTGAGTTATTTCTACCACAACCTCACCTTCAACGAACTAGGATTCTTCCTCCTACCAACACTAGATCACCAATACAAGGCAGAGATTTTTTTTTCTGCTAACAGAGCTTTACCTATACATCCTCCACCTAGATTTGTTATTCCCCCTTTCCATAATCATACAATGGCAGTTCAAGGCCCCTGGGGTAACTCTTTTGGTCAGCTCAATCTTACTCTACCTCTACATGAGCTACCATGCAGTTCTAAAAAGAATTTCCCCAAGTTCTTTGGTGATAGGAGAGTTCATCTTGATGAACATATTGCAGCCTTCAGCATAGCCTGTGGTGTGATAGGTGTGGAGTATGAAGGCGTAGTAGTCAAGATATTTGTGAAAACATTACAAGGTGCTGATGCAGACTAGTTCTACCATCTGTAGGCTCGGTCAGTGACTAACTGGGACACTCTCAAAGCCAAATTCAAAGCAAGGTTTAAGCCTATAGAAGATGTGCATGCCCTGCTGGCCTTGCTCACACAAATGAAGAAAGAACCTCATGAGCCTATGAGGGATTTCATAGCCAAGTTTGACAAGCTAAGGAACAAGATTCCTATCATTTCTTAGCCAACAAATAAGAATCTCAAATGCTTCTTCATCAACTCTCAGCTGCCTGAAGTGAGTTTTTAGCTGAGACGTGTTGGTCACATAGATCGTGTTGCTGCTCAATATTTGGCTATTGAGGTGGAAGATGACCTTATCATGGTAGGAAAGATAAGGATAAATCTAAAGAGAGGTAAATATTCTTCATCCTTTGAATATCCATCTACAGGCACCACTGATCAAAAGGTACAAAAGCTAGCAAATGAACTGCTAGTCTTGAAAAGACAAATGGCCCAAAGTATGTATGCTCCTCCTTATCAGGATATGCAAAGGAGGACATTTCAGAACTAGTCATATCAAGGCAATGTTACCAGAAGTCAAGGGCAACCAAATCATTTGCCTCCCCCATAGGAGAAACTTGCCATTGAAGTAGCACCAGCCAACTCAGTAGTTGGATATCTGAAAATATAACATGATTTTTCTTTCCAACCTGAGTTTTATCAAGAAAATGATGATGATCTCTTTGCAACAGAGCAAGAAGAATCAGCTAGCGACTCCAACATTGGTTTTTTGAATTACCAAGATGAACCCAGAAGTGAAGGTAAAGTAGTTGAGGGATCATATGCTGTGTTCACCTGGTCTAAGAATCAGTCAGCCTAGCAATATGATAAATAAAAATCAAAGGAGTGAGCTCAGCCTACAATTTTAATTCCCAAGCGAGGAACTTTTTTACCTTTCCAGCCAAAGGACCCAGTGAGCAGTAAAAAAGTAAGTACTCCAAGTACACCTTTACTTCCCACTTCAAATTTGAAAATCAGTCCTCCCCCCCTAAAAATTAGAAGGATGAACTCCCTTCCTCTATTCATAATTCATTTCAGATGTTTGACATAGTCGACCATGTCAAAAACAGTAAAATTCAAATGTCTGAATTTGAATTCCTACAATCCAACCCTAAATAGTTGGATAGATTGGTTCAATGTGTAAAGAGTAAAGTCATCCCTACAGGACAAGATGTTAGAAAGGTAACTCATGATCCCCTAAGGAACATGTCTACCCCAAACAACCTTGTCATTACTCCTCCTGCTGCTCTCAGGAGGACTAAACCATTTAATGTCTCCTTGCTGATAAATGGATACCAATTGAACAACTACATCATTGATTTTGGAGCTTCAAACAATGTCATGCCTGCCAAAGTGGTAGAATCTCTTGGTCTCACACTGACCAAGACATTTGGGAGATGTTTCTCCATGGAGAACAAACAAGTTCCACTATTGTGACAAATCAAAGATGCCTAATTTGCATTTACAACATTCCTGGACAAGAGAATCAAGATGACAGTCCTAGTGGCCAACATCCTAGCCTCGTATGGCATTCTGCTGAGATGAAATTTTTGCAAGGATGTGGGCGGCAAGTTGACCATGGACCTATCTGAAGCAAGGATCCCAATCAAAGGCATCATGCAGAGGATGCTCCCTGAGAAGGAAGCAAAATATGTTATCACTCAGACATCAGTGCTTGAAGCTCAAATTCTATTTGAGTCTTCAAGAATGGGTAACTTTTTCTAGTCTACAGAGGATGTTCGTATTTCAGCTGATGAAAGTCCTGTAGGTGGCAATCCAAGAATTGATTCAAATAAGACATTAGAAGAATTAATAGGGCGTAGTACAGATGAAAAAGGATCTTCCCTCTCTAATGAATAAAAATCTGATAGAAGATCAATTTTTTATGATGTTTAGATCCTAAAATTTGATGGTAGCAATTCTCTTACCAATGCTGGAGCCGAGATTGTGTTGATATCTCCTCAAGGAGATATTTTTCTTCTTCATACAAGTTGTAGTTTAGCAACACCAACAACACTGTTGAGTATGAATTTCTACTGCTTGGATTGAAGGCTGCTCAAGACAGAGGCATCAAGCTCCTTCATGCCAAAGGAGATGCTGAACTGATGGTTAGTTAGGTGAGGAACCTGTGTCAAACTAAGAAAAAAAATTACACTATTATCACAATCTAGTATGGGATCAAATTGAAAGTTTTAAAGCTTTCAATATTTTTGTAGTGCCTAGAGAGCCTCATAATCATGCAAATTCATTGATTGTCCCTGCAACTTTCATGGTTCCTCACCCCAATTTAAAAGATAATAGGCACACTATTAAACTGGTCTTTCAACCAAGTGTGCCTGATAAAGCTAACCATTGGCAGGTGTTTGATGCTGGCAATCAAATCATGTGCTTCACTGAACCAGAAGAGCAACAAGCTATGGTAGTGAACCATACTACTGCATGCCAAAGTAAAGAAAAGGAACTCTTCATCAAGAGAGCAAGGATTTATGGTTTTTAGATTAGAGACCATGTCTTTCCATGGGGCAAGAAGAGAAAACCAAAAGGAGTGCACAAAAAATGTGATTCCTGGTGCAGAGTTCCATTTGCCCATCACCAATTCTAGGGAGAAAATAGTTTTTTATTGGTTTATCAGGATGGAAATCTATTTTCATTGCCTCATAATGGGTAACATCTGAAGCACTTCAATTCTTGAAGTATCAGATAAGATCATCTATACATATGTATATTTGTATAGTCTTTGGTTCTATTTTGTGCTTTTCATTTTCATTTTTTGCACCTTTTTTTTTGGGTAGCATGACTCCATAGCCCAATGGCATACTTAAAGGCACTGGAGATTCTAGTTTCTACTCCCCTTAGCTATTTCAAAATTTCAACTGAAGAAAGTTCCCCAATTAGAGCCAGTTATTATTACCAAAATCTGTCACTCATTTTTGGGACAACATATGAACTATTTTGGTCCTGCAGGCCAAAATTCTCTCTTTCCTTCTCAAAAATTATTTTGAGTATTCAAATTCTCTATTATTTAAGCTTTTTTAGCTAACGGACTCTGCAGGCTTATTTCTACAAACTCTGCAGGCTTATTTTTATGAACTCCACAGGCTTATTTCTATAGACTTTGTAGGCTGATTTCTACAAACTTTGTAGGCTGATTTTTATGGACTTTACAGGCTGATTTCTATGGACTCTGTAGGCTGATTTCTATGGACTCCCTAGGAAAGAAACAAGTTCCTGACACTTAGGCAATTTCAAAACAGGTTCAACGCCGAGGTTCAACCAAAAGGTTCATCGACAAGCTTCAAACAAAGGAATGAACCATTGAACCTTGAACCAAAATGGTTCAATGGGTTCAAAGGTTTAATGGGTTCAAAGGTTCAATCTCATCAGCAAGCTTAAAGAGTTAAGCACTTTGGCAAGAGTTCAAAGTTCAACTGCTTCAGTAAGTTCAACGGCTTCAAAAGACTTAACGAAAAGAAGAAAGATTGAACCGTTGAACGTTGAACCAAAATAGTTCAACGAGTTCAAAGGTTCAAAGGTTCAGTGAGATTGGTTCAAGTAGTCAATTTAAGGCTTCAAACAAAATATTTAACTGTTGAACCGATTGAACCAAATCTGGTTCAATTGGTTGGTTCAATCGAATGGTTTAAAGGAGTGCCCCAAAGCCCGAAGGGCAAGTGCCCTTGTAGAAGGCAGTGAACCAAAGGCCGAGTGCCCTTGCGGAGGGTAGTGAAAAAAAGTGGACAAAGAGATATCTTTCAGAAGGATTTTTCATGGTGAAATTATACAAGGCAAAGGAAAGGTTTCCTTTAGACAAAATGTCTGAAGGAATTCATTCAGACATTTTGTCTGAAGGAATGATCAAAAGCCCAAGAAAGTGAATGAACCAAGGAAAGCGACAGAACCAAGGAATTGAGGAGGCCACTCAAACCATTGAAATAATGAACTAATGATGTCCCCGTGGGTGTCAAATTTAGGGTAGTGAAATATCTATTAATTTTTAAATATGGCGCAGAACTTGAAAACAAACTCAATGACCAGCTGAAAAGGAAGTCGAAAGAACCTACAAAAAAGAAAGGAGATAGCCCTAAGAGCTCAGATCACCAAGAAAGGATAATATGTGGTGAGAAAAAAGAGTACAACTATAGGAAATCTAGAAATATCTACAAGAGAGTTATTTTTGGTAGTTGAAACAGTCCACCAAGTAGACATTTGAGCACACAAACATTCAAAGGCGTGACCTATTTTCTCCCTTTAAATAAAAGTGAGTGGACAACCACGTACTTGTTTGGAAAATAGACCAAATGACCCAAGCTAAAGAGAAGACATTTGAGATAAATTGACATGCCATAGTTAAGGCCAATGCCTTGTTCCAGCATGGCCCCCTAACAGAATTGAAAATGCATTCAAGGCATTGAATGCACAACATGGGCCATTCCATGAAACAAAGCACCAAGTCTTTCTTGGCTATTATATATTGTAATCTCTCTTACTATTTTAAGGAGATCTTTTTGTTATCAGAAGTGAAACTCTACCCAAATTAAAAGGCATTTACTGAGACTTTGAGCTCAGATTATTAATCATATTTTGTTATATGAATGAGAAAGTAGGTTACTTCCAGACTTTATGCTGTAATAGCTTGTGTCATTTATGAGATTGTTCTTATGTCTATTTTTTGAATGCATTCTTGTCCATTTGGATGAAATAAGTAGAACTAGTGGAAGTAATCAGGAAGGTGTCCTGAAGCCAACTATTGAGAGACTTTGTGCTGCCACCATTGTCTTTAGTATGTTTTTTGTTTGTTTCTGTGTAAAGGATCTTGGGATGACTTTGTGCCCCCATTATCCTTCATATTTCACTCTTGGGAAATTGAGGGGGAGACTTTGTGCTACACCTCATTCTTATGGTTATTGCCCCCTGTTACCAGTTACTTGTTACCTACCAGATAGAACTCTAGCTGTTTGCTGCAAGACTAATTCTGAAAAAAGAGAAGTGCCTTCAGTGTTTCCAGCTTGAATTTCTCCTTTGTTTGTGAACATCATCTCTGAAAAAGAGAGATGGATGGTGTTATCCAACCCCTGATTGTTATTTTCTACTTATATATATATATATATATATATATATATATAGTATATAGCTCCTCATAGTTATAGGGAACCTCCCCTTGATGAGAGGAGAGATTTGTCCCCTTTTGATGTGGTAAACTTGCACATTTGGCTGACCAATCTCCCTATGCTATGGTTGAAATCACATATTTTTCTCATCAGTATCCATCATTATCTTGTCATATTTATAATTTTAAATTTGGAAATCATTGATTTCCTGTCACTCTAATAGTTTAAACCTAGTAATTATTAATACCTTGCTAGCATATATCATACTAATAGTCCAAACCTAATAAAGGTCATACCCTGTTGTTCACAACTTGCCACACTAGTTCTAATATCTTAATCATCTTGCTCAAGGTTTTATATAACACTCAAATGGTTATATCTAAAAACCTTAATTCTTCTTCTAGAATCAATCATTTAGGTGTTATAGAAGACCTTGAGCAAGATCTAAAAACCTTAATTTTTCTTCTAGAATCAATCAAATCCATTTGAAATCAAACTATATTGTCTATCCATCACAACAACTAATATTTCACCCAATACCCAATCACAAATTATAAATATAGGACAAGTATTTAAGAAAAGCAATGACCTTTTAGAAAATCTAGATGAGCAACCTATTGAGAATGAAGAAAACCAAAGTGATATGCACACCTTGGGAGGCGATGAAGATAATCAAAGTGACTTTTTGAATCATGACAAATCCAAGCTTGAAAAATATATATATGACAATATAAAGCAACTATTAATACATATTCTTGAAATTGGAACCACGTTGCCTCTAAAATTTAATCTAATCCTACTAAAAAATCTCGTTTGAACCCCATTTCATAAGAATAAGATCAAGATCAAGAATTAGCCGATATTGAAGAAGAAGGTGAAGGGGTACACCCTCCACTTAAAAATGTTGATGCCACTAAATTCAAAGCTAAAAAAATAAAATCTATTCTATATAATCAAGATGAAATGGATTTTAAGCAATCCATGCTCAATTGTCTTAATCAAATAACCCAAAAAGTTAATTCATTAGCCTCTCAGATTAATTTTTAACCACCAAAGTCCAACTTGTCTAAAAATCCCACTAAAATTATCTTGTCATCCACCTGTCAAGATCGAAACAAACTTAAACCTAATCTATTCACATCTAATCCATTAATGGATCCATCTTTTTCCCACAAATTGTAATCCATGAAGTTCTTCAGAATATGGATACTTGATCTCATTTGAAGAAGTATAAATATGAAGACTTGTGTTCTTATCCCCTTGATAAGAGTATCTTGAAAGTGCCTTTTCCAAAACATTTTGAGCCTTCTATGTTTGATGAATATAAAGGAAAAGGTGATCCACGTGAGCATGTCAAATAATTATTCATGACATGCCACAAAGTTGCATATAGTGATGCTTACAAGCTTGGACTATTCCCTTGAAGCCTCAGAGGCCCCACATTAGAATGGTTCATGTAATTGCCAAAAGTATCTATAACATCATTCATGGATTTGACTGAAAAGTTTGTAAAACATTTATATTATGTATGAAATAACTATGTTAGATATTTACAATACCAAACAAAGAAATGAGGAAAACCTATGAAATCCATGTCCAACTAAGAAGAATAACTTTGCAAAATATATTTTGTTAAATTATCCTATCTATTGTCAAGCAAAGTCCTCATCCTCCATTGTTGTAAAATTTTGAGTCTACATCAACCAAATCCATTTGTCTTAGGGAACATCATCCATTTTATAAGTGCATCAGCTACATAATAAAGGTATAACCATTTTATTTTCATTGTTGATTCCATCCATTTCACTTACCTTGCCTAGTCTTGAGGTTAGTTTTGAGTTTGTATTGATTTGAATAAACTATATGCATTTTGGATCCATGTATCCAAATTCATGCTAATATAATTGTGGCTTAAATTTTTGTTTAGTCAAGCATAATTCAAAATTTATATGGGCCACTAATATGAAATGAAGTGCCATGTTGGAGGTTGAGTGCATCCATAATAATTAACATTTACTGGTATGTGTATGGAAGCCATGTAGGTTTTCATTCACATACCAACAAATATTTATGTCTTTATATCAAAATTAAGAATGCCATTAACATACTAGTTAATGTTCAATTATATGTATCAAAAAAAATCCTTCTCTCAACTCATATTACTATTATTTTCACATGTTCCTATGATTTCTTGTAGTTGTGTTATTCATTCACAATTTCAATTATGCAAACATTCTTTCCCATAGTTGTCATTCTTATATTTTTCATTCTATTTTCAATTACTTGTATAATTTATTAACTATTGTAGTTTTATATGATGAATGCAAATAATAAGATGTAGTATGTCTAAATATGGCCACTTGTAGCTATGAAGAACAGAGGAGTCAAATTCCTAAACCATTGTTGATATGGTTATGGCATCTATTACTGCTGTGGTACCCATTGTTGTTGTGGCTGTGGCACCATCCATGGGGGTGTTGGCATCCAATCTTATCCTGCCCATAGATTTTGGATTGATGTAATTTGAAGTTGATTCCAAAAAGGTGAAGGAACTAAAACATTCTATGGTGCCATCCATGGATTAATTGGGTTTCTTACATTAAACTGTCCTTGAGCCTAGTTTATGGGGAAAAGTTTTGTCTCTAGATATAATTTACTTCTTTAGTGGACTAGGCTTTTATTTTCATTTGATTTTTTAAAACAGGGATAAGGGTGCAATGTTTGGTATCATGATCTATTGCATCACAGATTCCACATGATGAAACATTAGTTCTATCTAAGGGGTAGTCTCTAAGGGTGTGTTTCTATCTGCACTTAGGATAGTAGATTGCTAAGGGTTCTATTGCATTTTATTTAGCTTGAAGGCCATCCAAAATACTATTTAGTGTAACCAAGATATCTATCTTTCGATTAGAAAATTCTTCCATTAGCTTACCCACTTCATTATATTTCCAAAATCTTCCTTTCCTAATTCCAGGTTTTGCTTGAGAGTAGTTGGTACAAAGCTTAAAAATTTGATCAAAAGCTAACTTATTTATATCTCCACCTCCCATCAGATTTAAGGCATCTCTAGTATCTTCATCCAACCCTTTCAAGAAAACTAATTTTTGAACATCTTCAGTGAGTGGATAATTGATTCTTTTATGAGTGAACATGAATCTATCCAAATAATCCTTCTAAATATTTATCCTCATTCAGTTTGATTTTGAAGAATCCTCTTTTATTTCTCTCACTCGACAGCAATCTTGGTATTTGTTCAAGAATTATATCTCCATGTCATCCCATGTTCTAATAGAATCACCAGGTAAATCCATGAACCATCTCATATCTGCATCTTTAAGTGTAGAGGGAAATAGTTTTAATTTCTGGCCATCTATTGTGTAATCATAGGTTTGACATAGCACCTTAAAGTCAAATAAGAATTGATCAGGATCTTCTATAGATCTTCCCCAAAAATTTCATAGATTAGCTGGTGAAATATTTTTCATGGGGGTGATCATTAGGATCTACAACAATAGGAAAAGAAAAAGTCCTTCCTAGTTGTGCAAGTTTTTGATTTTGTTGGAGAGCCATTTATTTTTCTTACGATGTTTCAAAGCTGGGATGATCTTTCCACTGAATATTTATGTTATTAGTTATGGGTTGTTCAAAATTCTCAAAATTTTCTTCAGTTACGGATTTTTGAAATGTTTCTTCTAAATCCTTGGCAATTTTTAAATAGTTTCTTCCTACAAGAGATTGATATTGAGGAATTTGTCCTATGGGGCTTGCTTGTGGCAATGGCTTGGTTTCTATCCAAGTTCTAGAAGATTATTGTAGATAGGTTTCACTTGTAACTTATAGTTCACTACTTAGAGATGTTAATGGAATGTCAACTTATGTTCTTGGCAGAAACTTTGGGATGAATCATCATTTAGAATCTCTAGGATGGTACATCAATTTATTGAATTTTTATGGGATTTTATGGGTTTTTACAATGTTTTCTATTTTTCACTCTAGACTAATAATTATTACCTTACTAACACCTTATGTTCCTCAATAATGGCACTAAAAATGATGAGTGTCGTTTAACTCCTCATTTGATCAATATTTAATTGATGTCTTATCAACCAAGGCTGGTATCCAAAATTGTCTGCAGTAAGGTATGGGATGGTAGATCTAGAAGGCTGCTTATGGGGGTATTTGATTGTCCTATTCTAACTTTGACTAAAGAAATGTGTCCTAAACTATGTGATTCACTCTTTTGCTAAAAAATAAGAAATAAAATCAATCCACTCTTTTGTTGAAAGCAAAAATCACACTCCTATTTACGCTTACGTGGAAAGTAAAATCACACTCTTCACTAACAAAAGGAAATTTGTTTCACACATTTGCTGTAAAAGAAAACACACTTTGCTTAGAAAATAAATGACTTTGGAATAAGAAAATGCTTTTTAAACTGTGAATTTATTTTGATATTTTTATGAATAAATATAAATATTAACAAGATTCTAATTAATTATAACGAGTTAATAGAACATGACATAAATACCATACACAGTTCCTGGTTCCAAGGAGAGTGGGCCCTTACTCCTCTTGGACTCAGGAACAAATATTAATCAATGCTGAAAATTGAAGTGATAATTCATAAAACTAAAATGATTACAATCTGGTTAAAACCTTTAATATGCTCATACAAATCTTTTCTTCTATTATCTGCTCTCTATCCTATGATATCTAATATCTTTCTTAAATTTTATACTAATATAATCAACTCAAAATAGGATTTAAAGAAATAGGATTCCTTGGTCGATCCATTCATCCAAAGATAAGAGATTGGATTTCCAAGAGATCTAATTATTCTGATGAAATAGATATCCTATCCTATAATAGTCCTAAGATCCAATTATATACAATTTTATCAAAAGCAAATCTTACAAAATAGTAGGTGGATATTTTCCTTATTTAACTTCAGCTGGAATGCTTATCTCTTATCCTATCTAGTCGCTAGCTTCCCCATTTGTAGCTTCGTCCTTACCAAATTCTCAAAATTGACCTTGTAGAGTCGGTAGGAACGAGCCTATAAAATCCATAGAAATAAGCCTACGGAGTCCATAGAGACAAGCCTACAGAGTCTATAGAAACAAGCTTGCAGAGTCCATAGAAACAAGCCTGTAGAGTCCGTAGAAACAAGCCTGTGGAGTCCATAGTTCTGCTGGATGGAGATCAAAATTGAATGTTCACTATACATCACCTATGTCTTCTTCCTGAGCATTTTTCATAACAAAAATCACTAAAACATGCTATGCATTAGATATTAATGACAAAGTTAAGGTTTAATCTTTGGTTCAATATAAACAAGACAAATATCTATTTTTCATGTAATAGCTATCTAACAATGTAAGATTTGCATAAGATAATATCCTTTGAGATATGAATTGAGGTAAATAATATGTCAATAATGAGCCATATTCTAAGCTCATCATTGTCAATCATAACTACTAATCCTTCTCTTGCATGATACCTCTCTTGAGTGCCAAATTTAAACTACTAACCCATTATGGTGCAAGACCCCCCCAAGACCAAGGCACCCCATTTTATTTTCTAACCTTTGTGCTTGCAGGAAGGGGTGCCAATCATATATTATCTTAATTTTTTATATATATACATCTTTATTGTGTAAATTTATACTTGCTTGCATGTTGTGGTTTTTTCTTGTGCATATTTTCTTGTTATTTCATTATATATATGTGTGCCCCTCACACATAGGTAATTAATCAATAAATTAATCATGTTGTGCTTGCCTATGTGTTACCCCTACAAGTCTAAGATAGCACATGATGTGGAATTCATCCCCACACATAGGCTTAACATATAGGTGTTGGTGATTTGGATTTCATCACCATGCACTAACCAAACTCTGTGTATTGGTGGAGTCTAAAAATCAGGAGAGTTGTCGTTAGGTGCCAAAATGGAATCCCCCATAAAGGATTACATGGAGTGAGGGGCGATTAAGCTCCAAGATACAAGGTGGTTAGGTAGAATCCTATACAGACTTCGGCCCTACTTTACCTTTACATATATAGGGGATGCACCTAGAGATCCCATACAAACCTAGCATAGGATCCATCATCTGTAATAGGCACCTTACTACTAGAGTCAGTATCAGCTCCTAAGTAGCCATCATGTGTAAACAAGGTTGAGAGGGTTTGGTCAATTTTTTAATGAGTCATCAGCATACAACCTCACCCATGAAGCCATTTGATGGTGTGAGCATCATATTACACACCCTTGAGTTTACTAATCATAGGTTTTGTGGTTTGCTTGCTTGGGTGTGCGTTGTGCTAAACCAATGTTGTTTGTCAACTGAGTCAGCCTTCACCCAAACCTACATGCTTATCTAGTTCTTTGCACAACCCATTTTTTACATCCTTATCCTTTGTACATATATATTCATCTTTTCCATACTTGTCTCATCACTCTATCATCTTATGCCATCATCTTTTTACCTCAGTATTAGCTTGTACATCCTAGCCATCATCCTCTTATAAATATTGTCTTTGTATAACCTTGTCCTTATCTAATCTTCTATTTATCCCATCTTAATCTATTCACCCCCATATTATCATATCTCATCTTTGTTTATACCCCATCATCACATCCCTATATCGTCATTGCCTTTGTATATCTTTATCCCATCTCCCACCTTATCTTAATCCCATCCTAGTCTAGTTATGTCCACTCATCATTGATCATCCCCCATCACCTACATATTATAATCATGTCTTGCACATCCTTATCATCATCCCATTGTACATATTATCCTTGTATTTTCCTATCCCATCCCCCATCTTGTCTTCATACCATTTTAGGCACATCTTATCACCGCCTTGTCTTCCCCTCCTCCTAGTCCAACCATTATCCACTCATCATTGACCACATCCCCATTACCTATATCTTATCTTGTACATAATTTATTCTCTTATACATCCTTCTAGTCATGTCCTATACTAATATCACTTATCATTAGTCACACCACCTCACACATCCTTATCACATTTGGCCTTATCATTCACAACTTATCCTAAGCCCACATCTCGTCCTAATCAACCTTTTATCTTGATTTTGCCTTAGCCTAGTCACCTCATCACCCATCTAGTCTAACCCCATATTATCCTATCTTAGTTGGTTATTTAGGTCATACTTAAGTCCTAATCCACCCCCATCTTTATCCCTACTCACCTTCATCATCACTTATCTATACTAGCCCTTATCCCATTATCCTTCATCACATAATCTTATCCCATCCTATCTTGAGCAAATCATTCTAAGGTTTTGAGCTCGTCTTATCCATCTCTATCATCCTAAAATTACTCACCATATAGTTAGATCTCATATGTATTTAATATATTTCTATAATCTTGTCACTTTGTTAGTATTAATCTAGTAAACCCATCATCATCAATTTAGTCTAATCATCTTTGCCTACTCCTAACTATCAACCATCTTATCATCATCTTGCTAGTTTTAGAACCTAGTCACCCATCAAACCCCCAATCCATTTTGATAACTTGACACATAGGCATTGTGGATAGGTCATTATCACATATTGCACTATCAATTTTAAATATGATCCTAGTCTTTAATCCATTCATCATCACCTAATCATACTAGCTCGATTCTTTTGACCTATTTTGTTCAAGAACCCCATCTAATCCTTATCCTACCTCCATCATCCATCACTCCTAAACCATCACCATGAACATAGAACCCACGTTCATAAACCAATATATAGATGCCCATAAGGATGAGATCCTCTTGAATTTTTTTATGATGGGTGTTCCACTCCCCAAAGGTGTTTATCCTGTTAGGATTACGAGCACATTTGATTACCTTGTATAAGCAACTAAACATGGAATTTAACCAGAAGTAACAAGTAACAAAGAAATCAGTAACAACACAAAATTTGAGAGACAATACAATCTTGTATTAAACTCATCCAAAAAGAAAATACAATAAAGAAGATGCCACTTCTTCTCACACCTCTAGGACTTTCAGTAATTCTCAATCAAGAGTTCTCTCTCTCAATTACGGTCACAACAATCAACTCAAACACAGAGTTGTTGTTCACCTCCAACTAGTTAGTAACAATACTGCCAGTACACAAGTACTCAAAGTACTTCAATTAGATCTCCCATGAACTTGCAACAACCTACAAATCAAATGATCTTACTTACCATGTAGATCTACTCCCTGATCTTGCACAACCTGCAAATCAACTTGATCTTACAATTGGAAGGATATCTTCCTTGCCTTAATTTTTAATACAAGCCCATGAGTCTATTATATAGATTCCATTCAAACAATAATTAGACATGCAACTCAAGAATAAAATTAGCCTTTTACATGCAAACAACTCGTTCAACAAACTAATTGTTCGTCAACAACCAATTTTAGAACGCACAGGCGACCGACATCAGTCCCTATCTATCTGGAGATGACCGATGTCGACCGACTCCTAACCGATTTTGGTTGCTCTATAACTAGATATGATTGACGTCAGTTGCACCTGCCGACGTCAATTGCTGTAACACTGAGCAACCTCCTCCATTTGCATCTGTGAAGCTTTTAGCTCCACAACCTAAAAATCTCCCACTTAGAGATAAATAGCTACACCTATACCTGTACTTGTACATCATCTAATTTGTTTCCTAGCTTGTATCCCTCTTCAAGCCCAATCTTGAAGACCGACCACCACAAAACCTATGGTGCAACACCTGTCATCCAAGTCCCCTGCCACATTCGATTCTACATACCCATGTAGAGAAGTGCTTGACCCTGCATCGTATGTATACCTGCTACTGGTCCCTCTCAAATACCTGAGAATCCACTGAACAACTTTCCAATGCTTCTTTCCTAGATTGACCCTAAACTCACTGACAACACCCACTGCTTGGGCAAACTCAAGTCTAGTACATATGTACTCAACCTCATCATGTGAATTGGGACACCGTTCTGTGAATTGTCCATCCATAGGTGTGTAAACTGATTTTGCATCCCACATCTTGAACCTTGCCACTACTTTATTCACACAATCATCTGGAGACAAAATCAACCTGTGACCTTCCATGTCTCTAGACATTCTCATGCCAAAGAATCTTGCTGCTCCAAGATTTCTCATGACACACCCCTGAACTAACTTTACCTTTAGCTCAACAACTCCCTGCATGTGTGACCCTGAAACAAGCATACACACCACATATAGTAACAAGATAATGTAGCTAATATTATCCAACTTGGTAAATTAAACACAATGGTTAAACCTCCATTGTCCTGTAGCCTACTCAAGACCATATACTGTGGCCTTTCGTCTCACGTGTCCATTCTCTCTCTTCTTTGACCTGGGAATCCATTCATCTTTCAATGCTTTCTCTCTGGTTGGCAACTCTACCAAATCTCCCATTTGGTTCTCATTCAAAGAATCAAATTCCTCATTCATGCCATGTTCCCACTATTTCCTAGATTCTACCTGCTCTGCTTCTTTAAAACTTCTTGGTTCTTGACCATCAGTGAGTAACAAGTAATCTAAAGAAGGGGAACAATGAATTTGAGGCTTACTTACACTTTTAGTCCTCCTCATGGGCGTTTGAGACTCCTTAACAGCTTGTTGTCTGCCCAAAATCTATTCTGACAATTATTGTCATCGATCACCTCTCAGTCTGCATCCGACCGACGTCAGTTCCATGCAACTGACCTGACTATCGACACCGATTCCTTGACCGATGTTGGTGTCCTCCTGGTTGTCAATGTCGGTT
This sequence comes from Torreya grandis, assembly GCA_037957365.1. Classification (NCBI taxonomy): domain Eukaryota; kingdom Viridiplantae; phylum Streptophyta; class Pinopsida; order Cupressales; family Taxaceae; genus Torreya; species Torreya grandis. The sequence continues at coordinate 4,031,714 of JARHVA010000136.1, forward strand.
CCCTGATCGACACCGGTAGCCACCTGCCTGACACCACCAACTCTGGTCTACACATGATCAACATCAGCACCTGTCTATTCGACGTCAATTCCCTTGATCGACGTTGGTACCTGTGTTTACCTGTGAGCGATAAATTTTTACCTGTGAGCTTACTTTGAATCATTCCCTTATTCAAACTACCTTACTCAAAATTATTTAGCCTCTGTGACTGATCTCTGTTCGTCATCTTCTCCTTAAACACCAAGGCTTTCTTATTCTTGTCAAAACCATCAGATTTCCTCTTTATGCCATAGACCCGATCCTTTCTTGTAGCATGTGTATCAAGAAACCTCACTTTCTTCTATTGCTTACAAAAATATCAATCTATGCTTCCCAAATATGAACTCTTACTCTTTGACTCAAGAACATGCATCCCCTTCTTATTCATGTGACCAAGCCTACGAAGCCACATCTTTGAATCTATAGCTAAAGTAGATAAACCAGAAGGAGAATCAATAATACAAGTAGATAGATAAAGAGTACCTACTTTCTTACCTCTTGCTAAAACAAGTGCACCCTTGGTAACTTTCCAAGAGTCCGCTATGAGAGTTACTGTGCATCCCTCATCACCCAACTTTCCAACAAAAATCAAATTTTGCTTCAGGACTGGGACATGCATGACCTCCTTCAACACCCATGTGTTTCTCGTCTGCAATTTCAGTTGCACTTTCCCTTTGCCAACCATTTGACAAGGCTTTCCATCCCCTAAATAAATCTCTCCAAAGTCCCCTTGGACATAATCATGAAAAGATGCTCTATTTGGGGTTGCATGGAAAGAGGCACCAGAATCTAAAACCCAAGATTCCACTTTATCCAAGGAACATACAAGACCATCTTGTGCAACAATATCTGCAACATCTACATCTTCATTTCCTTCATGCTGATCTTCAACTGACCTGCAATCTTTCTTTACATGCCCTACCTTTCCACAATTCCAGCAAATAATCTTGCCATACCTGGATTTGGATTTCCTACCTATCTTTGACCTTGATCTCCCTTGCTCGATCTTCTCTCTTTGCCTTCCCCTGCTTTCAACACTGAAAGCATTCCCTGATGATTCACCTATGCTTTTCCTATGAATTTCTTCATTCAAGATTACACTAACAACATCATCCACTTTTAAAATATTTGAAATAGACACAATATTACTAACTGCCATTACCAAACTATCCCAACTTTCAGGTAATGAGCATAAGATTAAGAGAGCCTTAATTTCATCATCAAAAACAATATTGACTGAAACTAACTGGTTTACCAAACCATGGAAATCACTAAGATGACTGTGTATAGATCCACCTTCTAACATTTGCAAATCAAATAATTGCTTCATAAGAAATACCTTATTCAAAGTTGAGGGTTTTTCATATAAATTTTCCAAAGATTTCATCAACTCTACCGTTGTCTTAGCCTATGATAAGCTGGAAATCACAGACGATGCAAGGCTCAACCTTATAGATCCTAGAGCCTTCTGATCAAGAACCTTCCATTCTTCATCTTTCATATCTGTGGGTTTGCATGCAACCCCACCCAACAGTAAGTACAAATCTTTTTGATACAGATAATCTTTTATCTGCATCCTCTATAATTGATAATTCTTGCCGTTAAACTTCTCCATTCTAAGCTTAATTTCTTCTGCCATTGCTATACTCCCACTCAATCAGAAACCCCTGAGAGTGACCTGTAATCAACAAACACTTAACACACTTTGAAACCAAGGTGTTAGTAAACCTGCTCCTGCAACCCTAGCTCTGATGCCACTTTGTCAGGATTAGGAGCACAATTGATTACCTTGTATAAGCAACTAAACACGGTATTTAACCAGAAGTAACAAGTAACAAATAAATCAGTAACAACACAAAATTTGAGATACAATACAATCTTGTATTAAATTCATCCAAAAAGAAAATACAATAAAGAAGATGCCACTTCTTCTCACACCTCTAGGACTTCCAGTAATTCTCAATCAAGAGTTCTCTCTCTCAATTACGGTCACAACAATCAACTCAAACACAGAGTTGTTCACCTCCAACCAGTCGTAACAATACTGCCAGTACACAAGTACTCAAAGTACTTCAAGTATATCTCTCATGAACTTGCAACAACCTACAAATCAAATGATCTTACTTACCATTTAGATCTACTCCCTGATCTTGCACAACCTGCAGATCAACTTGATCTTACAATTAGAAGGATCTCTTCCTTGCCTTAATTTTCAATACAAGCCCATGAGTCTATTATATAGATCCCATGCAAACAATAATTAGACATCTAATTACAATAATTAGACACGCAACTCAAGACTAAAATTAACCTTTTACATGCAAACAATCCATTCAACAAACTAACTATTCATCAACAACCAGTTCTAGAATGCACAGGCGACTGACGTCAGTCCTTGTCTATCTGGAAGTGACTGACGTCGGCCAACTCCTGATTGATGTTGGTTGCTTTGTAACTAGATATGACTGACGTCGGTTGCACCTGCTGACATCGATTGCTGTAACACTAAGCAACCTCCTCCATTTGCATTTGTGAAGCTTTTAGCTCCACAACCTAACATATCCCTTTCAACTCATTGCACTTCCCATCCAAGCCCCTTCATATGAGTCTTGTACCAATCCTCCATCTACTAGCCATAAATAACCATCTACCAATTCCTATACTAACAAAGGGAATCTTATTTTAGCCACCTCATCTATGACTAGTCCATCAACCTAGTCACATCACCAACCATTTGATCCAAAGTCCAATGCCTCCACCTCTAAGTCACAAAGCGAAGTGGGTCCTTATAATCCCCTTCCTATGTCCTTGAAATCCATTTTTAAACAACTAGTCACTAGTAACATGATGGTCTATCTGCCTATCCGACATCTTGATCCCACCAAGCCTAAGTCCTATTGGTATAAAACAAATGAATAATGTTTATATCACTAAACCTAGGGTCATACTATTGATTGATGTTGACCTTTCCAAGATTATGTCCAAGACCTCATCAACCATGGTGACATAGTAATCAAGGAAGAACCAGATGAGTCTATATCCCTAGATGAATAAGAAGGGGAATGCCAAGATTCCATTCTTGATCATGATCAAGCCCTTCCCTTTTCAGTTCAAGGTCAAGACACCATACCCATCCTCCATGACCCCCCATTGAAGCTGAGTCTATTCTCCATGAGCCTAGTCCTCCTATAAGCCATAATCTTTTCCAAGGGCCTATCTTTGTTGAACCCATCAGTCCTCCACCATCTCCATCTCACCCATCATATCAAAAACCCCATGATGAGAGGTCAATCATGGACAATGAGTCTTCTACTATAAGTGTTGCATCATGTATATCAGAGTTAGCATCAGAACCAACATAAGTCTTATCTACATCAAGATCATGTTTAACACTAATATCTAAATTAGATTCCTCATCAAATGCATCATCCCTCATCGATACTATAGTGGATGCTAATAACTATGCTTGTCTTTTTAGAGATGCCTCCAATTTGGATAATAATTTATCACTAGGCATACCTTTGGATCCCAATAAGGATGATGAAGTCATAACTATTTTTTTATAAGCTTTACCTATTTAATATTGTCATAATGAATCTAATCCTATTTTGGATGCATCTACTACAATTAGTCTTAGTGATCCCTTTGTTGATCTTGAGGATATTTTCTCTGATATTGAAATTAGGTCTCATAAGAACCCTTATCAGGACTATGTTAACCCATAACCACTCATTGAACTCATCACACCATCTCCACCACCTCCATCCATCATAGACCCCTTTCTTCCTATCAATGATCATTTAATCACCTCCCTCTATCAGGATGAACAAGAACATACATAATTGGACCCTTCTTTAAGCAATATATTGTGTACTACAAAAGTAAAGGTCTAAGACCATATTCTAGAAGTCAATCATAATAACTAAGAAATCTTTGATTCCATCAGCTAGAATCAAGAAGATTCAAATCATCAGCCTAATCTAAAAATGTCTTCCCCTAGTGAAGCCCAACATCAAGCACTAGGGAACTATCAAAGTCAAAATAAACTTTCTATTCAAAAATCAATCTCCCCCTAATGAAGCCTAAAATCAAGCACCAAGGGATAATCAAAGTCAATCAGATAATCAAAATAATGTTAAAATTAGTATCCAAATGATTGATAATCTTTTTAGTAATTAGATCAAAGATGAACTGCAATGTCAAAGTGTCTTGGATCTCTTGAAGTCTTTCATCAACTGGCAATGATCAAATAAAAAATGTCAAACATCTCCAATGATATATGCAACTACTAGTCCTAATCCACCATCACCCATCACACCATCCTATCATGACCTTATCCTCCATTCAAGTCTCATACATCCCCATCAAAATCCAAACACACCCAGACCTACCATCACCTTCCTGGGTAGCATTGTCTCTCCTAGAGGTGATGAAGACACCTAGTCTAGATATTTGGAGGGGTTGCAATCAAGAATCATCAAAGGTCACATGAATCCCAATACATCCAGCAATGATAACATGGTCCTAACACCACACATCTCTAGACTGATGTTGGTCAAGGATCTAGCTAGTATCAACATTCTTGGGTCTTGTACCTATATCCAATAAATTGAGATGCCATCCAAAAATAAAAAGTAAAAAAAAATCATTCATCTAAAGGTGAAAACTAGTATTTTGGCACCTTGGGCAAGTACCATGATGAAAAATGGTTTACAACATCATGGTAAAATCAATTATTGTCTGTATTATACCTCACCACTTAGGGGAACAATCCATCCATTTCATCCATCCCTCATTAGTTGTGTCCATATCATCTATCCATCATCTACCATCATGTCATCCACCCTATCTCTCATTCCTTACTATCTAGAAATTTATAAAGAAGTGGAAGGTGTGTTAAGGCATGTTCTCATATCATCTTGGCATATCCTCTAATGGACACTTAGGTAACTAAACATCTGGCTTGTTCATGATATGGTCATTGGCAATCCCTAGTCCATTCCTCCTTGGTCCCCATCAGCCTTATCCTTTTGTCATCCCATAAATCATTCCATCCATCTTTATCCTCGTTGCTAGGCTTGGTATTCCATTTTATAGTAACCCCATTTGTATAGTGTATATACATATTCCAAAAAATCCTTAAAAAATTGAAATATGTCAAAAACCCTAAAAATTTGAAAATCTAAAAAAGCCAAAAATAATATTATTGAGTCTTGTCTTGTGCGTAATCCCCTAGTCACATCCATCTCCATCCATGTTAGGAACCCCATGGAAGCACAATTGATTACCATGCACAAGCAACTTAAATATGTGGAATTAACCAGAAGTAACAAGTAACTAGAATTCAAAAATAACACAGAATATGAGAGACAATACCCAATTGTATTAATACTCATCCAAAAAAGAATACAATAAAGAAGATGCCACTTCTTCTTCACACCTCTCAGAGGCTTCCCACACCTCAAGTGTATAGTAATTATTTCCTCAAAGCTCTCTCTCTTATGGTCCCAACACACAACTCAAACACAGAGTTGGTGTTCACCTCCAACTAGTGAGTATCCACTACTGCCAGTACACCAGTACTCCACGCACTCCACAAGTGCTCCACACACTCCAAGTACACAATCGTACTTCAAGTAGATCTCCCATGAATTGCAACACCTTACAACCCAAATGATCTTACTTTGGAAGGGACTACCTTGCCTTCCTCTATGCTCTATGTCCAAGTACACACTATACTCCAAGTAGATCCTGCCTGATCTTGCTCCCTATTGTGTTGCTATCACCTTGATCTTGCTGCCACTTGGAAATCAACTTGGTTTTGCACACCTGCAAACCTGGACCATGCACACACATACACCTGCAAATCAATGATCTTACTTACCATGCAGATCTCCTAACATAGCCATGCACACCTGCTGACCAAGATCATACATACATGAAGAATCCTTTTGATTCTCCAAACCAGCACCCACACTTGGTACTGTGGTACTAGGAGGAACACACCATGCTCTCTTCTCTCTGAAGGAGCTAATTTTGCTCTCTTACTCTCTAGTACTCTAATTTACAATACAGCCCATGAGTCTATTATATAGATCTCATGCAAACAATAATTAGACACCTAATTATAATAATTAGATCCATAGCTCGAGACTATAATTAGCCCTCAACATGCAAACACTTAGTTTATTAACTAACTATCTATGAACTGGCAGTTCTAAATTGCATAGGCAACCGATGTCGGTCCCTGTCTGCCTGGAGGTGACCGACGCTAGCTGAATTTTGACTGACATCGATTGGCTTGACCGACGCCGGTGTCTGTGACACTCAACAACCTCCTCCCCTATTTGCATCAGTGAAGCTTTTAGCTCCACAACCTAACAATCTCCCACTTGGAGATAAATAGCTGCACTGTACCTATACCTGTACCCCGTCTAATCTATTTCCTGGCTTGTATCCCTCTTCAAGATCAATCTTGAAGACCAACCACCACACAACCTGTAGTGCACCTCCTGTCATCCAAGTAACCTGCCACATTAGAACCTACAAACCCATGTAGTGAAGTCCTGACCTTGCATAGCATGTATACCTGTTGTTGGTCCCTCTCAAATACCTGAGAACCCACTTCCCTGAATTGGCTCCTAACTCTCTAATAGCTCCCACTGCTTGGGCAAACTCAGGTCTATATCAGACCTCATATGATTTCAGACACTGAACTATCTAGCCCTTGGTGTGATCCAGTTCTACATCCTACGTATTGAACCTCGCTAACACCTGATTCACATTAGCTCCCACTGGAGACAAAATCAACCTGTGATCTTCCATGTCTCTCATGCCAAAGAATTTTGCACCTCCAAATTCCTCATGACATGCCACTGAACTAACCTTACCCTTAGCTCAACAAAACCCTGTATGTCTGAACCTACTAGCTAGCATACCATCCACATATAGTAACAGGATAATGTTGCAATCATTATCCACCTGGTAAGACAAACACAATGGTTACACTGACATTGACTAAAGCCTTGCTTTGTCATCCACCTGTCAAAACCTGTACCACTATCATGCAGCTTCCTCAAGACCATATGACCTGGCCTTCCATCTCACGTGTCCATTCTCTATATTCTTTAACTAAGGTATCCATACATCTGTCAATGATTTCTTACGGTTGGCAACCCTACCAAATCTCTCGTTTGGTTTTGCATCATATTCCTGCCATGCTCCCACTATTTCCTCGATCCTTCCTACTTTGCAGTGAGCAACAAGTATAAAGAAGAGGAATAATGAATTTGAGGCTTACTTGCACTTTCATTCCTCCATATGGGCATTTGAGACTCCTTGACTCTTGCTGTCTACCCAAAATTCATCTCAGTGACCGACCTCAGTCACCACACAGTTTGCATCCGACCAATGTCGGTTCCATGCGACTATCTAGGTCATCGATGCTGATTATTATGCCAGCATCGGTCTCCACCTACCTGACACCACCGACTCCTCTAGTCTACACATGACCGATGTCAGCACCTATCTATTTGACATCAGTTACCCTTGATCGACACTGGTACCTGTGTATGCCTATGAGTGATGACTTTTTACCCGCGAGCTCTCCATGGATCAAAACCCTATCCAAACCACCCTGCTCAGTAGTATCCAGTCCCATCCACTGGTCTCTGTCTGTCATATCCTCTAAGAACACCAAGCCTTTCCAGTTCTTAAGTTTATCAAATACATCAGTCTTCCTTTTCCTGCAATAAACACAATCCTTTCTTGTAACATCCCACTGCTCACAGAAATCTTGGTCTATGCTCTTCAAAGCTGAACTCTTCCCTTTTGAATTAATAACATCCATTCCCTTCTCACTTATGTGGCCAAACCTACAAAGCCACACCTGTGCAACAAAAGTGGAATCAATAATATAAGCAAGTAGATAAAGAGTACCTGCTTTCTTACCACATGCTAATTCAAGTGCATCCGCTATGAGAGTTCTTGTGCATCTCTCATCACCCAACTTTCTTAAAGCAATTAGCTGCATCTTCAAGACTGGGACCTGCATGACTTCCTTCAACACCCATGTGTTGGCCGCCTGCAATTTCAGCAACACTTCCCCTTTGCCAACAATCTGACAAGGCTCACCAACCCCTCTACTTGGGGCTGCATGGAAAGAGGCAACATAATCTATTAACCAAGATTCAACTTTATCCAAAGCATCGTGTGCAACACCTACAACATTTGATTCTTCATGCTGATCTGCTACCAACCAACAATCTTTATTTACCTGCTCTTTCTTTCCATGACACTGTAATTGACCATTCGTGTTATTCAGTTCCTCCATTCTTAGTTTACTTTCTTCTGCCATTGCTATACTCCCACTCAATCAAAAAATTTGATCATTATCTTACATTCACATGCTTGAAACCACCTCATTAGGACCTGTAACCACCTCTTATACGTTTTCATGGTGTCAAATTTTCTCAGGAGGGTATGAGCATGCCCCAAGGTGGTGGTGGGGTTTGAGGTCTCAAGCATGTCTTTAGGCCTAATGGCCTAGACTGCCTCTTAGGTCTTGAGTTACTTGTAGGTACTTATTGATGGTATTAAAATTCATCATATCATATTTTTTATTTTTTTTCCATTCTCTATACTTTCCCTAAGATGATTAAAATCCAACTTTGTTCTCCTTTTCCAAGTGACTGCTTGTAGGTGACACTGCCAAGGTTGTTAAGTTTGAGTGTTTTGATAATAGTATGTTAAATATTTTAATGGATTAATGTCTATCCCAATATATTTATGGATTTTGGAGCTGAGTGATCTGTAATCAAACACAAAACCTGCTCCCTGTAACCTTAGCTCTAATACCACTTGTTGGGAAATACGGAAGCACAATTGATTACCATGCACAAGCAACTTAAATATGCAGAATTAACCAGAAGTAACAAGTAACTAGAATTCGGAAATAACACAGAATATGAGAGACAATACCCAATTGTATTAATACTCATCCAAAAAAGAATACAATAAAGAAGATGCCACTTCTTCTTCACACCTCTCAGAGGCTTCCCACACCTCAAGTGTACAGTAATTCTTTCCTCAAAGCTCTCTCTCTTATGGTCCCAACACACAACTCAAACACAGAGTTGGTGTTCACCTCCAACCAGTCAGTATCCACTACTGCCAGTACACCAGTGCTCCACACACTCCATAAGTGCTCCATGCACTCCAAGTACACAATCATACTTCAAGTAGATCTCCCATGAACTGCAACACCCTACAACCCAAATGATCTTACTTTGGAAGGGACTACCTTGCCTTCCTCTATGCTCTATGTTCAAGTACACACCGTACTCCAAGTAGATCCTGCCTGATCTTGCTCCTTGTTGTGTTGTTGTCACCTTGATCTTGCTGCCACCTACAAATCAACTTGGTTCTGAACACCTGCAAACCTAGACCATGCACACACATACACCTGCAGATCAATGATCTTACTTACCATGCAGATCTCCTAAAGTAGCCATGCACACCTGCTGACCAAGATCATACATACATGAAGAATCCTTCTGATTCTCCAAACCAACACCCACACTTGGTACTGTGGTACTAGGAGGAACACACCATGCTCTCTTCTCTCTGAAGGAGCTAATTTTTCTCTCTTACTCTCTATCACTCTAATTTACAATACAACCCATGAGTCTATTATATAGATCTCATGCAAACAATAATTAGACACCTAATTACAATAATTAGATCCGTAGCTCGAGACTATAATTAGCCCTCAACATGCAAACACTCGGTTCATTAACTAACTGTCTGTGAACTGGTAGTTCTGAACCACACAGGTGATCGACGTTGGTCCCTGTCTGCCTGGAGGTGACCGACGCTGGCTGACTTTTGATCGACATCAGTTGCTCTTCTATCTGCATTCTGTCGACATCGATTGGCCTGACCGACGCCAGTGTCTGTGACACTCAACAACCTCCTCCCCTGTTTGCATCAGTGAAGCTTTTAGATCCACAACCTAACAATCCATCTCATATTTTCCCATCTTTGGATACCACATTCCATCTTGGAACCAAATTGGAGTGGTCACTCATCTCCCCGTATCTTCCTCATCCTTTTGACTAAGTGTTATAAATATGCATCACCTTATCAAAGATTTAATCTAGCACCCATCACTTTCCTTATCAATGCTTGTTCATAGCTAGCACCCATCGAATCACTCTTTTGCTAGTATGGAAGCTATTTGATCCCATAATTATCTCCTCTTCTTGATGGATTGGAATCTTGTAAGGCCTTGTTTATTGGTAATTCTTAGTCATCACTTTTCTAAACCACTTTCCTTGGCCACTTTTTGATTTGATTTCAAGACCAAATTAGTACTCAAAGACCTTCTCCCATCCTCCATCCTTATATCCTCAACTAGGGGAAAAATCTTAGCCTAATCCCAATCATGATCACCTTATCCAAGTCCATCTTAAGTCCACAATCACATCATGATCATCCAAACCATAACCTAGTCACTCATCCCATCAATAGACAAGACATTAGGACACCGCATGTAGATACTCATGTGTGTTAATTGTTTGTTCTATTTATCTTATTTGCATGTATTTTATCATGTATATAACTTGTTTGTCTTATTTTTTTTTTGCATCATATCTCTTTTTGTCTATTGGGCAATGAATGAGGATGTTATGAGGATACCAAAAGTTCCCTCGAGGATGTAGAGTTTGCTATTTGCCCACACGTTTTGGCATAATGTCCTCTTGGTCATCCTTATATCATGAGGCATATTGTCAAGTGCTATATTTATCAGATTGATTAGACCATGATGAGCCTTATGACATTATGATGGCTTGATCACCTACACTCTCATCATTCCTCTAATCATCTCATCATCCTTATTCCCATCATTAATCTAATCCTCTCAAACCATTTGACTAACATCCAATATTTTATCCTCATCTAATCATCTGAATCATATTCTCTAATCCCTAAAATTATCCCCTAATTGAAAATAATCATCATCTTCATCCTCTAATACATCATTTATATTTATCCTCTAGTCAGAACTACATCAGCCTAAGACTATGTAGGCAACACTTGGCCACCTTTTAGTACCCAAGGATAACTCAGTTACTATCTCCTCTATTGATTCATTTCATGTGTCTTTGCTTGGGGCATCATCACTACTCATCGGTTACTTGATCGTATCCTTTCTTCTCTATCATCATATACATCATATTGATCAATTTAGCATTGAGCTACACCCATAATCAATCTTATCAGATCCTTGTCTATCCTGACCTATATCTCTCCCATGCATGCATCCTTGCTTAAGATATGTCTAAAGCTTGTGTCCATTTAATCTTATCATCATCATGTTATGGTTTATTCCCCCTTGGGACATGTTGACAACTGTGATAGTCATCTCTACTCCCTATGCATGTGTCCTTGCAAGGGGCATCATCATCAATCTTTAGCTCATTGCTCAATTCAAATCCATCTTATTCATCCTTTATCTTAAATTTGGCATCCCATATCCTTATCTATTAATCTCATCCCACCCATCATTTCCTCTTTCGAGTGGCCATCTATCTCATTCTTCCTTTCATGTCCCCTTGAGGGGGCATCATATGCACTAACATCATATCTACTAACATTCATCAATGAAATGGTTTTTTATTTCAAAGACCATTACTCCTTCCAATTTTATCCACTCGTAATGCCTTTTCAAAGAGGGGAAAAATGTATACACCTAAATTCACTCGATTAATTGTCACTAATATTACTATTAGCCAACACTAATTTTGCTTACCTCATATACTCTAATTTATCCCCTTTCTATTAATTATTCATCTACTAACCTTATCCTATCCAACATCATCATTAATTTATGTAATCACTTATTAATCCCATCCTAATCTATCTTATTCATTATTTGGTAATTTTAAATTCCCATGACCCACTTACCCACCTACACTAGCCTACTCTTAAGCTTTCCTACAAGCCTACTCCTCTAGTCATAACCTAATCACCTTATAATCCCACCTAACACTCACCTAACCTCCCTCTAATCATCATTAACCCTAAGAAGGATTCTAAGACCTTCCAAATATAGAACCTTATCTGTTCTCACCCCTTCTCTTTAGAAGCCTCTAAATCTAGAGGCTTCTAAGGAATTTTAAATTCCTTTTAATTCTCCACCGTTGATCTCCTAAAATCAAATTTTAATCTCATCCATTGATCTCTCCCTTAAAAATATATTTAAATAACCTCCATCCTCCATTGGAGCCAACTATCAACCAAGCATTGAATCCATGTCCATGAATCAATCATCAATAATCATTGATTAAGTAACACCACTATGTCAAATTTCTGAGTCAAGGTAAGCAATCTCATCATCTTGTCTTTTTATTTCATTTGATCTTGGTTTGGAGAATTGAGATTTAGGATTCAAGTGTAGGATTGAAGAGTTTTTTCATCTAATTACATTTAGGTTCTAATGGATATAGACTTTGCATAATTAGTTTGATCTTTGGGTTTGAATTTACATAGCTAAATCCATATTGTGCCTAAAAATACTTCTACAATGATCATTATGTAACAATATTAAATAAATATGTGTCAAAGCACCACTAAGATGTTGCTCACACTCCTCTAGTTTGACAAATACACTATAAAAGTGTATCATAACACCTTAAGCTAATCTTCATTGCTTGACAAGTTGCACAAATCCTCTTATCACCTTACTATGACTCAACCACTATGCTCCACTTCACAACCTTCCATAGTGTAATGAAAAATTGTGTAGATAACTTTGCATAGTTCTACCACCATTCCTTGATGTTGTCAACCTTGAGAAAATACCATAGATAATCTCTACACAATTTTTTGCAACCATTCATATTTTTGCAATCAACTTGCACAACATCATGCGCAACTAGTGCTTTCAAAATTAAACTTGTGCAACATCACCCTTGAAAATAATTAAAATTGCATAGATCCATGCAAAGTTGATTTTTTTTAAACACTTTTGGACATATTGGTTGCCCCTCATTTTATTATTGCATGAGGTTGAATATACCTATCAAAATTTTCATGATGATATCTATTTTATAAGGTTTAACATGGAAATATTATAGCATATCTTCCTGCCTAAAGTTAGACATATTGTTTTCCCTTACTCTCACTCCTTTGAGTCTTATCTTATATTGAGTGTTACATGATGATATGTTGTTATAGTTACATTTGTCTACAAATATTTTTACAAAATATTCTAACATCTTTGGATATATTATATGATAACACATGATGAAAATCCTACGCCAACACCCCCTAAAGCATAGCTTAGGTGGGTAGAAGAATTGGGTCCCAACAATGAGGTTTGATGAGCTACCCAAGCATAATGCAACTCCCATAAAGTAGATAAAAAGGAAAAAACCTATATGAAAAAAATTCTCACTAAAAAGAGAGCAAAGTGAGAAATATTTCATGCTCTAAGGATGTAAAACATAAATAAAAATGCATCCATAAGTGAGAGAAATAGAGAACATAGAGAGAAGAGTTAATAAGTCTTCATAGAATATGTTGAATATTCCTACAATAGATATTGTAAAATGATTAATGTTGATGACAAGATCCTTTCCATGAAGACTAAAAAGCTCCATCTACATCAAAGAATGTTTCTTCACTTTGTTAAAGGAAAAATACAAATGGTGTACTGGAAGTATACCTATTCCGTAATGGAATATGAAGGTATAAGTGTGGCATGTGTCTGACAAGATCATGTATATGAACTAAATGTAATTCCATTAAATTAAACCTATCATAGGTAGGTGTAGAGAAGAGTGGATCACCCTAAAATAGTGAATGTGTCTAATAAGTGCTTGATGGATCTCCAACCAAGGTGTGATTCCTATATAAATAATTTTGATCCTCATACATAGTAATAGGGCCAACTACTCTATTCAATGAGGTGTAATGGAAACATAGGATAAGAAGAATTACATAATCCCTTGTAATTGTATACTATATTTCCTAATGTCTAATGAGCCTTGGATAAATATACCTACACCTTATAATGTCTAAAGTGGACCAGAGGTACGTGGATCTAGAATTAACCCTAAATATTTTAAATGTGATAAGGAGATGGTGGAGGTGTGTCCCCATCACTATTTTAGTCATTTGTGCTAGCATAAGAGTCATCAATATCAAAGATTTGCTTAGGCTTGGAAATGTCATCAATTATAGGTGAGTCTGATGAAGAAGAATGGAATGGAACATTCTCTAAATTAATGTCCATGTGAAATGGAGAACATAGATCAATAACTCTAAAAATTGGAGAAGAGACTACATATGAAGTACACAAATCCACAAACTAAATATCCATTGGAACATATGAGTTGTCGAAGCTATAAAAGGGTGTGATTTCACTAGAAATAGTAGACTCATTCAAAGTACAATAATGTGAAGGTTTTCATAGAGAAACATCCTAAATAAGGATGAAAGTATAATCTACAATAGGACAATTGAGGTTGAGTATAATCTCATCTTGTAGTGGTGGCTTGATAGAAGGAAGAACATTATCCACCATGGATGTGTCATCACAAGAAATAAGAGTATGAGGAGGGAGTACAATAGTATCTACAGAGATATTAGGAAGTGGAATAGGAGGAGTGATTTAAATCTCAATAAGATCTCCAAAAAGAGATTGTAGGATGCTCCAAACATTACTGGGACACATTGTATGTTGCACATGGTGATGTAGATCCCATGAAATGTGTAATAGTAATTGACCACAAACATTATCATAAGAGTTAGACCACTTGATATATTGATTATGATCAGTGGGAGTAAGAATCTATTCATATGATAATGGAATACAATTATTTTATGTGAGCAAGTGTTCCATGTAAACATGCTAAGATGCACAGTTGGTCTTTTCAAGAAGAACCACTAGTGTAAAATCAACTTTCCCCCACAAGTGTCTCTTAATTAAAGTCAACATGATTGAGAGAAGACACAAAGGAAGTGTAAAACTACATAATACAAACTACAATGAACCCCTAGCTACAAGAACAATGCATGCTCATGAAGAGGACAATGGACACAACCGAGAATGCATATAAATGAACAATAAGTGCATGAATCAACACAATGAAGAAAATAAGAGTGTATAAAAATAAGAAAAACATATCACCACAAATTCACCATTAGAAATATTAAATCAACCCCCCTTAAAGTTGTAAATATAAGCATGCTTGTATAGACTTCGGGCACAATCGATAATACATCTTGAGTGATTATTATGTAAGTACAAGAAACTAGAGAGATGTTGGGCTCAACCAATAGTACATCCATGAGAGTAAAATAGTTGGTTTGAAGGGAGCTATAGTGGGCTAAAAATGAATACTAATGTATTGGGCATGGAAAACAAGCACTTTTGAAGAAAATGACACTCAAATATGAGTTACTAATAAAAAGATATGCATGTTTTAAAATATTTCTTGCATAAAAAATTAGGGTGGAAATAGTGGTGGAATTTTTTGAATCAACTTCCCCAAGAAAAACTTAAACCTCCTTAAAGTAATATTTAAACACTTTTGGGTTGGAAGTGACCAGGGTCTTAACTCCCATATGACTATGGGGATAAGATCTATTGGGAGTGTTCCCCTCCCCATTTTTTATTAATGTGGGAGTGATGTCATCCAAAAATGGCTCCAAATTTCAAATGAATAGTAGCACTCTTCACTCAATTAAACTTGACAACTTACTGAACATCACAAAGTCTAAATAAAAGGTGGGAGGGAAAATAACCTTGTTCACATAGGTGGTAGATTCTTTCGACCTTGCATGCAGGTGGGTCAGAGTTTGAGGGGTGCTTTGGCCCTTATCAGGTTTTGATGAGTGCTCAAACACACTCTAGATTATGATGTGAGTTTGAATAACCCTAAATGTCTATCAAAAGACTTGTCAATGGGAGTTTTCTCAGAGGGTTGTTAAAACATAAGAGGCTTGTTAGTAGGAGATCTACATTTTGACATAGGGGCATGCAGGGGTGTCAAGTTTTGATAAGTGTGCATGTAGGAGTTAGGTTCCATCGGGGTTGTAGACAAGGGCATCGGGTTCTAACAAGGGTAAAAACAAAGGTGTTAGAGTCCAACATGATTGCAAATAAGGGGTAAATGTTTATCAAGGCTATAATGTCTACCTAGGCTTTTTTTACTAAAAAATGTTTGACCAAGTCTAAGAACTACCAAAATTTCTTGCAAGGGTTGAAAACTCTATCAAAATAGGAAACCCCCTAAAAATGTAGTTTTTTATGGCACTTCAAAAAACCAGTAAAGACCCACTTGATAATTTAAAAAACCCATAAAAACTTATAATTTTTTTCCCAATTTGATAACCCCCTATACAGTTATTAGTAAAATCACTAAAAAGCATGAAACCCTCCAAAAATGGTGAAAAATGGATGTCACAAATCTAGGTCATGTTTACAGCTAATTTTAAGGTTTTGATGTCTTCTAAATCTGATGGTGCTATCCATTTTTTGATTTAAGACTTTAGTTGTATAGTTTTTATGGATTTTCATGAAATCCCACAAAACTTCTAAAAATGCTGAAAATTAAGAAAGCCAACAAGAACGCATGCAAGAAAGATACCATCAAAGATTTAAAAAATGATAAATGATCATCAAATTAGAGATATGATACCATGTTGGATTGCTCCCAGATCTCTAAAAATCCAAGATTGTACAAAAACCCTAACATTAGAAAATAGCAATATTACCACAACATAAGTTACATCAAATGCATCAAAGACTTCATTCATTGATTAGCCAAAAATTACAAATGAGGTACATTATATAGTGAGATATTAGGTCACCAAAAAGGTAACTTCTCAACTCATTATTAAAAAACACATTAAGTGTATTTTCGCCTAATGACCTTAACAACCCTAAGCAAGCTGACCAACAATTGTGTAGGTAAAAGCACAAGCAAGAAAAATCCTACACCAATAAAGATGGATAAATGAACACCAAAACTTTGCTTCCCTGATCAAGAAGAAAAGTTGAGTTATCATTACTTAATCTTAAATTTATAGTACCGCATAACAATTTTTTTCAATTATAGTTACTGAGGAGTAAAAACATGATTTGCATACAGTTAGGTGTATTTCATTCCTATGCTCATATATTCAAATTTTATTACATTTTTTCTATATTTATATTGATTGATGGAGACATTGACTAACATTTTTTTGTAGGCTTAATCTAGATCCACCAGATTGAGCATTAGTTATCAACACACGTGAGTATGGCCCAAGAATCCTAATATTTCATCCTTCCTTCCCTAAGGTAAGTGAAGGTATGTGCTTCAATTATTATTTTTATCTTGATACACATGAATTCATGCACATACTTATAAAAGTGGGGTATTATGTAGACACCTAAATTTAGTATAATACACTTTTATATCATGTATTTATAATGTTTTATTACGCTTGGCTCATGTGCTCACATTTGGCTATTTTCATGACACTTTTACCTTGTGTTGGGCCTCATATCATCATCCATTAACTTATATCTTCTCATAAATTGACTTTATATCAAATTTTAGCTAATGATATTATATCCATGCAATCTAAAATGTCTTAAAACCTATAGATCAACTATTCATTTACCCTTGTGTGATCCCTGATGGTCTTGAAATGTCCAAAGAATTATTTTAGGTAGTTTCCTAAGTCCTAGTCAGCTTATATAACTTTCCCATTAACTTGTGGATCATTTTACTATATTTTATGTTCCATAATTTATATATATGCCTTTGAGGAGCCTACATATATAAATGTACCCTTAGTCATTTCACAATAGATTCATATCCTGTAATCACTTATAAGTCAATTCTCTCATGCACATTTTATTGTCTTATTAAGATTATCAAGGAATATGTATTGATTGAATTATGTCCTCATCCATATCATGCCAAGGTCTTGTATCGAAATAAGTTTGTAATGGGAGCACATAGTTCATTTGATTATTTAGGGAGATAAGTGAAGCCCTATTTCTCTCTCAGGTTAGAATTACACCCATAACCCAATAAAATCACAATCGTTTGGATTTTAAACATATGAGATATGTAGTTGTAACTCCTTAATAGGTTCATGAACTAGCTAACTTGCAAAAACTCTTTTTATTGTAACATTTTTTTGGTTTAGGTCAAAAATCAAGTTGAAACAAAATGAAAGATCATGCCCATTAAATCTGTGAAGGGAAACTACAATCTAGTTCATCATTAATCTGTGAAATAATCCCAAAAGCTTCATGACCTAAAAATAAGTGAAGGACACAATTTGCTATTAGGTACATAATCGACAGGGACAGGCACAAAATTGACAACTTTTTAATTTTTTTCATATATAATTGACGATTCACTGATTCTATTTGTTAGGCATAAATAAATCAGATTTACAAGGTAATAACACAATCAATTAAAAAATCTTATCATAGTTATAAAAATCCATAATATTAACTAAGTGTATCCATTTATATCATTCTATCTCTCTTCCCTTTGATAGATCCCAAGTGAACGACCATTATTTGTAGAAGAAATTAAACTAATTCATTTCCATTGTTTGGGGCACAATTTAACACTTAAAGGAACCACTTTTTCACTAACTCCATAAAAACCGCACAAGGTTGACTCTTGCACAATAATATGCATCTTAAAGTGCAAAAAACACATCTCAAACACATGTTAAAAGTATTCACTTCCAAAGTAAATAAAGTGAGATGACCATTATGGAAAGGGGACTAGTAATTGGGATCCCTAACTTTGGGGTTTCACATCTTCCATATTACATCACCTCACACTCTAAAATTTTGGATTTATTTAGTTCAATGATTTTTAATTTAGAAAAGGTCACATAGGAGAAAAATATATATTTTGGAAAGTAGTACAGTGAAGTTTTGGGCAACATGTCATTTTTTCCACATTTTGGAGGTCGACTGATCATTGGGACCAAAGGGACCGATAGTTGGGATCGAAATTACCAAAAAATATTTAAAAAAAAAACCATTATTTTATTTTTGGCTTATATGTTGATACATAATCCATGGATTAAAATATTTAAGGGTCATTAACATGAAATGATGTGTCATGTTGGAAGACACATCAATCATTAATATGATATAATGTGCCATGTTGGAAGATGCATGGCTCACTAATGCTTAAGCTAATGCCATTTTCCAAATGGATTGGTGGTTTTTTGTCTATTAATATGGAAAGTTAATACCACCTTGTGTGCCACTTGACACATTCTATCCCTACCTTTTTGCGTACCTCCTCCCCCAAAGTATATGGAAGCTACCAAAATTTCTCGACCATATTGTGTTACACATAAGAATTTTAGTTAGAAAATGGAGAGATGAAAGTGTACATGTAGGTGTGTTACTTTTAATTTAACCCACAAAATGTTTTTTCTCACTTGGTTTTCATTGTTGTTATGCCTTCTATGTTCATGTTTTTTATTACATGCCTTCTATATTCCTTGATTTTTTAGGTCCTTATTTGTTGATGGTTTTTTTATGTGCTTTCACATCTGAGTAAACATTTACTGGTATGTTAATGAACTAACATATCCATTGTTCACATATTTTCCATTCACTCTACTCTATTATTTATATATACATCACATTTTTGTCAAGTTAAGCTCTGGATGGAACACTAATGCAGAGCATCACTAAAGAATAAAGTATGTAATTATGTTTTAAAGATCTTTGTAACCATTTTTGGTGTGTGTTGGGTGTTATAGGTCATATATATACCCTTTGAAGGTGTTATAACCATTAAAATTCTTTAAAGTTGTGTGTTTTTATACTTTTTATGTTTCCCACCAAAATGTAATATTTTAAAATTTAATCTGGTGAACTGGCATTATGTACTATTTTGAATCGTTGTGAGAAATACAAGGTGGTGGAATGATTGATAAGGGTCTAATAAGGTCATAAAAAGGTGTATTAGAGTGTCTCCACATTCACATGATGTAAAATAATAATGTAATCTAAGAATAGTTAACTTGTAACTGCCACCCTACGTGGGTTGGCCAAGCAAAGAGAGTGTTTGCATGTTTATGGGATATAAAAGATAAAATTACATGTAAGAAAGAGAGGGTGAGTAATAATTTATGAAAAGGAGCATAATTTTGTAGGAGAGATTTGGATCTTCAATAAAAGATCAACTCTTCCTAATTTTGTAAAATTTATGTACATGACTGTCTTGTTTGCACTGAGAGCAATATAGAAAAGGAATGCTTTGTACGAATGCACGTGAGTTTCATAAGATAATTAGTATTGTAATATATCTTATTATTTATTATTTAAAACAATAATGTGTTCTTGATAATAATATTCAGGATGGTTGTAAAATCCAAACTGTGAGACATCTTTGTTTTGTGTTACAGTCAAATAATAAGAGAAAAGAGAGGTTGGTGAAGTGTCATTCAATTGTGTAGGCTGTATAATGAATAAATAAGTCTTGTTTAGGTTTTTAAAATGTTTTTGGTTTCTTAGTGATTATTTTGGAGAGGAAAAATCTTTTAAATTCTTTCTATATAGTGCACATAGTCTATTAAGGAGCCAATTTGAGTTATACACAGTCAAGAAGAGTAAGAAGGTGGTGTAGTTTTGATGATTGTCTACATGATAATTGATTGGTTTGGGGATATAAAAATAGTGTAAATTTTTGGGACATTATCACAAATACTTTTGGGTTCTTAGTCTTCCATTGAAAAATCAATAATTAAGGAAAGTTCATACACAGTCTTTTCCTTCACACAGAATTTTGTTTAGTTGCACTTATGAGCCCTTTAGAGATTGTTCTAGGATAAAGGATGGTTGGATAAGGTTAATAAATATTGTATAGATACATTCCAGTATTATTATAGTTTTGATTATCTAAAAACTCAATCCATCACATTTTGTATCCTCTCAGCCACCTACATGCCTATTAAACATACACCTAGGATTTTGAACTTGCATCCCCCATAACGTTTGTTGTAACCATTATAAAATATTGAAACTTTATTATTAAATATAATTTCATGTGTTATAAATTATGGAGGAGTTTTTAGGTTATTATCTGACCATACAATATGGGTACTTTAACTGTGGGTGTGACTAGCTCTAGGAGAGGCCTAATTACTAGTAAGGAGGGTTGAGTTAGTAGACTTCCCTTGCGAATCTAAACTTAAAACTTTGGGAGGAGTTGAAATATTATAAAATGTGTATAAAAATGTGATTATTTTGTGTATTATATTTGTATTTTTTTCAAACCTATTATATTTGCCTCAAAATAAGGCTACTTCGAGGCCTAATTGGAAAAAGGGAGTGTAGAGAAAGAGGGTGAGCCTAAGGAGTTGAAATATGAAACTTGATGTGAATGAGAAGAAAGATAATGGGTAATAAAAAGTGGTCTTATTTTATCTATAATACTTACATATTGTGCTAGATAAGGTGGTTTTCATGTTTAGAGGGCTACAAGGAAGAGTAGTCTTCTTATGAGTAAAAGGTGTGTATATGAGATTTAGAGAATGAAAGAAAGGTCCAAGTGATTTGGTATGAGTTTTTTATGTCAAAGAGAGGCCATATATGGTGAATTATTTTATTCTTGGAGTTTCAAACAATATTTGGGGTTATAGAGCAAAAGATAAACTAGTAGAGACTTATGATCTATATGAAGCCTAAGAGTGAGCTTGGAAGGATTACAAAAGTGAGATAGCATATGGTAGTTGTAGGAGTTAGAAGAGGTTGAATAATAGATTTTAAAGGATGTGATTATAATAAAGAGATTAAGTTAGTTAATCTATAAGGTTAAGACCAAGTGGAAAATAAAGAAACAAACACATACATGACAAGTACAAAGAAGAAGATCAGAGATCAGAGAAGAGATACTAGGAGATCGAAATGAAGAATTAGAGCCAAGGTATGATGATGTTATATGTGCAGGCATAGGTTCTATGTCAAATATGCATGGATAATTACTTTGAAAACCATCACCATTTTCCACATGGTTTGACAGGATTTTCTCCATTATCGTGGCAAGCTAATGCCACCCTGGATGCCACCAACTAATGTTTCTAGTTATTTATATTTTCACATGGTTGTTATGGTTATTCTATCTTATATGTTCCTCTTTTTTTATACGTACCTTATACATTCTTGTGTTTCTTCGTGTGCTTTATTTGTTCATGTTTTTTTGCATTCTTTCACATCTAAATAAACATTTACTTATATGTTAATGGAATGATGGAATGTTACACCAATAAACATCTCTCTCTATCTTTTTCACAATCCTCCTCCCCTCAAACAACCATGGAACTTACTCAAAATTTATCTACCATGCAAAATTTCATAGAGGAATCTCAGTTAGCATAATAGAGAGATGAAAACTATTGTTATTGTGCCTTCTATGTTCAATTTTGTTTTTAGTTTACCTTCATAGATGACTAAACATTTAGTGGTATGTTAATGGAGTGATGAAACATTACAAAGAGGTGTGTTTCCTATTAATGAACCCATAGCTATTTTATTTTTATTTTCACGTGCCTGTTATTGTTATCATGCTTTCAATGCCCTTGTTGGAAGACGCTTGTTGAAGGAATGAAATTTTATCCAATTCTGAACCCACATCATCCACATGTTTTCATCCACATCTTGATCCAAATTTGCTAGTATTTTAGTGGAAGCCCTAGAGGTTTTCTGAATTCATGTCATTGTGTGCTTCATTTCTATGTTGTATTTCTATTTCCTTGCATGACATGGGTTGGAAGATGCAACATTCATTATTATGTGGATGTAATCCCAAAGGTTTTTATGCACATGCCAGTAACTGTTATTGTCTTTGTATCAAAATCAAGGTTTCCATTCACATAGTAGAGAATGTTAGTATTTTTTATCAAACCAAACTATATTGCCTTTGTATCTAATTTAAGGTTTTTCATTTACTTGAATTGAATAACGTACAAATGTTTAGTGTTACTAAACATTTATGAGAATGTGGATGGAATTCCCATAGGATTTACATTCATATGAGTATAATTTATTATTTTTAAAAAAAAATTATCCTTTCTTTCCCATTACAGTAAATGTTGAATCAGATGTATCAAATGAAACCCTCTCATGTATTCTTGTTGCTATGTTATTCATATGGTCCTGTCAACTAATGTTGATGTCTTTATTATTCATTCACATTTTATAAGTTTCAACTTTTATTTATTATCCTTGTTGTTGATAAATCACTCAACATTTTCTACTGTGTGGATGGCAACCCTTGGATTTATTGATTGTTATTATAAATTAATATGGGTCATTAATATAAAATGATATGCCTTGTTGAAAGAGGAGTGCGTATGCAAGAATTAACACTTACTAGTATGTGGATGGAAGCCATAAGGGTTTTCATTCACATACCACTAAATGCTTATGTGGTTCCTTATAAAATAATAATTTCATTCACATACTAGTAAATGTTTTTTTCTATCTATATTGAATAAGAATTGCATTAACATACTATTAAATATTTATGTGTTTCGGTCTTAAATAAGAATTTCATTAACATACTAGTAAATGAAGATGTGTTATTTCCATGTTGTTGTGGCATGTTGTTCATATGTTTTCCATTCTAGTGAAAATGTTGTTGAATATGTTTTCCATTGTATTGTCATAAACTATATCCATGCATTCTTATTTTGGACTCAAGTTAAATTGATGTGAAGGGTGAATGTTTGCTTGGCTGCTCAATTTGTGAAAAATTTACAAACTTTGTGTTTCTTGACACTTTTTAGGTTTGCAAAGATTGTGTTACATTTATTATTTTTACATTGTGTTTCTTAACACAATATATGTTTCTGAAGTTTGGAATGCTTGTACAATTATCATTTTTTAAAGTTTGTTAAGTTTGTAATTCTCAATTTTTATTGATTCTATTATTTATATGTGTTTTTTATGTTTGTTATCTATGGTTAATGATGATAGATTTCATAGCCAAAAGTGGAGAAGAACAATGGCCAACTCACTTTCAAGTGAAGGTATTTGAACTTTCATTAAGCTTATGATCCATTTGCAGACTTAATGGTAGATAACAAGTAAAATTAATTACATAGTTAATAAATAAAATTAATTTCAATAAATTATGAAATTAAATATATTAAATTTGATTACATTTATTAATACAATTCTTCACATTAGAAAATAAGTTAAATACATTTCATTACATTATTAATACGGTAAAACAAAACTTAAACCAGCCAAGGTGGAAAACTTGAGTTGTGCCTTCCTTCCCTATATTCAGAGATAGGGGAGTTGTTGGTGGTCCTTAAATGGTTATGTCCTTAGTTGGATTTGCTATGATGTTAATGTGAATATGAGGGCTACCACATGAACCAATTGGCAATAAAATGCTTATCATGTCATTCGATATTTGATGTTGTTTAGGTAGAGGGTTGAATTTCATGTTATAAAACCTTCTCCTATCCAATTCTCTTATGGATTTATCGAATTCCTTATCTCTTCTCTCTTGATCTCTCTTTTTCTCCTTTTCTTACCTTTGTTGTATCTTCTTCTACTCCTTATGTCTTTTTCTTGCATTTTCAAGTTTCTGATTTTCCCTTATTTTCCTCTCGACCTGCCTTAAGGCTTTCCTATGTTCAACTTCTTGTTTCTTCCTTGCCTTCAATTATTCATTCTACTTGTTGAGGGTATCTTGTTATATAAACATTTGTTGATAGTCATCTGATGTGAGAATTTGTGATTGTTAGCTCAGCTTGAGTGCAATGTTTCTTGATTTATTTGTAATCTTTCTTACTGGAAATTTAAAAAAAATTGACATTGGAGTTCATTGGTCAGTGCTTTCTCCTTTCCTATATTCATTGATTTTTTGTTAATTAATTTCTATAATTTCCTCATCAGCATCTAGATCAATTGTTTCATCTTCTACGCTCCATTATCCATTTGGTGCATAGTAATGAAGTATTTATGGTAGGATAGAAGGTGATGGTGATGACATTGACATAGATACATCAACATCAGTAATTACAAAATTTAGGCCTAGATTTGTTGTTCCCTTCCCTAGCCAATCTGGTGAGATTACTTTCATAGGTAGACTTAAACCATCTTGGTTGAAATTGAAAGTTACATCATTTCATTGAAATGGACATTTGAATCCTCTTCACCATTTATTAAGCATGGGATATACTGAGAGTGGGGGGGGGGTAAATCAGTATATCATATATCTTATAAACTTTCCTTAATTAAATTACACTTTAACATACATTCAAGATATGAAATAAAATTGAAATAATAAACACCACACAAGATAGAGAGAGACACTAGATTTCACATGGAAACCCAATGTGGGAAAAACCATGGAGAACAATCTCAAGTATATAAATGAGCACCAATTCAAAACACAATATTCATAAGCACCAACTTGTAGGAGCACCAACCCCTTTGTTGAGCACCAACACATCAACTATTCATGAGCACCAACGCATAGGAGCAGTAACCTCTTTGTTGAGCACCAACACAACAATAATTTGTGAGCACCAACCCATAGGAGCACCAACCCCTTTACTGAGCATCAACATAACAACAATTCATGAGCACTAACCCACAGGAGCACCAACCCCTTTGCTAAGCACCAACACAACAACAATTCATGAGCACCAACCCACAAGAGCACCAACCCCTTTGTGTATACCACACAACTATCTCTCAATGTTGTTATCTCAACAAATGATACTTCATTACAATATCTCTTTCCTCTCTCACCTTTGCTCTTTTAAGCTATATATAAAAAATACAAATCATTTTCTATCTCCCATTGTTCTTCTAAGCTAGATATTACTATCTCAAATTAAACTCTCTCTCACACATTACAAATGGCTTCTCAAGCCTTTATTTATAGCTTTCCAAATGACCTTTGGCCTTCCCCCTTTGTGACCCTTCAATCCTCATGGAAAATGGTGCCAAAATTGCATGATCCTTCATATCTTTGCATTTGAAAAGTCATGTGGTGACCCTTCAAAAGCAAAAGCATCCTTTCCTCTTTTGTCTTTATCTCAGTGACATTTTGTATTCCTCAAAGTGTCCCTTCATGAGAAATTGTGCCCTTTCTCTTTTGTCTTCACTTGGTGACTCTTGGAATTCCCCAAGATGACTTTTCATGGGAAAATGCGTCCCATTCTTCTTTTGTCTTTACCCCATGACTCTTTGACTTCTCCATGGGCCCTTCTTTTGTCTTATATGCAACCAAAAATATATTCATTAATATTAAATAAATATTAACACAAATTAGCCAAGATATAACTAATATAAATATCATTAAATGTAATGGGGCCTTTATCACCAATAATGCTAGACCTTTGACATCAATGACAATATTTCCAATAATCTCCCCCTTTGTCATTAATGGAAACCTCAATCCTGAAACTGCCACATCTTAAATCTTGCACATATTGTCATCTAAAAAACCTATAGTAACTCCACCTACTGTAGCAACTTGTACATGTTCCCTATACCTATTTTTGCACCTATACCTGTACCTATTATTCTCCCCCTTTGACATCAATGGCAAAGGGCCTACCTGGAGCTAACACTTAGCTCCCCCTCAACTGATGCTAAACCTTAATGGAAGGAGGTAACAGAAATTACTCCTAACTCCTCTTGCAGATCTTTGAATGTGTCCTTTGATTATGCTTTTGAGAAGATATATGATAATACATATAAATCATTGCCTATCCTTTGAGCATCTGCAATCAACTCATTTGATTCTTTTCTTCTAATCTCACAACCTTTTGCATAAAACTTTAATGTGTATCCCTAAACACATATTTGATTTACACTCAATAGATTATGCTTACAAAACATTCTTAGTCTTGGTTTTACCATTATCCAAACTCAAAGTACCTTTTTCGGCTATCTTGGCAGTGGTTTTATCTCCAAATTTCACTATGCCACTATTGATCTTCTTTAGAGTTATGAACTTAATCTTATCTCCTGCCATATGCCATGAACATCCGCTATCAATGAACCATGGCTGATCTTCATTTCTTACATGCAAAGATGTCTGAACCATCATAGAATCTTTAGGTTGTTTCTTCTACCATCAACATGTCTGAACGTTCTTCTTAATGAATGGAGCCTTAAAACTCTAGTCCTTGACTGAATCTGCATGAGTTTCCTTCTCCTTATTTCTAAAATTTTTAGCTCTTTTTCAACATTCTAATTTCTTATGACCATATCCATTTGAAACACTTTTAAACACTGTATATGCAAGAAACATTCTAATAGCCCTTAACCTTAACACTGGTGCAAAGTCTTCTTCAAAATCTATTCCCTCAAATGAGATACAAATTAATCTTCCAACTCACCTTCTTGTCATGCAACATAGCCAAGACCCAATAGCATCCACTATGCTTCAATTTTTCTTAAAAGTGTCTCCTTGAAGCCTAGAAGAGACACCCCACACAAAGGGTCCTAGAAATAAATCTTGAGAGATTCCCACATCTCCTCTATTTCTTCCTTGTGTCTTTCTCTTAGAATCTGTTTAAGCATGTCTAACTTATTTGACTTACTAACCTCAACATTCATGATGTTTTTCATCTTCTCAACTCTTGTAATTGTCTTATCTTGACAAGGATCCTGCTTAACTATAATAAGATATTTTTCACAGTCCTTCCTATCTAATTCTTTATCTACTATAACAAGTAATTTATTCTCACTCTTAAATTCAACCTAATTAACCTTTACTATTTTAGGTCTCCAAACCTAAATTTATCTCTTCTCATATCTTCTAGTGGCTTTGTATCCTTTGACATACCTTGAGGATCTATTTACTTTATTTGGACATAATTTAGCAATATGACCAACCTTATGACAATAAAATCAAACAACATTTCTCATACCTTCTTGAATGTGACTGAGATATCCCTTTTACTGATTACTTCTCCTCATACAATATCTTGCCCTGTGACCAACATGATGATAAATAAAACAATGGCCATGAAAAGAATTTGAAAACTTGAAAGCATTGGGCTGCTTGATTGGCTTCTTTAATTTTCCTTTAAAACTTTATTCTTTCATACCTTGGACTAATATTTCATGATCTTTCTCAACCTTGATTATGATCTTCTCATGATTATCCATTAAAGAACCTAACTCAACCTTCAACTGATTACACTCTTTTCTTGATTTCAAACTTAAATTCGCAACCTCTAGTGGATTCTTAAGATCCTGAATAAATATCTTATTTTCTTTTAATTCTATAGCCAGCTTAGAATCTAAGATACACACCTATTCCTTAAGAGCCTGAACCACAAATTTTAACTCTTGATTCTCCTTCTTTAGTTGCTTGGCCATTTTGTGCTTTTCCTTGATCTACCTTCAAGCTATTAAACCCTTTCTGAAGGAACATGCTCTGATACCAATTGTTAAGCACAGAATATACTGAGAGGGGGGTGAATCAGTATATCATATATCTTATAAACTTTCCCTTAATTAAATTCCACTTTAACATACATTCAAGATATGCAATAAAATTGAAATAATAAACACCACACAAGATAAAGAGAGACACCAAATTTAACGTGGAAACCCAATGTGGGAAAAACCACAGAGAAAAATCTCAAGTATATGAATGAGAACCAACTCAAAACACAATAGTTTCAAGCACCAAATTGTAGGAGCACCAACCCCTTTGCTGAGCACCAACACAACAACAATTCATGAGCACCAACCATAGGAGCACCAACCCCTTTGTTGAGCACCAACATAACAACAATTTGTGAGCACCAACCCCTTTGTGTATACCACATAACTATCTCTCAATGTTGCTATCTCAACAAATGATACTTCATTACAATATCTCTTTCCTCTCTCACCTTTGCTCTTCTAAGCTAGATATAAAAAATACAAATCCTTTTCTATCTCACATTTCTCTTCTAAGCTAAACATTACTTTCTCAAATCAAACTCTCTCTCTCACATTACAAATGGCTTCTCAAGCCTTTATTTATAGCTTTCCAAATGACCTTTGGCCTTCCCCCTTTGTGACCCTTCAATCCTCATGGAAAATGGTGCCAAAATTTCATGACCCTTCGTATCCTTGCATTTAAAAAGTCATGTGGTGACCCTTCATAAACAAAAGTGTCCTTTCCTCTTTTGTCTTTCTCTCAGTGACTTTTCGTATTCCTTAAAGTGTCCCTTCATAATAAATTATGCCCTTCCTCTTTTGTCTTCACTTGATGACTCTTGCAATTCACCAAGATGACTCTTCATGGAAAAATGCATCCCATTCTTCTTTTGTCTTTACCCCGTGACTCTTTGGCTTCTCCATGGGCCCTTCGTTTGTCTTATATGCAACCAAAAATATATTTGTTAATATTAAATAAATATTAACACACATTAGCCAAGATATAACTAATATAAACATCATTAAATGCAATGGCGCCTTTATCACCAATAATGTTAGACCTTTGACATCAATGACAATATTTCCAACACCATTAACATATATAACATTTGCATGAGTTGTTTCATGCTCAACACTTTATGCATTGGTAGCATTTCATGTATTTTTTGTTTCACCTTCTTCACCTCGAACAAAATTACCTTCCTTAATTGTGCCAAATTATCCATTGTAGCTTCAATGTCTTCCTCATCCAGGCCTACCAATCTCATTATATTTTTTACAACACTTACTTCATCTTCCTTGACATGGGACATTGGATTCTAATTCATATCATTAGCTAGTGCCTTAGGGTTAAGGAGCCAAATACTTATATGTGGAAATAAATATATTATATTCTTTGGAGTTAGTGCCATATTCATAATTATGCTACCTAAAGTGGCCAATTATTGTCTATTTATGTTGTATCCATGATGCATATTCATCCATGTTAGCCTATCATTCCTGAAGTAAACACTGAATGGACCAAATACACTTACATCAATTGTCTACATTTTATGGATAATATATTATATTCTTTGGAGTTAGTGCCATATTCATAGTTATGCTACCCAAAGTGGCCAATTATTGTCTATTTATGTTGTATCCATGATGCATATTCATCCATGTTAGCCTATCATTCCTGAAGTAAACACTGAATGGACCAGATACACTTACATCAATTGTCTACATTTTATGGATAATATGTGTGAGAAATGTAAGTAAATATATCCCCAAAGTTATAGCCTCTTCAATCATTGAAAACATGACATGGTTGTCTTGCCCATAAAAAATGAGAAGATGTCTACTACTAGGTAGAACTCCTCGTACAGATTTATAAAAATGATGTAACCAATTCACAAACAATTCTTTTATCATCCATGTATTGGCTTGAACATCCATACATGCACCTAGTTCACATCTATAAATGAAAATCTACAATGCCTCTTCTTTTTTAAGAGGTATAACCTCCAGATGCTCTACCTAGTTTGATTCACACATGATAAAATAGTTATCCATTCTCTACTCTTTGATATTATCTATGGCACACTCTTTGCCCCTTTATTGGTGATGACTTGCATGTCACAATTCCTTCTGGATTTCACCCCTGTCTCATCACAATTAAATTTTTTGTATGGCCCATAATTGTTTTTTGGCATATAATTTTTTTAGTTCTCATAAAAATTGTGCACAATGGATGGCCTTAGCATGACAACCCTATCTCTATCTAGTCCTTCTAATTTTATCATAGACAAATCAAGGAAACTATTTTTGAAGCATTTCCACCATGACTTACTAGGGACACCATCACTAAAAGGGTTGGGCCTACTTTCACATATGTGGATAACATGTGCCTTCAAATGCGATATGTCCAACTTTTGCTCCATTTAGGCTAAGTCATTGCAAAACTTCACTATCTCACTTTCTTTTATTGTTGATAGAATAATGGGTAAGCCCTTATTATTGGTAGATGTGATTCCTTTCACCTAATTTGAAAAATTACTAGTTTTGACGCCCCACTTAACCACTACAACATTTGGATTAATGTTTATGGTCCACATCTCTCATTGCACATTCCATATCTTCCACTATCTACTCAAATTACACTGACACATGCACATTAGAGGTAACATTTATGTTAGATTCCTTCTCTACTTGGTTATTCAAGGGTATATAGTCTGATTTGATGTGGGTTATATAAATTCATTAATGTCTTCATCAATATATTTCAGCAGTGGAACCCACAGCCACAATTCACCCAACCAAGAAGACCACTTCAACAACAAACTATTATGCCACCCCTAGTTATTTAATAATAAGGACAAATCAATCAACCCTCAATACCTACACAACCAATAACAAATCCAAAAAATAAACAACCAACACCTGTTTATGTTAATGAACAGGAAGAGACAATCAATGTTAGAGCTATCGATTGTTTGGACATACATTTAAGATCAGGAAAAATTATATAAAAACCTCCAATTCTCATTTTTGAGATACCTGATGAAAAAGAAAAAATAGAGTCATCTCAATTAAACACTAGAGAAGCTAAAATCAAAATGAGCCCTGAAGCAAACAAAGCAAAAACTACTACCCTATTAGTTCCTTTTCCCAAAAGATTAAAAGAAATTGGTATTAAACTAGAATTAAACTTGGTCCATGAGTTGCAAAAGATCAATATTAAGGTACCCCTACTACAGGCTATTAGGGATATACCTGAATTAAACAAGACCATCAAAAAAATTTGTATCAAGACACCTGGGAGGAAAATAAAATATCTAGGAACCATTCATGTTGACAGACAATTTACTGATTTATAAGCAAGAAAACTATTAGTTCTAAAATATGCAAATCTAGGAAGCCCAACGATCATAGTCACAATCAGAGGTAAAGAAATTCCTAACGTCTTGGTAGATTTGGGAGTAGCAATTAATGTTATGACAATTGATACTCTCCATGCATTATCTCCTATGAGAATGCAACCCACAACTACCATTATTCAAATGGTGGACCAGTTTGTAACTAAACCAATAGGGACTATAGAATATGTTGAAGTACTAATAGAGTCTTGGGAACATCCAGTAGAACTCATGGTCTTGCAACCTAAAACAAATAATCTAGGGTATCCCATAATCCTAGGTAGACCATGGGTGGCTACTATAGTAGCATTAATTTATTGTAGGTCAGGAGACATGACCATTTGTAATGGTTTAAAGTTCAAATGCATCTCTTTGTATCCTCCTACAAAACCATCAACAAATTGTATACAAAAACTTTGGGTGGATAAATCAGACAACATATTAAACAATATTTCGTCATTAGCTATGATCACAGTTAAAAAACACTTACAAGAATTGAATGGAGACATATACCCAAAATCTACAGACTCTGCCAGTCTAAAATTTACAGACTCTACCAGTCTAAAAGCTACGAACTCTGCTAGTCCAAAAGCTACAGGCTCGGCTAGTCCAGAAACTATGAACTACCTTAGTTTATGATTCTTAGGTCAGATAGAATATTCTAAAACCTCTACTTCTACTTCTACTTCTTCTATTTTTTCTTCATCATATGATCATGGAGTGATTCAGGAAAGTGTGTGGAAATTGGCAAAACAATAGCAAACTCAATTATTAGATGCATTCTATTGATCTTTAGTAAGACTGATTCCTCTTGGAAAAGAGTTTGTTGATAATATAACCATGTTTCATAAGCTACTTCCTCATCCATGTCCTTTGAACTCATTAATTAGTGAATTCAAGCAAATGGAATCCAACCACCCAGGTACAAAACCAATCATGGTATTACTTGAAAAGATTTTGAACATCAATAGTTGGTCAACAAATGAAGAGGAAGATCAACTCTTTGAAGTACTGGAAAGACATACCAAGGATTTTTCTTGGGATTATACTGACATAAAGGGAATTCACCCTAGCATATGCACTCATCACATTTACATAGAATCTATCAAGCCAGTCAGACAACCACAAAGAAGAAAAAACCCAGCATTAAAGGAGATAGTTAAAATAGAGATCCAAAAGTTGTTGGAAGTAGGGTTTATTTACCCCATCTCAGACAGCCAGTGGGTTTCACCTCTGGTAATTATGCCCCAAAAAAATGGAAAATTAAGGGTATGTGTAGATTATAGAGAACTGAATAAAGCAATATTAAGAGATTACTTTCCTTTACCTTTCATTGATCAAGTTCTTGACAACTTGGTAGGAAAAAGATATTTTTCTTTCCTAGATGGATTTAGTGGGTATAACCAAATAATGGTAGCAACTGAAAATCAAGATAAAACCACATTTACCTACCCTTGGGAAACTTTTGCTTATCGAGTACTTTCATTTGGACTTTGTAATGCTCTAGCAACCTTCCAAAGAGCAGTTCTAGCAATATTCTCTGACCTTACAAATGATTATGTTGAAGTATATATGGATGATTTCACCATTTATAGTGGAACTTATGAAGAGGTTCTTACCAACTTGGAGAAAGTATTGATCATATGTGAGGAATATCAATTATCTTTGAGCCATGAGAAATGTTTGTTGATGATGGATGAATAAATAGTGTTGGGACACCATATTTTTGCAAAAAGCATTTGAGTAGATCTAAAGAAATTCAAAATAATCTCCAACTTACCCATCCCACAAACACAAACTAAAATTAAGAGTTTTTTGGGACATGTTGGTTACTACAGACACTTCATAGATAATTTTATCCAAATAATTGCCCCTATGTTTGCTTTGCTTACAAAAGATAGTACATTCAAATGGAGTGATAATTACCAAAAGGCCTTTGAGACAATTAAAGCTAAACTTATTACTGCTCTAGTATTGAGAGGACCAGATTGGACTAAGCCGTTCCATATATACACAGATGCTTCTAATATAGCACTAGAAGCAGTCCTTAAACAAAATGATGAAGAGGGTAACATGTATGTTATATATTATATTAGCAAAAACATGACACCTGCTGAAAGAAATTACACCACAACTAAGATAAAATTTCTAGCTGTAGTCTATGCAATTAACAAATTCAGACACTACATAACAGGCTATAAGGTATTTATCTATATAGACCATTCAGCTATTAGATATCTTACCAACAAATCAATTGTGGGAGGTAGGATTATTAGATGGTTGTTGCTCTTACAAGAATTTGATGTTACTATTATAGATAAACTAGGGAAGTCTAATATAATTATTGATTTCTTGTCAAGAATAAATAATACAGATGAAGAAGAACTAGTGGAAGATGACTTTCTAGATGAATAATTATTTGTTATTTCATCAAAATCTATGTGGTTTGCTGATATAGCCAATTACCTGGCCATAAGGAAGTTTTCTCTACAATTTTCACACAAAAAAAGAAACATTTAATCAGAGAAAATTCTTTTAAATGGATTAATGGAATGTTATTTAAACTTGGACTTGACCATGTGTTTCATACGTGTTTGACAAATGGTGAAGCTTATGATATCATCAGAGCTTATCATGATAAACCAAGAGGAGGTCATTACTCAGCTTAAAGAACTATACATAAAATCTTAGGAGCAGGATACTATTGGCCTCACCTTCATCAGCAAGTAAAAAGATATGTCAGACATTGTGATGCTTATCAGAGAATTGGATAGCCTATTCTTTCAATAGAGATGCCTCTACACCCTCATCCTCAATTGGTTTTAGAACCATTTGAGAAATAGGGAATTAATTTTATAGGTCATGTGGATCTTCCTTTTAGAGGAAAAGAATATCTCTTAGTATGTACAGACTATGTGACTAAGTGGGTAGAAGTGGAAGCATTAACTGATGTTAGAGAAGATATGGTAGCTGATTTTTTATATTTCAAAATTATGTAAAGATTTGGTGCTCCAAGGGAGATAGTCTCAGATCAAGGATCATAGTTCATGTCAAACATGATAAATCACTTCATGCAAGTATATCAGACTCAACACAGAAAAACATCTCCATACCATCCATAGGCTAATGGGCAAGTTGAAGTCACTAACAGAGAACTAGAAACCATTTTAACCAAGGTTGTTAATTCCATTAGAAAGGATTGGGCAGATAAGGTGCCAGAAGTGGTTTAGGCTTATAATACTACTTGGAAAACAACAACTAGATTTTTACCTTATAAATTGGTTTATGGTAAGAAGCCTTTATTCTCTATTGAATTTGAATTACAAACTTTGAAAATAGCTATAGAAGTAGGGATTGAATTAGAATAAATACATAAAGAAATACTCCTATAGCTTAATCAACTCAATGAGATGAGGATGGAAGCACTACAAAGAACTGAATTGGTACAACTTCAAAAAAAAGTTTGGCATGATTCACAGATCAAGCAACGAAAGTTTCAGAAAGGAGTTTGGGCACTATTGTTTGATTCCAAATTTTAACAATTTAAAAGAAAACTATAAATTAGGTGGTTGGGACCTTATCAGATTGAGGAGGTCTTTGAAGATGGTTTTGTTAAACTAATACCTATTGATGACAGTAGAAGAGCTATGTTATTCAATGGACATAGATTGAAGCTTTATTGGAAACCTCTTAATAAAGAAGAATATGTTCAAAAGATAAAAGATCAAGTAACCTTTTTGGAAGACTATGCTTCTTCTAGAGAAACTGTTTCAAATCAAGTACTTGTTTTGGAGGGCTTTGCTTCTTCCAGCAAACATGCTCCTTGATGATCCAGAATATATATATATATATATATATATATATATATATATATTGAAAATACTTCTAGGGACACTATTGACAATGCATGCCCAGAAAATCAGCTTGTTGGCTAGCTATGCATTGCAAGAAGGGCTTTAGTTAGAAAACTAGCAATGGCTGGCCAAAGGGCAAAAAAAATTATAAAAAAATAAAATAAAAATAAAAAAATAGATAATCTCATCATGTCACTATGCTTGGTCGTCTCCAGGCAATAAACTAATCCATGCAAATATATTTGTGCAAGACAAATGGTGAGCAAAGGATACATCTAAGGTTAAAGTAAGTAAGACATATTTTATTTATTTATGTTTAGTTAACTAATTATCTTCAATTTAATTAAGAGTTATTCTATGGAGATGACCCAAATTTGAATCTTCTAAAATAGAATGACATGACACATGCCATAATGAAAAAGCATGCAACCAAGCCGCCAAAGGTGTATGGATAAGTGTGAAGCTTTGATACAATCAATTGAGTCATCAATCATGATAATGATGGGACATCATAAAATGGGTTTTAAATGAAGAGATAAGTTGCTATCACCATCAATGTGACATGTCATCATTTCACCCAACTTGTATTAATGAAACAAAATGGCTAGCACACTTCATAGAAATATGCGGCGTTGAACTGTATCAAGTCATCATGTAGAACTATGGACTCATTCAGCTATGGTGTTTCATATGAACCATTCCA
Organism: Torreya grandis; assembly: GCA_037957365.1. NCBI lineage: Eukaryota > Viridiplantae > Streptophyta > Pinopsida > Cupressales > Taxaceae > Torreya > Torreya grandis. The sequence goes on from JARHVA010000136.1 coordinate 4,068,170, forward strand.
TTTCTATAGAATTCAACAAAAGCTGGTCTATAGATCCTCCATGATTGTTGCCTACCAATTCTCAGTGACTGTTACCTACCAATTTCAACAAAAGAATGGTCTACACCTCAATCAAAGTTAAAGGAACAAAGTTGTCTATAAATCCTTAGAGAAATGGGACAAAACAAGATTAGAGCTAAAGAATGTAGCAAAGTTTATAAAGACAAACCTTCTATGGTAGTGTTTAGAGCCAATGGTTGGCTATCTTTCATTAAAAAGTTCCAGGGTTTCGACGAAACAATGGTAAGTGAATTCATCAGTAATCTCACCCCTGAATTTTCAATTGTGAAAGGCATTGTTATTCCTATTACAACTCAAGTTATAAGCCAAATTATACAAGTTCCAAAAGAGGGAATGAAAGCTACAGGAATAATTTCATTTAGTGATTTAATTAGTCTATTTAATGGTAATGAGCAGACTGGGACTTCATGTTTAGTATATTCCAAGGCAAAATCAAAAGGGATTAGTAGAAATTTACTTCTTGAATCCTAGAAATTTGTAGCTAAGTGGGTACTCAAGTATATCATTTGTAAGGGTTAACACAGTCTTTTAGGAGGAGATGCCATGAAAATGTTAATACACCTTAAGCATGTAAGACCAAACCCTTAGTACAAGATTAACCTCCCATCCTTCTTATATGGGCCTTTGTAAGTTATGACTACAACCCCTAATGATACTCTCAGGCACCATGGCCTGATTCACCTCAATATTCAACATCACTTCCTTCAGCAAGGACAAGAGGTCTAGGAGGAATTTCAGAACAATATAGCATAACAAATTCCAAATTTGCCTATACAAAAAACCCCAAATTTACCATAGGAACACTCATCTCCACCTTTTACATCAGCTGAGAAAACAACACCAAAGAAGAAATCATAGATTGTAGTCCCAATAGAAATTCCTTCTTATTCAAGAAGAATCACAAGATCTCAAAACCTTGAAGTTTCAAGGTCCCCATAAGAACCTCATGAATTTGTAGTGCAACCAATTTCCTTGTCAAGAAGAAGAAAATTGAGATAAAAGGCTGCTCCATAACCTGAGAAGATCGAGGGTTTAATGGTTGAGAAGGAAATCCAACCGAGTGTAGCTCAGAGAGTGACTAAAATAAGGATAAGGCTCATTCTAATAGATGAAAATGAACAAGAGACTACAGACATTCTGGGAAGTCTTAAAATGGTATCTCATTCCCCCATACATCAAAATATATTTGCACCTATAGATATTAAAGAAATTCCTTTCAAAAGGAAAACTCTAATCATAATGGAGGAACCAATTCTAGAGGAAGAGCCACACATGGCAGAGGAATCAAGTATGGCAGAACAACCACCTGTTCCAGTTGAAACTACAATGGATAAAGGGAAAACTATATGTACCAATGAGAAAGGTGAATCATCTAATCTAAATGATCCTGTTATGCAGTTAACTTTGCATCTTTCTCAATCTCAAGCTCTTGAATAACAACATATAGTTGATATTGTTGACTTAATCAGTCAATTAAGGAAAAAGGATCATCGTAACTCATTATTGGTGTAGAAATTAGATACAACATCTGCTGATCATACAGTAGCAGTTCACAGATTAGAGGAAACATTAAAGGAACATAAAAGTGAACAAATAGATCTTTGGATATTTGTAGAAAATTTGAAGAAGGAAAATAGGATATTGTAGAGTTTGGTAAACTCTTCCAAAGCACTTGATGTTGCACCTCCTCCTCCTAAGGTATTTGTTGACCACAGTTGTCAAACAAGTGATCCAGGTATTCCTCCCTTGCAAATACTACATCAAATTGAAGAAGAATATTTCATACTTCAATAGAAAAATAAAGATGTAACTTCTTCAAATAAACTCTTGGAAAATGAAAAGAAAGAATTATAATCTAAGTCGAAGATTTAGAATAAAATTTGTAGGATGCATGCAAATTAGGGGAATCTCTGTTGGCATGTAGGAATCCTTTTCCTGCATACAATTTGTTTTTATTTGAACAATTTTATAGATGGTAGCTTCTGCGGATCTCTTGTCATCTTCCTTACAAAATTTTATAGCTAACAACTTTTTTGGAAATTTTTTATAGTGCTGAACATGATCAGTAGGATTTTCTTTGTGAATTTTATTTGCATGATTTGATCCTAGGAGACCATGAGCACAATAAATTATTGATAAACCTTCATGTAGGAGAAGCTCAATTGAGGGCATTACATTCTACATTCAAAAATAAAATAGCATAGAAAAGCATATTTGAGGACTATACAAATCATGCTAAGACTACGGGATTATGTGTCAGACCAGCCTTTCCTATTCCTAGATTGATCAAATAGAATTTTAACTGTACTTTGTTAATTGATGAGGTTAAAATGCATTATTTATAGGATTTATATGATTGTGTTGTTTCTTTTGATTTGTTTTTCAAGATAGAGTCTTGATTCAGTGGTGGCCGCAAGTATAAATAGATGGGATCAACTTCCAATGCCTCTTAAAAGATGAGAGGCCATGTCCCCAACTAACTTAAGATGAAGTATGAAGAGAGCTTCCTCAATTTTATAAATCTTAATAGAAGTAATAAACTCTAGGGGAGAACAAAAATGGATTGGCATGAGATATAGACCCCCTTTGATGATCATACTTATTTCAAGATGGTAGAGTTGGGCTCCACAATCAAAGGAGCAATTCAATATATGGAAACAAATGATTCAAGAGCATCAGGGGTTTACAAGAAATTTAGACAAGCATATAACAGATGAATTTGATGAATATGATTTGAGTCAAAGTGTGGAAAGTAGATGCTAAATCTATGAACACCAATAAATATTTGCAATGGGATAAAGCTTGGGCGAGATGATGAGCTTAGAATATGGCTCATTATTGACATATTATTTCCCTCAATTAATCTCTCAAAGGATATTATCTTATGAAAATCTTAGATTTTTAGATAGCTATTACATGAAAAATAGATATTTATCTTATTTATATTGAACCAAAGATTAAACTTTTACTTTGTCATTAATGTCTAATACATAACATGTTTTAGTGATTTTTGTTGTGAAGAATGCTCAAGAAGAAGACACAGGTGATGTATAGTGAATGTTCAATTTTGATCTCCATCCAGTAGAACTACAGACTCTGCAAGCTTATTTCTACAGACTCTACAGGCTTGTTTCTACAGACTCTACAGGCTTGTTTATATGGACTCTACAGGCTTGTCTTTATAGACTCCACAGGCTTGTTTCTACGGACTCTACAGGCTCGTTCCTACCGACTCTACAAGGTCAATTCTAAGAATTATTTAAGGATGAAGTAACAAATGGCGAAGCTAACGACCAAATAAGATAAGAGAGAATCATTCCAGCTGGAGTCAAATAAGGAAAATACCTAACTACTATTTTGTAGGATTTGCTTTTGATAAAATTGTATATAATTAGATCTTAGGACTATTATAGGATAGGATATCTATTTCATCAGAATAATTATATCTCTTGGAAATCTAATCTCCTATCTTTGGATGAATGGATCGACCAAGGAATACTATTTCTTTGTAACCTATTTTGAGTTGATTATATTAGTATAAAATGTAAGAAAGATATTAGATATCATAAGATAGAGAGAAGATAATAGAGGAATAGATTTGTACGAGCATATTATAAGTTTTAGCCAGATTGTAATCATTTTAGTTCTATAAATTATCACGTCAGTTTCTAGCATTGATTAATCTTTGTTCCTGAGTCTGAGAGGAGCAAGGGCCCACTCTCCTTGGGACCAGGAACTGTGTACGGTATTTATATTATGTTCTATTAACTTGTTATAATTAATTAGAATCTTGTCAATATTTACATTTATTCATAAAAACATCAAAATAAATTCATAGTTTGAAAAGCATTTTCTTATTCTAAATTCTTTTCCTTTCTAAGCAAAGTATATTTTCTTTTATAGCAAATGTGTGAAACAAATTTCCTTTTGTTAGTGAAGAGTGTGATTTTACTTTCCACACAAGCATAAATAGGAGTGTGATTTTTACTTTCAGCAAAAGAGTGGATTGATTTGATTTCTTCCTTTTCAACAAAAGAATGAATCACATAGTTTAGGACACATTTCTTTAGTCAAAGTTATAATAGGACAATCAAATACCCCCATAAACAACCTTCTAGATCTACCATCTCATACCTTATTGAAGATAGCTTTGGACACCAGCCCTGGTTGATAAGACATCAATTGAATATTGATTAAATGACGAGTTAAACGACACTCGTCAGACAACCTTGAGGGGTAACCTACAAAGCGAATATTATTAATTTGATGATTTTTTCTTTGACGATCATCTTTCTTGTAGGTTAGAAACAAAATTTATCTCTACTTATTAATGTAAAAATTATTAATTTTATCGAAATGATAAAACTTATAAATTTAAAATTACAAAAAAAACTATTATTAGTTATATACATACAAGACTGTGATTATCAGTAAAAATAATTGACATATATATATATATATATATATATATATATATAATGTGTGTGTGTATTAATGTCAAAAAACTCCTAGAAATGATAAGACACTAACAATATATACTTGATTATATTAAATCAAAACTATCGACTATTAATTTTAAAAGAATAAAATTAATGATTATTACAATATGTAATTAAATTTAAATATCCTGAACTTTAGTTAGGATTAATACTATCTATAGCTATGCTTGAAATTGAGAAAATAAAATATAATAAGACAATATTTTGTTAACCCTCTAGATGACAATTTTCATTACTAATGTGTACTTTTTAAAGGCTCTTTACTTGCTCTTGTACATTGCATGCAATTATATCCCACAGTTCTAAACCTACCAAATTTAATAAAAGTTGCCCGAATACTAATGATGTTACCTCTCACGATCAAGTGGGATGAATTTGAAATATTTTTAACACAAAATTGGAGCTCTCCAAGGGCGAGTAACCATTTTACCTGATGTATCGACCAATCACATGGTGCTTAATCTCTTTGACAAAAACAACTCAATGAATAATCTGACAGGTTTGTAGTCTAAAAATAAAGATAGTCATTATTATTGTAGGGAAAATGCATTTTGAGTTATTAATGCTCAATTTATGATAAAGTCACTAATAGTTATATTTACGTCTAAATAGATGACCCAAAATGCCCTCACACTAATGCAGAGTCACTAATGGAATAGATGATTTTAAATGATTCTAAACCAAACTAGGGTAAGAAGATCTCAATCATATCAAGTGAAGCATTTTAACCAACTCCAAGAGATAAATTTACAGGCTCCAATATCATCGATGTAATCAAACACTATGACACCTATTTAATATAGTTCTACACAAATGTTGCAGTAATCTGGCATTCAAATATCATGATAAAATATCAAACTGGCAGTCTAAATTCAACATAGGGAACTGGTATAGGCCCCTTGCAGTAGAGTCACCAATGTATTTAATATTGAAAATCAAGCTTCAACAGTGTTTCACTAATGGCCTAGTAAAATATCAAAATCATGGATAATAAAACACCTTATCAAAAATTAATATGTATAATGGCTATGGAGCAAAGCAGGGTGGATGGTTCTGATAACATTCTAGCCAATTCTAGGTTAGTACAAACACAAATCTAACAAATGCACATGAGATAGTAGAGTCCATGATAATGATGCAATAGATATTTTTGACTGTGAAGATACACAAATGGGTCAACAAATCAAAATTCCAAGTAAAGTATACAATATTTATTAGAATTGATCGAGGATTTGCAAAATCAATGGTTGAAATTTGATTTAAAGCCATAGGATGACATAATACTCATTAGAGAATTACACAGTAGATAACAAGGTGAACTATACCTTGACAAAACCCTTATTTTATACCCTCATTATACACACAGTGTAGAATTCACACAAAAACATTAACTCTAGCCAATTATCCAACAACTAGCTTCAAAAATAACTAAACACACCAGATAAGTAAAGCCTACAACATGAATAAATAAAATACTCAACAGAATCATCCCAGTGTAACTACAAGTCACACAAGACTGAGTGCCAATGGGAAGTCAGTCTATGCATATATTTCCTTAATTTTAATTCACTAAGCTAAATATCACCAACCAGACAATGGCCAAGGGTTGTCTCACTAATTAATGTGGAGGACAACATGAGAAGAACCAAAAGTACTTAAAAAAATTCCTTGCCTGTATTTTGAAATTCAATCCCTCAAGGATTCAATCACAACACTACAATAAGGCCCTAAGTCACTTGGAGAACTAAAAAAATTAATGCTTGATGTTATTCAATTTATCCTAACTCTCTATTGCAAACTGCATTATCACACTTCACAATATTAGTCCAAAATGGTATCCCCCCTCCCATCATGGTCACCAAATGTAGAATGATTTTTGGGCACAATATGGATTTAGCTATGTAAATTCAAACCCAAAAATCAAACTACTTATGCAAAGTCTAGAGCCATTATAACTAAATGCAATTAGATGAATAAAATCTTCAATCCTACACTTAAATTCTAAATCTTAATGCTATAAACCAATATCAAATGAAACAAAAAGACAAGATGATGAGATTACTTACCTTGACTCAGAGATTTGACATAGTGATGTTGCTTGATCAATGTGTTGTTCTCAAAATCCGTCAGTCATTTTTGGGGACAACATATCACCTATTTTGGTCTTGCAGGCCAAAATTCTCCCTTTCTTTTTTTTAAAATGTTCTGAGCATCCAAGTTCTTCAATTATTCAAGTTTTTTTAGCTAGAGAACTCACAGGTTTAACAGGCAAGCTTTCTCAGAAACAAGTTCCCAACACTTAGGCAATTTCAAGGCTAGTTCAACGCCAAAGTTTAATCAAAAGACTTATCGGTGGGCTTTAAACAAAAGATTGAACCATTGAACCATTGAACCTTGCCTCAAAAGGTTCAAGGCTCAACAGGTTCAAAGGTTCAACGACATCGGCAGACTTAAAGAGTTAAGTGCTTCAAAGGTTCAAAGTTCAACCGCTTTAGAAAGTTCAAATGGCTTCAAAGGACATAACGAAAAGAAGGCTTCGAAGAGTAAAGGGTGAATCGTTGAACCGTTTAACCTTGAACCAAAATGGTTCAACGAGTTCAATAAATTTCAAGAGACTTAGAAGAACAAAGGATTTGAAGAACAAAGAATGAACCATTGAACCTTGAACCAAAAGAGTTCAAAGTTTAAAGGTTCAACGAGTTCAACAGAAAAGAAAATGATCCAAAAAGTTTGAAGGAACAAATGATTCTGAGAAAGAGAATGAACCATTGAACCTTGAACCAAAATGGTTCGAAGTTCAAAGGTTCAAGGAAGCTTCGAGCGAGGGAAGGAAGCAGAAGATTCCAGAGACAAGTTCGAAGAGATGGTTCAACCAAAGAGGCAAGGAAGCGATTGAACCAAGGAAGCGATTGAACCAAGGAAGTGATTGAACCAAGGGACCGCCCAAACCATTAAACCATTAAACCAATGAAATTTCAAAGTTCAAAGGTTCAAGGTTCAACGTGGTCCAAGTGACCAATGACGTCCCTGTGGATGTCAAATTTAAGGAAATAAAATGCCCATTTATTTTCAAATATGGCATGGAACCTGAAAACAAACTCAGCGACCAACTGAAGAAGTAGTCGAAAGACCAGCAGAAAGGGAAGAGATAGCCTGAGAGCTCAGATCATGAGAAAAGAACAAAATATAATAAGGAAAGAAGGAAAGCTACAGGAATACTAAAATATCTATAGGGGAGTTATTCCAACAGGTGGAACAGTCCACCAAGTAGACATCTGAATGCACAAACATTCAAAGGCGCAGCCTATTTTTCTTCCTTTGAATAAAAGTGAGTGGACAACCACATACATATCTGGAAATAGACCAGATGACCCATGCTAAGGAGGAGACATTTGAGATGAATTGACATGCCATAGTTAAGACTGATGCCCTATTCCAGCATGGCCCCTTGATAGAACTAAAAATGCATTCAAGGCATTAAATGCAGCATGGGCCATTCCATGAAACAAAGCATCAAGTCTCTCTTGGAACGCTATATATTTTAATCTCTTATTTTATGTAAGGGAGATATTTTTATTATCAAAAGCAAAACTCTGCCCAAATTGAAAGGCATTACTGAGACTTTGAGCTTAGATTGTTAATCATATTTCATTATTTGAATGAGAAAATAAGTGACCTTTCAAACTTTGTGCTGGAATAGCTTGTGTTGTTGATGAAATTGTTCTTATGTCTATTTCCTAAATACGTTCTTATCCATTTAATTAAATAAGCAGGACTAGTGGAAGTAACCAAGAAGGTGTTAGAAGCTGATTGTGGAGAGACTTTGTGCTGCCATAATTGTCTTTAGTGTGTTTATTTTTTGTTTCTATTTAAAAGATCTTGGAATGACTTTGTGCCCCCATTATCCTTCATATTTCACTCTTTGGCAGTTGAGGGGGAGACTTTGTGCTACACCTCATTCTACTGGTTATTGCATCTAGTTACTGTTACTTTCCAGAAAGAATTCATGTTGTTTGTTGCAAACCACTACAAAAAGAAGAGAGTGCCTTATGTCATTTAACCAGGATTTCTCCTATGTTTGTGAACATCATCTCTAAAAAAAGAGAGATGGATGGTGTTATCCTACCCCTGAGTGTTATTTTTTGCTTATATATATAATATATAGTACCTTATAGTTATAGGGAACCTCCCCTTGATGAGAGGAGAGATTTGTCCACTTTTGACGTGGTAAACCTGCACATTTGGCTGATCAATCTCCCTATGTTGTGGTTGAAACAACCTATTTTTCCATCAGTTAGCTGGTGACAAAATATTCACCTAATAATTTTTAGCGACTCTGCTGAGGATCATTTTGTGCAAATTGAAGCCTCAAGCTTTAAATTGAAGCAGTCCCTATCCTTATCCATTTTAGCTTTACAATTTGGCAGCTCCATGGTATATGAGAAACTAGAGATCCAAAGGTGTTGTTGACCCTATTTTTGAGTTGGTGCAATATAGCAATTTTGATCTGTTTCCTCTACAACCTCACCTTTAATAAACTAGGAGTCTTCCTCCTACCAACACCAGGTCACCAACACAAGGCAGAGCTTCATTTTCCTTTACTAGCAGAGCTTTACCCATACATACCCCACCAAGATTTGTTATCCCCCCTTTCCATAATCATACAAGGGCAGTTCAAGGCCCTTGGGGTAACTCTTTTGGTCCACTCAATCTTACTCTACCTCTACATGAGCTACCACGCAGTTCAAGGAAGAATTTTCCTAAATTCTTTGGTGATGGGAGAGTTCATCCTAATGAACATATTGCAGCCTTTAGCATAGCCTGTGGTGTGATAGGTGTGGAATACGAAGACGTAGCAGTCAGGTTATTTGTAGAAACATTGCAAGGTGCTACTATAGACTAGTTTTATCATTTGTAGACCCAGATTGTGACTGACTAAAACACCCTCAAAGCCAAATTCAAAGCCAAGTTCAAGCCTACTGAAGATGCACATGCTCTATTATCCCAACTCACACAGATGAAGAAGGAGCCTCATGAACCTATAAGGGACTTCATAGCCAAGTTCGATAAGCTGAGGAACATGATTCCTACCATTGCCCAGCCAATAGTTGAGAACCTTAAATATTTTTTCATCAATTCTCAACTTTTAGAAGTGAGTTTCCTGCTGAGACAGGCTGGCCACATAGACCTTGCTGCTACTCAGGATTTGGCCACTAAGGTGGAAGATGATCTCATCTTGGCAGGGAAGATAAGAAGAGTTCCTAATAAAGGCAAATCTTTTTCATCTTCTAAGAATTCATCTATAGGCACCACTGATCTAATGGTGCAGAAGCTGGCAAATAAGCTGCTAGCTCTTATGAAGAAAATGGTGCAAGAGATGTCTTCTACTCCTTCGTACAGAGATATATTAAGAAGAACATTTTCCAATCATTCATACCAAAGCAACACTGCTAGAAATCAAGGGCAGCCAAATCATCTTCCTTCCCCATAGGGAAAACTTGCCATTGAAGCACCTCTAACCAATTCAACACTGGATATCTTGAAATAGAATCTAATTTCTCATTTTAGCCTGAGTTGAACCCTAAAAATGACATTGATCTCTTTGTGGAAGACCAAGAAGAATTAGCTAGCGACTCCAACATTGGTTTCTTGAATTACCAGGATGAACCCAGAAGTAAAGGTGAAGCACTTGATGGATCATATGATGTATTCACCTGGTCCCAGAACTAGTCAGCCTAGCGAGCTGATAAAAAAAAATAGAGGAGCATTCTCACCCAACAATTTTAATGCTAAGCAGGGAACCACTCTGCCTTTTCAATCAAAAGACCCGATAAGCAGTAAAAAAGTAATTACTCCAAACATTCCTTCATCTCCAACTTCAAATTCATAAATCAGTACCCCCTAAAAACTAGAAGAATGAACTTCCTTCCTCTATTCCTAATCCATTTCAGTCATTTGACATAGTCGACCATGTTAAGAAGACCAAAATTCAAATGACTGAGTTTGAATTCCTGTAATCCAACCCTAAATAGTCGGATAGATTAGTGGGATTTGTGAAAGATAAAGTCATCCTTATAGGACAAGCAATTTCAAAAGTAACTCCTGGTCCCCCTAAGAACACATCCACCTGGAATAACCTTGTGATTACTCCCCCTACTGCTCCCAAGAGGATGGAACCATTTTATGTCTCCCTACTGATAAATGGACACCAGCTGAATAATTATATCATAGACTCAGGTGCATCTAACAACATCATGCCTACCAAAGTGGCTGAATCCCTTGGTCTTACACTAACCAAGACATTTGGGAGATGTTTCTCCATGGAGAATAAATAAGTGCCACTACTGGGACAAATCAATGATGCCCAATTTGCATTTGCAACATTTCCAAAAAAGAGAATCAAGATGACAGTCCTGGTGGCTGACGTCCTAGCCTCATACGGCATTTGCTTGGACAAAAATTTTACAAGGATGTGGGTGGCGAGTTGAGCATAGACCTGTCTGAAGCAAAGATCCCGATCAAGGGCATCATGAAGAGATTTCTCCTTGAGGAGGCAAAATACGTTGTCACTCAAACAACAGTGCTTAAAGCTCAAATTCTGTTTGAGTCTTCAAGCATGGGTAATTACTTCTTATCCATGGAGGAGGTTCATGTGGCATCCGATAAAATTCTTGAATGTGATAGCCTGAAAATCAATTCAGACAAAACAATAAAAGGATTAGTAGAACGCAGTACAAGTGCAAAAGAATCCTCTACTCTAATTAAAAAAAATTTGAGGAAAGCACAGTTCCTATTGGCGTATGCATTTTGGAATTTAATGGAAGCTACTCTTCTACTAGTTATAGAGCTGGGATTGTTCTAATATCTCCTCAAAGAGATATTTTTCCTTCTTCATATAAATTGCAGTTCAATAATACCAACAATACTGTTAAATATGAGTCACTGCTACTTGGATTTAAGGCCGCTCAAGATAGGGGCATCAAACTCCTTCATGCCAAAGGAGATACTGAGCCAGTGGTTTGTCAAGTCTGAAACTTGTACCAAACCAAAAATGAGAGATTTCACCATTACCACAATTTGTTGCGATCAAATTAAAATTTTTGATATTTTCAGCATCTCTACAACATCCAGGGAATTCAATGATCGAGCTGATGCATTAGCTATTTTGGTGACTCTCTTGGTTCCTCACCAAGATTTTAAAAGAGATAGGTACACTATCAAATTGGTTTTTCAATCGAGTGTGCTTGACAATGCCAATCATTAGCAAGTGTTCAATGGTGACAACCAAATCATCGCCTTTCTAGAACAAAAAAATAGCTTTGAACAGCGTCACTTCGAAGGTAGTAAGCCTCATAAAATTTGAATCAACCCCTAAAACAAGTTCAGACACAGGTGAAGAATTCTTGTAGCTAAAAGGGAATAAAATTCCCAAAGGATTGGTTTCTCTTGAGAAATTCTTTGACAAGCACGATAGGTTCATCAAACAGCAGCAAATGGATTCAAGCTCTTCTTAGCAGTTTGATCAAATAAACTTGGGTACCAAGGAAAATCCCAAGATGGTGAATATTGGGAAGTGTTGCACTCCTAAAGAGCAGTTCACATTTACTACTCTGCTCCACTAGTACATAAATGTTCTCCCGTACTCATATGATGATCTGAAGTCGCTCAGGCTTGAAAAAATTTGCCATGAAATTCCTCTCAAGAGTGATTCAATGTCTTACAAGTAGAAATCTTGGTAGTATAATCCAAAGATATTAGGTACTATTCTATTTGAAATATTGAAAATGATGAATGCTAGAATAATTTTTTCAATCCATCATTCCACATGGATTGCAAACATAGTTCTTGTGAGAAAAAAGAATGGCAAAATTCATCTCTACGTAGACTTTAAGAATTTGAATCAATCCTCCCTAAAGGATAATTACCCTCTGCCCATCATGGATCAAGTCCTTCACATGGTGACTGGTTTAGAGATGTTATCAATATTAGATGGCTTCTTAGGGTACAATCAAGTGGAAATTGGCGAAACAGACCAACATAAGACTGCCTTCACCACACCTTGGGGCACCTTTGCATATCAAAGAATGCCATTCGGCTTGATAAATGCTAGCACCACTTTTTAGAGAGCAATGGACCTTGCTTTCAAAGATGAAATGGGTAAGTTCATTGTGGTGTACCTTGATGATATAACAGTCTTTTCCAAGCATCATCCTAATCATGTGCGCCATTTGCAACAAGTGCTGGAACGATGTCACCAGAATGGCATTTCTCTAAATCCCAAGAAGTCTATTTTTAGGGTAATAGAATGGAAACTTCTCAAACACATTGTATTCTGAGAAGGTATAAATATTGACTTAGAAAGAGTCAAATCCATTTATGAGCTCACTTTGCCCACAAGTAAGACTGCAATTCACTCTTTCTTTGAAAAGGTGAATTTTTTACGAAGGTTCATTCCTGAGTTTGCAGAGAAGAATTGCCACATTATGGACATGATGAAGGGAAAGGCCACTTTCAACTAGACTGAAGAAGGCAAATCAGCATTTTAGGACATCAAGACAGCTATTGCTCATGTCCCAATTTTGGTTTGTCCAGATTTCACAATGTACAGTTATGCTTTTGAGCACAAACTTTCAGTAATTCTAGTTCAACAGAACAAAGGTGTGGAATATCCCATATCCTTCATGATTTGTCCCCTTAAAGCTCATGAACTGAAATATTTGAATTTGGAGAAGCATGTTTATGCAGTGGTAGAGGTAATAAAGCACTTCTATTTTTACATCCAAAATTCACATACTATTGCCCTAGTTCCTGATACCACAGTCAAATCCATATTAACTCAGTAGGAGTTTGGAACCAAAAGGGGTAATTGGATTTCTAAAATCTAAGAGTTTGATCTTGTTATCAAACCAACAAAACTTGTGTATAAAAAGGGCCTCTGTCAATTGATTGTTGATAACAAACCAGAAGAAATAGGGCATGAAGAAGCAAAAATTAAAGACACGCCAATAGTCCTCTTTGTCACCACCACGAATGAGTGGTATTCAAATATTGCTCATTTCCTTACCTATGGTGAGTGTTCCACTCACCTATCTCGTAAAGGAAAGAGGATTGTCAAGTTAAAAGCTACCAACTTTATTCTGTGGGACAACGGGCTGTATAAGAGGAACCTTGATGGGGATTTTCTTCGCTGCATGGATAAAGTGTAGCAAAACAAACTTATGGAATCCTTCCACAACCTGGCCTGTGGAGGACATTTTTTTGCACCTATAATTGCCCATAAGATTTTGCAAGCCAGGTATTACTAACCTACTCTGTTTCAAGATGTATACAAATGGGTACGAAGATGTGAATTGTGCCAATAGTTCGTTGGAAGACCTAAGTTAGCTACTTTGCCTCTTAAGCCAGTAGTAATAGAAGAGCCATTTCAAAAATGGGGAATTGATTTCATTGGTGTTGTAAACCCATCTTCAAGTGCTAGACATGATTATGTCCTCATAGGCACAGATTACTTCACCAAATGGGTGGAGGCCATTCTAGCCAAGCATGCTACTTCAGAAGTAGTATGAAATTTCCTCAAAGAGAACATCATTTCCAAGTTTGGGGTCCCAACTAAGATTGTGACAGACAATGCAACCTATTTCTCTTCCCATGAGATTACTCAGTTCTAATTTTATTATGGGATTACCCTCTCCCACTCTTCTGATTATTTTTTGCAAGGAAATGGCTAAGCGAAATCGAGCAACAAGAACCTGGTGACCATCATCAGAAAGCTGGTAGATGACAACCAATGAACCTAGCATAAAGCATTATTTGATGCTTTATGGGTAGATATAATTATGCCCAAGAGTGCAATAGGTATGTCACCTTTTTAGCTTTTGTATGGTTTGAATGCAGAGATACCAATAACCCTAGAATTACCAATGCTAAAATTGGCAAAGGCGATCGAAGATTAGATATATGAAAGCTCTATCGACAAGAGGATCATGTGCTTGACTAAGCTAGATGAGTAGCGAACTATGGTGGTGGATTGAATTTCTACGCATCAAAGTTTGGTGAAGAATCTCTTCGACCAAAAAGCAAAAGCCTGTAATTTTTAGATTGGTGATCAAGTTTTGTTATGGGATAAGAGAAGAGAACCAAAGGGAATGCATGAGAAATTTGATTCCTTATAGAGAGGGCCATTTTCTATTCATCAGCTCAATGGAAAAAATAGTTTTATGTTGAAGTATCAAGATGGCACGCCATTTTTACTGCCTCACAGTGGGCAACATTTGAAGCACTTGAATCTTTGAAGTATTAGGTGACATCAGTTGTACATATGTATATTTGTATAGTCTTTAGTTCTATTTGGTGTTTTTCATTTTCATTTCTTTTTTACACCTTTTTTTTTGGGTAGCATGACTCTGTAGCCCAAAGGCATACTTAAAGGTACTGGAGATTCTGGATTCTACTCCCTTCGATTATTTTTATGATCGATGGAAGTTCCCTAACTGGAGCCAGTTGTTGTTCCCAAAATTTGTCACTCATTCTTGGGGACAACATATCACCTATTTTGGTCCTATAGACCAAAATTCTCCCTTTCCTTTTTTAAAAATGTTCTGGGCATCCAAGTTTTTCAATTATTCAAGTTTTTTTAGCTAGAGAACTCACAGGTTCAACAAGTAGGCTTTCTCAGAAATAAGTTCCCAACACTTAGGCAATTTCAAGGCTGGTTCGACACCAAAGTTCAATCAAAATACTTATCGATGGGCTTCAAACAAAATATTTAACCATTGAACCATTGAACCCTGCCTCAAAAGGTTCAAGGTTCAACGTGTTCAAAGGTTCAATGACATCGACAAACTTAAAGAGTTAAGTGTTTCAAAGGTTCAAAGTTTAACCACTTCAAAAAGTTTAAACGGCTTCAAAGGACTTAATGAAAAGAAGGCATCGAAGAGTAAAGGTTGAACCGTTGAACCTTGAACCAAAATGGTTCAACGAGTTCAATAGAGTTTGAGAGACTTAGAAGAACAAATGATTTGAAGAACAAAGAATGAATTATTGAACCATTGAACCTTAAACCAAAAGAGTTCAAAGTTCAAAGGTTCAATGAGTTCAACAGAAAAGAAAATGATCCAAAAAGTTTAAAGGAACAAAAGATTCTAAGAAAGAGAATGAACCATTGAACCTTGAACCAAAATGGTTCAAAGTTCAAAGGTTCAAGAAAGCTTCAAGTGAGGGAAAGAAGCAAAAGATTCCAAAGACAAGTTCAAAGAGATGGTTCAACTGAAGTGGCAAGGAAGAGATTGAACTAAGGAAATGATTGAACCAAGGGACCGCCCGAATCGTTGAACCATTGAACCAATGAACTTTCAAAGTTCAAAGGTTCAAGGTTCAACATGGTTGAAGTGACCAAGTGACCAATGGCGTCCCTGTGGACATCAAATTTAAGGCAATAAAATGCCTGTTTATTTTCAAATATGGCACAGAACCTAAAAACAAACTTAACGACTAGATGAAGGAGTCGAAAGAGCTAGCAGAAAGGGAAGAAATAGCTCGAGAGCTCAGATCATGAGAAAAGAACAAAATACAATAAGGAAAGAAGGAAAGCTATAGGAATACTAAAATATCTATGGGGGAGTTATTCCAGAAGGTGGAATAGTCCACCAAGTAGACATGTGAGCGCGCAAACATTCAAAGGTGCGGCCTATTTTTCTTTCTTTGAATAAAAGCAAGTGGATAGCCACGTACATATCTAGAAATAGACCAAATGACCCATCCTAAGGAGAATACATTTGAGATGAATTGACATGCCACAGTTAAGACTGATGCCCTGTTCTAGCATGGCCCCTTGACAGAATTAAAAATGCATTCAAGGCATTAAATGTAGCATGGGCCATTCCATGAAACAAAGTGCCAAGTCTCTCTTGGAATGCTATATATTGTAATCTCTTATTTTATGCAAGGGAGATATTTTTATTATCAGAAGCAAAACTTTGCCCAAATTGAAAGGCATTACTGAGACTTTGAGCTCAGATTGTTAATCATATTTCATTATCTGAATGAGAAAGCAAGTGACCTTTCATACTTTATGCTAGAATAACTTGTGTTAAGGAAATTTTTATTATGTCTATTTCTTGAATGCATTCTTGTCCATTTAATTAAATAAGTAGGACTAGTGGAAGTAACCAGGAAGGTGTCCTGAAGCCAACTGTGGAGAGACTTTGTGCTGCCACAATTGTCTTTAGTGTGTTTATTTTCTATTTCTATTTAAAGGATCTTGGGATGACTTTGTGCCCCCATTATCCTTCATATTTCACTCTTTGGGAGTTGAGGGGGAGACTTTGTGCTACACCTCATTCTGTTGGTTACTACATCCAGTTACTGTTGTTTTCCAGAAAGAATTCTAGTTGTTTGTTGCAGACCACTTCTGAAAGAAGAGAAGTGCCTTCTATCATTTCACCAGGATTTCTCCTATGTTTGTGAACATCATCTCTAAAAAAGAGAGATGGATGGTGTTATCCTACCCTTGAGTATTATTTTTTGCTTATATATATAGTATATAACACCTTATAGTTATAGAGACCTCCCCTTGATGGGAGGAGAGATTTGTCCCCTTTTGATGTGGTAAACCTGCACATTTGGCCGGTCAATCTACCTATGTTGTGGTTGAAACAACCTATTTTACCCATCAATTAGCTGGTGACAAAATATTCACCCAACACAATGATTGTTGATGATTGATTTATGGACATAGATTCAATGTTTGGTTACTAGTTGGCTCCAATAGAGGATGGAGGTGGTTTAAATAGATTTTGGAGGAAGAGATCAATGGATGAGATTCAAAGTTGATTTGAGGAGATCAAGGGTGGAGAATTTAAAATTCTTTGGAAGCCTCTAGATTAAGAGGCTTCTAGAGAAGAGAGGTGAGAATAGAGAAGGTTCTAGATTTGGAGGGATCTAGAATCCTTCTTAGGTTTAGTGATGATTAGAGGGAGGTTAAATAAATCCCACTTGGATTATAAGGTGATTAGGTCATGACTAGGGGAGTAGGCTTTTAGGAAAGCCCAAGAGTAGGCTAGTGTAGGTGGGTAGGTTGGTCATGGAAATTTAAAATTCCTAAATAATGAATAAGTCAGATTAGGATGGGATTAATAAATGGTTATGGAATTTAATGATGAAGTGGGATAGGATAAGGTTAGTAGATGAATACTTAATATAAGGGGGATATTAGATAAATGGCTAGGAAAGGGGGGATAGATTAGCATAATACATTAGAATAAATGAGAGAAGCAAAATTAGTGTTGACTAATAGTAATATTAGTGACAATTAATGAAGCGAATGAATTTAGGTGTATACAATCACTTTGGTCAATAACAGGTGTGATTGTAAACTCCCTATTATGTGAATGTTACAAGGTGGGTACTATATATAGGTACAGTTCTTCTCAACAAGAGGATCATGCATAACTACATGTTTTTGTTGGTTACTAGATGTGGGATGCAAGTAAATTCATGAATGTTTATTACACCTTATAAAGTGTGTGAATTTTAATATACTATAAATTAGTGTATGAAGGTTATAGAACTTGTGAATTATTGTAGCATTGAAAAAAATAGTTTATGTTATAAACAAGAAAGTTATTATGTTGGGTTTTTAATCTGAAAGGGTTTTCCCATGTGAAATCATGTATAATTTGTGTGTTTTCCATTATCCTTGCATGTTTAATATTTGTATAGCATATGTCTCTTATGTATTATTTTATAGCAAATAGGGTGTACCCCAAAATTTGGTATCAAAGCTTAGTTTTAAGCTTTATAGAGGCTAAGATACCCTGTAATAAATGGATAGCTTGAGTGGGAGTTCTATGTGGAAGAAACTTGTGCAAGTAAATTTGATAGAAACACAATAATATAGATAGATAAATTTAATAGTCAACATTTTGAGTAATTGAAACTCAGGACAAAATATCTCTTGGTAGATAGATCTTAGTGGATTGTTGTAGTAGATGCACCACCCATATGAACGAAAACAAAATAATAGGATAAGGTTGAAATGAAAGTTATAGACTCTATCTAGTTATGTTTATCAAATTCATTGCTACTAAATGTTTCAACTGAAAATACTTTGAAGCTTCTTTAGGATAAGTTAATAAAGTTTTACTAGGCCAAGTTATTGGTAAGCAAATTATGCCTATGAAATAACTTGTATTCATTGTAAATAAATGATGGTGATTCAGTTGTAGAAAAATCTGATGCCATCAACACTGTGTTAAGTCAATTTTCATAAATGGATGTTAAAATGGATGATGAAGAGAGGTGTATCACATTTTTATGCTCTTTTCCAGACACATGGAATAATCTATTTATGGATACAAATAATACTACATAGGAGATAAAATTTTAAGAGATGAGGCACAAGTATTTATAAAGCTATCTATAAAGAAAGATGCCTTGTATGTGTGAGGTCACTTGCAAGAAAGATGCAAACAAAATACTGGGGATAATAAATTGAACTCTAGAAGCAAACCCAAGACTCTAGATATATCCTTAAAGAAGTATTTGAACTATGGCAAGATAAGCCAATTCAAAAATAACTTTAAAGTGAAAAAGGTGGAAAATACCAGACCACTGGATGTTATGCAATCCTTAAGTAAAAAGGTCTCTAGTGATGGAGATAGAGATGTGGATATTGCAGCCTCAAGTTTTCATAGATGTAATGATACATGGTTGATTGACTCAAATTCATGCTATCATATGACTCTTTCTAGGGAGCGGTTATATGAATATGAAAAACAAGATGGTGGTGATGTATTTTTTGGAGACAACTCAACCTATAGGATCGTAGGTAGAGGAAGAGTGAAAGTAAAGTTCAAATCTGGGAGGATCAAGACTCTCCATGATATTTTTCATATTCTTGGCCTTACAAGGAATCTAATATCTATGATTAAAATGAATGATGTTGGTGTACAAATTTCATTTAGCAGATATGTGTGCAAGATGGTACACAATACCATGGTATTGGAAATGTCTATGTGCTTAGGTATTGTATTCAAACTTGATGTGATTGTGGTAAGTATCTCATACATAACAACAATGTTATTCTTGAGGCCAAGGCTGATTCAGGAAGGTGCACATTGCTTTCAATGGAAAATACAATACTCTAGGATCAAAGGATGGGCACATGTTTCATATCATATGCACTTGAGATATGTCTCATGTTAAAACTATGTATAACAATAATACCATTGTATATGATTTTTCCACAAGTATGAATTTGAATCATTTAACTTTGTGCTTTGACTAATTTGGATAACTACATAAGTAGGGAGAACATGATTCCAAAGCATTCCCTCATTATATGTGGAAAAATCTAAAAATTGATATAAATACGAATGTGAAGGACATGTTTTCAAAATATGCCCCCACTGTAATCTAGGGGATGTTGAATATTGAATAGGTGTGGAGAACATGCTTCCAAATCATGCTCCCATTGAATCTAAAAATTGATATAAGTACCATATACTGAATGAACGTGGAGAACATGCTTCCAAAGCATGCCCCCACTAAATCTGAGAATTGTGAATGTTTAGAAGCCATGCTCGTATGACACACCCCCACTAAATCTAAAAACTATTATAAGTACCATATATTTAATGAATATGGAGAACATGCGTACAAAGTATGCCCAAACTAAATCTAGAAATTGTGCCAAGTGTGGAGAACATTTATCTATGACATGACCCCACTAATATGCCCCCCTTCTAAGTGAGGTAAATATATGAATTGGTAGTTATCTCACCTCAAAAGGATAAGACATTTGTATAATCTATGAATGTAATCATGTGGCATATAGAACGGAACATGTTCAAGTAAATGTATCATCGAATCACATAGAACTAATGTGATCACATGTAGGCCTAAGATTCATGATAAAGATCATGGAAATGTATAGATATTAATAGTAAAATCCCAAAAATAAAATAAGCACCCACACAAGAGCACTCAAAGTCAAGTCAAAAGGTAATCATCTAAAGAGACTGCGAATAAGAGGCATGTTCAAATGTCACGTGATCAAATGGACATGACTTAATCAAATGTCCATAAAATCAAGAATGATATATTCAAATATCTATACAACAAACAATGACATATACAAATGTTAATGAAAGCATACACAGGCATGGGGGATGCAAGCAAAGGGAGCATTTTCAAATGCTCGAATAAGGAATACAATAGAAAAGCAAGACACTTAGGGAAGTGCATAAAATAAAGAATAATCAACTAACATAAACATGTCATAGTAGCTCATGGATCCAATGTGTTAGAAAAAGATGTCAAGTGTATAACATATCAAGTACCCTATGTAAGATATAATCATGGATAATAGTCATGTATAAGTATATATGTAAGCTCAAACATGATAATGTAGAGTGATCATTGAATCATATAACCTATGTGAATCAATATCAAAGAAGTGGATGCCCCCAATGTTTATATGACATGAGTAGAGGGAAAGCCCAACATCTGAAATAGGAATGTATCATGGATATATGTATGTGTATATCACACTTAATAAAAAATGTGACACATATGTGTATGTATGAGTAATTGAGTATGACATCCATCAACATGGAGCTAACACATGGATGTTGAGGAGCTAATAAAGCATGTAGGTACCGAAACTGTTTTTGTATTTTTGAATGTTTTTAATTTTTTGGTGTTTTTGAAATTTTTGAAGAGGGATCATCCTATGATGCCATCCAATGGATGGTCATAGATATCTCCCCACTATTAACCTTGCAACCCTAATTTAAACCTTTTGCATTGTTTGCATCATGATTGATAGGTTGAAAATGAACATGGAATGTTCCTCTTCACATTTTTTATGTGTATTAGAAGAAGTAATGTTATCATTTGAAATATGTATTAATTTACCTTCATGAGGAAAAGAAATAACTTGTTGATTTTGATCAATTTTTACTTCCATTTGGTATAGCCAAAGAGTTCCTAGTGTAAATGCATACAGAGATGTGGTAGGCATAACCCAAACCCATGTTTGAATTACTTTAATACCATAAGCAATTGGTAATTTTTGACTCTTGGGTTTGCACCCTTGAGAAGATGCTCAGCTCTTCTCATCCAAGCAGCAAAATGGAATCATCTCTCTTTTTGTGGGTGACAATTTTGTTGAGATGAATCTCTAGATTAGGGGCTAGTTCCCCTTGATGCACCTTTAAATCTCTCTCTAATCTACCAATTGTGTATGAAAAGGGTTAAAAAAAACAACTAAGAAAATAAAATGGTGATGCACCAATATGTATTATCCTCCTATTTGATTGAAAATCCACTACTTAAAGGTAAACAAGGATGTTTCACATAAACTCACAACAAAAAGACATTATCACATCATTACTTTATAAGTTAGATTCAGGAAGGTACTTGACACTTGGGAGGGTGATGAATTATTCGATGAAGAGAATAAACATATACCACTTCTAATACTCTTATACACTTAGTAAGAATACTAACAGAGACTTGCAACAACATCCCTTTTGCACATTGGTAAGTGACCATAGATTGGCATGCTATAAAAGTAACTCTTTCACTAGTCATTGTCAACAAGATTCAAACCTATACTCAATAGTACAATGTGTGAATGGCAAAATCACTTTTATATTTCTTCAAGGGTTTTGAAAATACAAATCTGGCCAGTGTTTTTCCAATAACTAGCGAAGGCTGTGAAATGAGCCAAGAGAATGCATATATATAATCTTAAGAGGGAGGTCGGGCAAAAGGAGTTCAAGGGTCACTTGAACATGTGTCACCTTGAGAATAGAAATAGTTACATTACATTCTATAAGATATTTTTCCAATAGTTACATCAATAGAATCAAGATATTCTAAACTACATTTTGTTATAGATGAGTCCATCTGTTTAAAATTTCATTTTGATGCTAGCTACTCTTTACTGACTCATCAAGATATGTAACGGTGTAATAACTTGAACCATTGACCTACCTATTTATGCTTGATATACACTAGATGCTCAGAATCTTTCCATTTGTCATTTCCACATTTGTCTTAAGGTTCCCACCAAACTTCTTTGACTCCAACAACTAGTTCTTACAGTTTGAAATTGACGTTCTGTGGGCCATCACCTTTTAGGTATTTCTTTCAGACAATTTGTCTGTGGCCATTTGTCTTCAAACTTTTTTATTGGGCAATTTCCTTCAACCTTTTTTCTTGAGATAATCTACTCCTCGGATATCTTTTTCTATGGATAATTTTATCGAACAGTCCCTTCAGACTTTCTGTTTGGCCCTTCAGATTTTTTTGAAGTGGACCTTCAAAACTCTGGAATGACCCTTCGACAATTTTCAAGTGTCCTTAAAAAAATTCGTTTGGTCCATTTCATCAAAATAATTCCTTCGAGCATTCATTTGGACAATTTCTATGGACAATTTTCTTGAGAGAATTCTTTTGGATTTTCTACTAACTGCCCTCCACAAAAATGAAAGTGCCCTTCGGCTTAATGAAAACGTCCCTTTAGAAAATTTGAAAGTGTCCTTTAGCTTGAAAAAGTCCTTCATAAAAGTTGTCACATACCTTTCAAAAAAATTGTAGTGCCTTTTAGAAAAGTTTTTCCAGACAAAATGTCTGAAACAATTCCTTTGAAAAATTTGAAACATACCCTTCAGAAAAGTTGCAACATACCCTTCAAAAAAGTTGCAAAGTATCCTTCGACAAAAATGTAAGTGTCCTTAAAAAAATTGTAGTTGTCCTTCAGATTTTTTGAGAAGTACCTTTCAGAAAAATGAAATGATCCTTTGAAAATGCAAGTGCCCCTTCGAAAAAAATGCAAGTGACGCTTCGGAGGATTTGCAAGTGTCCACTTTCCAAAGAAAATACCCTTTGAGAAAGTTACAGGATACCCTTCAAAAAAGTTGAAGTGGACCTTTTCTCGAAAAAAAATACCCTTCAGAAAAATGGAACATACCCTTCAAAAAAATTGAACATACCCTTCAAAAAACCTGCCTCAAACAATTTTTTCAAAAGAATTTTGCCGAATGAAAAGTCTGAAAGAAATACACTTAAGGAAAAGGTTAGGACAAAAAGTCTAAAGGAATTCGGCAAAGGCTTAGAACAAAAACTTGAAAGAATTAATTAAAGGCTTAGCAAAGACTAAAAATGAACTTTTCAAAGGGAATAGACTTGTACATTTGTTGGGGATTTGAAAAAGAACACTTCTTCCGAACAAAGGCTAAGTACTGGACCTGGCCAAAGATATAGACTTAGATGATTTTTTGCAAATAGGGGTGCCTAATTTTGGCTTGAAGGACCAAAATTTAGTCAATAGTAATATTATGTTTCCTGAGGAGTCTTTCCAACCTCCTTTGTTTTGTAAGTTTGTTAGATTGAATTCCATTTGTTGTGTCTTACATTGTAAATAGGTTTTACTTGTGTATCATCAATATGGTTATGCCAAAAATATTCACCACCCATGTATAAGGTAAATGTTAAATATTGTTGATGTGGATTTTTTTTGTGTTTTTTACTTTGAAATTCTTGCATAATATATGTACTTGTCCTCATGTTGAGTAACATTTGTGAATCGGTCATTTAGAGATTAGGGATACCACATTTTTGTTCATAATGCTCTTTATGTAAGTTATCTTCATCTATTGTGTGAGGGATAAAGCTTTTATATTTGGATGGAGATATGTTAAGTTCCTTTGAATGAGTAATTATAAAGGAATCATATCTATGCACATCATATACAAATGGGGAAATGATTCATATTGTTTATACAATGTCCTTTCCTTTAATGGGTAAAGAAGGCCTATATTAAAGATAAATTACAATTCCAATTCTGAGGGTCTAAATACAAGCTCATCTGATGTACTTTTGAATTGAATTATATATTATTGAAGGGACTCTTCATCATGTTATTTGAAAATTTTCAAATGTTCTAATGTATTTTTTTAGCACATTGTGGGCATTGAAAGCCATGAAAAATGCATCTCCTAATTGTAAGAAAATATGTAAGGAACCCTTTGGTAAACTATAGAACTAATTTTGGGCCTGATCGAAAATACTCATATGGAAAACTTTTACCAATAATTTATCATCTTGTGCCCATTGACCAAAATAATACACATAACTAATTATGCAATTTAATAGGTCTTTGTGTCTCAAAAAGAGAGGTAAATCTAGTAATTTTAAATCTTGGGGATGAGTATATTTAAGTATACATTGCACAGGAGGTTGATTTTTGAATGGGGTAATGTGTGCATTATTATTATGGAAAGCCATTTGCATTTGGAGTTTATAAAATTACTTTTGAAGGTCCCCAATAGTGGTCACCATAGACATTACATATTCCATGGAGATAGAGGTGTTTGTCATAAGTGTTAGCATTGGTTACAACCCACCCCCTCTTTTGAATCTAGACATATGAGTATCATCATCCTTATGTATAATGAGTGCAAGTTCATGATCACTAAATTTAGGACATTTTGGTAATGGTATGGGATATTTGAATGTTGGTACATTTGATATATCAAATTAGTAGCTTGTACCATTTGAAGAATTATTTTCCTTTGTAAGGGTATAACAATTTTAGTTTTGGAAAAGTTTGGTAAGGATACCTTTTTTGATACAGAATTTGTTTTAATGAAGGTAGGAAAAAACCATCGCCCTTGAATAGAGGGATATTATTTGGAAATGTAGGAATATTGGGTGGTTTAATCAATTTTCTTGAAGACATGCCCCCCTTATTAATTGTTTGAACATAGTCATAATTAGTTATCGTTTCCAAAAAATTTGACAATCAAATGAAGTAACCTCTTGGTCATATATACCTACTTTTTTGGTTAAATGTATATGTTTAATTAGATTGAATGGTTGGTGACTCAAGGATATGTTTGAAAACCTCAACCCTAGCCTATTTATATTAATGCATTTAAGATATATTGGTTGGGTTATACCTTGCTCATGTTTTCATAATCCTTGGCCTTAGTATCCATATTTTTGTAAGTATCGAATGCTAAAGTCATATAATGGTGGGTAGGAAGTATGGCTAAAGGCTTTTTATATTCCTTAAGATAGATCAACTCATATCTTGAATTAGTGGGAGCATGGTGTAGATGATATAATGTGATTATGAAGCACCTCAGTATTGTACACTTGGTAAACTCATGATCCTCGTTGTTCCTCTTAGTTCTACACATCCTTTACTTTTGCAATCATCGCATCTACTTTATCTTGTGCCCCTTAGCCTATCTCTTAGTTTGACTAACCTTATATTGATGGCACATACATCCCATATTAGCATGGTGTAGATGATATTATGTGATTATGTAGCACCTTAGTCTTGCACACTTGGTAAAATCATGATCTTGGTTGCTCCTCTTAGTTCTACACATCCTTTTCTTTTGCAAGCATCACATCTGCTTTATCTTGTGCCCCTTAGCCTATCTCTTAGTTTGACTAACCTTATATTAATGGCACAGACATCCCATATTTCCCATAATGTTGAAAATGTACTTATCTTACACCTCCATAAGTTTTGATACTGAGCCTACTCTCCTTCTCCCTAAACACTAACGTTTAGGTTAGATAATAGTGTTGATGTTACTATCCTAGCCCAACACACATGTCTAGTAGCCTAGAGTTGTTTAATTTTCAATTAAAATGTATTATAATGGTCAACATAAGTGGTTTAGTCTAAGTTATCTCTTGATAGGATTTGTATAAATACAATATCAACCCTCATTCATTCCTCACCTATAAAACCTAGCAATCAGACCAAAAGAGCACTCAAGAAGCACTAAAGTTACCAAAAGATTTCCTATTCTCCCTTATTCTAATATCAATCAAAATAATAACCCAACTACATGTTTTAAGTACTAAAGGATCAATCATAAGGTCATATTTGTCAAGTTACAAGCTAGATCACTATTGTACTTGCTTTACACATTGCATGAATCGCACATAAACCAACTTGTAGGGGAAAACTACATGATTTTGATGCCCTCTTCTAGATTATTGTCTATGTAGGCAATGCCCTTTGACATCAACATCATTATGGGTTAGCTCAACACCATGTGCCCACTAACCCATTTTTCCCAAGGTCACATTAAATATGCAGGGGTTTTACCATTTCACCAGGAGTGACAGTCCATGACCCAGATCCAAATATACCAATGTAGACACCGTAATTGTGTCTAATCCTTGTCGTCTCCCCTTAATCCCCATTTTATTCTCCCACGCCTATTTAACCCCTATCAACCATTTTCCCACAAGCCTTAACCCTGGCAACACGTAAAAATGCGTAGAGAGCTAAAACTAGCCTCTGTCCCCATTCTGCATCTGCCGACGACGGTCACTACCCGGTCGACATCACCGACGTTGGTCACTTATCGGCCGACATCGGCAGTCCTGCCGGCGTCGGTTATCCTTAACACTGCATTCTCGACCCAAACGCAAGAACCGTTATTCATTATCAGTTATCCATTCGGTTGCCAATCCGTTCCTCGATCGGTTATCGAACCTTCCTTCGACTTCATCAGCAACCTCCTCATTCATACGATCACCCAATTCGAACAATCAACCAGCTCTGACGATCAACCAACTCTTGCATCCAACCAATCTGTAATCGATCTCTCACGTTCTATCTCTCCAGTATAGGTATTCTACTACACCAAACTTCTGTGACAAAGTGACAACATCAATCATGTCTTCGACTTTTTTCAGCGTGTAAGAGGTAAGCGTCTGTTCTATGTTTTATTTGGCTCTCTGGTTACTGTTTTTATTTAATATCATTACCCAGATCTTTTCAGACCACAGCCCTGACCTTACTTCCACCCGTATCACCTCTATCCACCCTCTGTCAGTCTGTAACTCTACCTAGATCCCTGTACAAACCCTCAAACAATCCCTCTGACTCCTAAACCAGCTTTTCGAACCCTCAGACAAAAACATTAGACCTTTCTACAAATCCTAAGACCCTGTCCAAAACTATTACCCCGACTGACGCCGGCACTTTAACCGACGTTGGCTCCTTTCCTGACCGACGTCGGCACAGAGACCGACACCGGCGACTGTGCAGAATAGTTTGCTGCATATCAGGTACACATTCTGCTTTTCATCTTTTATTTCTTTCATTTTGTCTTTCATTATTTTTGTTTTCGTCAAATATCCTATTTTTTATTAGTGGGTTGATATCCCTTAAGGAAGTCTTCGTACTTCAGGGATCAAGCGTTTGCTTGACAGCCCATCGTCTCCTCGTCTAACATTTTTTGTGTTTAGTCTCTTTTTCTTCACAGGTGTCATTCCTCCATAGCCAAAGAGGAGTACCTTCCAACGTCTGATTTCGGTGCGCACGACTACATCCGGGTATCTTCTAACCCTAGACCATTTCTTAGTTTCTCATTTCTATCTTTTGAATGTAGAATGCAATTTTGCATAGAAACATTATAGCACGCCCGGTGGGACCCTAGGGCCTTCCTTGGGTTCTTTCTTTCTTTCGTTCATATAGGTGCATTAGGTTCCTTCCTTTTTGCCTCTTTCGACTCTTCTAAATGACATCATAAGCAGGAATAAAAAGAACTTTTCTTTTCTTTCTTGCATTTTTAGACTAGTCAAAACTCATATTCTTCGACCCTTTCTGCATTCGTCTTCATACGAACAAAACATTTCGACTTGGACTTAAAACACGTTGCACTTTCATTTCTGCTTGTGCTTGCATTTTTTTAGACCACACTTAGTAATTAATAAACGCATATTGAATTAATCTAGATCACTTGACGTTACACGACCAAACCACTTGCATAAAACAAACATCTTAACTTACTTGAGACAAGGCCCGACTGGGATTTCATCCCCCAGCAGATACCTTACCCATCCCGGCGATCCTACTTGGATTTCATCACCAAGGGGAAAGCCCACTCTGTTCTCTGGCAGAGTCTAATCTATAGGGGAAGTATATTTTGGCTAAGCGGGCCCAGCTTATCACTGGACTCGTGAAGTGAGGGGAGCTTGCTCTTTAGCACCAGGCCTTGTACGAAACCTAACACAGACTTCTTGAGCACCATAACTGACCCGAAACCATCCATAGACTACTTATTCTGGGACCCGACTCAAAAGCCAATCTTCCTCTACACACATTCTAAGGCATAAGCCACTATAATCCTAATAATTTACTCTTAGGGTTTTAGGATCTGCTTGTGTTCTTCATCTTTTTAGTTCTTATCTACTTGTTTGAGCTTGTGAGGACGTTCTTTCTCACCTTGAATGGTTCTGACTCGTATTCAAGCCAAGGCTCTAGTCGATCACGCGAGGCATCACCTGCTTCCGTCTACCCCATCCATAACCAGTCCTATAATGGAGTTCAACTCAAAAACTGAAAGAACTCATACTAGACCATCCCCGACCCAGACGCCTATTGTCCCAGAAGGGGACCAAGATTTCGCATGATTCTTGGACCTCAACGTCAAAGCCTTACAACACTATCTCGCGAATAGCCGAATGCGAGACTCCTCGGGCAATCCAATTTACGGAATGCCGACCTCTCTTCTCGAGACTGCGGCCGTATCAACAGCGTTCGTAGTTTAACTTTTAGACACCCAGGCTATTGCCTCGACCAATGACCAGCCTTTGACTATCCATCCAAGTGTGGCCTCTCCCTCCATCTTTGGGCCCACTTCCACCGAGGTTTCGGCCCCCTATCAACCTCAGCCCACTCAACCACTCTCTACCCCCTTTTAGAATCTGGTCATCTCTATTCTGCCTACCCTTACCCCTATCAACACCAGGGTGGCTACCTATCCATTGGCCCATGTTACCACTAACCAACCTCCCGTCGCAACATCGAGCCTAGCCGTGCCTTCTACCCAACCATCCTTAGTCTCCTCTTCTATCCCTACAACTAGTCATCCGTACATTGCACCCTTACTGGTACAACCGACTACGTCATACGCCTCTTTTAGCCTCATTCAAGCGCCTTACAATCTAGGGGGCACTCCACCCACCAATCCGTTAGTAGATATCATCAAAATGCTGATGGACAAGATGTCTAGCCTAGAGACCTCCGTTTTCGGCTCACGCAATACTCTCTCATACGAACAAATTTGCAATGAGCCCATTCATCCTTTTGTCCCGATCAGGCCATATCCCAGCCAGTGGGAACTTCCTAAGTTTTCTCATTTTCAAAGCAAGGAAGACCCACAACAGCACTTATGGGCATTCAGACATGCCTGTTACCTTATTGCCCATGACAATGCGTTGCTTTTACGCATGTTTCCTATGTCTCTCTCAAGTGCTGCACTTGATTGGTACAGCTCCCTTGCCAGCCATTCCCTCTTCACATTCACTCAGCTGGCCCAGCTCTTCCTTAACCATTTCTCTATCAACATTACCAAGAAGGTCTCAATCACAGACCTCTATTCCATCTGCCAATTCGAGGACGAATCTATTACTGATTTCATTGTTCGTTGGAGGGGCCTTATCAATCAACTCTCCTTTTCTTTACCCCAACCTGAACTTATTAAACTTTTCTCCCAAGCCTGCGCCAGACATATTTCTTCCACCTTGAGGGTTCAAACCTTCCGCACCTTTGATGAAGCCTTCACGATGGCCCGTAAACTTGAGTTATGTGTCGTCGAGGAGAATAAAGTCAAGTTGCAGAGCAAGAATCCCAACTCCAAGACCAATGACCCCTCTTTTAAGCCTTCCTCATCCAATCCTAAATCTAAAGCTTCAGTAAAAGTTGTGGTTGTTAGATCTTCCTCCTCTTCGCCTTCAACTAACCAACCTGAGCCATCCACATCTCAGAGCACCACCCGCCTATTCCAGTAGAGATACATACAGCGACAGTATACTCCACTCAGAGAATCATACATGTCTATGCTGGAAAAACTCATCAAACAGGGAGTCTTCAATCTCCCCCAGATCCGACCACCTCCACAATTTGATCCCTCACGTGCCATCCCTGCGTGGTATAGGGAAAACGACTTCTGTAACTATCACCGTGTTAAGGGACATGACATGGGCAATTGTAAAACCCTTAAAAACATCATCCAAGATATGCTTGAAAAGGGTGACCTCATCCTTGACAATCCCAATGCACCACCTAATCAGGGCATCGACATCTTCAAGCAAACCATTCCCCAATCATCCACCAACTCAAAACAACGTCCAGACCTTGACTGACAACATTCACAAACACAATATATGAACAGTCAATACAGTCTCGCCCTTCATCCCCGACCAGACTCTTTCACAACCTCAAGAGGTGAGTCCATCCATCAGTCCATCAGATGTGGACGAACCTCTTTCTCCGGTTAGTTCTCCGTCAACCTCTCTCATCTTGGAGGACACCTCAACCTTACCAGTACTGCCGGTTTCACTATCCTCCTTCTTGTTGCCCATGGAGGACCTAACCCTTCCTACTCCTCGACTGCAAGTGGAGGGCACAATCATCCCTGCCCTTTACCCGCTTGAGGAGCCTCATTCTCTGGTTTCTTCTCCACCCAGGGAAGAACCTGCCTCTCCTTTATCTCCAACCACAGACGAACCTGTCGTGACTCCATCATGCCTTGGGTCTGAGACCGTTACACCAGTCTCATCTTTAACCCCATAACCATCCACATCTTCTCAAGAACCCAAACCTCATCCCACATCTTCTCAGCCATTTTCCCAACTAGTGGAGAAACTCAAACTTCTCCCTTCTAGGAAAGTGGAGCATCAGGTATTGTGGGAGCATCTCACAGCTCTTCAACATGCCCGTGCCCTCTCGTCTCATGCAGCCAATCCTCCTATGGTGAAATCTCTCAAGACCCTTAACAAAAACCAAACTCCTATTTCTAAACCTCAACCAACCCCGTCAAAACCAAAACCCACATCTACCCCATCTAAACCTATCAAGTCACTTGGTGTTCGCCCTGTCTCCAACCTCACTCATCCGCAAGTGAAGGTGGACCTAGACCAGACCTCAACCAATAGTAGTCTTTAATCCAGGTCACAGAAGACTGCCAAACCACAGAGGTGAATGCCTCCTCCTCCGTCACCATTGCCCTCCATTCTGGGCCCCCATCCTTCGACCCTGACCAGAGTCCTTCCCACTCTGACCTTTAATCAAAACCAATTACCTCCTTTGCTTCCTTTGCCTACCGCTAGCCTACCCTCTCCCAAAAGGGCAGTACCTTCCATGAAGAAAGTACCATCTCCGCCTGTCGCCACACCGTCAACCCAAAAGGTGGTACAAAAGCCTCCTCCGACTCCGCCCAAGCAAAAGTCACCAATATCGCACACATCGACAAGCACAGACCCTTTAGTGGGCTCATACTCTTTGATCTTGCACCAACTTTTGCAGACTTCGAGCATAACCCTTCCACCCATCAGGCCTTTCCAACCTCTCGGGTCTAAGCCCTCCTAGTTCGACGACATGAAGATTTGATTATATCATCGTACGCTAGGACACGATACTGAGACTTGTTGTACCCTCAAGACCGTCATTCACCGCTATCTAGAGAAAGACACTCTTCTCTTTGAGGACACTTTTGACTGACCCCTGAATCCTTCTCATAACCCTCCAACCTCTTCAAACCCATCAACATCTCATCAGCAGACCATGACCCCTTCATCTCCTTCACCCCCTATCTTCGAAATCAATGCTATTCACATAACCACCAGGTCACAAAAGGACAAGGCAAAGGAAAAAGTTGCCATTCCTTAGACCTACCCTTTCGTCCAGCCACCTCAACCACCCAAGCCTAAGATTTCTATCCTTGGCACGCCTCAACCCTCCTCTTCTTCTTCTTCTTCCAGACCAATCCATGACTCCATGTTGAAACAGCTTCACCAGATGCCCGTGAAGATGTCCCTTTATGACCTCATTCAAACCTCACCTCAACATCATCAAGCCCTCATCTGAGCCCTGCAGGTAGTGGAGGTCCAATCCGAGGACCCCCAGCCACTTGCTGCCCTTGTCCACTCTTTAGCCCCTGTTGCCTCCATCACATTCAACGATTCTGAGTTTCTCACATCCAACACGAAAGATCAGGATGCCACCCTCTTCATCACTACCTATGTTGATCAGACACGCATTAAACGCATTATGATCGACGGAGGCACAAGCATCAACATTATCTCCACCCATGCCTTTGAACAATTGGCTCTTCCCAAGAATTGCGTCTCCAAAACTGACGCGATCTTGTGCTCTTTCGATGACACCACTGCCACAACCATTGGCACAGTCATCCTTCACATCCGCATTGGTCCACGCATAGTCCCAGAGCTCTTCTATATCATCGAAGGAGAGTTTTAATACAACATCTTGCTAGGCCGACCCTGGATCTGCGCCATGGCCTATGTCCCTTCCACCCTGCACCGTTGTGTGAAATTTGAGCACGATGGGCAAGTCCATACCATTCACACTGGCCCTTCACCCTTCAAAACTTGTAACACCACCTACCATCCAAATGACGTCCTCATCCCTATCAAGCCATCAACCTCGATACCGCCTCCATCCGCGGAAGCTTGAACCAGTTTGCAACAGGGGGTCGCCCTCACACCTCCCCTTCAAGCGATGACCACAGACCCCATGGAAGACATCTTCCAAAGACTTTCATTAGGGGAATATCTCTTGCTGGCCATAGACATGTTCCAAACTCCACAAGAGTATGGACGGCTTCATCACAGCCCTTGTTACGACCATCGGATCAGGATGATCATGCCTTATGGTCCTCCTCACCTCCGAACCAACCTTGTCTATGGGGGTCTCAATCAAGCTCCTACTGATTGCAATCCTCTTTCTTCACCTCAACCTTTCACATCCAACTTCTCATTTCTTGGCAACCCTGCCTTTGCACACACTTACCTTTACAGGTGTGCATGGAAGGGTTTTGGCTTCGGACGCTATGAGCAGGGCTCCCATCAGCCCATCAAGCTGCTCAATGATGATGATGCCAAGAAACGGTATGGCCTGGGATATCATGACCCCACTCAAACCCCTGTAGACCTTTGCCTCAAACCAACCATTGACGAATCTCCTCCAGGCTCACCCATTCTTCCTCCTTCACCTACGGAGTTGGTGGTTTCCATCCCTCCTAGTTTTTTTTCCATAAACACCATCCGCCTGGAACCCCTAACTTATCAGCTCAATGGGGTGTCCAAGTCTCTCCCTCTCATTTTTCCCAGCATGGTAGAAGCTGAGTCGACGACCATTCACACTGTCCACTGCATTGATGATGACGCCATTCTTTCCTACATGGGTGCCGATGACTCTTTCATCCATCACTCTCTCCCTTCTGAGACCCAGGTTATGTTAAATGAATCAACCATTGACATCAACCTCCCTTCTTTTGATGTTCCTCACGTCTTAAAGATTGGTCAATCTTTAGACGCTTAGGAGCAGCTTGACTATACCCAGTTCCTCTCAGACCATAGTAAGGCCTTTGCCTGGACCTACCGTGACATGCTTGGCATCGACCCCACCATCGCTACCCATAACATTGTCACCAAACTAGAGGCTAAGCCTGTTAGGCAAAAGCTTCGAAAGATGCATCCTCGTGTTGCCCTCCTTGTCAAAGAAGAGCTTCAACGCCTCCTTTCTCTCTCCTTCATCCAACCCATCGATTATCTGCAGTGGGTCTCTAACATCGTCCCAGTCACTAAGGCAACTGGGGGGATCCAGATCTGCACAGACTATCGCGACCTCAACCTAGCTTGTCCCAAAGATGACTTTCCTCTTCCTAACATTGATCAGCTTGTTGATCTCACGGCTGGCCATGAGATGCTATCTCTCATGGACGGGTTTTCAGGATACAATCAAATCCTAATTGCTCCAAAAGATCAGCACAAGACCACTTTCATTACCCCATGGGGGACTTTCTGCTATCGAGTCATGCCTTTCAGATTGAAGAACACAAGTGCCACTTATCAGTGTGCCATGACTTACATTTTCCATGATCTCCTCCATAAAATCATGGAGGACTATGTGGATGACCTGCTCGGTAAGTCCTTGTTTGGCGTTAGTCTTTGCCGCTACCAAGCTCTGCCACTATCTTCCTAATCACAAAACCTTTGTCATCACTCACATCGACCCTCTTAAGTTTATGCACTCCAAGCCATATCAACATCAATGTATGGCTTGGTGGCTCATGCTGCTTACTGAGTTCGACCTCAAATTCATCCAGTAGAAATCTATCAAGGGGCAAACCATCGCTGATCAACTGGCAGATGCCCCTCTTCCCAATAATCAACCTTCGCAGTGCGAGTTCCCTAACGAGTCTATCACCACGCTTTCCACCGATGACACTATCTACCAAATGACCATGTTTTTTGACGGCTCTAAATGTCAACTTGGTGGGGGTGCGGGAATCATTCTCATCCCACTCGATGGTGAGCCCATGCCTTTGTCTTTCAAGCTCGACTTTAATTGTACCAATAATATGGCTGAATACGAGGCCTTAATTTTAGGACTTCAGACCACCCTTTCTCTCAGCATCAAGTCCATCAATATCTTCGGTGACTCACAGCTCATCGTCAATCAGGTCAATGGTTCATACCTCTATAAAAATGAAATTTTGCAAAGGTATAAAAACTGTGCTGACATTCTCCTTGCATCTTTTGACCATTACCTCCTGCAGACTGTTCCTCGATCCACGAATAGGTTTGCTGACACTATGGCTTCTCTCGCTTCCCATATCCCATCTTCCTCATCTGCATCCAGACTTTTTGTCACGGTGCATCATGTGTCGTTGCCTTCCTATATCTCTCTTAACATTAACCATGTCAACACTATAGACTCTAGCCCATGAGATGTTTGGTATAACCAACTTGTGGACTTCTTATCTTTTTCTGTCATTCCTCCCAACCTCTCTAGCAATGCACGGCAAGCTTTTATCAAGCGTACCGCTCGCTATACCATCCTAGGGGGTCTTCTCTATAAGCGAGGCTTCAACGGCCTCCTTCTTCACTGTCTCACCTCCACTGAAGCATCTCAGGCCATTAAGCAAGTCCACGATAGGATTTATGGCAGACATTTCAGTGGAAACTCGGTTGCCATGTGCATCCTTCGTCTGGGCTATTATTGGCCCACCCTTCATCAAGACTGTAGCGACTATGTTCGGCGTTGCATCAAGTGTCAGCAGCACTCTAACTTGCTTCATCTCCCTAGTCACGCCTTACAAGTCGCTCAAGATTTTTGGCCTTTTTCTTAGTGAGGCTTAGATCTCATCGGTGAGATTAACCCTCATTCGTCTCTTCGTCATCAATCCATCATCACCGCCACCGAGTATTTCACCAAGTGGGTCGAAGCCATTCCTCTCATCTCCACAAAAGCCGATAAGATTGTCTACTTCATCAGCACCCACATCATCTGCCACTTCAGTGTCCCTCATAAAATCATCACCGACAATGGCAAGTCTTTCAAAAACAAGACTGTCCAAAAACTCTGTGACTCATTTGGCATCAAGCTCAGTTTCTCTTCGCCTTACTACCCACAAGCAAATGGGCAGGCTGAGGCTTCCAACAAAATCTTGACTAAAATTCTCATGAAGGTGGTCAGCGACACTAGAAGGGATTGGCATATTCACATTCCCTTTGCTTTGTGGGCCTACCGCACTAGCATTCGAACCTCCACGGGTGCTACCCCTTTCTCTCTCGTGTACGAAACAGAGGCTGTCCTACCTCTCGAAGTATAGATATCGTCTCTCCGCATCTCTCTGCATGACATTCTTTCTAATGATGACTTTCGTCAAGATCGCTTAGCTCAACTTGAATTACTTGACGAGCACCGCCTTGCTACCCTCAACCATCTCCATGTCTATCAACATCGTATCAAGCAAGCCTATGACAAAAATCTGTGAGAATGAGATTTCAATATCGGAGACCTTGTCCTCAAAGAGAATCAACACGTGACCAATATAGAGCGAAGTAAACGAGGCAAGTTTGCCCCTAATTGGCTCAGACCTTTCATTATCACACACAAGTATGGATCAGGGACGTATCGTTTGTCTTCTCTCGATGGATGACCAAAACCTGAGCCTCTTAATGCGTTGCATCTGCGACCATTCTACTGTTAGTCGAGTACTCATTCACTTGACATTTATCTTGAGCTCATCCCTTGAGCAATCCCCATCCTCTTAGTCCTCATTCCTTTCAACCCTCTTCCCCTTAACAAATCTTATATATCCCTTTTATACAGTACGGATGATTTATCCTAATAAAAGGGAGTCCTTGACCTTTTATAGTCTTGTCCATGACTCACATTTTTGTCAAAACAAATCAAGATGTCAAAATATCTAAGGTCACCAAACTCACATCAAAAGGCAGACTGCTCCCTCGAAGGACAGTTGTACTATCATTGATGTAGCTAATAGACTGCTCCCTCGAAGGACAGCTATTCAAAGCCCTTATATAAAGCAAATATAGACCACTCCCTCGAAGGATGGCTATGACTAACTCTTGCTACAAACAACAATCTTTCTTAGAAGCTTTCCACATTGATCAGCTTCGCAAATGACCACCAAGAAAATGACATCTCTATGCAGACTTCCCACATTGATCAGTCTGCACCAAAAAAAAAAAATGGGTCATGGACTTGGCTTGTAGTTGTCTCAGGGTCTCTTATAAAAAGGGGCAAAGTTATCTCTGCTCTTAAAATGGGTTACCCTATCCTCCTCCTATCACCTGCTCAAGGGACTTCGAGCTCACTTTAATGTCAAAATGATTCGATTACCTCTCTAACATAACCTATGGTCAATGACGTCATGCATGAATGGGGCTCTTGGTTCTAACAACCCCTATCTATGCTGTCATTCCAGTCCTTGTCAATGAAAGAGCAATATGCCTTTCACTTCTTATTCATTTTGTTCACATTCAACTTCATCACTTGTCAAACCTAATCAACTTAACTCAACTCTCTTTTCAGACCACTCATTATAGTCCATTTCACATAGTTTCTATGGATACCAATACACATAGGAACTATCGACCAGACACAATTTATGTTAAGCATAAACCAATACTTGCTGAAGCATAAATAGACCTCAATTCATTTTTAGCATTCGTCCATCACGACTATGGAAAATTGCTAGGGATGAAATACCACATCACCAATGTTACAGAATACACCATTTGGAAAATGCTGTAACATCTTTTCTCTCCTCATCATTTCGACACATGACTAAGACCAGTCTATCAACCACTTTCACCACCTGTCTACCACTCGGACTCTTTGTTCGAACTACATTGGTCTGAGGCCCTAAGACCGGGGCTATGTAGGCAGCACTCAGAGGACATATCTTCTGGGGTTAGCTCGACCACCCTCATT
This sequence comes from Torreya grandis, assembly GCA_037957365.1. NCBI lineage: Eukaryota > Viridiplantae > Streptophyta > Pinopsida > Cupressales > Taxaceae > Torreya > Torreya grandis. The sequence continues at coordinate 4,106,048 of JARHVA010000136.1, forward strand.
TGTTCGTCTCTCTGATGGACAAACCTTCTTTCCTCCTTTTGACCATGACCTTACCCTCGACCAAGACCAATTCCATCCCTTTGACCCTTCCTCCCTTTTAGGGAGAACTACATTAGCCTGAGGCCCTTCACACAAGGGCTATGTAGGCAGCACTCAGATCACATAATGTCTTCTGAGGTTAGCTCGGCCACATTCCTTCATCCATCCATTCATTCTACCAACCAGCTCTCTATCTCGACCCGCCTCGACCATTGACCATTGGAGATCATGCCTATCTCCCCCACCTTCGACCACTTCCAAGACAATGTTGCCTTGGTTGTTTTTGCATGTATGCTACCTCATGACTGGTTAGCAAAATTGTGCGCAGACTATTTTTGGACCCTCACAAGTATAGGATCGCAAGCCAGTTGATCCGCACTACTTGTGGCTTTTTCGTGTTTTTGGGAGCACTTTCTGAGCTTGGGATACCTGAAACATGACGACCATTGGAGCTTCAGCTTAGATTGAATAACTCGATCAGCTACGACCAAATGTTGGGGCCTGATTATTTCAATTTTGGCACTCCTCGACCCTTGACCTGCGACAATTTGCCTGATTATCTCGTGAAGTGGTATGTATACAATCACGACTTTTGCAGCATTCACCCTCACCCCTTTTTCATCCACTCTTTGTCAAATCAGCACCCGATTCCCAGTTCCCTTTCCTCTCCTCCTGCTTTGAGGGAGAATACCTCATCCATAATCGGGGCAATCCACCTCTTATTTTTGTCTTGCAGTTCATTCGAACAACCAACAAGATGAAATCGACCATTTTTCCATGCCTGGGGCAACCAACTCCTATTTTTGTCTTGCAGTTCGTCCAGAATAACCAACAAGACAAAAAGGGGCAAATGTAGACACCGTAATTGTGTCTAACCCTTGTCGTCCTCCTCTTAACCCCCATTTTTATTCTTCCATGCCTATTTTGCCCCTGTCGACCATTTTCCCACAAGCCTTGACCCTGGCAGCATGTAAAAATGAGTAGAGAGCTAAAACTAGCCTCTGTCCCCATTCTGCATCTGTCGATGACGGTCACTACCCGGTTGACGTCACCGACGTCGATCACATATCGGCCAACGTCGGCAGTCCTACTAGCATCAGTCATCCTTAACACTGCGTTCTCAACCCGAATGTAGGAACCGTTATCTGTTATCCGTTATCCATTGGATTGCCGATCCATTACTCGATCGGTTATCGGACCTTCCTTCGACTTCATCAACAACCTCTTCATTCTTATGATCACCCAATTCAAACAATCAACTAGCTCTGACGATCAACCAATTCTTGCATCCAACCAATCTACAATCGTTCTCTCACGTTCTGTCTCTCCAGTACAGGTATTCTGCTACACCAAACTTCTACGACATAGTGACAACATCAATCATGTCTTTAACTTTTTTTAGTGTGTAAGAGGTAAGCGTCTGTTCTATGTTTTATTTGGCTCTCTGGTTACTGTTTTTATTTAATATCATTACCCAGATATTTTCAGACCATAGCCCCGACCTTACTTCCACCCGTATCACCTCTATCCACCCTCTGTCAGTCTGTAACTCTACCCAGATCCCTATACAAACCCTCAAACAATCCCTCTGACTCTTAAACCGGCTTCCCGAACCCTCAGATAAAAACATCAGACCTTTCTACAAATCCTAAGATCCTGTCCAGACCCAACCAGACCCTGTCCAAAACTATTGCCCTGACCGACGCTGGTCATTACCCCGACCGACGCTGGCACTTTAACCTACGTCGGCTCCTTTCCTGATCGACGCCAGCACAGAGACCGACACCGGTGATTGTGCAGAACAGTTTGCTGCATATCAGGTACGCATTCTACTTTTCGTCTTTTATTTCTTTCATTCTGTCTTTCATTATTTCTATTTTCGTCAAATATCCTATTTTTCATTAGTGGGTTGATATCCCTTAAGGAAGTCTTCATACTTCAGGGATCAAGCGTTTGCTTGACAGCCCACCGTCTCCTCGTCTAACATTTTTTATGTTTAGTCTCTTTTTCTTCACAGGTGTCATTCCTCCACAGCCAAAGAGGAGTACCTTCCAACGTCTGATTTCGGTGCGCACGACTACATCTGGGTATCTTCTAACCCTAGACCATTTTTTAGTTTCTCATTTCTATCTTTTGAATGTAGAAAGCAATTTTGCATAGAAATAACCAAAGTGAAGGCAAAGTCAAACCTAAAATCATCTAGGTGGTTGTTGTAGACACTATAAATCTAAACACTATGGTTCTAAATGTCGAGCTAACCCCTAGACCACCCTTGGACCCCCTCGAGACCACTTGACAACCCTCAACCGCCAAACCTAAGTTTAAATGATTAACTTTAACTATTTTAACCTTAACCTATCAACCATTGATGTCAACCCTTAATCACCAATGGTTAGACCTAACCACCAATAGTTATACCTAACCATTGATGGTCAACCTTTAACCACCTTAAAGGTTAACTCTAACACAACTCCACCTTGATTTTTTATTCTTATCCACTCATATAATTATGCATGTCAAGACTAAAATTAGATGAACTATTAAGACCTTGTTGAAATTATTATTTTACCTCTCCCTTCCTTTTATAAAAAGAGAGGAGGAGGAGGTGAAAGGGGGAAAAAGGGGAGGGCAATCAATTATCAAAGAGAATTAGAAATTATGAGAGCTTCTTATATCAGAACTTATTTTACATGTCTTCTCCTAAAAAGTGTGATAAAGAGTACAAGTGTTGCATTTCATCAATCACATCCAAGGTACCGATACTCTTATGAAATTGCTCCAACCTCCACAACAGGTTTTTAGCCACCCACTTTGACATTCTTTATTCAAAGGAGTTAAGTATCTATTTTTAGCAATTAATTCCTTTGTTTCTATCTCACAACCAACACCTAGCCTAAACCTACCTCTTAGAATCACCTAGCCACCTTCCCAACCAGACCTACCTTTACCCAGACTAAAACCCACAGTAACCACCAATGGTCACCCTGACCACTGATGGTCTATCCATAGCTGTCAATGGTTGCCCAACCATTGATGATCACCCAACCATCGATGGTGTCACCCCAACTGCCAATGACCACTATGTGATAATTCTAATAGCAAGATAATTATGCTTATCAGACCTTAACCAAATCCCACTTTCTGACCTTTTGCTTGAGCATAGAACATCACCCTATTTTTTTAATCACGTCTAATTTATTTAACATTAATATCTAATCATTTATTACTATAATTAGGCAAATTCATCTCTTTCAAGCACTTCTTGTATTTGATTTCAGTGTCTTTTATTATTCATACAAGCAATTTATTTTTCATTTCCAGAACTTGACTATTTAAAAGTATGGATTGACAGCCTCCAAAGAAGTTTGTGCTTCTTGGATATAGCTTGCTAGGTAATCCACCCTACTATCTAAATAATCAACCATTTCTTTACTGCTTTATTATTTGTCGGTCGTTCCTCCCAAGTCAAAGAGGAATATCTACAAACATCTAGATCACGGAGTGCAAACTAAATCCAAGTTTTACTAACCTCACCCTTCTTTCAAGTTTTACAACTTTCTTCTTAAGAAAATAAAGCAAAATTTACATGAAATATTTTGGCATGTCCGGTTGGACCCTTGAGTCTTTTCTTGGGGTTTAGAGTTGCATTTAGGTACTTCTTCTTCTTATCTTTTTGTTCATATAATGAAATCAAATTTTTATTTTGGGCTTAAAATTGACTGCATACATTGTTTGCTTGCTTATTTTGGCTTGCATATATTAATTAAGCATAGCTTCACTCTTATCACACACACAAGACCAAACCACTTACACTTAGTCAAACATAAAAACATTGGCATAAAACTTGATTGGGATATCATCACCTAGTGGTTACCTTTTCTAGATATCCTACTTGGATTTCATCACCAAGGGGAGAGCCAACTCAATTCTATGGCTGAGTATAATCTCTGGAAATCGGTATATTTTGGCTAAGCACTCGACACCCTTATCATTATAATGTGTGAATTGAGGGGGTAGGCCCCAGTATAAAGCCACATATTGATTTCCAACATAGATCCCTTTGAGAGCCTAAACACAACCTAAAACTAAACCATATACTTCTTTTCTAGTACCCACTCTACAAGCCAAGTTGAGTCACACAATTCTTACAAGCTTATAGAATAAGCCATATGAGAGACTCAAAATAACCTTAGGATTTAATGTGCTTTATTGTGTGTTTTATTTCCTCAACTTTTTCTTGTCTTCTCTTTGTTTAAGTTCTGAGATTGTTTGTATCTTCCTCTTTTCCTTATCTGCATGGTTTTATCTAGTCAACAACTAAAAAACCAAGCAAATTAGGATCCACCTCCTAATCTTCCATCTTCCTTTTCTCCCTCATCCATGGAGTACATCTCAGATGCAAAGAGTTTTCACCATCCTTCTATATTTCCTAGCATCCCTCGAATGGTTGCCCAAGGTGATGCAGATTTCACCACCTTTATAAATAACAACCCCATAGCCCTCCAACATTACCTTAACACCATATCTCATTGTATCCCTACTTTGGTTCCACCTATTGACCACCCTATGGCATGCATTCCCACCTTATGGGTAACACTTCTGTTGACACCATTTCCACCCAACATTTGGTCACCTAGGCATCTTCCTCTACCAATAATCCCGCCAATACCACCATCTAAAATTAACCCACCCAACCAACCAAAATCTAAACATCTCCTACTCTAACTAACAACCCTTCTAGTATTGGAGTAATCCAACTTTTAAGCATCGATACTTTGTTTACCATGGGAGTATCCTCTACTAGTTTCACCACCATTCCTCTTGTTCCCAATCCACCTACCTCCACTCCATTCTAGAGTTTGGTGGTCCCCATACCTTCTACCCTTCCACCCTTCAATACCAAAGTTACCACCTATCTTCTATCTACTAACCCAACCATACCTCCAACCCAACCTATGTCAGTCCCCCAATAGGTGCCCATTGTACCAAACCTGAGATACATCCCTAACCCACAAGGGTATGTGCCTCTACCTTCCACCCAACCACCTATCTCCACATATTCATATGTGGCATCATCCCAACCACCCATGTCCACATACCAATATGTGGTAGCTTCTCAATCCCCCACCAATTATCAGTATGTTACACCTACCCAAACCCAACATAATCTACCTTACAACTACTAAGGTGCACGACCACAAATGGTTCTTATCAAAATGTTAATTGATAAAATGACTACTTTGGAGTCATATATCTCTGGTGCCCAAAACTTCTTATCTTATGACCAAATCTACAACAAACCAATTCATTCATCCGTCTCCATTCAAATTTATCCTCCTCAATGAGAACTTCTAAAATTCTCAAAATTTCAGAGCAAGGAAGACCCTCAACAACATCTCAGAGCATTTAGACATTCTTTCTATTTGATCACCTATGATGATGTTCTCCTTCTCCATACCTTTCCCATGTCTCTGTCAGTTCTGGCACTACATTGGTACAGTGTTATTACAAAGCACTCCCTCTTTTCTTTTGCCCAACTAGCTCATATATTCTTAGATCACTTTTCCATAAACATCTCTAAAAAAAATTCCATCACAAATCTCTAATCCATTCAAAAATTTGACGACTAGTCCATAGCCAACTTTGTAGCCCATTGGAGAAGCTTGATAAATCAACTCTCTTTCTCTTTACTCCAACCTGAGCTAATTAAAAATTTTGTTGGGGCTTGTGCTAAACACATTTATTCCACTTTTTGAGTTCAGACTTTTAGGACCTTTAATGAGGCTTTCACCATGGCATGAAAATTAGAGCACAGATCCATTGATGAGGTGAATTTAAAATTGTGAAACAATAAGTACACATTCAAATTAAATGAGGCCCCCTCATCCAAACCTAACAATCAAACCAACACTAACACCAAAAACAATGGAACTATGAATGTAATTGTCCTTAAAATCGCTCATCCACCCATTGTTAACCCACCCAATTCCTCTAGTTCCTTTAATCAGAACACTAAAAACTCAAACTGCAATAACTAAAAATAATTTACTCCACTAAGGGAGTCATATGCTTTGGTCTTAGAGAAGTTGTTGATGTAGACACCCAAAATTGGCCACCAATGGCTTCATATATGAATTAAACCAACTCTAACCAATCATTGACTATATAGCCTAAGAATTTATAAATGTCTCAAATTTGGCTTCATAACCATGTAATAAATCAATTTGGCCTATGAACAAATGCACCATCATTTAATTCAATTTTTGCACAAATGTTCAAAAGCCTAACAAGGGTTAATTAACACCAAATCCTAAGAAAATCTTAATCAAAACCTAATTGAATTCAACTATGTGTAATTAAATCAATTATCAAAAAGGAAAATTCAAATATCAAGAGCGTTTTAAAAGCTAATCATTACCTTTTGTCAGTTGTCACTTTTTAAAAATATCTAAAAATATCTTTTTGGACACCCATACTTATTTATTGAAAATTATGAGTGCTTGACAACTCATAATTATTCTTGATTTAATTTTAATCCAACCAAGGTAATGATTTAACCCATTCCAAGTTGATTTTAAAATCTATAAATACAAGCCTAGATATCTTCATTTAGAGAGCTTGCAACATAGTAGAGTTATAATGTTGGAGTTGATCCATAAAGCAAATACATAGTGTTATAATACTAAAATAAAACTAAACCAAACCAAACATGGTGTTAAGAGGAGATGAAGATAGCCAAGCCCCATTGATGAAGACTTTTTTAGCACAATCCAAGAAATCCAATGACCAAATTATTTAGAACTCTCAAGGAAGGTAAAGATTGTAGTTCTTTGCATTTTAGTTGGATTTTCAATTATTGTTTGTTCATTAAACTCCCCCTAAGATCTAGGTTTAGAGATGTTAGTATGTTAGTGTTTTAATTTCATAGTTTTATGTACTAACACTTGATCTAACCTCCTCTCTTTGTTAAATTTCTATGATCACAAATGGCACGTTCGATGGGACACGATTATGCACCCCACATATTTGAATAAAAATAGTTGTTAAAATAGCTCTATTTTTAATTCATTTCTTATAATTTCTAAATTTTTAACATGTATTTATCGATTTCATATTAATTCTATCAAAATTTAATTAAAATTTGATTTTTAGTTTAGAAGTTATGACTCTTTTAGTGACTATCACTTTTTGTTTTCTATGTTTCTGATAAAAATGACTAGTACAGAGTTAATAACTTTTTTGTATTGACTGTTTGGATCTGATTTTTTATAAACAAAATCATTTTAGATTTATTAACAACCTATACAAATTTTGTGACATATTTATATATATTTTAAAATTTATTATTAAAATATTAACTACATTTTTTTATGTATTATGTATTCAGTTTTATTTGTTTTAACCTTATAATTTATTATTTGCATGTCTCATAGGTTTATTATTATTTTTGAGATTTATTGATATTTTTTATAACTTTTTCCTAATATAACATGTTTATTTTTTGTGGTTTTTCCTTCGAGCCAACAGGTCATCCAAACTCAAGAGCATGCTTTTCAAAGTTATTTGTCTCATTTACAAAAGAGCTTCAAAGCTAAACTACACTTTGACAAATTTTTTACAAGACCTATTTGAAAAGTGATCAAATCAAGCTTAATTAAATCTTTTTAACCTCTTTTGGGGTGATTAAAAATAATTAAGAACTTTCATTTGGTCCTTAATGAAAAACTTAGATGTTTCTTTGAATGGTTTTATGATTATTTCTTTAAAAAAAATTGCAACTTAAAGCCAAGGGGCTAAAGAACACCACCAGATATTTCATTTTAGTGCTCTAAGATTTAACTCACTTTCAAGTTTTTATTTTATGCAAGTTAATCATTATTTTTTTAGTTAGATTTTTTTGATTAAAAAGGGAGTTGTGTGTTTATGCTCTTCCCCTGTCCCTTGTAGAGAACTTATGGGATCAAAATCGCCATCTTTATTGCAAATTATTTTAATACAAAGGCATAAAAAAGATGTTATGAAGGATCTTCCCAAGACTCACATGGCTTGGATGATCTATAAACAATATTAAATCTCTTTTACTTAGTTTTTATTTCATTGCATCTTGGCTTGTGAGGGGGACTTAATTAGCTCCCATAAGTTCTATAGGGAAATCTTGACCTAGGAATTCATCTCTCGGCATTGTATTCAACCCCTCTCTATGGGGGGTATATAAATTGAGATATTGTAATTGGGATGATGGTTTGAGTCGTTAAACCATCTCCATTGGTAGAGGTTAATCCTGGGACATTTGAGCATGTTAGACATCATACTACATTGAGCAAACGACAGGTGTAGTGGTTGTAAAAAAGGCAAGACCTTTTTACAACAAGCCATATGATGCAAACCCAAATGATGTGTGCTTATCTTGCATATTGATGTAAAAGTATTGTGCAACTGATGTATCTAGAATGATAAAAAACTAATTTGTTTTAGTCAACTCCACTTTGCCACACCTTTGATAGGATTTTAGGATATTATGCTTAGTTGTATTTGGTCATTTATCTTTTTCTTGTTTGGTGTTTTTAGACTAAAAATAATGTGTTTGTTTATAGCCACGTCTAAACTAATTCATTTATATGCCACTCTTTTGTTTAAAGAGGCGTTGTGTTGGCCATTTTATACCACACGTGTACCTTACAATTTTTTCTAAAACTTGTTTGTGTGTGTGTCAATAGACTGATATGGGTATCGTTATGTTACCCAAATCAAATATCAAGTTTGTGTCTTTGAGTCTTTGAAACATAACATTTATCACATCATTATAGAATGCTTACACCATTACGCTTCTCAAATTATTTCAAAACTCATTTGACTTGTATCAAAACTATTGTTTAAAACCATGTCATGTATGCTATTTGGATCTTTATTTAATGTCATTATGCCATTTAATCTTGTCTAGATTATTTATTCATCAAAATCTTAGTCTTCAAACATTAAATTTTTAATTAACCTTGTTAAATTCAAATTCAAACATTGATTGATTTTTGTTTAGGCCTCACTTTGCAGGGGTTGATACACATATCTTTATTTTTTGGATTACATAACTTCGGTTAATTGATTACCTAAAATTTCAAACTATTATTTGTTTGTTCTTAGAGCCTATCATCATCATTGTTTATGCTTTTATTTGGGAAAGCACAATATTTTCTCTATGTGCCTTTTGCCTTGTGGCCTATACCAACTAATCATGTTTATGTTTGATTTTGTGTGTTGGGTCTTTGTCAAAGTTGTTCCAAACTTGTTAGATTAAATCAAATCACATCATGTCTTTGTTTCAAGTCTAGTTTTTGATGTCATTTCGCCAAAAGTCCTAGCACAACCTATTTGAGCCTAGTTTTTGACTCTGTATTTGGACAAAAGACCTAGTGACTATTTTTCCTTTTCTAGTTTAAACCTTGTTTGTAACACTTTGACCTAGACTTTTGACATGCCAATTTTTATTCAAATTCTTGACCTTTTGTGTGTATGATATTTGATTTTAGACTATTTTATGCCTAGTCTTAGCATAAACTATTTTGGAGATACAACTCCATGATCAAATCATTGTTTGGAGATACAACTCCACCCTTTTGACTAAGTTAGACCAAGTTTGAACCATTTGTCCTTTCAACATATTTTTTCAAATTTTTTAGAATTCTAATCCTTTTTATTTTCAAAGATTTCATCATTGATGTGAATGTGTCTAGCTACTCTTATGGTGGAGTCACATGCAATCCAAATTATGATAAAATGGTCGCACAAAATAGCTTTGATTTTTATGGATTTATTCAAGACCTATTTGATGATAACATGGTTTGATTTGATCATAACATGGTTTGTGAGATGAAATATCATCTACCTTGCAAAAATCAAATCAGGGACCAAAGTCAAGATCTCAACTGGGATGATATGGTTGGTGAAGAAGAATTAGGTATAAACCTTGACAATGATAATGTTGTTTGGGAGATGTAACCATACCCTTATTACAATAATCAATACAGGGAACAAAGGCAAAGACAAGCTTACAATCTAACTCAAGACCCTAAATGGGATGATATGGTTTATGAGGAAGACTTGGATGCTTTGCCTTATGCAAGTAATCAAAACCCAAGATGCTCTATCATTTCTATTTCAAGATCATGTCCTTTGGCTTATGTGATCAATCAAGCTCCATAATGCCATACCATTTCTATAGCAAGACCTCATCCTTTAGCTTGTCATTCTTCATCTATTGCCTATCTCATCCAACTATCAAATCTATGCCCTATCATTATTCAACTGTCGATCATTCTTCATCTATTGCCAATCATTCCCCACTTTAAAAAATCCCAACCAATCTAATCCTGACCTAAACCAATCCAGTCCCAATTTCAACCAATCTAATTCCAACCTCAACTAGTCCCATCACTATCCCAACCAAGCCAATCAGTGCCTATTCAACTAAGCCAATCATTCAAGGACCAAGTTGTTTTCAAAACTGGCATTTTATAATTGATTATAAACTAAGGCCAAGAGAACTAACCAATTCATGATGTTTTTATTGAACCAACCATTTATGATGAGTCAACCTATAATGAATCACCTTTTGATCTTATACATGTTATCGAAGAGTCTCACTCTGACAAGTTAGTTTTTGTTGAGTCACTTCTTAATGATTATAATTGTCTTTGGGCAAATAATTATCTAGACCATATGCCTATTTTTCAATAACCTCCCATTGACAAGCTAATTTATAAGAAGTTATCTCTTGACCTTTTTCCTACCATTGTGGAGTCTCACTTTAACAAACCATCTTTGTGGAGCCCATTATGCCATCACAGACCATTACTTGTCCAATACCAAGCATTCAATAAGATATCAATGTAACAAAATCCATATCAAATGAAGAATTAAAATTAGAGTTAGGTTCTATTTTTGAATAGATATTAGATTTAGAATTAAAGGTAAAATCAATATCAGTCTCGACACAAGATTCAGAGTCTATTGAGTTAGAATCAGATTTAGAATTAGAATATGTTTGTGGTTGTTACAATATTGGTTACACATGCCTTACATATCAATTTGAATACATTTGCGATCTCTTCATAGTTTTTTAGGATGATTACTATAGCATTGATATAAGTTATCCTAGTATCTTCTACGAGAATTGTGCTTCTAACCCCCATTCCATTACCGTCCCATAAGCCATTACCACCAACCAATCTAGCCATATCATTAACATTCCACCTCCCATAAGTGTCAATTAGGATTGATAGAATCACACCTTATTTTAATTCATCCATGGTGACATTGCAATTGAAGAGCAAGGAGACCAAGACCACATTCATGTAGTAGAAGAACACTCTCCTAGTGAAACCTTTTCAGAGGCGCTAGGGGACAATCAAATTTCAAACTCAACATATTTTAGTGAAACTTTTTTGGAAGAAATAAAAGACAATCAAAGTCACAAGTTAATGTTCCTTAGTGAAACCTTATCAGAGGTGCTATGGGATAAACAAGACAACTTCATTGGCAAAAACCTCATCAAGGCACCAATAGTTGAGGATAAAATTTCTTCACTACTTGGTAAAGACATTATCAAAGATTAAATCAATATAGCTTTCCATCTATAGCCTAATTAAATGGTTGCTACTCTTTGACCCAAAACACAAAAGAATCTGGTAGTCCTATCAAGAACATATTCAGAAGTCTTCAGCCCTACCACATCCAAAATTATGTCAAATCTAGAATCAACAACAATGTGTGTGCCTAAAAATCTTGATCTTCATTTGTTTCACCACCATCATTCATTCCATTATCATCCACTATTCCATTTACTAGTCAAACCTATCATCCAACACTTATCCATCCTTAGTTGCACTTTCCTTTGTAGAGGCTACAAAGATACCTTGTCTTGATGTTTGAAGGAAATAGAATCAACTACCAATGAAGATCACAACAACATCAGTTGCATCCAAATATGCAACAAGTTCTTGCTAGGATAGCTATTCAGATGAGGTGTGGGCTAGCAATTAACATGATTGAGTATTCTATTTACAACATTTGATGATTAAGAAATGCATCTCCATATCAAAAAGAATAACAAAATCCAAAACCACACCCAGGGCAAACACATCCAATCCAAAAACCAATCATCATCCAAAAGCATGTACCATGTCATTTTCATTTATCATCTTCATTTACCATTCCTTTTGCCATTGTTGCATACCCAACCAATCACCTTACCACTTGGGGATGACCCTCTCAACATTATTCTTTATCATCCTATCATTCTAGTAGCCTATCATTATCCTCTCACTTATCCAACCTACCATTCCATTCTACCAAAACATGTTTTGATCCATCCCATCCCAACCTATTTGACCTTGGTTCATCCATTGGTTTCATGTTTTTAGCACCAGAATAAGATCAATTTCAAAAGTTTTTTCAACCATTCTAGATAAAGGCAATATTTTGGAGTAGTATGACATAAGTTTTGGTAGTTGTATCCTTCATTTCTTATTCCCCTCTTATCATATTTTTTTATGTGAGCCTAATTATATCTACCTATAGGGGTAAATCAGTGTTCACCGGTCTTGCTACTAATTATAACTACCTATGGGAAAATTAGTATCATTGATCTGATCAGTTATATCCTAGTTATAACCTCATATAGGAAAACTAGGGGTAACATTTATTTATTGGGCCTTGACATTACCAACAAGTCATTCCTATGTCGTATTGTGCCATCATACCAATTATCCCTATTTTATATGAATTGGTTACTACACTAGTCAAATTTCTCCATTGAAAGGTAGAATTATTGTGACCCAAGGCCATTTCGGGACTATGTGGGTCATGTTTAATTCACATTGAGATCAGATAAATCCCCTTTTGCCATCATGATCTTACTATTTTATGAGCATCCATTCAAGTTTTCCATGCTCTCATCATTTTGTGAGCTTGAACGGTTTAACGTCTCATAATTCCTAATTGGATTAAGATGCTCAACATTCTAAAAACATTCATAAAAATTCAAAATATAAAAACATTTGTATTATATAAGCCTATTCAGTTATCCTCGATCCACCCTACTAGGGAAAATCCATTGTAGGATGCTTTCTATTACTTTTATTTTTAGGCTTTCTATTTGTTTGATTGTTTGTTTTCATGTTTGTTTGTTTTTTCACTTGCATATTTATTTGCTTTCAGCACTATTACCTCAACTCAATTTATATGCATTTGTTAGGTGATTCCTTGAGAACATTATTCTTGATTCTATCCATATTCATACATTGACATTGTCATCATGGTTTTTATCATCGGTGTACTTTTTTTGAGTGTTTATTGGATCGAGAGTCAATCTTTATGTATATTTTGGGATAGTCTTCATGGTGTTCTATCATGATGCCTACCATCATGTGCTACAACAAAAATTAGCTTCAAGAAGGTCTACAATCAATGGATCTACAATTTTTTCTCCTTGGCATCTTGGCAAATCCTCCCATCCCATCTTGATCAAATCAACCCATTGAACATTTTGTTTGTATCAATGCTAATAAGGATGAGCATTTCCTCATTGGTGGGTACAATTGAATCTTTTTTATTAATCAATCTCATTCTTATATACATCTCTTTCATCACCTTTCATCCTCATATGTTTGGTTATTTGTGGCTTATTTAGTCATTAGACCATCGCATCTACGTCTTCTCCCACTCATATTTAATCTATGCAATAGGTTTTATCCTTGAGTCATGCTTGTTACTCTGCCCTAACTAGTGCACAACCATATCAAATATCTTCTTTATCTAATCCAGGTCATATTAATGATTATAACCACCTATGGTAAAATCATTATTTTGACTTTTATTCCTGATTATAACCATCTTTGGGCAAATCATTAACTTTTAAATCAATACATGCAAGCATTTTCTCATTTGGATTAAACTCACCCATGGGTTAATTCCACCTTTCTTATTTCTTGTTTTTTAGGGACCGTCTATCAACTAATATGATGGCCACTCCCTCAAGGGGGAATCATCCCAGGCTTCCCAAACATTATCAAGAGCTTTTTCTTCAACCATCATCTTCTTTTTGGCATATAGGCCTTTTCTCATTCTTTGAGAAGACATTGATGTGCCTATAGTTTGCAACATCTTCCCAAATAAGGGCAAACTATAGACACCTAAAATTGACCACCAATGGCTTCATATCCAAATTTAGACCAATTATTACCAACTAATAACCATGTAGCCTAATAATTTCTAAATGTCTCAAATTTGGCTTCACAACTATGTAATAAATAAATTTGGCCTATTAATTAATTAAATTGAACAAATGCACCATCATTTAATTCAAATCTTGCACAAATGTTAAAAATCCTAACAAGGGTTAATTAACACTAAATCCTAAGCAAATCCTAATCAAAGCCTAATTGAATTCATCTATAATCAATTAAATCAATTATCAAAAAGAAAAATTCAAATATCAATAGCATCTTAAAAGCTAATCATTACCTTTTATGAGTTGTCACTTTTGGAAAACATCTAAAAATATCTTTTTAGATACCCATGCTTATTTATTGAAAATCATGAGTGCTTGAAAACTCATAACTCTACTGGATTTACTTTTAAGCCAGCCAAGGTAAGGATTTAACCCATTCTAAGTTGATTTCAAAATCTATAAATACAAGCCTAGAGTTATTCATTTAGAGAGCTTGAAACATAGCAGAGTTATAATGTTGGAGTTGATCCATAAAGCAAATGCATAGTGTTATAATGCCAAAATCAAGCCAAGCCAAGCATGCTGCTAAGAAGAGATGGAGATAGCCAAGCCCCATTCATAAAGACCTTTTGATCACAATTCGAGCAAGCCAATGAATAAATCATTTGGAGCTCTCAAGGAAGGTAAATATTGTAGTTCTTTACATTTTAATTGGATTTTCAATTGTTGTTTGTTCATTAAGCTCCCCCTAAGATCTAGGCTTAGAGATGTTAGTATGTTGATGTGTTAAATTCATAGTTTTATGGACTAAAACTTGATATAACCTCCTCTCTTTGTTAATTTCTTATGATCACAATTGAAAGTAAATATCATACAACTCCCATCGATCAAACCTCCACAATAATTTGATTCCTCTTGTCATGTACTTGGTTGGTATAAGGAGAATGAATTGTGTGCCTTCCACCATGTCATTAGACATGACGTTAGTAGGTGCAATACCTTCAAAAATGTCATCTAAAATATTATTGACAAGGGGGAACTTGTGTTGGATAACCCCAATGCACCCCTAAATTAATCACTTGGCATCTTTAGATAGCTATTTCCCAAGCATGACCCTACCGTAAATAATGAAACCAATAGAGCAGAACCCTCTCATAACCACAAAATCCATATCATTAATGTAGTCCTTAGTTAACTCATTATTGAAGAAACCATTAATGAAACCACCTTTCCTACCCCTCCACTTATTGAGGTAGTGAAGTCGATCTCCATTCCTTTAGAAAATGAGACCAAAGAAACAACTATTCCCCTTTCTCTACTCATCGACATATTTGGGCCACCGACCTCTCCTTGGGAGACATGCTAGAAGAGGCAACCATTACCACCATACCCTTCTCTTTCATCATACATCAATCCACTCTTCCTTTGGAAAGAATCCCTAAGGAAGAGGTCACTCTACCTACCTCTCCCATAGGAGACACATCTTCCCAAACCTTGGAGCCTTTGATTGAATAAAAAGATGGGGTAACAACTTCTCTCTCTCCACCCATGGGTTTGACCTTTGAACTCAATATCAAAGGGATAAAACCCATCTATAAGCCCTTCTCTAGACTAGTTCAAAACTTAGACTACTTATCTCAACCCAACACAAATCATGCTACATTTTGGCACCATATCAAGCTTCCTTACCCAACCAAGCGAGAGCCTCCAACCATGTCGATACCATCCTAACCTCTTATTTTCACTATCAAACCCACTATCACTAAAACTAAGCCATTAAAAACCTCTACCAATCAAACCATCTAAACTAACTCCACCTAAAATAACCAAGTTACCCTTACCATTCTAACTAGGCCCAATAAAAACCTTGGTATATTCCTTATCCAGAACCTTATTCACCCCTCATTGAAATTGGAATTAACTTCACCAAACCTATCAAAGAAACTTGAAACTAAACCAAAAAATAAGGTGAAACCACATAAGACCCCACAAACTAATACTTTACCTCCTTTTTTCACTTTGCCTTTTATCTTGGGACCTCACCCTTCTACCTTAGTAAAAAAACCAACCATCCCAAACAACACCCAAATCCAACCACCACTTTTGGTGAAACCATCACTCCTACTTTCATCCTCACCCATTTTCACCAAACCTATAACCAAACCACCTACTTCTCAACCATCTACCCCAACACTGTCTACCTCCAAGCAACTTATACCAAAACCATCCACCAAAAATGCTCCTTTACCCAAATATTTTACCATCACACCTACTCCTAAAAAGTCTTCCACCTTAACTACCAAACCTAAGACCTCCATGCCTTTGCCACCTTTGCCTGAGTCTTACTCAACCATCCTATAGAGGTTATTACAAGCATCCTCTTTAACCTTACCACCTATCAGACCATTTGACCCACATAGTCCTAAGCCATCTTGGTATAATGACAAATTAGTATACTCATACCATAGAACACTTGAGCATGATACAAAGAATTTTAAATCTCTCCAAGTATTAATCCATTGGTTGTATCATGAGGATGACTTATTGTCAGATGAGCCTCCTATAAACCCACCACTGATCCAAAAACTAATAACCATCAACCAACACTTACCTACTCCTCCACTCTCATCTCAGAGTGAAGCAGAACCGAATCAGTCCTCTAGCCCAACTCTTCCCCAAATCCATACCATCCATATGGTCACACAATCACAGGCTCAACCAAAAGATAAGGGAAAGGAAAAGGTGTCTATTCCATGGACATAGCCCTCTTCCAATATCCACTCAACCAGCCAACGAGCACATTTACCTTCAACCAAACCCAAGGTGTCCATTTTAGGTCCCTCTCAATCTAACCCATCTAAATCAATCTAATGAGTATTTATGAAACAACTTTACCAAACAACAATGAAGATGATTTTGTATGAACTGATCAATATCTTACCCCATCACCACCAAGTGATGATAAAGGCTTTGTTAACCATAGAGGTCAAACTAGAAGACCCACAACCTCTAGCAGTCTTTGTCAGAGCTCTTCAACTTTCTAACGATGTTACCTTTAAGGATTTATAAATACCCTCCATCCATCTAGATGATCCAGATCCTCCCCTCTTCATTACTGCACACATCAACCAAACCCATATCAAGAGGGTTATGATTGATGGTGGAGCTAGCATCAACATTATCTCCTCCCATGCATACATCCAACTCAAAATACATGAGATTATTATGTCAAAAACCTTAATGATGCTCTAATCATTCAATGATACCATTGCCACAACTTTAGGAACTATTATCCTTCACATTTGCCTAAGACCCCACGCATCTCTTGAGATCTTCTACATAGTTGAAGGAGAGTTTTATTACAATGTTTGGTTGGGATGTCCTTGGATTTGTTCCATGGGTTGTGTGTCATCCACCTTGCATCGATGCATCAATTTGAACATAAAGGTCAAGTTGTTACCATACAAGCCAACTTGAGTCCTTTTACATCATGCAACATGATGTACCGACCCAATGACATTCTCCTTCCTCCAAACAATAATCCTTCATCAATGAAATATGAAGTCCCATCTTCTTTTACCAATGAAGCATCCACCAGTTCATTTGTCCCTTCCACCCAAATCCCCACAATAGACCCTTTGCAATCAACCTTCTAACATCTTTCTTTGGGGGAGTATCAGGGGGAGTATCACCTTTTGACACTAGACACTTTTCTTACTCCTCAAAAGTATGGGAATATTAACCAACAACCTGATTATGACCCTATTATCAGGACTGTTGTTCCTTTCAAGCCCTCAACTTGTCAAATTAATTTCATCTATGGGGGACTTGATAAACCCCTTGACACTACTACCACCTCTTTCTCACCTCAACCATTCACCTCTAGTTTCTCCTATCTAGATAAACCATAGTTTTTCAAGACATATCTTTATAGGTATGTTTGGAAGGGATCTGGTCCAGGTCGGTATCAACAGGGGCCACATGAGTTACTTCCAATCAAAACCTAAAAACCTCATGAAAATCATGGCCTCAACTTCACGCCACATATAAAGAAAACCAACCCACCTCCCATTACCATCATTGATGAGGAAATCCCATCCTCACCTTCCACTCCACCATCAACAAGTGGGGATTATGACATCATCCCCCTAACCTTTTTATTTCAACAACATGATTAGCCTTAGATACCTAACTTATCAAAAGGATGGGGCAACTATGACTATTCCTCTAACCCATCCTTAAATGGTAGCAAATGATTCTCCTAACATTAATACCATTCAATGTCAGGATGATGATTCCATTCTAGCCTATTTAAGTACAGAAGATTCTTCTATCCACAAATATCTTCCTCTTGAGACCTCAATAATGTTGAATGAACCCACCATGGATATCAACTTGGGTACTATGGATAACCTAAACATTGTAAAAATCAACCAATCACTAAACTCTATGGAGATTAAAGACTTCCCCTCCTTCCTATAAGACCACATCACAGCATTTACTTAGTCTTACAGTGAGATACCAAGAATTGACCTCTCCGTCACTACCCACAATATAGTCACCAATCATGATGCCAAGCCAATTAGGTAGAAACTTCGATAAATGCACCCTTATATTACCCTTCTCATCAAAGAAGAGATTTAATGTCTCTTATCCATCAATTTCATTCAAACCATTTATTATCCCCAATGGCTCTCCAAAATTATACCTATCATGAAAGCCACATAGGGACTTCACATTTGTGTGAACTTTCATGACCTTAACCTTGCTTGCCTAAAGGATGACTTTCTTTTGCCAAGCATTGACTAGTTTGTTGATCTGACATCTGGCCATGAGATGTGATCTCTTATGGATGGATTTTTTGGTTATAATCAGATCTTAATTGGCCCTAAATATCAACACAAAATCACCTTTATCACCTCATGGGTAACTTTATGTTATAGGGTCATGCCTTTTGGATAAAAATGCTGGTGTAACTTACTAATGTGCTTTGACCTACATCTTCCATGACCTTATTCACAAAATCATCAAAGACTATGTCGATGACCTTCCTGGGAAATCCAAATATTGTAAAGATCATTTGGTTATTCTTAAAATTATCTTTGAGTGACTCATCCATTACCATGTCCACCTTAACCCCAAGAAGTGTATCTTTAGGGTCTTATCAGGAAAGCTCCTTGGCTTTCTCATCTCCCTTCAAGGAATTGACATCGATCCCATCAAAATCAAAGCAATCCTCGACATGCATCCTTCCACTCACCTCAAGCAACTCCATAACTTGTAGGGGAAGCTCCAATCCATTCATCACTTCATCTCTCAGCTCTCAGATCGATGTCAACCTTTCCACCACCTTCTTAAGAAGGATGTATATTTTAAGTGGAATAAAGTCTACCAAAAGGCCTTTGATTTGATTAAAGAGTACCTTTTGTCTCCACCTATCCTCATTCCTCTTAAGGAAGATCAACCTTTTTACCTTTACATTTTTGCCACAAACCACTCCTTAGGGGAAATGTTGGTTCATCGATATGAGCAGCATAAAGAGCAATCTATCTACTATATTAGTCATATTCTTATAAATTATGAGACTCGATACACCCATACCAAAAATTTATGACTCACCTTAGTCTTCATGGCCACCAAACTTCACCATTATCTTCTCAACCATAAGACCTATGTTATAACCAACACCGACCCACTCAAGTGTTAAGTTGTGGAGCTAAAAGCTTCACTGTTATGTAAATGTGGAGGCTGTTAGGCTTAGCCAGTAACCGACATCGGCAATATCACCAAAATCGGTCAGGGATCGGTCGACGTCAATCATATGCAGACCGATAGCGACTGGCGTCGGTCACTTATGTGTGTGCATTTGCATGCATTTCCAGAATTAGATTTGTTCTAATTTTAGGAGGACAGAGTGTTTGCATGTAAAGACTAATTTTATTCTTGAGTCTGTGTTTCTAATTATTGTATGCCTTGGATCCTATTTAAGAGACCCATGGGGCATGTATTGTAAGTAAGCAAGGTCAATTAGATCTGCAAGGTGCAAGATCAAGAAGATCAACTGAAGCAAGGGAATAACAACTCAGTTATTGAGTTGATTGTAATTGATTGAGAGAGAGAACTCTTGAGAGAAATACTGTACACCCAAGAGGTATGGGAAGAGTGAGATTTCTTCATTGTATTCTGGAAGAGTTTAATATAAGATTGGTTGTTTCTTGTATCTCCTATTATTTATTGTTTCTGATTTTTAGTTACTTATTACTTCTGGTTCAATTCCATGTTTAATTGCTTATACAAAAGTAATCAATTGTACTCCAAGTTCCTAACAGCTGGTATCAGAGCTAGGATCACTAACAAGTGGTAGAGTGGGTTAGTGTTTGTTGATTACAGGTTCACTCACAGGGGTTTTTGTTTGAGTGGGAGCAAAGCAATGGCAGAAGAAAGTAAACTAAGAATGGAGAAATTCAATGGCAAGAATTATCAATTGCGGAGGATGCAGATAGAAGATTATCTGTATCAGAAAGATATATTTTTACCATTGGGTGGGGTTTCAAGTAAGCCCGCATATATGCAAGATGAAGAATGGAATGTTCTTGATAGAAAGGCTCTTGGATCTATAAGGTTGAGCTTGGCATCTTCTGTGATTTCTAATTTATCATAGGCAAAGACAACGGTAGAGTTAATGGATACTTTGGCAAACTTCTATGAAAAACCCTCAGCTTTGAATAAGGTATATCTTATGAAGCAATTATTTAGTTTGAAAATGCAGGAAGGTGGATTGGTATATAGTCATCTTAGTGATTTCCATGGATTAGTAAATTAGTTAATTTCAGTCAATATAGATTTTGATGATGAAATTAAGGCTCTCTTAATCTTATGCTCTTTACCTAAAAGTTGAGATAGTTTGGTAATGGTAGTTAGTAATACTACGTCTACTTCAAATATCTTGAAAGTTGATGATGTTGTTAGTGTAATCTTGAATGAAGAAATTCATAGGAAAAGCACAGGGGAAACATCAGGTAATTATTTAAGTGTTGAAAGCAGAGGAAAGCAAAGAGAGAAGAGCAAGCAAGGGAAATCAAGGTCAAAGATAGACAGGAGATCCAAATCCAAAAATGGAGGTATAATCTACTGGAATTGTGGAAAGAAAGGGCATGCAAAAAAAGACTGTTGGTTGAAGGATAACAAAAAAATCAGCAAGAAGGTAATAAGGAAGCAAATGTTGCAAGTATTGTTGCACATGATGCTCTTCTATTTTCTTTGGATAGTCAAGTAGAATCATGGATTTTATATTCTGGTGCTTCTTTCCATGCAACCCCAAATAGAGAATTTTTCAATGATTATGTCCATGGAGATTTTGGAAAAGTTTATTTAGGGGATGGTGAGCCTTGTCAAATTGTTGGCAAAAGAAAAGTGCAGCTAAAATTGTAGAATGGCAACACATGGGTGTTGAAATATGTCGTGCATGTACCCATCTTGAAGAGGAATCTGATTTCTATAGGAAAGTTGGGTGATGAGGGTTGCACAGTAACTCTCACAGTGAAATCTTGGAAAGTTTCCAAGGGTGCACTTGTATTAGCAAGAGGTAAGAGAGTAAGTACACTTTATCTATCTACTAATGTTACTGATTATTCTCCTTCTGTTTTATCTACTTCAGATGTAGATGCAAAGATGTGGCTCTATAAGCTTGGTCACATGAGTGAGAAGGGAATGGATGTTCTTAAGTCAAAAGGTAAGCATTTAGATTTGGAAAGCATAGATTGAGATTTTTGTGAGCATTGTATTTTTGAGAAAAAAGTGAGGTTTCTCAAGACTGAGTCAACAAAGAATAAGCATAGGTTAGAGCTTGTTCACATAGACGTGTGGGGATCAGCTCAGGGAGCTTCTATTGGAGGATCACAGTGTTATGCTACAAGAAAGGTATGGGTTTATTGCATAAAGAAGTAATTCGATGTTTTTGACATATTTAAGAACTGGAAAGCCTTGGTTTTCAAGGAGAAGATGATGGACAGAGATCAGCTCAAGAGGTTGAATAATTCTGAGCAAGGCAATGTTGATTTGGACAAGGTTATGATCCAAAATGAGCTCGCAGGTAAAAATCATCACTCACAGAAAAACATAGAGACCGACGTCGATCAGGTAACCGACGTCGATGGTCAAATAGTAACTGACGTCAGTCAGGTCAGTTAGGTGGAACCAACGTCGATCAAGTGCAGATCAAGAGTTGATTGGGATCGATCACTGACAGAGAATTTGGGTGGACAGCAAGTTGTAAATGAGTCTCAAATGCCCATAAGGAGGACTGAAAGGGTAAGTAAACCTCTAATTCATTATTCCCCTTTTTTATACTATGTGTTGCTCACTGATGGTGGAGAACTAGAAAGTTTTGATGAGACAATGCAGGTAGAATCCAAGAAACAGTGGGAGCATGGCATGAATGAGGAAATTGATTCTTTAGAAAAGAACCATACGTGGGATTTGGTTGAGTTGCCAGCCAGAAAGAAAGCACTGAAAAATAAATGGGTATACAGGTTAAAGGAAGGAGAGAATGGACAAGTGAGACATAAGGCCAGGTTGGTAGTAAAGGGATTTGCACAGAAACTAGGTATTGATTTTGGTGAAATCTTTTCTCCTGTAGTAAAGATGACTTTTATTCAGACTGTATTGTCTATAGTTGCTATTGAGGATTTGCATCTTGAGCAGCTTGATGTTAAGACAACATTTCTTCATGGAGATTTGGATGAAGAGATATATATGGATCAATCGAAAGGTTTTGAGGTCAAAGGTAAGGAGAAACTTGTGTGCAAGTTGAAGAAAAGCTTATATGGTCTTAAGCAAGCTTCAAGATAGTGGTATTTAAGGTTTGACAGGTTTATGACAGAGCATGGCTTTAGTAAATGTCAATATGACCATTGTGTTTATTTTACTAGATTGGATAATGGTAGTTATATTATCATGTTGTTGTATGTAGATGATATGCTTGTTACAGGTTCACACATGCAGGTAATTACTGAGCTAAAGGTAAAATTAGCTCACACATTTGCCATGAAGGATTTAGGAGTAGCAAAGAAAATCCTTAGCATGAGTATTAAGAGAGATAGAAAAAATCACAGGCTGATTTTGTCTCAAGAGGATTATGTGAATAAGGTGTTGGAGAGGTTTTATATGCAGGATGAAAAATCGGTA
Organism: Torreya grandis; assembly: GCA_037957365.1. NCBI lineage: Eukaryota > Viridiplantae > Streptophyta > Pinopsida > Cupressales > Taxaceae > Torreya > Torreya grandis. The sequence continues at coordinate 4,129,497 of JARHVA010000136.1, forward strand.
AGCACACCTATGGCTGGACACTTCAAGTTGAGCAAATAATAGTGTCCTAAATCACATGATGAGGTTGAGTACATGAGCAAAGTTCCATATGCTTCAGTAGTTGGGAGCTTAATGTATGCAATGGTATGTACTAGACCTGATATTGCCCAAGCAGTGGGAGTTGTCAGCAAGTTTATGGCCAATCCAAGAAAGGACCACTGGAAAGTAGTTCAGTGGATTCTCAGATATCTGAGAGGGACTAGTAGCAGGTATTTATGCTATGCAGGGTCAAACACTTCTCTACATGGGTATGTAGATTCGGATATGGCAGGTGACGTAGATGGCAGGAGAAGCACCACAGGATATGTGTTCACTATTGGTGGAATAGTGGTTAGCTGGATTTCAAAGTTGTAGAAGGTTGTTGCCTTGTCTACTTCAGAGGCAGAATACATTGCAGTCATAGAATCTAGCAAGAAAATGATATAGATGACATGATTTATGGAAGAGTTGGAAAAGGAGCAAGAGAGTTGCAGATTGTATAGTGATAGTCAAAGTGCAATTCATTTGGCAAAGAATTCAGCCTTTCATTCAAGAACCAAACATATACAACTTAAGTACCACTTCATTCGACAAGTATTGGAGGATGGACAGTTGAAGCTAGAAAAAAATCTATACGAATACGAACCCTGTTGATATGTTAACAAAGGGTAACAAAGGAGAAGTTGAATCTTCATTCAACTTTTGTTGGTCTTCAAGATTGAACTTGAAGAGGGAGAAACAAGCCAGAGAAACAAGATAGAGGATGTTGTTTTACAGGTATAGGTGTAGTTGTTTATCTCCAAGTGGGAGATTGTTAAGTTGTGGAGCCAAAAGCTTCACTGTTATGCAAATGTGGAGGTCGTTGGGCTTAGCTAGTAACTGGCATCGGCAGTATCACCGACATTGGTTAGGGATTGGTCGACATCGATCATATGCAGACCAACAACGACTGGTGTCGGTTACATGTGTGTGTGCGTTTGCATGCATTTCTAGAATTAGATTTGTCCTAATTTTAGGAGGACAGAGTGTTTTCATGTAAAGACTAATTTTAGTCTTGAGTCTGTGTTTCTAATTATTGTATGCCTTGGATCTTATTTAAGAGACCCATGGGGCATGTATTGTAAGTAAGCAAGTAAGCAAGGTCAATTAGATCTGCAAGGTGCAAGATCAAGAAGATCAGTTGAAGCAAGGGAATAACAACTCAGTTATTGAGTTGATTGTAATTGATTGAGAGAGAGAACTCTTGAGAGAAATACTATACACCAAGAGGTGTGGGAAGAGTGAGATTTCTTCATTGTATTCTGAAAGAGTTTAATACAAAATTGGTTGTTTCTTATATCTCTTATTATTTGCCATTTTTGATTTCTAGTTACTTATTACTTCTGGTTCAATTCCATGTTTAGTTGCTTATACAAAAGTAATCAATTGTACTCCAAGTTTCTAACATCAAGTATATGCACTCCAAGCCATACCAAAATCAATGTATGGGCAAGTGGCTCATGTTTTTAGCTAAGTTTGACCTTGAGTTTCTTTAGCAAAATTAGATTAAATGACAAGTCATTTCCAACCAATTGGTTGAAGCACCATTAGTAGATAGCTGACCTCCTCCTCTTAAGTTTCCAAATGAGTCCATCGCGACCCTCTCTCAATCAGACTTCACCTATCAAGTGACTATGTTCTTTGATGGGTTAAAGTGTGAATGCAATGGAGAATATGGAATCATCCTTATCCCCCCTCATATTGAACCTCTTCCTTTATCCTTTAAGCTATATCTTGAATGTACCAACAACATGGTTGAGTACGAAGTCCTAGTGATAGGTCTACAAACTGCATTATCCTTGGGAGTCATAACAATCAACATCTTTGGTGACTCTCATATTATGGTCAATCAAATCAATGACTCTTATCAATGCAAAAATGATGTTTTTCAATAGTACAAATAATTAGTTGATGCACTCTTAACATCATTTGAATACTACCATATCCAAACCACTTTTTGATCAATAAAAAAATTATCCAGTACGATAGCTTCTCTCACTTCTCAGATCCCATTTGTACCCTCTGATTCGAAGTTGTCTATCATTATCCATTGACTTACCTAGCCCTCTTATGTCAAATCAGACTCTCTTACCATCTTCATTGTGGAGGAAACCCAACCTGCCCTTTGGTACCAGCAAACCTTCGACTATATAAACCTTGCCATCATCCCTTCTAATCTCTCTAGGAATGCTCAAAGAGCATTTATTAAGGGCACCTCACATTATACCATACTGGGGGGAATTATTTATAAATGTATATTCGATGATCTCCTCCTCCATTACCTACACATTCATGAAGCCTCTCATGCTATCAAAGAAATGCATGATGGTATCTGTGGGGGACATTTTAGTGGCCTAGCCATAGCTAAACGCATCCTTTGCCTTGGTTATTATTGGCCCACCCTTAACCAAGATTGTTGTGATTATGTGAAAAAGTGTGTCAAATGTTAACAACACACTAATTTACATCATGCACCTAGCCATAGTCTTCAAGTATCCAAGTATATTTGACCTTTCTCATAATGGGGTCTGGATCTCATTAGAGAGATTAACCCCCATTCTTCATAATGACATCATTCTATTATCATCGTAATATAATATTTCACAAAATAGGTAGAAGCTATTCCTCTCATCTCAACCAAGGCTGAAAAGATTATCAATTTTATCAACCATCACATTATCTATCATTTTGATGTTCCTCATAATATTATCACTGATAATGGTAAATCTTTCAAAAAAACAAGTCCAAAGTCTTTATGACGCATCTGGTATCAAGTTAAGTTTCTCATCACCCTATCATCCATAAGCAAATGGATAGGTTGAAGCTTCTAACAAAACTCTCAACAATATGCTAACTAAAATGGTTAATACATATGGTTGAGATTAGCATTTGCACATCCCCTACACCTTATGGGCATATCGTACTAGCATGCAAACTCATAAGGATGCTACCCTCTTTTCTCTCTTGTGTTTGGATCCAAGGCTATCTTACCTTTCGAATCCAAATTCCCTCTCCTCACATATCCCTGTAAGATCTCATTTCTGAGAATGATTATCATCAAAAACATTTAACCCAACTTGAGCTGCTTGATGAACATCATTTAGCCACATTCACCCACCTTCATGTCTATTAGGAGAGAATCAAGTGTGCTTATAAAAAACACCTTAAAGTGTGAAAATTCAACATCAGAGACCTCATTCTAAATAAAAATCAACATGTCACCAATATGGATAAAAACAAGTAGAGAAAGATTGCTTTTAATTAGCTTAGACCTTATATCATAACCCATAAGTATGGACTTGAGCCCCTCAATGCTTTGCATATGCATCCTTTATTTTTTAAAACACTATCAAACTCACTTTTTATCTAACTTAAGCTCATCCCCTATTTTCATTCACATCCATCCCCTTATTTTAAGGACAATTGATTAAAGTTGAATCACGTGATTACCTATCACAATCATAGCCTAATATTGAACATGGGTACCATGGATCTACTCATGCAATGGTATTTTCCATCCCCTTATAGGATGGATTCCCATGGTAGTTGTCACTTAAACCTCTTTTACCAATCATCAACCTCCTTATGCTCTAGTTTTTCCTTCATCAAAGTGAACCTTTTGATCTCATATAAGCAAATCCATGTCAATAGCCCAAAAAAAACACAATCAAACAAGCAATCATAAAAGGAAAACACTCATATGGGTCATTACATGAATTTCCAAACTAATCCTTTGAAGGAAAGCTGCCAAAACATGTCATAATTATTCACTATAAGGTAGACTACTCCCTTGAAGGATAGCTATCACAAGCCTTAAACAAAGCTCACAAATTTAGACCACCCCCTTGAAGGATGGTTGAGTAAAGCATTTTTCAAAACATAGTAATTTCTTAGAAGCTTCTCGCATCGATCAGCTTCCCTATCCCTCCAAGCAATAATGAAATAGAAAGCAACCCATTATCAAATTAGAAAAAGCAAAATAATTTGGAAGCCATAGTTGGCTTTCATAAGTAGACTTCTCACATCGATCATCCTACACCTTATATGACATGGAATTTTTTATACTGGCTCTTTAGTAACCTATAAAAGAGGCATGGAAGTCTCACAAGAAGGTTCCATCTTCATCCATATCCCCTTTATACACTATAAAAAAGGGATTGTTAATGCAAAGCATTAGAAGGGCTTATGTTTATAAGTTGATCCAACTTCATTTTGTTTTAGTCCTTGCCAAAGAAGAAGCATTGTGCCTTCCTCTTATTCTCCCATACTGGTTGATACATTCACATATGTTATCCATCACATGACAAGGAAGTATAGACTCACTAATTTACAGCATAACCATAATCATGTCATCCATAACCATGATAATCACAAACATCATAACCATATCCAACCATACATAACATGCTAATCATCATCACCACTATCCATAACCATAACCATAATCAATATCATAAACATAATCATCATAAGCATAAATTAAATGATCACATCCATAAACAACACCATCAACTATAACCATAACATCATAACCATCATTGCATCATCCTAATCATAAACAACATCACAACAACATCCCATAATCATAAAGCCATCATAAACTATAACCATCACATAATAATCATATAAAGAACAATAATCAATATCAACATCATCATGAACATAAATTAAAGAGCCATATCATCACATGCCTAGCTAGGTGAGTCCATATAAACCATCATGAACATAATCATATCACCATCATATCAAGTCATAAATAAGTAGCATGAACATCATAACCATGAACCACAAACCATAAACAAAGATCATATATATAAATCATGAACTCATAATCAACATGATAATCATTTATACATGTACATATCTCTCAAAATATGTATACATCTTGCTGCATTCGCTCATAGCTTGGTATCAAAATCATATGATACATCAAAAATATAATGTCTCATAATAGTTTAGGCCCCTAAATCATCATTACCTCCTAAAGCCTACCCGCATGTACCTACCTATCCACCTACAAAAGGGACCCACTAACCTAGTGTCACAATGTTATCACCTCCAGTGATCCTAGCTCTGTACTCACCCCATTTGGGCTCATTTGGTAGATGCCTAAAAACCAAGGCCTCATAGTACTAGAGCTCTTCCACAATAATTACATATCTCACCATCGAGATAGTCCTTGGTGGTCCTGAAGCTATTGGTACTCCTCCTCCTACCTACCAAAGAGAATCTCTCTCCTACCTAATCATGGCTAGCTGCACCCTAGCTTGATCTCTCTCTCCTATAAGATCAACCACCTGACCCTATACAGCATCCCTCTCTTGGGTGACTATTGTTAAGTATGCTTAAGCCACAACTAGTGCCACACATACCTGGTCCCTCTTAGTTATCAGTGCCTATATATCTAGACCACCCTTCCCATCTAACCTCCATCTCCCCTGCATCCACATCCATGTCTTATTGGTCCCTATCATCTCCTCCAAAAATTGTTGCATCATAGTGAGCCTGGAACCATGTAGGGTGCTGATCTATAACACATGCATCATCAATGTCAACCCTAGATAGTATCTCCTCATAATCAATGAATATCAAATGGCTCTAAAGCAGGAAAGGGAAATTCTACATCCTCCCTCCTGTATCTAGGAAACTCTCTAGGAATACCCTATATAAGACCAAACTACCTCCTCACCCTGTCAAATGGGATGAACTCTATTTCATGATCACACCTCCCAAATATCCATCTATATCTCTATAGTGATAGTATGTGTCAATTTTATCTCACTCACATTGGGAATCTGATATATGGCTCCCAAATTATATCTCCCACAACTAGGGTATCTAGTCAGCCTTTATACTAGTCAAGGTCTCAACCTCTTCCTCATGGTCCTATGAGGTCAGAATCACCCCTCAATCATAATGTATCTAACTCTAAAATCCATATAAACAAAACCATCCCATAATAGTCCTCTAGGTCTTAGTACCTAGATATACTCGTAGGCCAAAAATGTAGAACATAACCTACAATGATCATGTATCTCTTATGGGCACGGAAGCCCTAAAGTTCTTGATAAATCTGAACTAATAACATAAGAGCCCATGTAAATACTTTACGACCCAACCACATCTCAATGATCACCCCCAACAATAAGTAATAGAATCTCCCACTGCTAGAATTTGGTAAAGCATAACATGTCACAACTATCATCATCATAGTGAATATCCACCTTGCCTCTCTATCCCTTTGATACAATGGTGTGTATTGGAAACCCCTAAAATGCCACCTCACAAACTTGAGGTCCTCTTCATACAAGTTATCCATCTGCTCATCCCACTCATCATTGTCAATATGGTAGATTAGCTCACCTTATATAGGTAATCGTATGATCTTGTAGATGTCCTCAGGTAAAATGGTCATCTCGCTTGTTGGAAGCAAGAATGTGTTAGTGTCAAGATCCCATCTCTCTATGAGAGCCAATAACATCATTGCATCCTAAGGTACAATTAGGTAATACCTCATGCCTCTAAGGCCCACATCTATCATATGATCCTAATCAATGTTAGTCATCCCTCACTGTACCTCATTAAGTATTTATGGCACCTAGTCTCTCATCTAAATTTACTCCCACACGTACAAAGTTTGATATCAATACTTTAGTTTACCTAATCCAACAAAATTTTCCTCTCAAATTTTACCTATTAATCCCACTCATGACCCTAACCCATTTATTCATCCTATTAACTATAACATTCAACCAAACTCTTACTCCAACCTACTAACCCTAACCTAAATCACTAACCATAACCCTAACCTAAATCATAAACCACAACCCTTACCCACTAACATAAACCTTTACCCTAACCTTTCCCTAAACCTTTACCATAGCTCTACCCTATCATTGAATCCTTCTAAATTAACTTACCCCATTTCTAACCTCCTCACAACCACTAACAGTTGAGGTTCAATCAATGATGGTTCTTTTTGGAACTATCATTGATCAATCATCAATGATCAACAGTCAGGTATTCAACTATCGATAGTCACCATGGTGACCATTGGGTGGTTGCTTATCAACCATCATCGGTCGATAGTGACCATCGATGACTCTAAGACCTAGGGATTTTAAAAACTACCAATAAATAAAACTAACAAATAATAAATTTTAAGTATCTTTATCTTAGCTACCCTTTGACATCACTCACAACAGACTTCCACCCACCCACTTTAATTTCTTACCCACAAAAACTAAACAAACCATAAAAACACACCCTAAAACCCTAGGTCTAGATATACACCATAACATCCAACTCATAGCTCTAACCAAAACATTCAACATCAAAAATAATAATAAACTACTAAACTTAAAACACACCTACCTCATTTTATGACTGATGACATGGAGGTGTTCTCAGAACTCTATCATACCTCATACTTTGCCTCATCCCCTCTAAATCTTTGATCACCCTCACTCAACACCCAATCAACAATTCACTCAATCACTCACACTCTCAACCATCACCATTTTCTCACACTCATCATGAGATAAGTATTATAATTTGTAATACAATAATAGGGACCTAAAAAACCTTAGTAGCCTTTTTATCATTGCCTTTTTAGGGTTAATGTACAATCATTGATGATCATTTATGGTTGTCGATGGTCGAATTTGACCATTGACAATCAACCATATTAGGATTTTTAACTCCCACTCACCATATTTTCTAAACAATATCATGCCACAACAATAATCCAACTACCTACCACTAGAGCTTACCTACTCCACCAAGCAACCGATCACATCAACCTCAAAATTGGACATTTTGGCCCAACTTTTGCATGTTATTCCATGACCTTAATGGTCACTTTGACTGCTATGACTACTTCCCCATATTTGAACAACTTGAACCCATGCCACCTTTTGTGTACCAACCCAATCATGTCTTCTCAAGAACACTTCCTACCTTTGATACCTAAGAATATACTGACCTTGCCTAAGATACTTGAGTTTATGAGTACAACCTAACCACCATGCCTAAATGTGATCACTTGGTCCACTTGTCACTTTTCCTTTTAGTACTACATGTTTTATCCAACTAACTCAACCATGGTAGTTTAGTCAATGCAAGATATGTGATATTGCATTTAATCACATTTTGTGCACATGTTTGTGCCTCAATGCCTAACCCAGACAATGTAATCACCCATTTAACCACTTGTCAAACTTGCACCCGATTATATTTCACCTCATCGAATCCTAGTTTGAGGGGGAACACCTCCTACCATGTTCGAGGTAACCAAACCTTTAACCAACCTCTTATTTTTTATTTTATAATTTACAAATACAAACTACATAACAAAAAAGGGAAAATGTAGACACTAAAAATCTACACACTATGGTTCTAGATGTTGAACTAATCCCTAGACCACCATTGGACACCCTTGAGACCATTTGAAAACCTTCAACTGCCAAACCTAAGTCAAAATGACTAACTTTGACTATTTTAACCTTAACCTATTGACCACCGATGGTTGACCCCTAACCACTGATGATTAGACCTAACCGTTGATGGTCAACCTTTAACCGCCTTAAATGTTAACTCTAGCTCAACTCCACCTTGATTTTTTATTCTTATCCACTCATGTAATTATGCATGTTAATACTAAAATTAGATGACCTATTAAAACCTTGTTGAATTTATTGTTTCACCTCTCCCTTCCTTCTATAAAAAGAGAGGAGAAGGAGGTGAAAGGGGGAAAAAGGGAGGGTAATAAATCATTAGAGAGAATAAAAAATTATTAGAGATTCTTGTATCAAAACTTCTTTTTTAGATGTTTTCCCAATAAGCATGATAGAAAGTACAAGTGTTATAATTCATCAATCACATCTAAGGTACCAATACTCTATCAAAATTGCTTCAGCCTCCATAATGGGTTTTCAGCCACCCACCTTGACATTCTTTATTCAAAAGAGTGAAGTATATATTTTTAGTAATTGATTCCTTTATTTTTGTCTCGCAATCAATGCCCATCCTAAACCCATCTCTCAAAATCACCCAACCACCTTCCCAACTAGACCTACCTTTACCTAGACCAAAACCCATAGTAACTACTGATAGTCACCCTGACCACTGATGGTCTATCCATAACTATAAATGGTTACCCAACCACTGATGGTCACCTAACCACCGATAGTTTCACCCCAACCACCAATTATCATTGTGTGATAATTCTAATAGTAAGGTAATTTTGCCTATCAGACCTCAACTAAATCCCACTTTCTAACCTTCTGCCTGAGCACAAAACATCACCCTATTTTTTGAATCATGTTTTATTTATTTAGCATTAATATCTAATCATTTGTTGCTATAACTAGGCAAATTCATCTCTTGTAAGTAGTTCTGATATTTGATTTTAGTGTAAACTATTATTCATGCAAGCAATTTATCTTTCATTTCTAGAACTTGATTATTTAAAAGTGTGGATTGATAGCCTCCAAGGAAGTTTGTGCTTCTTGGATCTAGCTTGCTATGAAATCCACCCTACTATCTAACTAATCAGCCATTTCTTTACTATTTTTTATCTGCAGGTCATTCCTCCCAAGCCAAAGAGGAGTATCTACAATCATTTGGATCATGGAGCGCAAACTAAATCCAGGTTCTATTAACCTCACCCTTGTTTCAAGTTTTACAACTTTCTTCTTTAAAAAATAAAGAAATATTTACACAAAATATTTGCATCCTATTTCATCAAGTATTATTTAAATAAAAATAGCATTAGAGATCCATAAGCATCAGATCTAGAATTTGAAAACTATTCTAAAATTATCTTCCTACCTACTTCCCACCTATACCAGATCTAATACTGTATTAACATCAAAAATAGCTAACTAATTTATTTTATAGCATTTATAGATCCAACATAGTTGTACTTTCCATTAATATCCTATCTCAGCATTATAAATTCAACATATGTCACATCTAAGTTTAGCACATTAATTAGCCTATTTTAGATCTAATATTCACCCTTGTGCCATATCATTTATATATCATTAACCCTAACCACTAAAATAAGATCCACATCTAAATTAGGGTTAAACATTTGGTGAACTCAATATTTGAATATCATTATTGCATAAGCATTCTCTTATATATGCTTATCTCCTACCTTGTCCTAACCTTTGTGATCTTTATCTCTTTTATCATGGATGACATGATCGCTTTGACGATTATGACTATGAAACCCTTCAACAATATCTCCAAGCAGGGATCAAAATCCATTACTCTTGAATTCATCTAAGTGCTAAGGCAAACAATATAAAATCCTTGAATGGTAGTAGTTACTATCCCTCTAATCAGGTCCATACTCCCATCCTTTTAAGACATCATGTGATCCATCCCAAGGAGGATCCAAAGCATATGCCCTTGCCTTCTATACCAAAATTGAACCCTCGTGGAGATAAGGTACTTTAATTTGATCATGACAATTTTTATCAACTCCATAAGGAAATGATGGAGGATTCACAAATCATTAGTAAAGGGGATATTCCTTCAATTTCATTGATTAAAAGCCCTCATATTCTTACATTTCCAAACAATATTCCCCTTATTAAGGGTGATAATCCTTCTTGGCCTTCATTTGATATTGATTTTTTTTTAAAGTTTAACCAAGAAACTATGGAACTTTTACCAATTCATATTAATACATCAATAAAAAAGAAACATCATGCATCTATAGAGCCAAATAGTATTAATTTTCCAAATAAAAGACATGTACCAATGTTAAGTAAGATGTCTCAATAAAATGAGATCCCTACCACACCAAAAGAGGTTCCATCACCCATGCTTCCTCAAGGTCCACTTGATATATCTTTACAAAAGGTGTATCAGTCAAGTTCTAAATCCATTCCAAGCTATTCATATAAAACACCAAGGGTACCAAAATTCAAATATCCATTACCATTACCAACATATCTAAAATTCAAGGATTACAAAATTATAATTATTGTACATGATGATGATGATACTCATATGCTTAGGTTCAAAAAAGGTGGCAATTTAGAACCAATGATAACACCTATATCAAACACCACCATCCCCATGCATTATCTTATTTCTATGACTACCACTATTGGGGACCTTCAAAAATAAGTTTATATACATCAAATGCAAGTGGATTTCCATAATGCAAATGCACATGTTATTGCATTCAATAATCAACCTATTGCACAATGTATACTTGAATATCCTTATCCACCTAGTTTTGAATTACTACATTTACCTATCTTTGGGCACCATAAGGATCCACTTGTGCACATGCTAAATTATGTACATTCTCTTGGTTAATGGTAAAATTATGACAAACTATTATCAAAAGTATTCCATATGAGCACTTATGATGAGGCTCAAAATTGGTTCTATAGCTTACCAAAAGGTTCCTTAACCACTTTTTCAAACTTGGAAGATGCTTTCTTCATGGATTTCAATATTCACAAGATGCCAAAACTTACATCAAATAATTTTCACAATTTTAAATAATGTGATGATGAGTCCCTTCAATATTATACTATTTGATTCAAAAGTACATCATATGAGCTGGTTTTAAACCCTCAAATTTGGAACTACAATGTATATTTAGTAGAGGCCTTAGTTCACCCTTAAAGAAAAGAAAATTCCATAAACAATATGAGTCCTTCACTTATTTACATGTGGATGTACATAGATATGTTGCATTCATACTTACTTATCCAATAAAGCTTAACATTTCTCCTTCCAAGTACCAAAGTTTTATCCCTCAAATAAATGAAGGAGACTAATTTCCTAGAGAATACTGTGAACAAAAATGTAGCATCCCTAACCTGTATATGACCAATCTTCAAATGTTAGTTAACATGGGACAAATCCAAGGTCCACGTCCCCTAAAAGAATCTCAAAATGAACAAAATTACAAGCGTCCATGCCAGCAAGATTTAACAATTAAATTATACATGGGTGGTGTTTATTATTGGCATAACCATGTCCATCCTACAAAAGCAAAAACTAATTGTAAGGTAATATGTTTCCAACAAATGGGCTTCAATTTAATAAACTTAAAAAATAAAGGAGTTTGGAAAGACTCCTTGGGTAACATAACAATACAAATTGTTTGTGGTCCTAAAGTAATTTGAACACAATTTTGGGTTATGCCTACCACATCTCCATATGCATTTATTCTTGAAACTCTGTGGCAATACCAAATGGAAGCAAAAATTGACCAAAATAAACAAGGCATTTATTTTTATCATAAAAACAAATTAGTATGTATTTCCAATGATAACATTACATCTTCTATGACACATTCAAAATGTCATCTACATGTCTGAAGTATTAAAGGAGAAATCATAAAGTCATATTTTCCAAGTTACAAGCTAGGTCATTATTGTACTTGCTTTACATGTTGTATGATTCACACACAAGCTAACATATAGTGGAGAACTACAAGATTCTGAGGCCCTCTTCTAGAGTATTGCCTATGTAAGCACCACCCTTTAACTGTAACAACCCCATCGGGTGACTTAAAATAACATTATTTTTTAATTTAATCTATGTATTCTTTCATTACAGCCCAACTACATGTTTGAAGTATTAAAGGAGCAGTCATAAGGTCAAATTTTATAAGTTACATTATAGGTCACTATTGTACTTGATTTACATGTATGCTTTACACACAAGCTAACACGTAGGGGAGAACTATAGGATTATGGGGTCCTCTTTTAGAGTATCGACTATGTAAGCACCACCCTTTAACTGTAACAACCCCATCAGGTTTGACTTAGAATAATATGATTTTTTTAAATTTAATCTACGTATTATTTCATTAGATTTTACCATGAGAATCTAATTAGTGATCCAGATAAAACACTCTGATTATGTTAACTATAAAATAAGAATATAATATCTATTTGTCACTAATCACTATCATTAGATAAAACATAATTGAATATAGAAAGTAATTACAAGTTTCCATCCACAATTGGTACCAACATACATCCACTATTGTCAATGTACAAAGAGTAAATAATTACATTTCATAAGAGATAATGTTTTAATAATAACAAATACAATACAAGATACAAGGCTCCATGGAGCATGAGTTTTCCAAACTCCAGTATATATGGCAATCTCAAGTGTAGTATCCAAAGAAGTACTATTGTGGGGAGGGAGAGCATCATCTAATCACTTTTCCACACCAACCATGGACCATCGATCCCCTACACAATCCCCCATCAGGGAATGATCCTCTCTTCACGAATGAGTAGATAGTGATGGTTGAAGAATCTAGAGAGACAAGCTAGTACCTATGTGTTGTATGATTTCTAAGAACATGAAGTGTACCATAAACAAATTTTTTCTAACATGATATCATACAAACATGTAAATCATACATATGAAATGAAAATGTCTAATTAAACATTACTTTGGCCAAAGTTTTCAACAGTTATTGATCTTTAAGATCAGTCAAATTCATACACACCACTTGATCAGATCACCTTCATCTAGCATTGGTGATGCTAGTATGTTAGTGAAGTCTGTCTCACTTCTTACTTAGTACCAGCAATGCAATATTTGGTTAATATAAATATAATTAATAGATTCATATAGATTACTTCCTACTATCAGGTCTAAAACCTACTAAACACAAGAATAATCAAAATGCATACATTTAGTACATCAAATGTATGAATGAAACTCCACTATATTATTTATCAACATAATAATAAGCATACAAGTACAATTTATACCACTAGGCATAATCCATATTTAGATTACATATTTCTAATTTCCATAAGTAGATTCAAATATATATACATTATATGACAAGCCATAATATCACAGTTCATCATTTCTATGTACACACTACTCAATTTCAAAACCTATCATAATATAGAAAGTCATAATTATCACAAAACATAATTTTTCATCTAAACAACTTGTTACATTTCTAGGAAACTATATGCATATATAGATAGTGTTCTCTACTTCAAGAATCTATGACTTGGTTTTTTTTTACAGATAATAAATCTTACTAGTTTTCTGTAGTTAAAGCTAGAATTATGTATCCACTAGAGTTGTTATCAAGTTAAGTAATCTAATCCATATACCTTACCAAACTTAAGTAAAGCAGAGGTGTAAGTAACAATCTCAGTATTATGTATAGATTCTTGGGCAAACAAATTATTCGAGAGTCAATTTTGTTAATCCCCTTGAACTCACATAAATAATAAACATTAATCAGGCTTATTATAATAGAGTGGATTTAATCATGCTTATTATCAATCTAGTAATGTTTAAAATTATCTGAGAGGGATTATTATTATGGTAATAGATGAGTTAGAGTCAATTTACTTACACCCCGATTCAAATTACAAAAATATCATTATAGAGCTTATTATGTATAACAATCTGAGAGTCATCAATTTTAAACTAAGGTGGAATTATTTATTTCTTAATTATACTATACATTATTTATGGTACACTATATATACATGATTTGCTATATAGACTACATAGATCGCCATATTTACATAGTCATATATTTTCATAACAATAACCATTAAACACTCAATCTAGTCACATAATTTTTATATAGCAAATTTATATAGTGTTTATTCATATATAGCCTAAACACAATTTTTTGTTTTTATATGGTTTACATACTCAATCCATTTTCATATGGCTTATAGATCAGATATGTACCATACATAAAAGGTATAGTTCATTGTTTTATTTACATGTCAACATGAAAATTTAGTGGATGAGGGCTTGAAGTAATCCAATCACATGAGTGACTCTTATGGCATTATGTATGAGGAAGCTCTAAATTTTTCATTTGTATAAGTAGATTTAATGTTACATGGATATTATATATAGATGTTATGGGGTATACATAATCTAACATTAACAATATATAGGGATATATGGAAGTTTCAAGAATAACTACTCTGAGTTATTAGATTATGAAACTCATATTTACTCTATATGGATCAATTCAAATTCATACAAGGCCTAGAATATACCATCTATAAAATTTTCATCCGTATAGATAAACCATCTATAAATTTTTATCCGTATATAATCTAATATATAAAACATTGGTAAGAGTATTTACAACAACTCTCATTTTTTAGTTAGATCCTAAAAATGATGTGCCTTATGTTCTTTTGTCAAACCTTTATGCAGAAGTGGGACGATGTTCAAAGGTAAGAAGATTGATGAAAGATGGAGCTATAAAAATAAACCTAGATGTAGATGGTGCATGTTTATATGTGTGTGTGTGTGTGTGTGTGTGTGTGTGTGTGTGTGTGTGTGTGTGTATTATTGTCTTAAATTTCAAAACACGTAGTCCTTTCCTATTCTTTTGTACCATTTTAAAATACATATGATAACAATGCAAAGATATCCTACACAATTCGCTATTTTGAATATTTTTATATATATAGCTCTAAATGAACCTCAGTATCATGCAATACATAGACACTTCTATATATATAATTTTGACAAACTCACACAAAATTTAACTTCTCCTACCTAGCAGAAGCATCCAATGCTGAAATGGTACACTCCATCAAACTTCCTCCCTGTGCCCTATTTTCTCTCTCTCCTGTCTGTGTTGTTATCCTTTTCTCCCCTTCGTGCTCCTTCTCTCCTTCTTTTTTCCTCTTCCTATGCCACGCCTTTTTCCTTCTCCTTGCATGAATATATCCTTCTATTTATAGCTTGCATCCTTCTTTTAAAGTTAGCCCTTCTCCATTAAAACTTATCTTTTTCTTTTTTTTATGTTTTTCTTTTTTGCTTTTCTAATTTATTTTATTTCTCAATTATTTATTTTATTTCCTTATTATAAAAAAACACTACAATTGATAATTATAACATAATTGATTTATTTGTTACCAACATAGTACAGGTAAACAATCATTACGACCTAATGATAATACGATATTATAAAGTCAATTATATCCCTTTATCAAAAATGGTAAATCACACACTATTACACCAATCCTAATTATAACAACGCATTGTTATGTTATTTCTATGTTGTGTATATTATCTGCATCTTTTGTTATCTATACATATTAAGGTATTTAAGACATATAATGATATTCCCAAGTATCATAAAGATAACTGGTTAAGATTTCAAAGACATGAGGGTTAGTCTACACCAAATATTATTTATGCAAATTTACATTTTTCAAAAACATTAACAATTATGACTATGATAGTATAATGTAATCATATTACAATATTATGCATTTAAACCTATGCATAATATCCATAATGCAATCACACATGATTTATTCCACATAAGCAATAAACTGAGCTAACACACACATATATAATTATTTAAATGCAGATAACATAAAGAACGTACTAATGCTAACAATTCAACCAATGCATATAACATGTACTATCTAATGTGGTGTGTACATAGGTTCTAATCATTCCTCTATTATCTCCCAGTACCTCCATCTACGTCACCCTCTTTGATGATGCTCTCCATTTGTCATGCTCTAAGAGATGAATCTCTCTTGTATCCAACTCATGACAAAAAGGTAGTTAGTCAATAGCATCATGATATATATATCATAAAATACTATTTTATTAAAAATTTAACATGATCATAATGTAATAATATACCACACAACTAAATTCATAGTAATGCAATCAGGAAATAAAGCAACATATAATTATCCTATAATAGCATACGACTTATAGCTTAATCAAATAATAATCAAATCAAATTTCCAACCATAAAAATCCATAGATAATCAAGCAAATTTTCTTAGCAATAAATTGGGATGTAACATTAATAATTAGATTATTATGGGTCTGCTTAACACCGTGTTCCCACTAAACCATTTTTTCCAAGGTCATATTGAATATGAAAAGCTAGGGTTTTGCCATTCCACTAGTAGTGATGATCCATGATCTAGATTTGAATGTCCCAGATCAAAGGCAAAACCAAACCCAAAATTATCTAAGTAGTTGCATCTTATTTCATCGAGTATTCCATACAAGATTTTAGCATTGAGATCAGACACTAACATCAATGCAACCATCCAAGGTCAAAGGTACTAGATATATAATCTAACAATTGTTCTAGAATTGTATTCTTGCCTACTTCCCACCTATACTAGATCCATCATTGTATTAGCATCAAAAACAACTAATTACTTTTTTATATCATTTTTATATCTAACATAGTTATAATTTCCATTAATAGCCTATACCAAGTTTATAAATTCAGCATATAATACATTTGAGTATATCACATTAATTGGTTTGATTTAGATATGATATTCACCTTTGTGCCCTATCATTTTTATATCCTTAACCCTAACCACTAACATCAGATCCACATCCAAATTAGGGTTAAAATTTTTGGTGAACCCCATCTTTGAACATCAGTGTTGTATAAGCATTATCTTATAGATGCTTGTATCTTGCCTTGTCCTAACCTTTATGTTCTTTCTCTCTTTTATCATGGATGGCATTGATTGATTTGATGATTATGACTATGAAACCCTTCAATAATCTCTACAAATAGGGATCAAAATCCATTACTCTTGCATTCCCCAAGTGCTAAGGCAAACAATATAAAATCTTTGAATGGTGGTAGTTACTATCCCTCTTATTGGGTCCATCCTCTCATCCTTTTAAGACATCATGTGATCCATCCCAATGAGGATCCAAAGCATATGTCCTTGCCTTCTATATCAAAATTGATCTCCCACGGAGATAAGCTAATTTTATTTGATCATGACAATTTCCATCAACTCCATATAGAAATCATGGAGGATTTGTAAATCATTAGTAAATGGGATATTCCTTCAAGTTCATTGATTAAAATCCCTCATGTTCCTACATTTCCAAATAATATTCCCCTTATTAAGGGTGATAATTCTTTTTGGCATTCATTGATATTGAAATTTTTCAAAAGGTTAACAAAGAAATTATGGCATCTTTACCAAATCATATTAAGCCATCAAGAAAAGAGAAACATCTTGCATCTACAGAGACAAATAATATTAATGTTCCAAATAAAATGCATGTACCAATGTTAAGTAAGATGTTTTAATAAAACAAGATTCCTAACACACCAAAAGATGTGCCTTCACCAATGCTTCATAATGCTCCACTTGTTATATCTTTACAAAAGGTGTATCAGTCAAGTTCTAAATCCATTTCAAGCTCTTAAAATAAAACACCAAGGGTACCAAAATTCAAAGATCCATTATCATTACCAACGTATCCTAAATTCAAGGATTACAAACTGGAACTTATTGCACATGAGGATGATGATACTCATATGCCTAGGTTCAAAAGAGGTGGTGGTTTAGAACCAATGATAACACATATATCAAACACCAATATCCCTATGGATTAATTTATATATATGAATAACACAATTATAGACCTTTGAAAATAGGTTTCTATACTTCAAATTCAAGTGGCTTTCTATAATGCAAATGCACATGTTACTGCATTCAATAATCAACCTCTTAAACAATGTATACTTGAATATCCTTTATCCACCTGGTTTTGAATTACCAAATTTACCTATCTTTAGGCACTATAAGGATCCACTTGAGCACATACTAAATTATGTAAATTCTCTTGGTCAATGGGAAAATGAAGACAAACTATTATTAAAAGTATTCCATATGAGCATTTCCAATGATGATCACAATTGGTTCTATAGCTTAACAAATGATTCCTTAGACACTTTTTCAAACTTGAAGGATGATTTATTCATGGTTTTCAAAATTCACAAGGTGCAAAAACTTACCTTAGAGAATTTTCAAATTTTCAAACAACGTGATGATGAGTCCCTTAAAGATTATACTATTTAATTCAAAAGTACATTAGATGAGATAACATTTAGACACTCAAATTTAAAATTGCAATTTATATTTAGTAGAGGCCTTCTTTACCCTTAAAAGAAAGAGCATTGCATAAATAATGTGAATCCTTCACTTATTTACATATAGATTACATAGATATGTTGCATTCATACTTAGTCATCCAACAAAGCTTAACATTTCTCCTTCCAAGTACCAAAGTTTTATCCCTCAAATAAAGTAAGGAGACCAATTACCTAAAGAATACTATGAAAAAAATATGGCATCCCTAACCTCTATATGACCAATTTAAAATATTACTTAACATGGGATTGATCCAAGGTCCATGTCCCATACAAGAATCTCAAAATAAATAAAACAACAAGTGTCCATGCCAACAATATTTAAAAATCAAATTATACATGGGTGGTACTTATTATTGGCATAACCATGTTGATCCTACACAAGTAAAAACTAATTGTAATATAATACTTTTCCAATAAATGGGATTCAATTTAACAAATTTACAAAACAAAGGAGGATGGAAAGAATCCTTGGGAAACATAACAATGCAAATTATTTATGGTCCTAAAGTAATTCAAACATAGGTTTGGTTTATGCTTACTGCATCTCCATATGCATTTACACTTGGAACCTTGTATCTATAAAACTTTGTGTCTATACCAAATGGAAACAAAAATTAACCAAAATAAACAAGGCATTTATTTTCCTCGTGAAGGAAAATTAATATGTATCTGCAATGATAGCATTACGACTTCTACGACACATGAAAAATGTGATGAGGAACATGATATGTCCCTTTTCAATGTAGCCAATCATGATGAAAACAATGTAAAAGATCCGAATTGAGGTTGTAAGTTTCATAATGGGGGGGAGACATTTGTTCCCATACATTGGATGGCATCATAGGATGCTCTTTCCTCATCATAAAAATTTAAAAAATTAAACAAAAAATTAAAAAATCCAAAACACTTTTGACACCTAGATGTTTTATTGGCCCCTTGGCATCTATGTGATAGTTCCATGTTGAGGATTAGCATATAATTTTACTCATACATACATATACACAGGCATACATATATACAATATACACTTATGGGTGTTGGTCCTTCCCTCTACTCATGTCATCAAGATGGTGGGGGCATCCATCTTATACAATCTTGATATACATAAGTTATATGATTTGATGATCACTCTACACTATCATGTTTGAGCTTACATATGTACTTACACATGCTTATGATCTATGCTCACACATTACACGGGGTACTTGATATGTTATGTACTTGAAATTTTTGCTAACACATTCAATTCATGGGCCACTATGACATGTTTATGTTGGTTGCTTATGTTTTTCCTTTACACACTTTCTTGAGTGTTTTGCCTTGTTATTGTCTTGTTTTTTCGAGCATTTGAATATGCTCCATTATATACATACCTATGTCTATGAATGCCTTCTTGGACATTAGAATATGTCATTGCATTATATGGACATTTGAATATGTCATTCTTTGCCTTTGTAGACATTTGATTAAGTCATGTCCATTTGATTTCATAGCATTTGAACATGCCCCTTATTTGTGGTCTCCTTAGACCATTGCCTTTTGACTTGATTTTGAGTGCTCTCATGTGTGTGTTTATTTTCTTTTTGAGCTTGTTTCCATGATCTTTATCATACATCTTAGGCCTACATGTGATGACATTGGTTCTATGTGATTTAATGCTATATCTACCTAGACATATTTCTTTCTATATGCTACATGGTTACATTCATAAATTTACAGTTGTCTTACCCTTTGGAGGTCAGCTAACTATCAGGTACTATGTTTACCTCACCTCAAATGTGGGGTATATTAGTGGGTCCATTTTATGGTGACATGGCTTCCACACATTCATAATTTATAGATTGTAGTGGAGGCATGCTTTGGAAGCATGGTCTCCACACTCACATAGTGTATGGCACTTACACTAGTTTGTAGATTTAGTGGGGGCATGTCATGGTGAGATGGATTTCATGCATTCACAATTTTTAGATATAGTGAGGGCATGCTTTGGAAGCATGTTCTCCACATTCATTCAATAAGGTACTTATAATTCACAAATTTAATGGGGGCATGCTTTAGAAGCATGTTCTCCACACCCACTCAATTTTTAGCATCTCCAATTTATAGTGGGGGCATATTTTGTAAACATGTCATCCATATTGGTACTTATATTAGTTTCATATTTCTCCATATATATGGGGGGCATGCTTTGGATGCATGTCCTTCTCACTTACATAGTTTTACAAATTGGCCAAAGCAACAGTTATATTGTTCTAATACTCATTTGTTGTAGAATTATATATATGGTACCATTCTTACACATAATTTAAACATGAGACAAATATAAGGTGCATATTTAATGCAACATGTGCCTATTATCATAAAATACAAATCAAATTCAAATACCAAAACTATTTCATGTAGTGATACCCAACAAACTTTAGCGAGCCAATCTGTTGTAGTAGTTGGTTTACCTTTTGGTATGGTTGGGGTGAATAAATCAATTAATATTGCAAAGTTTTAAGCTTGGAATTTATTATTCAAAATCACCAGGTTACAAGTGTCATTTGGTTGCACAATTGAGCTAACTCAACTATCATGTGGTAACTCACTTTTTCTCCAAAGTTGGGGGTGCCTTCCAACCTCTCTCTCTTTCTCTATGTATATCTCCTTAGATATATACACTTTAAAAGAATTATATATATTTATCCTACTCTTATTTTTAGATCCTTACAATAATACATCTTTTTCAAAAATAACTTGCCAATAATCAAGGCAGTTACATTGACACACATGTATACTCCTAAACCTTTCTCTTTCAACTTCAATCTATTTCAAGTAATTTTAACTCAAATTATATGCATTGATAATATATTATAAAATTCTCTTGGTTAGGTCAATCACCATTAAATCACTCCAACCCAGCTCTAGCAAAGCACTCAAATTTAACTCAAGTAAAGATAAGGTGTGTATGCACACCTAGGTATTGTACTTATTCCTTTCCTTTAAATTAGTAATCTCATTAATAGATTAAAGGGGGAGGGGGGAAGGCAGGGGTGGGGGGTGTGGGGGGAATGTAAATAATATTATGGGATTATGTATCACCTCAGTGTTGTACACTTGGAAAACTCATGACCCTAGTTATTCCTCTTAGTTATACACATGCTTTGTTTTCTCAAGCCTCGCATCTACTTTATCTTGTGCCCTTTGGCCTATATTTTAGTCTAACCAACATTATATTGATGACACAAATATCCCATCTTACCCATAATTCTTAAAATATACTTATCTTACACCTCTGTGGGTTCTAAACCTGAGCCTGCTCTCCCTCTCTTTGGACACTAATGTTTAGGTTAGACAATAGTGTCGATGTTACTATCCTATCCCAACACAAGTGTTAAGTTCCCTAAAATAATCTAATTTGAAAATAAAATATCCTATAATGGTCGACCTAAGTGATTTAATGCAAGTAATCTCCTGATAGGATTAGTATAAATAGAATGTCAACCCTCATTCATTCCTCACCTATGAAACTTACCGATCAAAACAAAAGAGCACTTAAGAAGAAATTAAGAAGCACTCAAGTTAACAAAAGCTTTCTTATTCTACCCTATTCTAATATTAGTGAAAAGAATATCCCAACTACAAGTCTAAAGTACTAAAGGATAAATTATAAGGTCATATTTGCTAAGTTACAAGCTAGGTCACTATTTTACTTGCTTTACACATTGTATGATTTACACAAAAACCAACATGTATGGGATAAATACATGATTTTTAGGCCCTCTTCTATATTATTGGCTATGTAGGCATCACCCTTTGATAGTGGGATCATTGTGGGTCAGATTGACATCATGTGCCCACTAACCCATTTTTCCCAAGATCATATTGAAGATGCAAAGCTAGGGTTTTTCCATTTTACCTAGATTGATAGTCCATGACCCATTTATGAATGCACCAGAAGGAAGGTGAAGTTAAACCCAAAAGTATCTAGGTGGTTTCAGCATGTTTTATTAAGTATTTTTTACATGACACTAGTGTCAGTATTGAATACTAGGGTTGACGTAATTGTCCAAGGTTGATGCAAGTGTCTAGAAAGTCAAAGGCACTAAATCTAGAATATAAAAACTATTCTAAAATTATCTTCCTACTTGATTCCCATCTGCACTAGATCCAACATTGTATTAACATCACAAATACCTAGGTACTTTATTTTATATCTAGCATAGTTTTACTTTTCATTAATAGCCTATCTCAGCTTTATAAATTTAACATATGGTATATCTGAGTTTAGCACATTAATCAACCTATTGTAGATCTGATATTCACCCTTATGTCCTATATATTTTAAATCCTTAACCATAACCACTAAAATAGGATCCACATCCAAATTAGGGTTAAACACATGGACCTGATTAGAGGGATAATAGCTACCACCATTCAAGTCTTTTATATTACATGCTTTAGCACTTGGATAAATGTGAGAGTAGCCAATTTTAATTCCTTCCTTGAGGGAGAGATATGATTTGGCACTCTAATAACCATGGGAGTAATGAATTTATGGACTCAGGTAAATATGTAAATTGTCTCCTTGGTGCATTATATAAGATGAGCTGATTAGACTATTGTGAAACTATGTTAATTATGGTGGTTATTTCCTTTTTAGGGTCAAGAGGTTTTACCTTATAACTTAGTTTAAATGTAAACTTGGTATTATATGTAGATTGCTACATATTTGAACTTATTCAATGAAATAAGCTTCATTTCACAGTCTTATACAACATGACATAAGTCATCGAAAGATTTTAACTTCTTAAAAATTATGGACTCATGAAAAGGAGCAAGTAAACTTTACTCGAATATATCTTACAACTCTTTGTCTACCATAAGATTGGAAATTTTGGATAATATTGTCTTATATCTCAAGACATATTCATTGATAGGTTCATTGGTTCCTTGTTTGATTATGACAATTTGGCCATAGGAAACCTTTTCAAAAATATTAATGGAAAAGTGTGCTAAGAACTAGTATGCAAGGGGTTTAAATACTTTTATAGATTGGAGAGGTAAATCATAGAACCACTTCAAAGCATATTCCTTTAGGCTTCTTGGAAATAATTTGATCAATAGTTTATCATTAGAAGCATAATCAAAGCATACCGCATAAAAGGTTTGAAGATGTTATTCAGGATCATCCTTTCCATCATAAAATGTAAACTTAGGTACGAGAAATTAAATTTCCAAAGGGTGTAAAGACATTTCAAGTTCAAGAGGTTTATGCAATACATCTTATGAATCTATATCATGAGGGTATTTTAAAAAATTTATTCAATGTTTGTAATCTTGTCCTCTAAGGTCTTTATAACTTGAAAGAATAATTGAATTGTAGGCCCAATAGGATTTAGATTAACAATTTGAGTAGTAATAGGAATTGAAACTGGTATTTGTGTTGAACAATGGGTAATTCCATAAGAGATGTATTAATAATGTTTCAGGTAATAAAGGTTTAAACACATAACTCTTGCCCCCATTAGATGTATTTGGTTGTAATGTGTTTAAGGGGAAGGATGTTTCCACTATAGTTTTTAAATTGTTTGCTTCGAATATAGTTTTTAAAATCTTGTCAAGGTCTTCAGGGTTTTGTCGAATGCACTCATAAATTAATGTAATTACATGCATTTGATCATGGTATATTTGCTCATTTTCATTTGTTTCATGGTTTTCATTATCAGAATCTTATTCTATGATAACCCTATCAGGATTTTTTCATTGTCAACATGGGTATCAACATTATCCAAGGTATGAGATCCCTCATTGGTTTGAGACATCTTAGATGGGTGGAGGGGAAGCTTAATATATTCAATAGGCACACCTCCCGATCTAGGGCTATGCCTAGGTTACATGAAAAATAGTAAAAGTAGGAAATTAAAAAGTTCAATCTAAAACTCTAATTGGTTTAAAACCCTAGGAATCATAAAAAATTGCATTCAAACAAATCAGGTACATCAAATGTTTAACCCTTAAATGTCTATATTAGGGTTATCTAGATGTTAAAGGGGTATATATAAATGAAATGGCATAAGGGTGATAATCATATTTATAATGGGCAAATTAAATATTAAATTTAGATATAAGTATACACTAAATTTATTATTTTGAGATATTTTAAATATGGAAATTAAAACTATGTTAGATAGAGAAATAACAAAGAAGTGATGTACTTAGTTCATTCTGATGTTAATTCAGTTCTGGAACTAGAATAGGTAGAAAGCAAGTGGGAAGGAGATTCTGGAATAGTCATCAAATTTTAGTTTTAATGCTTCTAGCTATCTAGATAGTAATGTTAGCCTGGGATGGTTGCGTTGATGTTATTGTCTAGGTTTGATACTAGTGTCATATATAAAATATATTTTGAAATAGGATGTGACTATTTGGATACTTTTGGGTTTTGCTTTGCCTTTGCTATCGTGCATTTAGATATGGGTCATAAACTGTCATTCTTTGTGAAATGACAAAACCCTAATTTTTCATCTTCATAGTGACCTTGGGGGGAAATGGGTTAGTGGGCACATGATGTTGAGTTCTCCTAAATAACCCATTATCAGTGGGCATTGTCTTTATGGCCAATACTCCAGAAGAGGGACTTAGACTCATGTAGTTATCCCCTACATGTTGGCTCATGTGTAAATCATATAATATGTGCAAAATAAGTACAATAATGACCTAACTTGTAACTTATAAAATTAGGCTCTTGGGTTTCTCCTTTAGTACTTTAGACCTTTAGATGTGTAGTCCCAATGAGTGGTATGGAAATAAGGAAGCTTTGATCAATTGAATGCTTGATAGAGTGCTTTTGATAAGTTGCCTTGGTCTTTTCTAGGTGCTTCATATGTTTTTCCAGGTAATAAATGAATGAAGTTTGATCTTGTATTTATATTAATCTTTTGGAGTGATAACTCACATTATAGCACTTAGGCCAACCATTAGGATACATTTTATTTGCAAATTGGATGACTTTAGGGCACTGGACATTTATGTCAGGACAAGATAGGATCGTTACATCAATGCTACTATCTATCTTAGATGTTAGTGTCCAAGGAACAAGAGAGTAGGTACAAGTTATAAAATTTCAAAGATAGAAGATAAGTACATTTTAAGCATTCTGGGCAAGATGGAAGACCTAGGTCATCAACATAAGACTGGTCAGATTAAGAGATATAGGCCAAGGGGTACAAAGATAGAGGAGATGCAAGAATTGTAGAAGCATAAAAGGTAAATAATTAAGAGGAACAACCAAGGTCTAAGTTTGTCAAATTTATAATACTAAAATGCTATATAATCATAAAATATCATCTACAACTGGACACTTGCATCACAGTCATACACTATCATCAATGATAGTGTCCAGATTTTATGGTAGTATCTATGACCACAAAAGTACAAATTCTAAAATCTAATGACTGATCTAAAACACTGATCTTACATAATTTACACATGTTTCCAGTCTAAACCTATTTGTGCATAGTAAACTAGCTAAGTACCATTGTTTCTTATTTAATGAAATATCTTTCAATAGTTGTATTTTACTAGTTTTAACAATTTTAATTGTATAAATTGGAAATATCATTTATGTAAGTTTTTTATTAATTAGCCTACTATAGATTAGTTTATCACCCTTGTGTTAGAACTACTTCTATATTTATTAACCCTAGATTCCACCCAATTTAAATTCAGGGTTAAATAGTTATTAACTTTGTATTTATAATTTTTCATTTGCTAATTACTTTCATTCCTAATAAATTCTAAATGTTTATTTTAATTTCATCAAACTGTGTGGTTGCTAATGGTTATGTGCTAACAGAAGGAAAAAATATTTATTGGTTCTATTTTCAATGAATAGATTAAATCTTTGGATTTAGTTTTAGCCTTCTCTTTTGTTATTGCAACCTTCTACACTTCTAGCTTAGATCTAGAATTCCTTTTATATGTGGGCATGTAATAGTTTTCATTGGGACTTTTAACGCCACACAAAATAAAGCCTCTTCATTGGCATGTTTTTTAATTTACTAAAGTATTTTTGGATCATTACAATAGTCAAGAGCTCTCGTGTCTATTTTAAACTAGTGGGTTTTGTAGCCTTTTCTTTTGCATTGATTTTTGTTCGAAGGGCCATGATGGGTGCCAAGAAGTGTGAGCAAGGGACGACCTAAACAGGTTATGGATGATGCATGAACTCATTCCAATATGGTGCATGTGGTTATAATATTTATCAAATTGACAACTCTTTTATTCAACAAAAATTTTAAATTGCAAGCATTGAGGAAAAAATAATGGTATTTAAGCATTAATCTAGTTTTATGATCATTTTTTGTAATTTTTTTAATTAGTGTATAGACCCTACTACTGAATTTGAATCAAAAACACATTATGGCATTGACCACCATGTAATTAATTTTGGTGATCATAGCCAATGTTGGTGGAGCAGGGGTGTCATGCAGCGTTCATTCATAATACAATAGGCTTGGGTTGTTACAACTTCACCTTCATCTTCTCTTCCATCTACAAGATGCCATGTAACATAGTTCTAGTCCATGCATGTTTCCAGATGGTTTATATAAATTTAAATTCAATAATTACATATCAAAGCTTTATCTAATTTATTTCTTTCTTTTTTCCTTCAACACTTTGCCTATAATATTGTTGTTTCAGTGAGTCAGTTTTGGGATGTTTGCAAGTAATTTTGTGCTTATTGAGATAGTCTCACAAAAATTGTAAGATAACCATGAGTAATTTTGAGAAATAGTGGATCCAATTTATCAACAGACCTACTAAGATCAAACTTTTAGCCATTGGGTTTTTAATCAACCGCTTTTTATTACGATTAGATTTTTAAGAACCCTTTTCAACTTCATTTGATAATTGTGTTTTTCTTTGTATTGTGGGAAGGCTAGGGTTTTGAAAAACCATTTTATGTCCATTTTCTTAGCTTTGTAGCTTCTATTATAGTATGAAATTAAGGATTTAATAAAACATTTTAGTTAGGTTTCATAGTTTTTCTCTTTTATTATATAGTTCAAAGATGAGGGTCTCAAAAAGTCACCTTCAGATATTTTTGGTTTTGAAGCTAATTTTTGTGTGGATTGAATGCAAAAAATGTTTTGACTAAATCAATTTATTATCCACAAAGGGTTAAATTTGATGGATTTGTGAGCATAATATTATTTTATTATTATTAAAAATAACCAGAATATTTTAAAAACTTGTAAAGTCTTAATGTTAAATGTATATTTAGGCCCTTAATGTTTCCCTCTTTAATCATGAATAGTTTTAACATTTGAATGATAATTTTGAATAGATAATTGTCAATGAAATTATTTAATATAAAGCCACACTCAAAAACATTTTCCAACATACTCCCAATGTGTGTTAAAATGGTAGCTTTGGAATATAGAGGGGTTCTTCTTGTGTTAGAGCAGACAACTCCAAGCCATTGGGATAAACCTTGATTCCTCGATGCAAACAAAAAAAATGGAGCTTTGGAATAAGGTACAAAGATCAAATAAATAATTATAAGTTTCAAATAGGGTATAAAAATCCAATAAAAAAATGCATTCTCCTTGCATATGCCAAAATAACATCATTGAAATAGGGTAAAAAGATCAATAAAAAATAACAAAAATAAATGAAAGAAGTTACTTCATGAGATGTTATATTTTTCATAGCCCAAAATGTGAAAGTATATACAAACCAAATTATTTGTTTGATAAAATGTCTCATCTAAATTTAAATATAATTAAAAAATATAATAAATAAGAATCATTATACAGCTTTAATACATATTATCTATAGTGATGTAGCTTTAGTCCTTGTACTCTTCCCTTTGAAATTAATTTTTCCCACCTTAACATTAAATATCCAATAAGAGTATGTGTTTCAACCCACTAGCATACTTTATCAAAATCAATAATTTTTATAACATCAAAAGGATAATCCAAAAAAGGGAGTACATTAGCTCATGAAAGACTTCTGCACAAACTTAAAACTTTCATTAGCGTCTTTGTCTCCACCTCTAGAGTAAGATACATCTAAAAATGCAAACTTTCATTAGCACCATTGTCCTCAATGGGGAGATAATTAAATATAAAAACTCACCAACATGGTAGTCCTAGAGGTGTAAAATATTAAATGTTAATCAAGGCTACATAAATCCCACATCATGGAGTAAACAATGGTGGACTTACAATAGGAGTAACCAAAACCCTAAGACATGGCAGATGTTTAACACATGTAGTTTGGATTATGTCTACTTTGAGAAACCTCTTAATAATTTTTTTCATACTATTGCTTCACATGGATGATGGTGACGAACTAGACTTCAACTCTAACCCTAACCCTAACCCTAACCAAAAACCAAATAACACTACCTTGAGATAATCAATGCATAAGAGGTTGAGTGAAATAAATAAATGGTGTGATAGCTATAGGCGATGAAGTATTGATAGTGCCAAATATATTGGCTTTCAGTGAAGATGGGGAAATATTGAGAAGTGTTGTATATATAAGTTAAAACTTCATTAATGTGTATAAAGTTAATAATAATAATACATTTATGTTACTATGTGGAGAGAAGCAGGTAGGCATTCAGAGGTGTTAACATTGACTTTACAGATGGAGGACATATTTAAGGTAAGAGTGGTGTTGATGGAGAAGTTGAGGGTAGGGGTAGTGTTATACCTTATGAGAATGTAGAGACACTTGGGCATGCTCTACCAGACAACCTTTAGATTTGTGCACTAATCATGGGTGGGGTTCTTATCGGTGCCCTGCACAAATGGAAAGCACATATCCAAACTAGTGAGTTGAGTCTAGCACTCCTTTCTCTCTGATTACAAATCACCCATACAAGTACTCATGCTTATGCATGACACTGATAACTAAAGCAACCATCTCAACCATTTCCTCAATCCATAATATACTTTAACACACATATTTTATTGAATGGGTATTTGTAATATGGATCATGGAAGAAGCCACATGTGTCATTCAATGTCACCTATTTTCTTAATTTTTCATTTATGTGGGTATGAAGTGGAGTGTTATAATCTTGGATGTTCGTTGGTAGGAATAATGATAGCCTCTGTAGGAGGAGGAGGAACATTTATTGCCTATTTAATCAAAGTATTTTTTATTTATTTTAATATGACAAATAAACCATTTTCCCCATGAAAATAGTCTCATCATTGTACTTCAACCAATAGAAAACATTAAAAAATAGATTTTTTTTCAAATTTTCTCTTTTACCAAAATACAATGTAAAATTCAAAGCAAATGTCAAATCTAAAAAATATAAAAAATACTTTGATTATATTAGTTGTACATTTATCGATTCAAATTAATAGTTGAAAGGTGATTCATATATTACATGTGTAGCATGCAATAATAATGGCCTGACTTTATCTTGCATTGAAATAATAAGTAACATAAATAATATAACATTCTGATACATTACTAATTTTAAGGAGGTGATTGTACAAAAATATTTAATCCATATTGAGTGTACAAAAATATGTAATGCATGTTAGTGGATAGTTAGAGATATATGTTTTCAATAAAATTTTATACATATATTTGGGATATTTATTTGGATAAACATTAAATGACATGCAAGTGCATTATTGAGTATTTATATCTTGTTGGCTTGAAACAATTAGAAGGAAAACGAAATTTAAAATAAAAAACTTGTCTCACTTGTCATCCAATAGTCGATTACATAGATTCTTTGGATCTTTGGCTTCTATGTTTGATTCAGAATTAGATGATTTTTAGGAGGAAAATGATGTCGCTACACATGTATTTAAGGAGGAGGAGGAAGAGGATTTTTGGGAGATAGCTTCCAAAACTGTCATCAATAAAATGGCGATAACTCCCAAGATTTTTATAGGTAGTGAGGTAGTGTTATAGAGAGGTTTTTTTACTTTTGCAAGGTTTTAGGTGGCTAGAAAAGTGATATCATGGCAGATTCAAAGGCCAAAGTCATAGTAGGATATCCATGTCAATCAATCAACCATGTTTTCCCCTCCAAATTGGGAGTTTGTTTTTCATGTTGTGTTGATATTTAGAGGGATTATCGCATTAAATTTAGTGGTGTAGGCTCCAAATAAAATTAAAAAATGGCTCTTTGGCATTTAGTATTATAGTAGAGTAGTTAATTACCCACAATAGCAATTTTGCAACTATTATTTCATACCATCCTCAACCCAATGTTTCTTGTGTCTATCCCTATCTCATTGGTTTATAAGTGAAGTCCCCTAAGAAGTGGTTGATTTTTTTAACTTATAATAATGATAGGAACCCTTTCCATGAATACGAGGATTTTTATAAGTCCTTGATCTTATTTTTTGGTTTACTCATATAGGTTTTTTGAAACCCCCTCACGTGCCTTTACAAGATTTGTTGATCTCGTTCTCTCCACCCTTGATACATTATCTCACCATCTTTCTTCCTTCTTCCTCAAGGATGTTCCTGTGATTTTCTTTAAAGAGACTCCAAAGAATATCTTCACTTATCTTCATGCTAGACATGGTCAAGTTAAAATTATCCTTTAATAGGCATGCAAGTTTACAATCATGTTTGAATTCAATTTCAAATCTTGTTTCCCTCCAAAATGTTGTTTTAAGGAGGAGTAAATGTAATTATCAAAAGTGAAAAGTGAAAAATGTGAAGACAAGGTAAAAGAATCCCCACGTTCGAAGACAATCTTGGCTTGTAGATCAATTAAGGAAAATGGTTAGGATATTCAACCATAGGATGTTTGTTAGGAAATCCTCTCTAATTAGCATGTTGGTCTAGAAAATCTTCTTTGTCTGTTTTAGAGCCCAAGATGGGCGTAGGACAGAGAGAAGGAGTTTATTCCTTAAGAGTGTTATATGTATAATGTTTAAAATCATCTTGTAAGAAGGAGAGGATAGATAGAGAGGGAGGATCTCCTTCAGAGAGAGGAGAGATAGAGAGAATATCTAGGAGATCAAAGCATGTAAGAATGTAAGAGTGAAGGAGAGAGAGAAGATTTAGATGTGAGGACAAGAAGTATGAAGATGTCTAATAAGGCTTTAGGAAGCCATTGATCATTCATAATGTAATATTGAGAAATGTGATTGTAATATTTGTTTTATTAATAATAATGATGTTTGATTCTCATGATAATGTTATGCAAACAATGATTTTATATGTAGAATTCTGGTCTAGATAGTGATAAGAAAATGCCTATGTTGTATCTCCCTTAGGGCTTAAAGAACTAATTATCATTTTATATAATAATACATGCATGAGGAACCTTTAGATGTATACTAAGAACAAGATATAAATGGTATTTTTTGACAAAGATGTCTAAAGCTCTTCGAATGTATAAAGGATCATAAATCAGGTATGTGACGAGGCATTCAAACACACTCACAGTCCACAATCCAAGGATCAATAGTAGATCCACATGAAAGTAGATGAAAGGAAGTTATAGGAGTATGGGAGCATATCCTTGAGGTAAGTAAGAACTCAAATGATGAGGAAGTGGACTTTAGAAACCTTTAGATCATAAAATGCTTGCTCTCAACCTATAAGTGACAGTCTACAGGTATGTGCATAGAGTTTACGATGTTTTATGTAATAAATGGGATGACAAGACTCTTTTTGCATGTGTATATGAATAGGGGAGGTTTAGATCATTAACATGCTTAAACATCATGTTGAAGGTCTATTGGATAAAGGAATTATGAATGAATTATAGAAACCCCTGCTCACTGTCATAACACACAGTCAAGACAAACTAAAATCTCTTGTTTGGGATGAACAAATGATTAGCTTGGAAATATTGATGAATGAAAAAGGTGAAAATCCCATATATAGACCTCAAACACTAAATTAGACCCTTTGAAACCTTCTAAAATGCTCCTAAGATAATTGATTGTGTTATCAGCCCTGTACAGGCTTAAAAAACCCTAGAACTAGGGTTTGATTACTAAAATGAGATTTCACTAGTGAAATTGATTTAAATTTTGTAATATTTCACTTAGGAGTGTTTTCCAGCTGATTGAGGTGGTTTCATGTTAGAATTGTATGGGCAAGTATGGAAAAAGCCAATTGAAATCAAGTTCTAGGTGCAAGGAGAGTAAAGAGAGTAGGCCTACCTCAGAAAAGTGGTTTTATCCAAACAAAAGGGCCAAGAAATGATTCATTCACCTATAAGGGCCTAATTTGTATCTATAAAGGTGCTTGGTTTGGTGATAAATTATGTACAATGATCAAGACAAGGAGCTTTGCACAAAAAGAGGGGTAATTGAAATAGGGATTATAAAGGGAAGTATAGATCCATACAAAGGAACCACATCTAAGTTTTAGATATGTTACATAAGAGCTTAATGAGTATCCAAAAGTATTATTACTTTCATTTTTGAGCTAACCTATATAAATATATGGCCTAAAAATAGAGAAAAGGGGCTATAAGGAAGCTACCTCAACCAACGGTAAATTAAGAGTCTTAAGCCTTCTAACAAAGGATGATTGAACTTGATAGGTCTATTAAGGTGTGTTAAGGTGTATGAATTGCTTGAGAGGTGTGTGATCATATAAGGAAGTTATCTTTCATAATCTGAGGTATGAATCTAAGAAGCAAGGTTTAGAGGAGGTGTTTGTAGGATACATCAATTTTGGTATCAGAGCAAGTTGTTTGGGTTAGGTAGAGCATCATAGAAGTTTGTTTGGAAAATGTGTGGGCTCTCGGCTTTCATTAGTAGATCTTTCCAGTTAGGCCTCAATTTTTTGAAGCTCTATTATTTCTCCTTATTTTTTGATGCTCGATTTTGGGTCCTTCTAAGTAGTTTTCCAATGTTCTTATGATTAGGAATTTGTTTGGTCATTAAGACCATGGTTTTTGGTAACTTTATATGGTTGTTAGTTTCTGACCTAGTTAAGGTGAAAATATTGGAGTTGTTCCTCTTTGGATTAGATTGTATAATCTTCCACCTATCATGAGAAAAAAGGAGCATATCAAATTGTTGGTTAATCAAGTGGGAACTTTTATGAAATATGATGAAAATTCTTTGGGAATCATATTTGTGAGAGCTTGTATTATGCTTGATCTCTCCAAAACCCTCTTTCAGTCAGTTAATTTGCTCTCTTCCTATGGTTTATGGACCCAATATCTTAACTAAAAATGCCTTCCTTTCAAATGTTTTCACCATATTCTCCTTGGACATCATGCAATTAGGTGTTCTTCGAAGTGTTATCAACCTAAATCATCTCATTCTTATATGTTTTAGAGGAATAAATATGGATCCCCTAATTAGGAGTTCCTTTGGCATAACCATGGAAAATTCTTGCCTCCACCCCTCTTCAATTTGAGCTTAAGGATATTTTGGTCTACCCTTGGAAGGAGGTGTTTATTCCCATGACAGCTCTAAGTAATATTTAGCCTTTTGAGATAGTCTCTTCCCTTCTCGTTATATTATTGTGAGACCAAAAGATCATTTGGACTCAATAGCTAAAAATAAAGGGTAGAGATAAGAGGCAAAAAAATTAAGATTGGATGTAGAGAAAATGGTGAAAGATGGATCTCAATGGATGATGGAGGGCTTCCTATCCCATCATGGGAGAAGATTTTATTTTACCCAGGGCTAATTTATTTCTCCTTTACTTTTATTTTGAAGGGTCCCTGACTGATTGCTCTAAGGCTAATAGGTTGATCTAGACGTACCTATGAGTTGGATTTTTTTGGCTAATCAACGAGATCTTTTGGTTGGTTAGTTGTCTATTTTTCAGTTATTGTTTGTCATTTTTTTGTCTATTAGGTGACTTTTTTTTGTTGTTTTATTGTCATTTCTATAATGGTTAGTGGCATGTTTGGTTGGTTGGTTTGTTGTTAAATGTTAATTTCAGACTTCATTGCATTATCTTTATTGGTTATGTAATAGGTTGTGAGAACCTTTTAAAACCCTCCCTTTTAACCTTATCAAAAAATTATTTATGTATTTTGAAAGCAACAATAAGGGTAACTTATGAGAAAAAAACATGTTCAATCATTTGGTGAAAATTCTTATGAGCATCCACTAATTTTTTTGTCTCATTTAAATATTTTGTAAAAGTTTTAGTGGTAGACTAAACTTCCCTATTATTGATGTCAGACTATATTTGCTTAGCCTTTAAAAGGGCTCGATTAGATTCTACCATGTTTTGACAATGACAATATCTAATAAATAATTACTTTTGATTATTTTTCACATTTTTCCAAATATCCAAAAATATCTCTATGAAACCCTATTTTTTAATACAAATATTTGAATTTTTTTAAAAAACCTTGTCAATAAATTCATGTGTACACGATCCATTTTTAAAAACATAGGATAGGGGAACTTGATAAACTTGCTCTATTAGGGTTTGGATGGAGGTCTTGTGCTATGTTAGCCTATTTCACCCTATTATCATACCACATCTACAAGGCTTTCAAGACTAAGCTTATTTTTATTGCACTTTATTTCCACCCTTTGGGAAAATTACTTTTAAATGGTCCTCAACCAATATGTTTCAACTATTATTGTCAAAAATGGAAAGGTTGGTGCCAAAACAAACTCGTAAGTTTATCCCAGAGGTTTATGATGAGGTATAGATTATGATAATTCTCATCACCCTAATGTATGTTTACAAGTAGATATTATTGATAATGTGTGTAGATGGCATGCAAATAATTATCTTATTGCTTACTATATTGGTTGTATCCCCTCAGAGGACTCCCTCAATGCTTGGATTTGACACCACTAAGAACCTTTGGGTTTTTAGGTTATTGGTATATGTAACCTTACTAAGGGTTTTTCTAATTTTCCTTTAAGGAGCCCTGTCAAGTCCAAGCCCTCCTTTTTAGGTTGAGTTGTTGGTTCTTAAGGAATACCCTAATTGTTGTGTCCCCTTGGACTTGTAGTTTCAAAGTGCCTAAATAAACATCCCTTATGGTGTGTGTCTAAGTTAAGCTTCCAAGTCTTCCACTTCCGCTATCAGTTTTTTTTAATGAGATTGTCAAACCCATAGGGTGGGTGCTTTGTCATGAGGTTGATAAATTCTACTCTACACACCAAAATAAATGTGTTTGTGTTAGGGTTGATTTGACATAGGACTTGAAATAGTCCACTGATATTGAAGTAAGGATGGAATGATTCTCACAAAAGTTCCATACTTCAATCTCTTAAACACATACTTTAAATGTCAAGCACTCAACCATAGGATTCATGACTATCTTCTTATGGTTGGCTCAAATCCATCCATCCATTAAGCACCAAATAAAAATCAAAATATGGTTGAAAACAATGGTGGTTTTACTATGGTATCTAATATAAAATAACCACTAAAAATAAGAATCCTAACATGACGACTATCCCCCCTATGATTAGACTCCACCAGAAGGAAAATAAGGATAAAGTTATTCCCCCTCTTATAGTCTTCCCCAATTTCAAAATGATCTTTTGTCCTCTTAGATCCAAATTTCTCAAGTTAATATTTTACAATTAATTTATTCTCATGTTGGGACACCCTCTACAATTAGTCCTACCTGTAGCAGTTGCACAGTCTACCTTGTGGCAATGATGAATCTCCTCAAGAAGTAAATGGGAATAAACTTTGCCCTATTTCACTTGGAGTTTATTTTTAACAAATAATAAACCATTATTGGGAAACCATTTTGAGGCACTTGGTTCATAATAAGATATAGAGGATGGACATGGATAATTATTCATGCAAGATTCCTTCTGATGAAATTACTCTCGTGGAATGTTCAAGGTCTCACAAAGTCCTCCCAAAAAATTTATGTGTGTTTATTAATAGATGGGTGTTCTATATTTAATTTGTTTATAAGAATTTAATATTTTAGGATTTTTTTTACAATATTATAATATGAGTATATGGTCTAACATATCTCACCTTTTTGCATCACATAAATATGGATGTGGCAGTGTGAGTATTATCCCCATAATTGTTACCTCAATAAAAGATCTGTCACATCAAGTTATTTGGGTTTTAATTGACATTGATGGTCATTCCTTAGGGGGTATCAATATTTATACACCAATAGATGGTTGTAATATAATGGTGATATGAATATGCCTCATTAAAAATCTGCCACTTTCTACCTAGTTGATTTGTAACAAATTTGATAAAATTGAGTCTCAAGGACAAAGTTGGTGCCCTTATAATGAGATGGTGTGTGGGATACTATGAAACATGGTATTATTTTAAACATCAATGGGGCTTATTATACCCACTCCTCTCATGGTGCATATTAACTAATGTGTCATGGTATAATTGGTCCAATTTATAGGTCGACACAGATAAGGTCCTCAAATGGTTGGATCTAGTCATGTTTTTTGAGCAACACATGTTATCCTTATTAGTTTTTGATGGGAGGGTTATCATATTCCATCCAAAAATTATCCTTTATGATCATAGTCCTATCACTTGTAGAGTGGATTAGGACATTGACCATTTAAAAGTACCACACAATCAAATATTTCTAAACATATCCCTTCTTAGCCACGATGACACTATGTGTCTCATCGCTAGAGTGTAGAATTTGGATCCACATCTACTATACATTGTTATTTGGATTAAGTGGTGGAATGAGGAAACCAACCACACCACCACCTTCCTCTACCACTATGTCAAGTAGATCATGCGAGGTAGGAAATAGGTTGTTGGCACTGTCATTAAGGAATACCAAAAGATTTATTCCATCCTTGATAAAAACCCTTTTGACTCACACCTGTAAGACATGTTTTCTTTTCTCAAGCACAAAATCAAAATTGTTGATAGAAATGCAACCAAAGGGGCACAAATTAGATCTCATTTACATTGGATTAAGATAGGATATTGTGCCTCGAATAATTTATTCAAAAGTCTCTCAAGGCCAAACAAGCTAAGGAATAAATCAAATCCATCAAGCTTTCACATAAGCGCCTCTCCAATCTACTAGAAATATCCTTGGATTTTTTAGACCATTAAAAATTGGTGTTCTAAACCCAA
Source organism: Torreya grandis (assembly GCA_037957365.1). Classification (NCBI taxonomy): domain Eukaryota; kingdom Viridiplantae; phylum Streptophyta; class Pinopsida; order Cupressales; family Taxaceae; genus Torreya; species Torreya grandis. The sequence goes on from JARHVA010000136.1 coordinate 4,167,544, forward strand.
GAAGATTCAGTGGAAAGAGCACAAGATTTACAAGAATGTTTGGATTTGGTGCCCTATAAATTAAGCCTTCAGACCAAAAACACTATGATGATCCTCTTTCTCTTGATGATATCTTTCATGTAGTGCAATGCATGGCCAATGACAAAGCACTAGGGATTGACAACCTTCTTTATGAATTCTATAAAGTCACTTGGAAAATTGTTGGGCCTGACTTGTTACAATTTTATAGAGAAGCTCATCAAAATAAGTCATCAGGAGTATTCATCAATAAAGGCAATATTAATTTTTTCAAAGTCTAGTGACCTAAAAATTATTTTTGATTGGATCCCAATCACCCTTTTGAATTTTTTCTTAAAATCATTGCCAAGTCTCTAGCAAATTAGCTCCACCATATTCTATCTACAATCATTATTTTTCTAAAGCTCCCAAAATAGCTCTATGAAACCCTATTTTTTTAATACAAATATTTGAATTTTTTTAAAAGTCCTTGTCAACAAATCCATGTGTATGTGATCTATTTTTAAAAACATGGGATAGGGAAACTTGATAAACTTTCTTTATTAGGGTTTACACGTTGGTCTTGTACTATGTTAGCCTATTTCACCCTATTATCATACCACCTCTGTGGGACTTTCAAGACTAATCTTATATTTATTTCACTCTATTCACTGCCCTTTGTGCAAATTATTTTTATTTAAATGGTCCTCATTCAATCTATCACAACTGTTATTGTCAACAATGGAAAGGATGACACCAAAACAAGCTTGATAGTTTATCCCAAAGGTTTACAATGAGGTACAGATTATGATAAATCTCATCACCCTGATGTATGTTTACAATTATATGTTGTTGATATTATGTGTAGATGGTATGAAAATAATTGTCTTATTGTTTATTATGTTGGTTGTATCCCCTCAGAAGACTCTCTAAATTCCTGGATTTGACACCACTAGGAATCTTTGGGTTTTCAGGTTATTGGTGTTTGTAACCTTCCTTATATTTTTTTTAATTCTCCTTTAAGGAGCCCTCTCAAGACTAATCCCTCCTTTCTATACCAAGTTATTGGTTATTAAGGAACACCCTCATTGTTGTGTCCCCTTGGACTCGTAATTTTAAAATGTCTGAATAAACATCCCTTAAGGTGTGTTTATAGGTTGAGCTTCCAAGTCTTCCAATTCCTCTTTGGGTGTTTTGTAATGATATTTTCAAACCCATAGGGTGGGTGCTTTGTCATGAGGTTGATAAATTTTACTCTAAAAACCACAATAAATGTGTTTGTGTCAAGGTTTATTTGACATAGGACTTGAAATATTCCATTGATATTGAAGGATGGATGGAATGCTTCTAAAAAAAGGTCCATACTTCAATCTCTCAAACACATACTTTAAATGTCAATCACTCAACATAGGATTCATGATTGTCCTCTTATGGTTGGCTCAAATCCATACATTGAGAAAGAACCACCTAAAAATCAAAAGATGGAAGAAAACAATGACGACTGAAATATGGTGGCTAATACAAAAACAACCACTAAAAATAAGAATCTTAATTTGACCACCATTCCTCTTGTGATTAAACCCCACCAAAACGAAAATAAGGATAAAGTTACTTCCCCTCTTATTAGTCCTCCCTAATTTCATAATGATCTTGTGGCCTTTTAGATTCAATTTTCTCAAGTTAATCTTTTAACATTAATGATTATCATGTTGGGACACCCTCTACAAGCAATCTTGCTTGTAATGGTTACACAATTCACCTTGTGGTAATGATGAATCTCCTCAAGAAGTAAATGGGACTAAACACTATGCTATTTAACTTGGATATTTTATCTTGCCAAACCATAAACCATTATTATGAAACCATTTTGAGGCACTTGGTTTAGAATAATATATAGAGGATGGACATGGAGAATTATTCATGCAAGATTCCTTCCAATGAAATTACTCTCATGGAATGTTCAAGGTCTCATAAAGTCCTCCCAAAAATTCTCTATGTGTTACTTGTTAATTGTTGGGTGTTCTATATATAATTTATTTATAATAAGTTAAGATTTTAGGATTTATGTTATAATATTCTAAGACGAGTATATGCTCTAACACATCTCACTTCTCCACTTTGCATAAAGATAGATGTGGTGGTGCCAGTATTATCTCCTTAATTGTTGCCTTGGGAAAAGATTTGTCACATTGAGTTATTTGGGTTTTACTTGGCATTGATGGTCATTCCTTAGGAGGTATCAATATTTATACACCAATGGATGGTCATAATAGAATGGTGATGTGGATATACCTCACTAAAAACTACCACTTTCCACCTAGCTGATTTGTAGCATTTTTGATAAAATTGAGAGTCTCAAGGACAAAGTTGGTGCCCTTCTAAAGTGATGGTGTGTGGGAGAATATGAAGCATGGTATTATTTTTAACATCAATGGTGCATATTGTACCCACTCCTTTGGTGGTGCACATTAATTAATATGCCATGGTATAATTGGTCCAATTTATAGGTCAATGTAGATAGGGTCCTCAAATGCTTGGAATGAGCCATGATTTTTTAGAAACACATGTTATACTTCTCAATTTTTGATGGGAAAGTTATCACGGTCCATCTAAAAATTGTCTTTTTTGATCTTAGTCCTATCACTTATAAATGGGATTGGGATGGTGGCCATCTAAACATCCCACACAATCAATTTTGTCTAAATCCCTTCTTAGCCACAAGGGCACTATCTATATCATCGCTAGAGTGTAGAATTTGGATCCACATATACAATACATTTCCAAATGGATTAAGTGGTGGAATGAGGCAATCAACCATACCACCACCTTCCTCTACCACTATGGCAAGTAGATTGTATGAGTTAGGAAGTAGGTTGTTGGCACTGTCATCAAGGAATAACAAAGGATTTATTCCATCCTTGATAAAAGCCCTTTTGAATCACACCTGCAAGACATGGTTGCCTCTCTCAAGCACAAGATCATAATTGTTGATAGACATGCAGCCAAAGTGGCATAAATTAAATCTCATTTACATTGGATTAAGAGAGGATATTGTGCCTCGAATAATTTCTTCAAAAGTATCTCAAGGACAAAGAAGATAATGAACAAATCAAATCCATCAAGCTTGCACATAAACACCTCCCCAATCTACAATAAATATCCTTAGATTTTCTATACCCTTAAAAATTGGTGTTCTATACCCAAGAAGATTTAGTGGAGATAACACAAGATTTACAAGAATGTTTGGATGCGGCGCCCTATAAATTAAGCCTTTCAGAACAAAAACACTATGATGATCCTCTTTCTCTTGATGAGTTATTTCATGTAGTGTAATTCATGGCAAATGAAAAAGCACCAGGGATTGATGGCCTTCCTTGATTTCTATAAATTGACTTGGCAAATTGTTGGGCCCAACTTGTTACAAGTTTATAGAGAAGCCCATCAAAATAAGTCATCAAGAGTTATCATCAACAAAGGAAATATTAAATTATTTTCAATGTCTAGTGACCCAAAAATTATTACCAATTGGATCCTAATCACCCTTTTGAATTTTTCTCTTAAAATCATTTCCAAGGCCCTAGCAAATTGCCTCTGCCATATTCTACCTGCAATCATTATTTTTCACATTATTTCAAAGTTCCCAAAATAGCTCTATGAAACCCTATTTTTATAATTATTTGATTTTTTTTAAAAGACCTTTTCAACAAATTCATGTTTACATGATCTATTTTTTAAAACATAGGATAGGGGAACTTGAAAAACTTGCTCTATTAGGGTTTTCATGTAAGTCTTATGCTATGTTAGCCTATTTCACCCTATTATCATACCACCTCAATGGCAATTTCAATATTAAGCTCATATTTATTGCACATTATTCTCTACCCTTTGGGAAAATTAATTTTCTTTAAATGGTTTTCAACCAATTTATCGCAACTATTATTGTCAACAATGGAAAGGATGGTGCCAAAACAAGCTTGAAAGTTTATCCCAAAGGTTTATGATGAGGTACAAATTATGATAATTCTCATCACCCTAATGTACGTTTACAAGTTTATGTTGTTGATAATGTATGTAGATGGTATGAAAATAATTATTTTATTACTTACTATGTTGGTTGTAGCCCCTCAAAGGACTCACTTAATGCTTAGATTTGGCACAAGAGGAACCTTTGGATTTTTAGGTTATTGATGTCTGTAACCTTACTAAGGTTTTTTTTTTAAATTCTCCTTTAAGGAGCCCTCTAAATTCCAAGCCCTCCTTTCTAGGATGATTTGTTGGTTCTTAAATAATACCCTCATTATTTTGTCCCCATGGACTCATAATTTCAAAGTGTCTAAACAAACATCCCTTAAGGTGTGTCTAGGTTGAGCTTCCATGTCTTCCACTTCCTCTATGGGTGTTTTTTAATAAGATTGTCAAACACATAGGGTAGGTGCTTTGTAATGAGGTTGATAAATTTTAATCTACACACCATAACAAATGTGTTTGTGTAGGGCTAATTTGACATAGGACTTGAAAGAGTCCATTGATATTGAAGTAGGGATGGAATGATTCTCACAAAAGGTCCATACTTCAATCTCTCAAACACATACTTTAAATGTCAAGCATTCAACCATAGGATTCATGACTATGCTCTTATGGTTGGCTCAAATCCATCCTTTGTGTAAGTACCACCTAAAAATCAAAAGATGGAAGAAAATAATGATGGTTGGACTATGGTGGCTAATACAAAATTAACCACCAAAAATAAGAATCTTAATTTGATTACCATCCCCCTTGTGATTAATCCCCACCAGAAGGAAAATAAGGATAAAGTTATTCCCCCTCTTATTAGTCTTCCCCAATTTCACAATGATCTTGTGGCATCTTAGATCCAATTTTCTCAAGTTAATCTTTTACCAATAAGTTATTCTCATGTTGGGACACCCTCTACAAGCAGTCTTACTCGTAGCAGTTGTACAATCCACCTTGTGGCAATGATGAATCTCTTCAAGAAGTAAATGGGGCTAAATGTTGCTCTATTTCACTTGGAGATTTTATTTTTCCAAAACATTAACCATTATTGGGAAACCATTTTGAGGCACCTGGTTTAGAAGAATATATAGAGGATGGACATGGAGAATTATTCATGCATTATTCCTTCCAATGAAATTACTCTCATGGAATGTTCAAGGTCTCATAAAGTCCTCCCAAAAATTGTGTGTTACTTGTTAATAGTTGGGTGTTCTATATTTAATTTATTTAGAAGAAGTTTAGATTTTAGGATTTATGTTATGATATTCTAAGATGATTATATGGTCTAACACATCTCACTTTTCCACTTCACATAAAGATGGATTTGGTGGTGCCAGTATTATCCTTTTAATTATTGCCTCAAGAAAAGATCTGTCACATTGAGTTATTTGGGTTTTACTTGACATTGATGGCCATTCCTTAGGGGGTCTCAATATTTATACACCAATGGATGGTAGTAACATTATTTTGATATGGATATAACTCACTAAAAATCTACCACTTTCCACTTAGCTGATTTGTAGCGAATTTGATAAAATTGGGAGTCTCAAGGACAAAGTTGGTGTCCTTCTAAAGAGATGGTGTGTGGGAGACTATGAAGCATGGTATTATTTTAAACATCAATGGGGCTTATTATACCCACTCCTCTGGTGGTGCACATTAACTAATATGTCATGGTATACTTGGTCTAATTTATAGGTCGACATAGATAAGATCCTTAAATGGTTGGACTAAGTCATGATTTTTGAGCAACACATGTTATCCTTCTCAATTTTTGATGGGTAATTTATCATAATCCATCCAAAAATTGTCCTTTCTAATCATAGTCCTATCACTTATATAGTGGATTGGGATGGTGGCCATCTAAAAGTCCCACACAAACAATTCTTTATAAACATGTCCCCTCTTAGCCACAAGGGCACTATCTGACTCATCTCTAGAGTGTATAATTTGTCTCCACATCTACCATACATTTCTAGTTGGATTAAGTGGTGGAATGAGGCAATTAACCACACTACCACCTTCCTCTGCTACCATGGCAAGTAGATTGTGTGAGTTAGGAAGTAGGTTATTGGCATTGTCATCAAAGAATAATAAAGGATTAATTCCATCTTTGATAAAGCCCCTTTTATTTACACTTCCAGACATAGTTTCTTATCTCAAGCACAAGATCAAAATTATTGATAACCATGCAGCCAAAGGGGCACAAATTAGATGTCATTTACATTGGATTAATATAGGAGATTGTTCCTCGAATAATTTCTTCAAAAGTCTCTTATGGCCAAACAAACTAAGGAATAAATCAAATCCATCAATATTGCACATAAGTGCCTCTCCAATCTACTAGAAATCTCCATGGATTTTATGGACCAATAAAAATTGGTGTTCTAAACCCAGGAAGATTTAGTGGAAAGAGCATAGGCTTTACAAGAATGTTTGGATGTGGTGCTTTGAAAATTAAACCTTTTAGACCAAAAACACTATGATGATCCTCTTTATCTTGATGAGTTCTTTCATGTAGTGCAATTCATGGCCAATGACAAAGCACTAGATATTTATGGCCTTTCCTTGTGAATTATATAACGTGACTTGGAAAATTGCTAGGCCTGACTTGTGACAAGTTTATAGAGAATGCCATCAAAATAAGTCATCAAGAGCTATTGTCAACAAAGGCAATATTAAATTCATTGCAAAGTTTGGTGACCAAAAAATTATTACCTATTCACTCCCAACCACCCTTTTGAATGTTTCTCTTGAAATCATTGCCAAGGCCCTAGAAAATCACCTCCGTCATATTCTACCTACAATCATCATACCTAAGCAAGTAGGCTTCATAAAAAATAGATATATACTGGATAATTTAATTGATGTTTGGAAAGGAATGGAATGAGCTTGGGCCTCTTTCTATAGGACCATCTTCCTCAAACATTAATTTGAAAAAGCTTATGATTACCTTGAATAACCCTTTATTCTCACTATGTTTGAGGCTCTAGGTTTTGGTTAATTCTCTCTCTAAATAGCATAAATTTTATTTTTATGCATCAACCTCCAATACCATCAAGGGGCATAAGTCTAATATCTTTGGAATTTTTTGCTACATTATATAAGGTTTCCCTTTAGCTCATGATTTATATGTTTTGGCTATCAAGGCATTTTGTTAGCTTGTTACTTGTAGAGCATATCAATGACTTATTAGGGGTATTTTCTATTCCTAACCACTCCTCTTAGCTTATTAATGAGAATTTTATAGATGATATCTTCTTCACTCTCAAATATCAATAAGATTCCTTAATATAGGTGCTTTAATGCCTTAACATTTTTTGTAAATCCTCAACGTCTAATTTGTAATGGGCCAAAACCTAGTGTTACCAATAAAGTAGGATGCCTTTGCCTGAATGGATCCATCATTATTAAAGGATGTGGATATAAAATAAGAAAGATTTGAATTCATTAGTATTCCTTTTGATTTTGATATCTCTCCTTTAGATTTTTGGTAGTATGTTATTGATAAAGTGGAAAAGAAGGTTTCATATTAGATTTCCAAGCCTCTCTCTTTAGACAGTTAATTTCAAGTTTGTACCAAAATCTTTGCAACCACTTATGTTTACTACCCCTCATGTTGGGCCGCCTCTAAATCCTTGTATTATAAATTAGAAAATATCCTAAGAAATGTATATAAGTCAATGATAAGCAAACTAAAGGCTATCACAAGCTTGTTTGGGACAGTTATTGCCTTCATGACAAAGGAGGAATGGGCATCATTGATGTCTATGAATAAAGTAACGACATTTGTGTTAAGTGGGAGGCTAGAGAAATCAAAGGTAATGAGGCTTTAAAAATACTTATAGGGCACTACATTTATAAAACTACCCCCTATGGTTAAAATAATTGGAAAAACATTGGATTACACACTTTATTGATTAGCAATGCCCCTATCATGTTACAAGGTTCTTTTGTAGCCAAGAGCATATGGAAAGCTTTTAAGTTTGTCAAAACTTTTGTAAAATGGGTTGGAGATGGATACCATAGTGGTATTTCCTTTAATGACCATAATATATGGTCATCCACTATAATGACCAATAATAGTCTTCCTTTAGTAGAAATGCCAAGTATAAAAGCTCTATCTTTTTAAAAAAGGAATTCACAATATTAAGGATTTGATTTCTTCTCAAGATTGGATCCCATGGCATATACTAAAATATAAATATAAACTACCTAATATGAACTTACCTCCATTTTGATTATCCAAGAGTTGATACCTAATGTCATATTGTATAAGATGGGTTTATAACCTCCACATGTATTGCGAAAAGATTGGAGGTGGAACTTGTTGTCCCCAAAAAATGTCATTCATTTTTGGGACAACTTGTGGACTATTTTGACCTTGCACAGACCAAAATTGTCTCTTCCCTTTTTGAAATTTGTCCTGAGCATTCAAATTTCTCATTTTTCAAGCTTCTCAATTTTTACAGACTTCGCAGGAGGAAATCTACGAACTCAACATGCTTGAAATTAACAGGTTCAAAGGGTTCAATGGATTTAATAGATAAATTCCTTTGAAAGAGCAAGTTTCTAGCACTTATACATTTCCAGGCTTGGTTCAATCAAACGGTTCAAAGGAGCGTGTGCGAAAGAAAAAGATGAGTGAAAGCTGCCAAATGCCGTCTGTCGAGACACATTATGATTTGCTTCTCAAAGTAGCAGAACATGCCACATGTCCCTTATAGAGTTCTGTGGAAAGCAACAAGTGGCAGCTGTGGAAGGTTTTAATATCTTTTTCTCAAAGTAATGGAAAGTGTCGCATGTCATTTGCAAAGCTTGACGGAGGCTACCAAGTGTCAACGATCGTTGTATCTTCCTTTGGTTTCACTATCGAGTAAAGACTGTGGCGGGCCTCGGGCAAGTTTCTAAAAGAATAAGCAGAGTGCTCTAAGTGTCATCCTCCGTGTGATTGCTAAAATTGAGCAGAAGTTGCCACGTGTCCCTAGTAAGACTCAGCAGAGGCCGCCAAGTATCGACATCCGCAGTTATTGAGTAAGGACTGTGGTGGACCCCAGGTAAGTCATAGGAACAAATAAAACATGCCAAGTGTCATCATCTACGTGAATCCAAATGAGTCCTGAATGTTTTTGTAGTGTTTCTAGAGCTCAGCAGAAACCACCACGTGTCATCTTCCATAGGACTCTCAAAGGTTTATAAAAGCTCCTATAAGTTAGGTAGATGCTGCCAAGTGTCCTCGCTTGTTCTGTCAGAAGATGCCACGTGCCACTTGTTAAAAGTCATGGAATGTGCCACGTGTCAAAAATGGAACACTCCCAATACAAAGATGCAAAAAAGAGCCTTCAAAGACTTATGACAAAGAAGGATTTCAAAGAACAAGGATTGAATCGTTAAACCTCAAACCGAATGGTTCAAAAGGTTCAACTGGTTCAAAGGTTTGATATTTCAAGGCCTCAAAGGGACTTAGAAGGATAAAGGAAGCATTGATTGAATGGGACAAAGGATGAACCAATGAACCGATTAAACCTTGAACCGAAAGAGTTCAAAGTTCAATGGTTCATAGGTTCAAAGGCAACCTCAGTCAAAGAAAGAAGCAACAAACAAGTGGTTCAACGGAATGTACAACCAAGGAGCAGAAAAATGATTGAACCAAGAAGTGATGGAACAAAAGAGATAGAATGAACCAATGAACCAATGTACTTTCAGCAGGTTCACAGGTTCAAGGTTCAACATGGTTCAAACAGCTAGTGACCATTGACGGCCCTACAGACGTCAAATTTAAAGTAAGGGAATATATGTGGAAATTCAATTAGAGCATGAAATTAAAGGAAGAACCAAGTGACTGGCTGAAAAGAGAGCTCAAAGGCTCAAATTGCTATAAGAGAGAGAAGATTAATGCAAAAGATCAAAAATATCTGTAGGAGTTATTTCCAGTAGGTGGAACAG